>OZ010788.1:120530913-121163413 GCA_963932465.1 Maratus speciosus | reverse complement strand
CTGCGATATTTATGAATTTTGCTTGCCCATATGCAACGGTGAACAGTAGATCTCGTAATAGGAAAAGCTAAAGTCTTCGAAATTTCACGAACAAACTTCCTTTGGATTGAAACTGCTCGAAAAATCTATCTGTCTTGTCGTATAGAGTTGCTTTTTTGGTCGACATGAACGTTGTTTTGCAATCGCATTGTCCCTTTTCATAAAATTTCATAAATTCCGGATCTGTAACTCTTTATTTGTTTAGAAATATCAGAAATTTTAACATTTGAGTCTTTAAACGCCAAATTTTAGCTATATCAGCAGCAGAGAATTGAACGTTGAGAGGCATTTTCCCACTATTCAATAATTGAAGAATGAGCAGTGATTTTATATTTTGCAGTGGGTACTTCACGTGTACAGAACACAGAAAATTCAATTTTTTTTGATACGGTGGAAATAAAAACAATTCTCTTCATTGTCCATATATTTCTGGGACAGCTTATTTTGAATTTAATTTTTTTACAAAAATTCTGTAAAACCTATACTGTACTTCGTTGTTGTAACAAACATATATTATGATTCTATATGCTTATTATTTTTTTCGTGATTATGGCTTCGTATTTTGAGCTGCTATTTCAAAAAATCGCTTGTCCATATACTTATGAGACGCACTATAGCATTGAGACCTGGTGCATTTCATAGAGCAATGTAGGCCAAAGCTAGAGAACCGATAAAATTTGCCCGTAAAAATGACATATATTTGTATATATTTAATTTTAAAATAACAAATTTGTAACTGTTAATTCCACGCCAAACGCGAGTTAAATCGTCAGAATGTTGCGAATCCAAACAATTACTCACTCACACACAGCAGGCGAATCATGGTATTCGGCCAGAATTTCCGGGGAAAACTCTATGGTAACGAATAAAGCCAATTTTGCGCCGCCATGAATGCGATTACATTGTTGCATTTTTACAAAGTGAAATTCCTAGGTTCTTGAAGGAATTTTTAACCTTTTTAAGAATATTTTATTATTTTTATTATCTAATTTGTATTTTAAAGTACTTCCAAAAAAAGAAACACTTCTACGTTAAGCGGCTCCGGAACACAAAAATCTCCAAATTTTCTAAAAAAAAAAACTTTTCTTGCATTAAACATTTCTCTGTTTTCTTCTGCTTAAAAGGACGTTTAAATCCTGTTTCTATCTTAATTAGAACAGAAAATATTAAATTGTTTGTTTTGGTTTGTTTTCAAAATCTAGCTTTCAAGCAATGGTTGACATGGAAACGACTTCTTGTGAAAATGCGTTTTTCTTCATGATGGTTTTATTTTTACCATTTCTTGTATTTAAATCGTTATAAGTCAAGAACGGTTAAAGATAAATGGTTCAAACTTGTAACATGTCTTTTTCAATTGTTTTACTTTAATTTTGATTTAGCAAATTAAAAAAAAATATTTACTTTTGAAAATATGATATTTTTTAAGTTACACCATCTTTTATTTAATTTAAATTTTTTTTTATTTTTTTTAATTAATATTTTTAAAAAGCTGAATCAGTATTAAAACTTATATATTCCTGTTTATTTAAATGAAAAAAAAATTGAATTTCTACAAATAATATTTCGAATTATAACGATTTTAAATTACCCCATTTTTTTAACGAATTTTAAATTTAATTTTTTTTAAATATTTGAGAAATTTTATCATGTTATTTTGTTTACAAATAACATGGTTAACCATCACAAAAAAAATCAAAATTTTAACTCAATAAATAAAAATTATTTTAAATTGTGTCCCGCACCCCCTTAACAGTCAGATAAGTAGTCTCAAAAATTACATTTTCAGAAAGTTATGTTGCTGAAAAATCAATAAATACGACTTTTGCAGACGAATTTTATCGGTTCTCTAATTTCGGCCTATAGGACTATAAAAAAACACAAGGTGCTAGGTGCGAGCTTCATCAAGAGTGATTCCCTTCTTAGTCCAAAGGTTAATGAAATACGGAGCCGTTTTTAAAAATATGCATGTTTATTAAACTGACAGACGAAGGTCACGTGATGACCTTACTTTGAAGACAAGGTCTTCAAAGTAAAATGTAAGATTTTAACAGAAAATTTTGTCGCGAAAAAATCCTACACATTTCACTAGAAAAATAGGTGACAATTAATTTTCAAAAAGATAGAAGATTGTGGATTGAATATTGGTCAAAGTAGAGTGCCCGCCGGTTTTGAAAATACTATTCCGAAAAAAAAAACTCACATAAGGTTTCCCTTACTGGCTACTCACTCTGGCACGCTGTACCAGGGCCGAAATTAAGGGGGGGAGGCAGAGGGGCATTTGCCCCGGGCACCAGAACGAAGGGGTGCCAAATGAAAATTTTGTTTGCCGATTTTTCTCACATCTGTGTTTAGCACGGTATTGTTAAAATCCTCCTGCCGGGCGTACGACAAAGCATAGAAGAATCTAAAGATTATATGCATAAAGATCCTGTATAGAGCGGATTTTTTTTTCGGTTCTTTTCGATTCCGTTTTCAAGATTTTAATCAATCAATATTTGACAAAGCCAAGGGTGGGTCCAGCTCACCATTTAGAGGAGGGGGGGGGGGGGGTCATGGATTTATTTTTTTGGATGGTAGGGGATCACATCTCATTATGAGAATTTTTTATATTGAAAACTATTCCCAATTTCAAACTAACTACTTTTCTACTTTTCTGATGCTTTCGCGAAGTCATTTTTATTCGTAAATACAAAAAATTTGTATTAATATTCGTAAAAATATAAAATTTACAGATTTTGTTCAGATATCTCAAACCCTCTCCGTTGTTATAAATGCCAGCGTTATGGCCATACTAACACTAAGTGTCGTGGATCTGTTACCTGCGCACGTTGTGCAGAAGTAGGCCATGACGATAAATCCTGTGAAAAACACGAACACTGTGCAAATTGTAAAGGCGATCATACAGCATACTCTCGCACTTGTCCTAAATGGATAAATGAAAAAGAAATTCTTACTGTGAAAATTACTCAAACTTTCTTACCCTGATGCTCGGAAACTTGTTGAGACCAGAATCCCATCTATTGGAGTTTCTTACTCTAGCTTATTCAAGCATAAATCAAAATCCGTAAGACACATAAGCACCCAAACTGAATCCTCCTCTCCATCAAATTGTTCACCTGAGAATCCATCATCTAGCACTCTAAAAAGAAAAACCCGTGATGTATACTCTACCGCTAGTACAAGACTACTTCCAAAATTGGAACTCTGGCCACCATCATCAGAACCTGTGAAAATTGAACACATTCATAGTCAATTACAAAAATCATCAATTCAATATGAAATATCAACCGAACGTGAGACCAAACAAACACCAGTTTCAGGTAAAACCAAATTGGTGAAACCTAGTTGTCCATCTGAGAAGCCAAGTGAACGAAAAACTGAGAAAAAATTGAATTCTGCCGGTAAGGTGCAAAAACCTAATGTTTCCTAACACAAAAAGCAAACCAAAAATTATATGTACAGAATAAAATATCCGGAAATTCCTCAACACAAGCCGCTTCACAGTGGAAAACTGTGAAGAAAAAACAGAGAAAATCATGCAATAGCCCATCTGCTACTTATTTGAAAGATTTCAAGCAATTGCAGAATTACGTGGAAGAGGCCATGGAGTCAGCATCTTATGATTCGAGTACAGACGACGAGAATACTGTTTTTGATGAGTTTGTGCCTAATTGATTTTACGGTTTTAACGGTGTGATTTTTTAATTTGGTTTTAAGTATTTGTACATCATCTTATACTTCGTTCACATTTTACCATTTATTACTTTAAACTTTTACAGTTTTTAACTAATAATTTGTGTCTTTTAATTAAGATCTTTGGACTGTTTTATTTGTTTTTAATTGTATATGTCATTGCTGGTTTTCATCTAATTATGTTGTTCTTTTCCTCCTGTTCTTAGTGTTTTTTTACTCATACTCTCTGTTCTTATTTGGACTTTGTCTTGGCTCAGCATGTCCCTATAGGGATTTTGCGCCATAAAACCCCAATCAGCCAACAAACCGATTTTGTTCAGATACCAAGAAATTAAAGAGTTTCCCATTTTCTTATAAAGGTAAAGATTCATTCAGAAAATGTTGTCAAAGTTAGCATTTTTAGACAAGTTTTACGAGTTGACAGCCACAAAAATGTCGTCACAATGGAACAATTGACTGTTACTTCCGAAAATTCAGTTTAAAAAGTCTAGCATAATTGTCAACCATTAAATAGGGCAAAAATTTGTATTCAATTTTAGAGGTAACTAAACCGTACACATTCGTGATTCTATTAGTGTCATGTAAATTGCAGGTGTAGCCTCTTCATTCTGCTCAAAGTATTAAACAGTTTTTTTTCAATCGAACTTATACCTTTGGAATAGATCTTTTTCTTCTGATAGACTGATGGATTCCAAAAAATGGCCATAATATTTTTTTTCAAAAAAAATTTATGGCTATTTTTTTCTCCCATTCTGACCTGAAAATCAGAGTTCTCACTTTTTACGACTGCTCTTTCGTCTTCAACTAACACTTCATTTATAATGGCTGTTTCATAATAATGGAAGCCATCAGTCCATCAGAAGAAAATAACTCACTTAAAATTCTCTTTGTAAATATACTTTACGGAAGAGGGGGGGGGGCGCCCAAATCTATGTTTTTCCCGGGTGCAAAAAAGGCTAGTTTTGGCCCTGCGCTGTACTTCTGTTATCTATATAATGATGGTCATAATGAGTTATTTTCATATTCGAATGAATCATTCGGGCGTCCTCAAAAGTACAGCTGCTAATTCTTTTTAATCAAGTAAAACTGGAAAATGCGTTTATAAAAAGTAAATTAATTTCTGAACAGTGCTGACAGTGGAACGGTATTGGGGGCTTCCTAGTTGCAGCCAACTTCACGCCTAGTCTATGGATGAATTGTCTTACTATTAAATGAGTGAATGAGTAATTGGGTAAAAGTAAAGCTGTCGTTAAAAACTACTTAAGAGCCACAGGTTTTTAATTAATATATATGTTTTTTTTATAAAATTCCAGGTTTTAATTGATAAAAAAATACGAAGGTTGGCGTTGACAGTCATGCTTATGCGCATGCCCAAATATCAAAATAATTCATTATATCCACCACTACTTCTATAACTCCAAAACTGCCCTTTCACTTTCGATATCGATTTCTGAGTAAGAAAATATGATTGTGTATAAATCGTGCTTTAAATGACAAAAAAAAAAAAAAAAAAAAAGTAATAATAATTTATACTAAAAAAAAGAAGATTTCAGTCGGTGTGTCTGTCTGTGTGTGTATCTGCGTTGGCTAGCGAAATCTATTGCAAGTAGAACTCTGAAAATTTAGTTGAGGATAGTTCAAGACAGGTCCTGATGCACCTGAGGCCCAGATTTTTAATTTTTTAAGGGCTAGGGACGCTGGGACCCTTTAAGTTTTTATGCCCTAAATTGTTAATAACTTGCCCGCTTTTTATCCAATCTTCTTCGTTTTTGTGGCCTATTCTATTGATGCTTAATTTCGAGATAATCTAAAATGCTAAGTAGTAGAACCTTTTAACATGTTTTCATCTTAGGGCTCTGCTCTAAACTATCAGTTGGCCCCTTTGGGGTCCCTTATTATAGATCCCTTAAAAATGGTCCGATTCACTCGACTTTTTTTTTTTTTTTTTAAAGAATAACTTTTTAGGTTCTTCGGCTACTACATCAACGACAAAAAAATTTCTCCGGCTTCAGCTACCACCAATTTTGTATATTAATCATCTTCTTGGGGCCATTAGTGCAGCTTCTTTAAAAATGATCCCATTCTCTTGCAATTTTCTTTAACATAGTTTCGATGTCCTCCGCCTACTTTATAAACTACTAAAAAATTTCCTTATACAAACTACATTCCAGTTAAGAGTCGGGACTCCTTGAGTCAGGCACAGGGCCTCTGAAGCTTTTGTCCCCTAAATTGTTAATAAATTGCCCCCTTTGAATCCGATATTCGCTTTTGGTACCCTTTGTATTCAGTTATTCCCTGTTTCTACATTCCAGTTAAGACCCTGGCACCCCAGGCACCGGTCTGTTCCTCCTTGAACTTTTTGTGCGCCATGCATTTTTCGCCCCTAATTGTGTCACTCTCTCAATGGATAACTTTAAAGCTGAGTCTTGGACTCCTCTCCCTGGGCCAACACCCTCATATTTTTATTGGGGCCCTACAGCCCTTTTTTAAGCTATTATATATATATATATATATATATATATATATATATATATATATATATAAACTATACCCCAGCTTTCAGCTTTATCGAATATTAATCTTCTTTTTTGGCATCAACTTACGTTTACACTACAGCCGTAAATTAAAAATAGCGTTACTTTTAAAGGTAAGTGGTTAACTTCAGAGGGAGGAGGGGGATATCATCCGTAAATTAAATATCATGTTAATGTTAAAGGTAATTCGTCAAATTTACAGAGTGGGGGGGGGGGGCACCTTCCACGGCTTGGGGACGCATTCCCTCCCTGGGTTCTAATATGGGACAGATTTCAACAAGAATTGGTTCATTCAACTTAGATTACGATTCACCTACTTTCTGCCTTATGAAAGTTTATCTTAGACTTCCGTTACCAGCATTTTCTAATATTAACCAGTGCATCTTTTTCTCGTGTTCTACGGGCGCGATTACTACAGGGTTTAGCTCATTCAACTTGGTTTTCGATTGTCTACGGCGCGTACGGAGCACCCACCCCCCGGTATACGATGCCTTAGACAGCGGTCTTCTCCACCGCGTACAGGCTGCATTACGAAATAGCCCATTTGCACTAAAAGCAATATAAATAGCTCAGAATTTGCCTCTGGCTAATTTTTCATAACGAAATTAAAACTTCATCAATCTATTGTATTTAAAAGTGACTGTCCGTTTGTATTTCACAGCTACTCCACCTAGAATATGGAACGTTAGGCAATCAAATTAAAAACAATTATACGTATGGATTCGAAGATGTCAAAAGTGGTCTTATAATTTTAAAATGTGAATTAGTTTTCGAGATCTTAAATTTTTTGTAATTTTTAAAGATATCTATCTATATTATAAAGGACAAACATATCTGTGCGTAACGCATACGTCATTTTGCGAATGGCAACACTTTGAAATTTGAAATAAAATTTTGGTTTTGCAATTTTCTCTACTGCAAATTTTAAACTTTAAAACATCGCACATTTTAAATTTTTACACTGTCGTATGAGGAAAAAAATGCTCTTTTAAATGCAATTTGTTTGAAAGCTGTATCTCAATTCATTTTTGAAATATTATTTTTTTTTTAGTTTTTAATACCATTTTTCTAATCGTGGCAACTACCCCATTTCTATTGAAAGTAAAGGGAAAATAGTCAAAAATAGGAAATTACTATATCTTTTTGTTGCCATTTTCTCATAAAACCTGAAAAAAAAAAGTTGAAATTAAAATACGGGCTATGTCAAGAATATTGTCTGTTATTCCGCGATAATGACGTCATATGCGTACTTTTCTATAGACGAAGTTTAAGACAGGATTGTAAAAGTGGAGTACTTTAGCGGATGCAAATGACGTCATTTTATAAAAAAGCGTGTATTTTAAGTCTTAAAACTGAATTATGATCTGTAGGAGTGCTTCATTTTTACTGCCCTGCTACTTTGAAATTCTTCACAGGTGAAAATGCTTCACTTTTGAAAATAATGTAATCGAAATCACACCCTGATAAATCGCAATGTTTTACAAAAATTTAGAGTGTCTTTATAAAAGAGAGGTGACATGCAAATAATAGCGATTTATATTGCATAAATTGATGATTCTCGCCAAGATGGATATGCTTCGCCGAGTTAGACAAGCAAATAAATAATTCGAGGTTTAAAGTAACATCATGTTCCTGAACTTTTTGTCCAAAATTCTCTCGAACAACAAAATTTTAATGCTCTTCTTTAGGACATTCTACTATAATTTTATCAAAATAACGTAATTTGCTTAATATTTAATTTTTCATAATTTTATATAATCTATATATATATAACACAAGTGTGTTTTTTAGTCATCTGCCCGGATCTTTCTGCTGAACCAATTTTACTAACATTTTTTTTTTTTTTAAACTGAAAGCTGTTCATTTGTAGATGTAATCGCACTATCTGTTTTTTTTTTATATATCCCCATTTTTATATTTTAATTTTAAAAGCATTTTATGAAATTTCTTCAAAATGGTGAAAATTAGATAGCTTTCATTATTGCAGACAAGAGAGAAATAATGAGCTATTTTTATCTTTACTCATGCCATTTTCTGATAAAAATTCAAAATTGTTGATAAAAATTGTTGTCTAAAATTTAGTGGCGCAAAATTCCATTAGGAGCATAATATTATATTAGGGGAATAATAATAGAAAATGACATACTGCTTTTGAAAACACGCGTTGTTCCTCATTAAATTTTCTATATTGTTTTTCCTTCTGCATGTGTACTAAGTTTCAGACACTAGACGAAATGCTTATTTAAGCAAAAATGAAGTCATATTTAAAAGAAAACGATCATTTTCTTAGATAAAACTAAACATTTTAACATAAATGCGTCTAAAAAACATAAATTACGGAAATTTTTACTCTCCGGATTAGAATCGCAAGTAAAGGTTTTTTTTTTTTTTTTTTTTTTTTTTTTTTTTTTTTTTTTTTTTTTTTTTTTACGTCAATGGACTTTATTTCAATATTCCAATCGACAGACAATTTTTTGCTTTCTAAAATAAATTGACGCCTGATATGTGAAAATAAGTTTGTATTTCTTGAAAAATACAATTCAATCACAATACTATTTTCACTATCTATCCAAATAAAAGTTAATTTTAATTTGAAAATGATGTCAAACAAAGAAATCAAATAATCCATATCGTTTACCCTTTTCTTGGCAAACTTTATTTGCCAATTTATTTTCATTACATGTATAGACAGGTAATGAAACTAAGTCTGTTTACATAAAAGATGTTGCTGACAATCATGACTTCAAGTTTTGAGTTAAAATGATTTTTAAATGATCAAACAAAAACAATTTTTTTTAAATGATGAATATGGATATGAGAAGTGCGTATGCAAATTTTGAAGAGGTGAAAATTACTGTTTTTCATTCCGGAATACCAAGCATAAGAGCCTCAATTGATAACCACATCCTAATAACTGATCTTTATTATATTAAAGCATTATTTTTTTTAGTTTATCTTATCACGTGCTGGTTTCAATAAATAATAATAATAAACATTTTGCGCATAAAGGAACAGACATTGTTCTGTTCAGCATTTGTTTTTGACTGTTTTGGCATAACGAAATTAATACTTCCTTTATAAACAAATAAAAGAATAATAAAAAAATACACCAATCTAACATATTTGTGAAAGACAAATTAACGAAATTAATACTTTTTTTATAAAAAAAAATAAAAGAATAATATTAAAAAAACACAAATCTAGCATATTTGTAATCGTACATTTTAAATATTTAGATCAACAAATAGGAATTTTTTTCTTTCATATGGAATTTATTTGCAAATTTCATCTCAGTTTAATGATGGTTTATGGTTTTAAAAACAATTTTAAAGCATGAAATATTTTTTTATTTAATCTGTATCGCGTGGAACTCGATTACGAAAGATTAATCCGTTTGCCCTTAAAAGAAAATAGAGTTCGTCATTTTCTTACGGCTAATATCCATTAAAAAAAATTCCCTATGAATAAATAAATAAATAAATATAAGTAAAACACAAATTTAACAGACATGTATAAGCTCTGAAATTATCAGAATATAAACGGATGCCGTAAGTAGCAAAATCTTGGTCAAATAACTCTTAGCATGCGGTACTAAGAAAATCTCTCTTTTGATAAATTAAAAAAATTATTTGATTGTATAATTCGTATTTTTCATATGAAAAATGCTTATTTAATGTAAGTGGGCGGTCTAAAAAATTTATTGCATATAAAAAAATTATTAGTTTTCAATTTAAAAAAAAATGTTTCACCTATATTCTATAACCCGGGAAACCCGGGTACGATCCCCCAGTTTCTGTAATGATAGGAACTAAATTGTTCCATTTTTGTGGATAAAAGGGAGAAAAGGGAAAACGATAGGGATTATTAGATTTCTTTGTTTGACATCATTTTTAAATTGAAATGAACTTTTATTTGAACTAGTTGTGTGGCAACACGATGCGTTGCTTTTGAATTGCCTGAGATCATTCGATTCTTTTAGCAAAATTGAAATCTAACTTTGTTGTAAATTTAGAAGGCAATTATAGTATTAATTTTATTAAATACAATATTTCAAATAATAAGTTATATTTACAATTTCTTTCAAAAGCTTTCCCAATAAACATGCACAACTTTATTTGCCAAAACCTTTTCGCTTTTCCAAGGTATGGCTTCTAAATTTGGAAGCAGTAGAAATGATGTCATTTGGGTGAACTTATACAAAATGACTTTGATTTAGCGAATTTATTCAAAAGCATTTTTTTTTTATTTATGAATTAAAATAATTGCTTAGAGAAATATAATTTTTCTCGCTAAAACATTTTAATTTTAACGTCCTTGCGAAAAGTTTTATTTAGCATCTTAAGGAAATAGTTGAAAATCTGTCTTTCTACTTTAAATTAAATTAAAAAAGCTACGATGGTTTTTTTTTTTTTTTTTTGGGGGGGGGGGGGTTACGTCAATGGACTTTATTTAAATATTCGTCGACAGACAATTTTTTGCTTTCTAAAATAAATTGACGCCTGATATGTGAAAATAAGTTTGTATTTCTTGAAAAATACAATTCAATCACAATACTATTTTCATCATCTATCCAAATAAAAGTTAATTTTAATTTGAAAATGATGTCAAACAAAGAAATCAAATAATCCATATCGTTTACCCTTTTCTTGGCAAGATGTAGCAATTTAGTTGTCATCATTACAGAAATGTCATTAAAAATTACGAAAAAATTAGTATCTCGAAAACTAATTCAACATTTAAAATTCTTATATCACTTTTGACATATTCGGATCCATGCGGGTAACTGGCGTTAATTTTATCGCCCAACGTTCCATATTCTAGGAGAAGTAGCTGTGAAATAGAGCGGACAGTTACTTTTTTAATATAATAGATTGATGAAGTTTTAATTTCTTATGAAAAATTAACCGGGTGTAAATGCTAAACTATTTACATTGTTTTATGAGCAAATTTTATTCTTCCGTAATAGAGCCGCACGCGATAAAGATAGATTAAAAAAATTCATGCATGAAATTTATTTTGAAAACCATAATAAATCAGTCAATTAATATACAGTTTTTTTAAAAAATTGCATTTGAAAACAGATTTTTCTTTTTTAAACCATTTGGAAATGGTTGTTGTTTTCGGTCGAGGATGGGGCCAAATGATGCTCGCATTTTATTTTTTTAACAAAATTCAACGATGTTCTTTACTTTTAGAAGAATTTTTATTTGAATAGGTAATCGAAAGGCATAAAATCGTTAAAAATTGAAAAAGTTACAAAATGGGTAGGCGCAAATTATCAGATATGGAAAAATCCAAAGCCAAAGAGCGACACCGAAATGAAAATCGTCTTGCAAAGCAAAAATCGAGGTCTTCAACTGATTATGTAGCCCATGAAAATCGATTACAGAATAAAAGACGAACGCGAAAAAGGAAACAATGTAATGTTTATTCGATGGATAGTAAAAGGCCATGTCTCGAGGGGCTCCAAATACTAGCCACGGCGGGCGTTTTACAATCGGTTGATTCTAACCGGGAATAATTGAGCTCAACATAGGTAATTTGTCGTAATCTGTGGATGATTCGGTGGAACTGCTTTCGATTTGTAAACTGTTTTCTTCTCGAAACGGGACTTGGAGAGTTTATCGATGAAGGTTTTGGTCGTCTGAAGTTTGATCTATGAGATCTGTTGTTGAAGAGGATGCGACGGAATTTGGTGGACGAAATTTAGATGTTTCGGTTAAATTTTGTTACGAAGGTGATTTGTCGCGATCTGTGGATGATTCGTTGGAACTGCTTTCGATTTTTATTTATTCGATTATTAAAAAAATTCCAAATGGCCGTTGTAATCTATTAAATTACAATTTATTTTATTTTATTTATTTATTTTTTTGCTATATTACGCTGATGTAAAAATTGAAAATGTATACAATCTTCAGAAGTTTAAAAAAATTGCAAAAGCGAAATTTCATCGGCAAGTGTTGCCATTCGCAAAATGACGTCAGCGTTACGAACAGATACTTTTGTCCTTTATAATATAGATAGATAGTGAAAACAGTATTGTAATTTAATTGTATTTTTCAAGAAATACAAACTTATTTTCACATAAGCTTCGGGAATCAGTTTACTTTAGAAAGCAAAAAATCGTCTGTCGACTGGAAGATTAAGATAAATCCATTGACGTAAAAAGAAAAAAAATCTATCATAGCTTTTTTAATTTAATTTAAAGTAGAAAAACGAATTTTCAAATATTTACTTAAGATGGCAATTAAAACTTTTCACAAGAACGTTAAAAAAATATTTTAGCGAGAAAAATTATGAGTCTCTAAGCATTTAATTTAATTCATAAATATAAAATGGTTTTGAATAAATTCTCAAAAACAAAGTCATTTTTGTGTAAGTTAAACCAAATGACGCCATTTCTACCAGTTCCGAAATTAGAAGCCAAATCTTGGAAGAACGGAAAGTTTTTGGCAAATGAAGTCATAGAATATATGCATTTTTATTGTGAAAGCTTTTGACTTAAATTGTAAATATATAATTTATTATTTGAAATATTGTATCTAATAAAATTAATGGACCCTATTCTTCCTTTTGGTTCGAGGCTATAAAAATCGCCATTTTACCAATTGTAACGTCACACGAATAGTGCCCATACTGTAATTGTTGTCTAAATTTGCAATAAAGTTAGAATGTATTTTCCCCAAAAGAATCGAATGATCTCATGCAATTCAAAAGGAACACATCGGGTTGCCACGCAACTAGTTTTAACCCCTTCGGGACAAGCGTCTTTTACAGACTTTTTAATCTTTTATCAACGGTTTTTCAAAACAGAAAATTTTGCCTAATTGAATCGGGAAAATGCTCGGATTAAAGAAGGCAAAATTTACAATAAAAATTTACCGCTGAGAATAATTACCGATTCTGAGCACCTTACGCGGCACGTGTACCGGTCACTCATCTCCAAGGGGTTAATAAAAATGCATATATATATCCTTTTTAAAAGCTACGTATTTCACTAGCTTTTGGACTAAGAAAACCAAACACATGGCAACACATAAAATATTAAATTAAGCATGTATTTTATAAATATTTTGCCTGAGAGTGTCGTCTTTTAAGAAGGAACACATAAAAAGAAAAAAGAAGTTAAAATTAATTATTTCCTGGGGAGATCTTTTTTAAAATACGAATGCCAGTGCTGAATCCAGACACTTTTCTCCGGGAGGGATTACTGTGGCTCCCGGGGGGGGGAATTATAGAGATCCGGGGGGGGAAATTGCACTTTTTGACCATTGAAAGCACAAAATCTCAAATCTTCCGGGGGGGAATGTCCCCTCGGGCCACCCCCTGAATTCAACACTGACGAATGCATCCTACGACCGTAGATTTAACTTTGAAAAGGGGAATTGGAGACCTCATTAAACGCTGAATAACTGGTCGGATTTCTCAATTCTCATAACAGGCAATATCATTTTTGCGAATCAGAATGTCGAATGGTCTTACAAATCACTAATACTCTAAAACAGTAAATTATATTCAAATGTGCACACTCCTTTACTTTATTAAATCTAATAAAAGTTTACGATCTCATTGTTGGAACTTAGTTGACCAGTTCCGTAGGTATCAATGATTAGGCCGGATGTAACGTTTCATTGAACCTTGAACCATGGTAACGAGGATAACTAGCAAGTTTGGATGTTAAATATGTATTAAAATGATTTGGAATGATTATTTACAAATTTATTTTAATAGTAACCATCATTATTTTTTCAACAGATTCACATAGACTTAATTGGGATTTTGACGTAAAGGAACACTAAAATTAAAAACAGTAGACATCGAGGGGGCCTTTTACGTTAAAAACACACACACAAACGTGTGAAAACACGTTTTTTACACATTTAGCTGAAAAATGTTTATGAATTCGGTTTGTCTGACCGTCTGTCTGTCTGAGCTCTAACTCGCGTATAGTCGGATTCTCATGTATATGATATATGTTACTGAGATTTAGCATTGCATGTTCGGAATTGAAAATGAAGTGTGCAGCATTCACAGTTCGTTCACAGGGATACTCAAAAGGGTACCGTTACATTATATGGTCTCGAGAGAAATAGTTTACAATGTATTTTACTAGTGTTAAACTATTTCAAACGTATTGAAATTTATATGCATCACAGAGATGCACAACAACATGCTTACTGTTTAATAAGGTGTGCATAGAATTTATCTTTTGTATACAGAGACCCACAAAAGTGTTAGGTTACACTACAATCTATGAGCGATAATTTATGGAAGTGTGTTTAGATTGTGGTATGCGATTTTAAATTTAACGATTTTTTTACACATTACTTGGTGTGTATAAAATATACAGCTCATATACAGGGCTATTCATAAGAATTCGAGTACATTTTCGTTTATTGACGGAAATTGCTGAAAGGGAGTTTTCAACTGGGTTAAGCATTTTCTATACTGAGCTAAGTTTTAGCATAACATATATATATAAGTGTATATAAATCTATAGATCATATACAAGAATTTACAAAAATATCTGAATTCTTTTTCGGCTATAGATGGTTTGACGATATTGAGTTTTCAAATGTTTTATGTTTTCTCCGAATTGTTTACTTAAATAAACTCTTTCACCTAATTAAACAATGTTTTGCCACAGTATTCTGAATGTGTTAGAAAGTGTCTCATAATTTATGTTTGACGCATTTTCTTTCTTGTTTTCTTTTATTTTGTTAAAACACTTTCCAATAATTTCATTATAGATAAACTATAAATTATGCGTGTCACCAAAAAGGGGTTCTGTTCATTTTAATGGATGCAAATACAGTAGAGTCCCGATTATCCGAATCCCGCTTAACCGAGTTATTTTCTTCTGATGGTCTGATGGCTTCCATTACTATGAAACAATCATTATAAATGAAGTGCTAGGAGAAGATGAAAGAGCAGTCGTAAAAAGTTAGAACTCAGATATTTTGGTCAGAATGGGAAATAAAATTGGCCATATTTTTTTTATTATTATTATTTTTATTTTATTTTATTTTTTTTTTATTTTTATTTTTTTAAATTATGGCCATATTTTTTCCTATTCTGACCAGAAAATCAGAGTTCTAACTTTTTACGACTGCTCTTTCATCTTCACCTACACTTCATTTATAATGGCTGTTCCATAATAATGGAATTCATCAGTCCATTGAAGAAAATGATCCATTCCAAATGTATAAGTTCGATTGAAAAAACTATTTAATACTTTGAGCAGAAAGAAGAAACTACATCTGCAATTTTCATGACACTAATAGAATCACATAGCTGCCATTATGTACGGTTCTGTTACCTCTAAAATTTAATACAAATTTTTTCCATATTTAATCATTGACAATTGATTGACAATTGATTTCGGCGATTGAAATAGGCAAAATTTATTGATAAGTTTTAGTGGTAAGAAAAATTCTTAAAAATTGGTAGCTATGCAGTGGCGTAATACTGAAGCAAAAAAAAAAAAAAAAACTGCAGCAAAATTGACATTCAACAAATAAAAAACTATCAAGGGCGTTTTCAAATAAACAATTTCATCCACCATTTTTCTTAAAAGTAACGGAAATGTACATCAAAGAAATATTACTCGTACCATAAAAATTAATGAATTAAGTGAAAATTTATATTTCACCTCCTTAGTTGGTGACAATTTGTATAAATCCGGTTTATCCGAGTTTTTTGCTTATCCGAGGTGAGCTTGGTGCATATTAACTTGGATAGTCGGGATTCTACTGTATTTTTTTTTTCTGTTAATTTATGTTTCGGTAGCTTCATTCTGAGTTGAAAAATGATTGTGAATGACTGTCCATTATCCTGTTTAGGTTCACTCCTTCTTATTTAGAATGCAGAGGATGCAATGCAATTGCGAAACGATTAACAGACTAATTAGGGCAAAAATGGTCAAGAAGTCAATCGCGACATGATTTTTGATCGATCTCAGTCAATTGGACACAAAAGTCAACAATTACGTATGTGGCGCCAGTAATGCGAGACGAAGAACAAGAAATCATCTGAAAACCATCGCAATTTAATTATAGAAATCTTTGAGTAGAGATGTAATTTTTTTTTTCTTCATCTAAGTGAAAAACATGCAAGCAGGAATCGAACCAAATGTCTTTGGTTTAACGTTCCCACGCTCTGTCAACTAAGTTATTACTAAACGACAAAAGTACACATATAACCTATTGGTATGATTACTTTTACTACTGATGAAATCTCGTGTCATGTAATTTCATTACTAATGAATATATAATCACGAGGTTATTTTATTTAAGTATTGCGCGGCAGCGCAGTTTTTATTTATTTACAGTGTCACTTCTCCATGTTAATTTAACACAGTAAAACCTATGGAGCTCGTAACTTTTTGACGTCTTCCCACAATTTTAGCCCCGATATGCTATTTCTTTGAGGCAACAATTAAGATGTCGTCACTAAAAAATAATGTTACGTTCCATAAGCCAGCCGTAAAATGAAGCAGATGTATCATTCTAGGGATAAATACTGATAATCTCTACAGCAATTTTTCAAACTTCTAAACATCGCACATTTTCAATTTTTACACCTTCGTATAGGGTAAAAAAAGTACTTTTTCAACTGCAATTTGTTTGAAAACTGCATCTCAATTTTTTTTTTATATGTTAATTTTTTTATAGTTTTTAATTCCATTTCTGTAATGGTGGCAGCTGAAGTACTCCATTTCTCTAGAAAGTAAATGGAAAATAGTAGATTACTATATCTTTTTGTTGCTATTTTCCCATAACAACTGAAAAAAAAATGTAACTAAATTGTGATTAAATAATAATTACGTACTATTTTAAAAAGATATAAATGAACTATTTCTCATTAAAAAAAAAAAAAGTAAATGGAGCTATTATAAACTATATTTAATTTTAAGTATCAATACATATTAATGTTTCAAACAAATAAAGGTGTATAAATCATTAAATAGCCGATTTTATTTATTTATTTTTATTTTCGAGTTTCATATTAATGTTAAAAATAAATGAAGGCTTATGAATAATTAGTTGCCCGATTTTTTCGTCGAGTTTCTTGAATGACGACATCATTTTTTGCTCGGTTTGTATATTATTTCGCGGTAGCGACGTCTTATGCATACTTTTATATAGGTGTTGTTTAACACTGGATTGTAAATGTGGAATTCTTCAGCGGATGCAAATGACGTCATTTTATATAAAATAAAAGCATGAATTTTAAGTCTTAAAACGGAAATACGTTTTGTAGAAATGCATCATTTTCACTCCAGAGGTTTTAAAAATTCTTCACAGATGGAAATGCTTCACTTTTGAAAATAACGCAATTGTAATCACACACTAATAAAACGAAAAGTTTTACAAAAATTTAAAGTGTCTTTAGGTTGTAGTGTGTCGTTAGGTTGTAGTGTGTCGTTAGGTTGTAGTGCGTCTTTAGGTTAGAGCAGTGATCTTTAGGTTAAAATAATATTTGTCTGAGAGTTAGACTAACCAATATAAGATACATTTTTTATTGTAATTAATCTTGTAGATTTATTATAAATTAATGAAACAGTTCCTTCTTAAACATTTTCTTTCGCCGAAATTCGAATGGTTCCACCTCGTAATAATAATTAGGGATGCACCGAATATTCGGCCATACTACCGAAAATTCGGTTAGGCCGAATATCAAACTATTCGAATATTCGGCCAGACCGAATACGTAAAAAACCTTCTTTTAAAAACTTTTTCAAAACCATAAAACAACTTCTATTAACTGTCCAAGTAATAAAGATATTTAGAATAATTAGAAATAGAATGATATTTAAATAAAAGAGAATGCTTTTACATTCTTTTATTTGCTATTTGAAAAATATTACTAGGGATGCACCGAATATTCGGTATCTATTCGGTATTCGGCTGTTTCGGCCATTTTACCGAATATTCGGTTTGGCCGAATATCAAACTATTCGGTATACCGAATATTCGGCTTGGCCGAATAGCAAATTATTCGGCATGCTGAATATTCGGTTTGGCCGAATATCGAAATATTCGGCTGAACCGAATACTTAAAAAGAACTTTTAAAACATATTTTTTAAAACCTTATACCACTTCTACGTTTAACAGTCAACTTATAAAGATATTCAGAATAATTAGAAACAGAATCATATTTAAATAAAAGATAATGTTTTTACATTATTTATTTGCTGTTTGTTAAGTATTATTTAAGAAAATTAACCAATCACGAGGATTTTCATAGGAATTATGTACAAATGCAAGTTCCTGAACATTGTCCAGTAAATAATCTGTTTCTTGCTAAGATTTTAAGAACAACATTTACAATCTCTTAAAATGATTGCTCACTCCAGACACCGATCTAGCATGCATTTAAAAACTTCCTTGCTTAATCAAAGGAAGTAGAACAGTTATTCTTGCTAAGTTGCCACCATATAAAATTTGAACCGATTGCATTATTTATTTGCTTTCACTTTAGTCTCTTCCTGACAACAAATAATATATGATCCTGTACAATTTTTCTTCCAATTTTTTAACAATTTCTCTTTGATTTTAAAATATTTATTTTAGAAATTTAAGAAAATTTTATTCATTTGTTTTAATTCTCAGAAGAAGCCATGGAATTTAAAATTTTGTTAATTAAAAATTTTTTAACTATCCTTTTCTTAAATAACTGAAAGCAGATTTTTTTCAGCATAAAGTTTACTTGAAAAAAGCTCTTGTTTATTAGAATAAAGTTTCTGTTTTAAATATTATGTAAAATTGTTTTAAAATTTAACATTTTAATGTCTTTAAACTTTGAAATTTATGAAAGTATTCGACAAGCCGAATATTCGGTATTCGGCCTAGCAGTTACTATTCGGCTAGCCGAATATTCGGTATTCGGTTCGCCAGTTGGCCGAATATTCGGTATTCGGTATTCGGCCAAAATCACTATTATGTGCATCCCTAAATATTACGTAAGAAAATTAACCAATAATGACATTTTAGTCCCTTCCTGACAAATAAACAGTATATATGACTGTAAAATTTTTCTTCCAATTCCTTCAAAATTTCTCTTTGATTTTAGAATATTTGTTTTAGAAAACAAGAAAATAGTATCCATTTGTTTTAGTTCAGAGAGGAAACTATCCTCTTCTTAAATAACAATTCATAGCATAGATTTTTTTTAGCGTAAAATTTACTTGTAAAAAAATCTTGCTTATCAATATGGAAGTATGTGTGTTAAATATTATGTAATTTTTTTTAATTTAACTTTTTAATACTTTCAAACTCTGAAATTTAAAAGTATTCGACAAGCGAAATATTCGGTATTCGGTAAAATAGTTATTCGGCTTGATAGTTCCTACTGTTCGGCTAGCCGAATATTCGGTGTTCGGTTTACCTGTTGGCTGAATATTCGTTATTCGGTATTCTGATAAAATCGCTATTCGGTGCATCCCTCATAATAATAATAATAATAATTTTTTTCTCTCTCCCTCTCATCGGGGGGGGGGGGGGGGGCACTAAATTCTGAAAAAGCAGAATTCCTACTTCCTGCTTCTTTTCTTTTTTAGGTGCGTTCGTAGTTATATCAATACGTAGCACCTATAGTCGTCGTTCAGTCCGTCCGTCCGTCCGTCTGTCTGTCTGTCCGCATATAACAGAGCAAAAACTACCCAACCGAATTGTCTGAAATTTTAAATATATGATTGTTGCAAAATTTTGTCGAGCCATTTCAAATTTTATGAAAATCGGACGTATACTTTAATTACAGGGACAGTCAAAAGTTTTTCTTTACATTACGGCCAATGGGAAAAATTATTGCAAGTGCATTTTAATGATGTTACAGCCTTCCGAATGGTCTGAAATTTTAAATATATAATTGTTGTAAAATTTTGTCGAGCCGTTTCTAATTTTAGGAAAATCGGATGTATAGTTTAATTACAGGGACAGTCAAAAGTGTTCCGTTACATTACGGGGAATGGGAAAAAAGTTATTGCAAGTGCATTTTAATGATGCTACAGAGTATGCACTTTATTAATTGCAAAAAATTATACATTCAGTACAATATGGGGTATAAAAAATAATTATAAAACTAGTTATAGTACGAACGCACCTCATTTGCCTCGTTTGACGAGCAATTTCCAACTTGTTTTTTTTTTTTTTTTTTTTTTTTTTTTTTAGTCTCGTTTATATTTTATTCACATTTGTAACTGCTTCTTTTGACTCCGAATCGATAATTATTTTATACTAAGTAGAACTAAATTTGTTTACACGGAATTCATCTTTCCGTGTCTTCAAAAGTCTAAATACAAAATTTTCTCTCATTCCATTCATTAGTTTTAGTTACAGATGCCTCCAAACAGGAAACGTTATTTTATGGCCAACCCGTAGATAATATTTACATTTATGCAAATTATGTTATAAATAGGCTGTTATAGAAAAGTACAATATATTTAAAATAGGAGAAAAATTAAGGGGCGTGAGAAGCAATTTACAAATCAAAGTTGACGTTGACGGAAATCATATGCGTTATAGAGAATCGCTAATGAGTTTTTAGAACCTGGATGAACGATACGTTTGACTAAATAATGAATTCCACAAGGACAATGACTTCACGCTCATTTATGCTTTGTTTCTGATCACATCACTTCGTTTATTGCAAATTCTTATTTTGAAGCAGTTTGCTAATTAACAGCATATCAGTCTGCAAATTCGTCGCTGTATTTTATTAGTTTTGTAAAATGGCTTGATTTGGAGGAAAACATTTAGTTTAAATTTGTTAAACATTTTTTTATAGTGGTAAATTGAAAATTTACTTTTTTGAATAGAAACTGAGTTGGGGACTTTTTCGGAAAAAACACTCATTTGGGTAAATTTTCACAAATTAGGGGGAAATTGACTTTCAACTATCTGGCAACACTGACTCGAAACTTATTTTGAATGTAAATCGTATGAAAGGTGCAAAGATGTTTGGCGAAATAAATATTCAAATGATGCGATACTGAGTGAAGATACGCTATATCGGCTCGTTTAACGATTTCGTAATACCGGTAAAAGTGCTTTTTATCATTAGCATAAAAGTAATCGTTTTAAGGTTTGTTGTTTTGTGAATAATAAATGCATATGTCGTCAGTACGGGAACTTTGGTAACCGGAAAAAAAGTGACCGGAAAAAACGTGACAGGAAACAAAGGGACAGAAAAAAACAAGAGCGGAAATAACGTGACAAGGAAAAAACGTAACCGCAAAAAAGGGGACAAGGAAAAAACGGGACCGTTTGGTGCTGTTTGTACTTTGTCCGGTATGGAGCTGTTATAACAACGAATATTTTAAGTCAATGTCTACAAATGCAAATTTTGAAAAATGATGTGAATACTCGCATACGAGAATCAGGCACTCGCTAAGGGGTACTCGGGGGAGCCCCCCCCCTCCCCAAAAAAAGTTCGCGAATACTGTTACACTTGGGAAATTTACAAATTTAGTTGGCAAATTTGTTTAAGACTTTATTCGAAATCGACGAAAAGTATTCGTATTCGCGTTCGCGAATCTCAAAATTTAAGTAGTGATGAACACGTGCATTCTCGTAGGCGAATATTCTCACTTTTTTACATTTTTGCTAATAGCATTCAGAAATATTTACAGCAAATAATCACCTACGGGAATGATATAAATCA
The DNA here is from genome assembly GCA_963932465.1 of Maratus speciosus. Classification (NCBI taxonomy): domain Eukaryota; kingdom Metazoa; phylum Arthropoda; class Arachnida; order Araneae; family Salticidae; genus Maratus; species Maratus speciosus. Next base: position 121,141,483 of record OZ010788.1, on the reverse strand, counting down.
GACATGTGTTACCTTGTTAGTTTTTAGAACTTCTTTATCAATAAATTCAATATTTATTAATAAGTTCAATATTTATGAATTCCTTGTCACGTTTTTTCCTTTCTTGTTTTTTCTGTCACATTTTTTCCTGTCACGTTTTTTCCGGTCACTTTTTTTCCTAGATTTGAGAACTTTTAGGACACTCAGTACTTCATTAAAAGGGAATAAATAGAATGTCTGACCTGTACAACCAAACACGTGAATTTTCATACTTTAGGATTTGAAAAGTGTCTGCATGCGAAATGATAGATGTGAAAAATATCTGTATACAAGTAGTTAAAAAAAAAAAAAAAAAAAAAAAAACGATTTCAGGGATTATTTCTTACTTTATTGCGTTGATATTTACTGATTATACGCATGTTAGCACATTGTAATAAAAATCTTTTGCCACAACAATAAAGTGCTATTGTGACATGTTAAGTTGGATGATATAGGGGAGGTAGGGGAGGTTTGATACATAGGGAGAGTTGATACATTGACAATTTTTCGCAACAAATGGCATTAACAGCCATTCTAACTCATGTGAAGGCTTCTTTTACTTGCTGAAGCCATCATTAGCTGGACTAATCAGTGAAGAACTGACAACTTTTCTTTTCTTTTAATTTTGAAGGTTTTTGGAATGTCAATGTAAATTTTTCCATTGACTGATTTTCTTTCATAACTCTTATTATTGTGAAGATAGTATCTTGTAATTTCTTTTATTTATAAAGCACATTGTTAGGATTAGTTTTACTAGAAAGTAGGTTACCATTTTGCAACTGCATTTGTACAAAGTGACTGAAAATCCAATAAGGCATAATAGGGAGAAATGATACATTAGTACTGAGGAGAAATGATACACTTGTATTTTTGAAATTTAATAGCATTTTTAAGTTTGTAAACCAATATAGGACTGTAATATTCATTATTGTTTTACTGCAAGAGCTACTGAAATTGGTAAGACTATTCAAAGACATTATGTAGGTTATATAGAAAAGCAGTACGATGATAGATGGTTAGTTCGCTTTGCTCGTCATGTAGAAGGGGAAAAGTTTAAATGGCCTGAAAGGGAAAATGTTTCTATAATTTACTAAGGGCAAATTGAAAAAAACGTTAAATCTATCCGATTTTATTTATAAAAATGATAGAGTTATTAGTTTTTCATTTAACCATTTCAGGGGTGGTGGTATGTTTGTGAAACCACTTAATTTTAATTCCCAAACGCCACATTGGCACCAGCATTTTGATAAAATATTTTCTATTTAGTATGAAAGTGAAATATATCCCTTTTCTTATTTGTAATTAAATTTGTTGGTAAATTCCGGTGCCATTCATTTATTCAACACTTTAGCATTGAAAATGCTTTGCCCCTGAAAGGGTTAAAGGAATCTTAAAAGTGCTAAATTTATGTTAAATTGTTTGCAAATCAGCAATGTTCACTTCATTTTTCCTTGCAGCTAGATCTCTTTTTTTTTCATTATTTATTTTCTAAAAAGTGTGTTAATAAGATTGTTTAAATAATAGCAATAGTTTAAATATTTTTGTAAAAAACATTTCTGAAACAAAAATATGTCAATGTCATTTCGTTTCAAATTTTACTTAAATATTTCAAGATTTATCATAAAAAATTGTTTGACGCATAAATTGAATTGTCTGCATTTTTTTTTTCAATTTACATAACAATGTATCAAACCTCCCTTGCTAGTGTATCAATGCTCCCCAGTAATGGGGAGATTTGATACAGTAGTAGCCATTCAAAATAACAGGGATATATTTTTTGAATGACTATTTTTTAAATTCACAATATTTTTAATAAATGAATAAAAGGTCACTTTATAAGAAAACACGAAATTTTTTTTTCAAAATAGCTTTCTAGGGATTGTAAAAAATTAGTAAAAAAAAAAAAGTATATCATACCTCCCCTACCTCCCCTATTCTCCTCTCCACTTATTCTAAAACTGAATTAACAGTTTCCCTTTGCACACATTTCACTTAATTTTGAGTCATGCAGATCTGCATGAAGAAACTGCCTCTATGAAAAAAGTGCTTCGTATAACACATGCATAGTTTATATTAATAAGTTAGTGATGTTCTAGATGTGAAATAATCATTTTCATCCAGACTAAAAGAATTAAGAACGAATTTTAAATGAGACCTTCAACTTCATTTCGCATATGCAGTGCAATCGCAATTGTTCCATTATGTACTCCGAGCTAGAGGTCCGCACGGGCCGAAATTTTCAGGCCCGGGCTCGGTCCGACTCATAGAAAAAATCGGTCCGGCGCGGCCCGATACAAAAACTAAAAGTTCCGCCCGAGCCCGGCCCGGCTCGTAGAAAAAATAGTATTGGCCCGACCCAATAAAAAAATTAAAAGTTAAGCCCGTGCCCGGCCCAGTCCGGAAAAAAAGTTATAATCTCGAACCAAGCCCGGCCCGGCCCGAGCGAATTTCTGCAAAACATTGATTTTTACGTCGATTTGGTTAAAAATTTGTCTCGTACGAGAAGTTCTGACCAAAAATATTTATCTTAATTTTTTTTCTTCATGTTTATAATCTTAATTTTATAATAGGATATCTTAATTTTTATAGTAATGCAGGCTGCTATATTTATTTTTTTAATGAATCTATATTTCTTGTGTGTAAATGTTTCAGTTATCATTAATATTATTAAACCATATTCCATGTATTGAAGCATTAAAATTCGGAAAAATGCTATTCAGTAAAATCTTCTAAGACGGAATTGCATACACGGAAAAAACTGTTTTGTTGAACTTACTAAATTTTGGTTTATATAGCTCCATCCAAATATTTTGGTTGGAATGACCAAATTTTGGGTGGACTAACCAAACGATTTGTTAATTTAACAAAATAATTTGGTTAAGCTAACCAAAATTTAATCTTTCCAACCAAAATATTTGGATGGAACTATATGAACCAAAATTTAGTAATTTCAACAAAACAGTTTTTTCCGTGTAGAAAAGAAAAAAAAAAATGCGTTATAGACAAGTTCCCTTCTTAGCAAGTGTAAAGGTATTATATATTCTTTTCTTACGTATTAGTATAATAATTTTGTTTTCCCGTTTAAAACAGGGTTCTGTCATTGGCAGGTTCCTTTTCACACGTTTTACTATATTTTAATAAGCGTAAAAATCTATAATTCATTAAAAATAATAAATTTTAATGTTTAACTGTAGAATAATTGCGATTTAAAATGTATGCAATTTTTGCAAAAATTTTTGGGCCAGGGCTAATTTAACTGACTTTTGAATAGACCAGGACACGCTGAGACGGTGATTTTCATACGTGCTGTGTCAAAACTAGGACTGAAAATTTTGGACCGTGAAGACTAGAAATGAAACCAGTACCGGTTCTGTACAGAAAAAATAAGTTAGGCCCGGCCCAGCCCGAGTCTTCAGAAAAAAATATCGCCCGGGCCCGAAAAGAGTGGAGACCAGGCCTGTGCAGATCTCTACCTGAGCGAACGAACTCTGTCCCTTGTTTGAGTTTCTACAGAAGATTTTTTCTATTGAACTTTCTTTTCAGTTAGTGCAGATGTTGTACTGCTTTAACCCCTTATGTACTGAATTATGAATTCATGAAAATTTGATCTTCTAAAGCATTTTTCGTGAATTTTTGAAACTACATTAGAAGATTTACATAATCATTTAATAAATTTTAGAAGGATTTAGAAGGATTAATTAAATTTGAATTTATGGGGATTTTGTGCAATATTTATAACCCCATTCAAATATTTTATTTTAAATATTTTTCTTGGTATTTTGTAGAATTAGGAAATGTACAAATATAATGTTCTTACAATAGAAATATAGAAATATTTCGCAATTGAAAAATCCCCTAGCGCTAAGAAAGCTGAAAAGATGCAAAGGCAAAGATAAATCATCCTTTTAAAAATATTATTGTTTTGTGTAGTCAATAATGCTTTTGGAACAAGATAAAGTAATGCATCTATAACTCATTCTAAACTGCATTATTACTAATCGATGTATTAAATGAATTTTATAACAAGTTATTTTAATGGTGCGTATAAGTACCGTCAGTAGATAAAAGGTTAATAATGCAGCAAATGTGTGCGCTCCGCTTTTTCACATTAAAATGCATATCTGTATGGTAAACTTATATGCTTTGCTTTCAAGTGTATTTATCAAAACCAATATACTTTCTTAATCGTTGGAAAAGACACCAAATGCTTTCACAGAGTACAAACCTGTCTTAATAATAATTGTCTTTCAGTATTCCAGAAAAAGAATTCAACTTAGCGATGCACAGATCGTACATTGATCTTCGCATCCAGCCCCTGTTCTGTCACAAATGAAGAAGCAATCCAAAATAGGTACTACGCTAACCGGTAAACTCTCTCCGACAACTCTAATAAAAGGTAAGTGTAAAAGCTTACTTAACTTATTGTGCATGGATTAAACAAACTTTGACACAATAAATTACTGAAATAAGGAAATTTACTTTATAGGCCTCATTAATTATTAAGATTTGGTGCTTAATGATAATTGAGGCAGGTAATGTAAGTTAATCGTATATAGTAAAAACTGCTCATAATGTAGCTGAAGGAAGGCGTAAAAATTATTCGTTATGTATGGGTTTCTTTATAATCAGTTTTCTTACCACATTACAGTTATAACTTTACGAAGAAATTTAAATACCTCTCTTTTAGTACATCTAAAAGTGCTAATTGTACATAAAAAGTTTGGAATAGTACATAATAACAGAAACAAATAGTACTTACTTTTTAAAGTGATTTAAAATATTTAAATTAGGTGTTACTTAGTTATATTTTAAATAATATTATTTAATATTAGTTATAAGGGAACGTCCACTGTCACTCTTGTGACCATTCGAGCGGTTTTTTACAAATACTTCCAATTATTTTATTCAAAATTATAATTAAGATAAAAAGTTATATAACCAGTGAAATACTACTGTGCTCCACTCATTTAATATATATCTAATTTGAAATAAAAAGCATTTTGCTTGTCTATATAAAAAATCAAAATTTTGTTACTCTTGTGACCAGAGTGTCACAAGAGTAACAAAATTTTGATTTAATATATAAACAAAAAAAATGCTTTTTGTTGCCAATTAGATACATATTACGAGAGTGGAACACAGTGACATTTATTTGATTATATCAATTTTTATCTTAAATATATTTTATATTGAAATAATTGCAAGTATTTATGAAAAATTGTTCTAACGAATGGACGTTCCCATAAGCATCGTCGTAGCCAACACGTGTATGACGGTTTCCAATCAGTCCTGAATTTTCCTTTGATACTATTCACCAGTTCATCCGCATCAAAATTTATAGAAATTACTTAATACTGTAATTTGTTTAAAACTAACTTCAGATTAGTAAAATAGCTAGATGTGATTTTGAAACGTACAGTAAACACTTTATGTGATGTTTCTAACGAGTGAAAGAGCATGTTTCTCAATCTACCTCTTTATCAAAAGAAAGATAGCTAAGAGCTGCTATAACGGTAACAAAAGAAATACAGTGTGTTAAAATTATTACCTTAAATGAACTGTCGTAGTTTTGAAAGTAAATTCACAGTAGTTTCGAGGAAATCAATTTTTAAATAAAGGAAAATTCGATAGTTACAGTCTATCAATAATACCTTATTACATTTAAAATATCTTTAAAGAAGTTTCCTTTATTTAAGTGTTAAAATGATAAAAGATGTGGCAATAGAACATCTAATGGGTTGAAGCTTAAGACCCTCCCCATCCCCGTTACGGGTGTGCCTGGATATTAATAGCAGCTCATCGATTCGGTTTCTCATTAAGAAAAAAACATCAAGCCAACAACCAAAAGTTGTTTCAACAATCGAAACTCATTTAGACATTCAAACAATCGAGAGATTCCGTTAAAACATCTCGGAATCGCCCAACACTGTTTAAACTCTTTAATCATTCTTCCAGAGCAATCGAATTTCATATCTATGCTCATCCATCAGGGTTATAAAAAAAATCGTGTTTTTTATATTAAAAAATCCAACCCAAGCAAATTTTATCCTATAAGTTATATGTAGATAAAATTTCCTATTACACTAACAAGGGAACCACTTTTGGTGCTGCTCGCACCTAGCATCTAGAACTGGTGCGTTTTGTAGCCCTATACATAAAAGTTAGAGAACCGATAAAATTTCTCTGTTAAAATCATATTTTATATACTTTTTTATACTTTTAAGTTTTTATTATTACATTTTTATTTGTTTATTTCACGCCAAAAGTGAGCTAAGTCACCAAATATGGCGCTACAATTTTCCCGCCCACTTTATCCAAAGAGTAAATGTACAGTATATATTACTAGAATTACATCAGATTGCGATTTTTTTTTAATTGATAGCATAAGAAACAAATATTATGTTTTTTTTCCTATGCGGACGATAAATATATAAGTAATAAATATAATTCTACAAAAGCTTCGAAGATCATTGAAAAATATTTTTTAGTGAAATACAAAATAAGCAAACTATTTTCTTTTGAAATCGAATGGAATAAAGTATCGAATGTTTAAAATGAAATGTTGCTGTATTAAATGGTCCTAAAATAATCATAAAATAAATTAATATTTTTACACAATTTAGGAAAATTACTGTGGCTAATTAGGCCGTACATTACAATTTCTAGCTATTACAAATTCAGCTATGACGTTTGGCTAGGGTTGCCGGAAAGCTCTACTTTTGAAAATAAACTCCAACTGTTTCCCCGCCAAAAAATACGAATATAACGTTGCAATTTTTCAAACTCAAATTCGTGGGTTTTTGAAGGAATTTTCAAACTTTTTTCAATATTTTATACTTATTATTAACTAATTTGTATTTTTAAATGCTTTTCTTTAAAAAAATTCAATGTTAATAGTCCGATAAGTGGTCTCGAAAATTGCATTTTCAGAAAGTTATGCTGCTGTAAAATCAAGAAATATTATTTTAACAGAAAAATTTTATCGATTCTCGAACTTCATAATATAGGGCTTTAAAATGCACCAGGTTTCAAGGCTAGGTGCGAGCAGCACCAAAACTGGTTCCCTTGTAAGAAGCAAGTCAAAAAAGTCCTATTTTTTTACCATTAAAAGTGACCGAGTACTAGCTGTTTAAAGTTGAAGCACCATTTTTGCTATGAAATAGGAGTCATTCACAAATTTACTAGAAATATAAATAACCGTCAGATATAAAGAAATAGTAGTCGAGATAGAGAGTAAAATTAGCGTTACAATATAAATATGAAATCTATTTTCACTCTGACATCTTAAAGAAAAATATATAACTTGTACAGTCGGACCTCTATTTAACGAAGTCGCTAAATCCCGAAAAAAAGTTCGTTATATGGAAAATTCATTAAATAGAGAATCACCTTTTAGAACACTTTAAACTACATAAAACATGTCCATAAACACTAAATATAATTTAAAAAAGTAATTAACCCCACTTTTTTTATAAATTATATCTATTTGTTTTATTTGTTTTACCCATCAAAAAGAAATCTGCAAGGGAAATAAGAATGAAACAAAACATTGTCTGGAAATACATTGTATTTTCAGTTAAAAAATGATCTTACATTAAAATCACGATTTTTTATTATGGTTGATCAGCTGTTTGGAGGAATACCAAATTTTAAATCAATATTCTTTTTCTTCACGCGTTTATCCACCTCATCAAGAATATATTTTTTTCTTTAATGCTCAAGCACTTTCGCGTTGACATTTTCGAGCTACAAGAACCGAAATTACCAACACGACTGATCATGATCAACAACCTAGAAAACGGGAGACTCTAAGGACACGAGGCAGCTCCATTGAGGGTTAAAAGTGGATACTGAAAGTTTGCATTTCTTGGGTGAAAAGCAAAGAATCACAGCGATTTTACTGTTCTCGGTGAGTTAGGTGCCTGGTAAGACCTGGTATTGGTCATTGATCATCATAAAATGTGTTAAAAGAAAGAATAAGTTTGAAATGTCCAGTAATATTATGCGAAATAGGGAGAAAAAAAATTTAGATCCCAAGAAAAAGTTCGTTAAATAGAGAATGCACTTTGCTATTTGGAGGTTATTTTACGAAGAAATTTGCAAAATGTTCTTCTTTACAAGTAAAAGTTCGCAAAATAGAGAAATTCGCAAAACAGAGTTTCGTTAAATAGAGATCCGACTGTATTATAAAAATAAATTAAAAAATAACAGTTTTTATTTAACAATTTTTGTTAAATAAAATGATAAAAGCAATAGTTGCAATTCTTTACAAAATTGTACATTTTTAAAAATGCTATTAGCTTATGTAATCTAAAACTTAATTAATAAAAATTAAAATTATCTTAAAACTTGCTCTAAATGACTCCCTTCGGCTGCAATGCAGAAATATACACGCAAAATAAATACTTCTAATAGTTTAAGGGATCTCAGGACTCTTAAAGCTACCAAATTTTCGAAATTTTAATTTATATATATATATATATATATGTTAAACTGCTATCTTTTCTGAACATTTTCATATAATTGTTTCTTTAAAATTCTCATTAGAACAAAAGTTATGACCTTTAAAATTATATTCGCTCAATAACTGAAGCGGCGTTTTCGAAACTTTGAAGTCATTTTTCTTCAAATGACGTTTTTGGGCATAACGCGTACAATATCGCAAAAACTTCTAAATATTTTTCATGAAAATTTCAAAACACATGTTTCAGTTTAATCTTTATAAACTGAACCTAAAATTTCCCTTTTATTGTTTAAAAAATTATTTTTTTAGGTGAGTATGAGTATGTTGTTGAAATTGCCTAAATTTTGTATTACTTAGATACAACTTTGTATTAAAAATGGAAAAATGCTTTAAATACAAATTTATTTAGGTTCAGGGTAATTATTGCAATCTGAAGTATAAGTAGGCACCAAAATTTTCATTCTAGTTGCAATATTTATTTTGTAATCGCACGCCTAAGCTATTGTAACAATTTTCTGCTCATCAAATATCTGACAGTTTGGATACCCCTGTAAATGCTAATTCTGCCTTTTGCCATTTTTTAAAGACATAAAATGAAAGAACGTACCGATATCTTTCCTCTCAATAAAAATTGCGTTTTAAAACCATATACATTTTAAGATATTAAAAGTTGAAAATGGTCTCTTTTTTTCATTTTTTCCGATTTTAAGAGTCATGAGACCCCTTAAGCACTTTGTGTACGCTCTCTTGAACTATGACCCAACTCATCTATGTTCAGCTGCAGAAAATTGGTATAAGTCATGCAATTCAAAGTTTCATAACTCGGTTAATTTTAGAGTTAGATGAATGGGACTTTCTTTTTTTTTGTCTTACTTGTCAGAATAATATGAATTTTTTACTAATCATCCTTTATAGGACCGGGGGGGGGGGGGGGGGGCATTATAAAAATTTAAATTTCGTAACTTTTAAAGAAATATTTTTATTGATAAAAATGACTTTTAAAACCTCATTTTTTACCTCATTAAAAATATTTTTGTAACTGGAACTTTATGTCTATGACTAACGGTTTAGAAATCAGCCATTGGACACCGTTGAGAGTGAACACTCTGTACAAATAGTTTCACAAGAGCTAAAAGTATATTTGATTAATGAAATTGATTATACAAAATGACAAGAAGTAGGGGAGAGGGGGGCAAATTTGAACAATTTTTTTAAAAATCCACATATTTCTTACTTGAATTATATTTATTGAATTTTAAATATTTCGTGAAAGAAAGAATGTAATTCTGCATCATATGAAATAAAAAATTACAGTTTTTAATATAAATTAAATATGCTGTGAGGCTTTAAAAAGATGAAAGTTTACTGTTCAAACCTGCCCCATGTAGGGGTATCTTTGAACACGCTAGGGGCACCTTTAAACAAATAAACAAAATGTGAAAATACTGACAGTTTTTATTAAAAACTGCATATCTTTCCAAAACATAAAATAATAAGAATAAAATTACACAATTGCATTTAACTGAAATTACTATTTTTTTATTATTTAACGAAATTTGTATCCATCAAAGCACATTGTTGAGACACAACGGAGGATCCCTCCAATTATGTTTAATTGTGGCAATTTTTTTATATAATATCCTTAAAATCCACCAAATTGATATCTGATGCCTCTGGAAAATATATCGTACGTTCTTTTTTATGAAGAAACCTGACATTAAGCAATTTAATCTGACCAATGTAATGAAGAGTTCTTTTTGCATGAAATTGAACTAAAAGGAAATCATTTTCATTCAAATTGTTATAGAAAAAGGATAAAACACTGTTTTATGAAATCCAGAAATAATGACCATTGTAAATGAAACAATATAGGGTTTGTTAGACAAATCTGCTAAATCATGAATTATTGTTGTGTGTCCTGAATTTGCCTGTAGTTGAAGCCCTGCATCAGTACAACTTTCATATTAAGTATAAAAACAATTAATCTCTTAATTTTCATACTTTTTTTAAAAAATTCAACAATAATAATATTTAGATACATCTATAACTCTTTACCTCATAGTTTTAATTGCTCAATGGTGTCCCATCACATGGAGTTTAGCATTACAACTATTTACTGAATTAGGTTTGAGAATTCGAATAAAACAAACCTTATAAGTTAAAGCTAACATCTTTATTTAGGTATTAAATAGTAAATTAAAATTTTAGGGATACAAGATTATCAACAAAAAGCTTACAACTTTATTTTGTTAAGTTTAGATTCAAGAAAGCAAAATATACATATCTTGCTTAGACAGTAGTGTGCATGCAACATAGTAAAGCTTTGTATTCTTGTTACATTGAAGCAGTAGTACTGTGCTGCCATATATATTTAAAAAATATAATTTATTTAAAGGAAAATATTTACAGTGTTCAAAGGTGCCCCCAGTTCAAAGGTACCCCCTCTCCCCTATTTTCTTAATGTTTGCAGTCTGCACAGATCCACAAGAAATTGTGAAAAAAAAAATTATATTTAAGTTTTTACTGCGTGAAAACAGAAAGGCAGGGCAATTTGAATATCATACTCCTATTATAAAGAGGTAAAAATTGTTTATTTGTCGGAGATAAGCTCAGGAACTACCGAACCGATTCCAAATGTAATGGTATCAAAATGATGGTGTTCGCCCAACTTAGAACATAGGCTATATCTTATGTCGGTGCCACTACCCCAAAGGGGGTGCAGGAGTAAAAAACGTTCTAAAAATGCGATTTTTGCGTTACTGAAGTGCCTAGAAATATGAAATTTGGAGTATTAGTTACTTATAAGATATAAATGGTGCATAAGAACAGTTCTTAAACAATTCGAAATTTAAAGGGGTGAAAATGCACAAAAAGCGTTCTAAAAAACGTTCTAAATGGTAGTTTCTACATAATCTCAGGAAATACCAAACCGATTTCAAAAGTAATGGTATCAAAATGATGGTGTTAGTCCAACTTAGAACATAGGCTATATTTTATGTCGGTGCCACTACCCCAAAGGGGGTGCAGGAGCAAAAAACGTTCTAAAAATGCGATTTTTGCGTTACTGAAGGACCTAGAAATATGAAATTTGGAATATTAGTTACTTATAAGATATAAATGGTGTCTAAGAACAGTTCTTAAACAATTCGAAATTTAAAAGGGGTGAAAATGCACAAAAATCGTTCTAAAAAACGTTCTAAATGGTAGTTTCTACATAATCTCAGGAAATACCAAACCGATTTAAAAAATATTGGTGTCAAAATGATAGTGACAACGTTTGCTCCAAGATAGGCTATGTTTTATGTCGGCGCCACTACCCCAAAGGGGGTGTAGGAGCAAAAAACGTTCTAAAAATGCGATTTATGTGTTACTGATAGGCCTAGAAATATGAAATTTGAAGTATCAGCTACTTATTAGATATAAAGGATTTCTAAGAACAGTTCTTAAACAATTCTAAATTTAGAATGGGTGAAAATACGCGAAAAGCGTTCTAAAAAACGTTCTAAATGGTAGTTTCTACACAATCTCAGGAAATACCAAACCGATTTGAAAAATAATTGCGTCAAAATGATGGTGAAAATCCCTGCTCCAACATAGGCTATGTTTTATGTCGATGCCACTACCCCAAAGGGGCTGCAGGAGAAAAACGTTCTAAATTGCTGTTTTTGCGTGACGGAAGGGCCTTGAATCGTGAAATTTAGAATGGTAGTTAGTTATAAGATATCAATGATCTCTAAGGACATTTCCTAAAAAAATCGAAATTTAAAAGGGGGTCAAAATGCGCAAAAAGCGTTGTAAAAAACGTTCTAAATTGCAATTTCTATGCAATCTCAGGAAGTACTGAACCGATTTCAAATATAATGGCGTTAAAATGATGGTGACAGATCTTGCTCCAAGATAGGCTATATTTTATATATGTTTCACTAACCCAGAGGAGATGCAGGAGAAAAATGCGCGAAAAGCGTTCTAAAAACGTCCTAGATGCCGATTTGTCACCAATATCTCAGGAAGAATCAAACTGATTTCAAACGTAATGGTAGGAAATTGATGCTGACAGCCTCTGTTCTAACATAGACGCTATTTTATGTCGGTATCACTATCACCAAGACGTTGCAGGAGCAAAAAAGCGTTCCAAATTTCGATTTTTGTGATCGGTAGGGGCTAGCAACTTAAAATTAGGCAAGGTACATATGTATTACATATAAATGATCTTTAAGAACAGTTTCGAAAAAATTGGAAATTTAAAAAGGGTGTGAAAATGCGCGAAAAGCGTTCTAAAAACATTCTAAATTGCGATTTCTACTCAATCTCAGGAAATTCCAAATCTGTTTCAAAAATAATGGTTGCAAATCAATGGTGACAGTCCCTGTTATAACATAGGTTATATTTTATGTTCCTGTCACTACCATCTGAGGGTTGCAAAAGCAAATCATGTTCTAATTTGCGTTTTTTGCATAACTGAAGGGTCTAACACTTTGAAGTACGGCATGGTATTTACTTACAAGATGCAACTGCTTTCTAAGAACTGTCGAAAGAAAATTTCAAATTTAAAAAGATGAAGTGAGCGAAAAGCGTTGTAAATAACAATTTTTATGTAATCTTATCAAATACCAAACCGATTAAAAAAATAATGATGACAAATTGTTGGTGATAGAACCTGCTCAATCATAAGCTATATTTTATGTCTGTGCCACTACCACCAGAGGGTTTCAGTAGCTAAAAACTTTCTAAATTGCGATTTCTGTGATACTGAAAAGGCTAGAAACTTTAAATATGGCATGGTAGTTACTTATAAATTATAAATGCCCTCGAAGGACTGTCGAAAATAAATTCGAATTAAAAAGGGATGAAGTGAAGGGGATGTGCGAAAAGCATTCTAAAAAAGTTCTAAATTACGATTCTATGCAATTTCAGGGAATATAAACCAAATATAAAATTAATAGCTGCGAATCAATGGTAGCAGTCTCTGATCCTACACAGGCTATATTTTATGCCGATGATTCTACCACCTGGGGTTCACAGGAACAACAAACGCTCTAAAAAAGGCCTTTAAAAGCTTTCTAAATTACGTTTCTGTGGAATATTAGGAAATAACAAACCAATTTCAAAATTAATGTTGGCAAATTAATGGTGACAGTTTCTATTTCAACACAGCCCTTTATGTTGAGAGAGGTGGTAGAACTTGGAATTTGACATGATGGTTAATTTTAAGATGTATGAAGATGGTTTCTAGAAAATTCAAAACTTCAAATGAATACTGAAATGAGCGTATTAATTGAGCATAAAGTTTCAAAATATTTTCTAAATTATTATTTATTTAGTTTTATTTCGTTTTATTAATTTAAGTCTCATTTCTGCCTTATGCAGTGTAATAATGATGTTTAGTCAAACTGTGTTTTAAATTGTAATTTTTTTAAATTATTCCTAAAAGTAATAAGTACCTTTTAATAAAATAAAATATTACCTTTTAATAAAATAAAAATTTAGTTAGTACCTTTTAATAAAAATTAGACATATAAATATCACTTGACATATTTCAAATATTACGCGAGCAAAGCCGCGGCGTTTGCTAGTATATTAATAATTTCGATTAAAGTTTTGCTCCAATAAAAAAATGTATTTAAAGATATAATGTATTGTATTAAAAGATATAATGTATTGTGCTAAAAACGAAAAAAGCAAACATGTTTAATATGTGTTAGAAAACGAAACAGGCTTTTACTCATGCCATATCATTATTTTTAACAACATTAAATTATAAGACATAGAATACGAAAAGCTTAAGGGCTCCTCACAGGAGCCATGATTCAAAAAAAAAACAAGTCGGAATTGTACGTCAAACTTGAAAAATGAGGTGCGTTTGTACTATAACTAGTTTTATTAATATTCAGATCCACTCTAATTCAAAAATGCATGAATACAAAGTTTATTACGATTATATATATTAAATTCAGTTACGATTATATATAATAAATAATATGACTCCATCTTAAATAGGAGGTAATCACCATGGCAACCTAGAGTCATTAGATATCATGAGATGTCATTGAATTCATTCCGTATGATAGGCTTTAATAGAATGAAGAAAACTTTTATTAATATCTTTTAAGTTTTGATTCAATTTTCATAAAATTTGGAAAAATTCTCGACAAAATTCTGTAACGGTTATATATATATTAAATTTCAAGCCATTCGGTTGGGTAGTTTTTGCGCTGTTATATGCGGACAGACGGACAGACAGAGAGATGGACCAGTCGACGACTATGGGTGCTACGTATTTATATAATTACGAAGGCACCTAAAAAGGTTCCGCAAGTCAAAAAGAGTGGAAACTACTTCTCTGTATAATTTAATTGGATCTACAGAAAGTAGATAACTGAATCTTCAGAATGGACAACAGAATTTCTAATATCTGGACTCTTTTATGAAACTTGTTAAACTTATGTATGTTCACCAAAATGGTTTTAACAGTCAAAATACGAAGTTAAACTATTTCACCATTAAAATACTGTATAAAATACATTGTCCATTGCCGTAATTTTTATTATTTCTTTTGTACGTCTTTTTTCTACCATTCTCTTCCGTGATTCATAAAAAGTGCTTTACTCTATTTCTTTTCATTGTTCTACGTAATTGACCCCGCCTCTCCTACCTAAGATAAGGTGACCAGTCATTTCCAATATTTGGGGATCAGTCATCTCCAATATTTGGGGACGCATGTTTAGATGATAAAAAAATTTGTTGATTTTTTAAAGAGTTAATAAATTTCTCATTTCAATTGAAGTTTAAAAAGTTATAAATTTTACTTTTGACAGAGTTGAAAGTCGAAACATTTTTTTTTTAATTTTGTCATCTTTAACCTAAGAGTGTCTTAAGATAAGCTACTTAATAGTTTGTAACTATTTTATTCTTAAGGCTGTTCTCAAATCCAAACTGGCTACCTTTTGACACATGTAATTAAGTTTTGTTCACAGACTTATCAATTTGGCAGGTTGTCTTATTAACTAACAACGTAATCGAGCATTTTTTTTTTCGTTTTTCGGTAACAGCAAAAGGCTTTGCGGTCAAAGTTGGCGTTTCAACCGAATTTCCGGTCGAGGCAGCCAGGAAAGGAGAAAAAATTGTTGTTCTGAGACAATTGCTTGTAACTCAATATCTAATTCATTTATCGAAAACGGAAAATAATAACTAGAAAACAAGAATTCTGCTTTTTCAGAATTTAGTGTCGCCCCCCGATGAAAAAAAAATATATATATGTATATATAAATAGTACAAAACATATTTCAATTTTAAGACTTAAAGCACACACTTTTATTTTATGTAAAATGACGTCCTTCGCATCCGCTTAAGAATTACACATTTACGATCATATACAGTACATATACAGTACAACATATACAGTATATTTATAATTTAAACATATACAGTAAAGTATTCATAGGATGTCACTGTCTCAAAATAATACACAAATGCAGCAAAAAGATGCCGCCATTGAAGAAAATGGACAAAAAAAAGGGCTATCTGATGATTCATAGGCATTCACTTGTTTGTAACATTAATATAGACGATTTCAGTTGTGACGTCAGTCATAACGTTTTCGTTGGAAACTGACTCCAAACAAACGGTTGCTATGTTGTATTTTCTATTTTGTTTGTGTGTTCCAGCTATATCTTATATCTATATCTCGCATCTAAATGTTTTAAAATTGATATGTACTGGTAAAATTTTTATTCGTAGAAATTATTCGTTTATATTTTTTCCAAATAGCACGTAATTTAATTACACTTTCTTTCGATTGTTATGAGAAAATGGCAACAAAAAGATATAATTACTATTTTTCAACTATTTTCCCTTTACTTTCTATATAAATGGAGTACTTGAGTTGCCAAAATTAAACAAATTGTGCTAAAAACTACAAAAAAAATTAAAATTTCAAAAATAAATGGAGATACAGTTTTCAAACAAATTGCATTTAAAAGTACTTTTTTTTCCCAATACGACGGTATAAACATTGGAAATGTGCGATGCTTAGAAATTAAAAAAATTGCTATAGAGCATTTAATTGTACAATAATACATCTGCTTTGTTTATTGCTAGCGTCTGTAAAGTAACGTTATTTTTTGGAGACAAAATAAGCTAGAAGAAAGAAATAGAATACCGTTCGGGGGCTAATAAGGAAAAATAATAATAATAATAATACATATAAAATAATAATAATAATACGTATAAAATAATAATAATAATAATAATAATAATAATAATAATAATAATAATAATAATAATAATGTGGATTAACTGAAAATGTTTTTCCAAGCTATAGAGTGAATGATGGAATTCATATTTTACATTAACTTCTTTTACATGTCTCTTTAATATATACATTAAATTTTATTATCTGAGCTTTACAGAAGACTTTAAAAAAAAATTCAAATTAAGGTACTTTATTTGCAAGGCAGAATTTTTGGATAGGCATAGTCTTAAATTATTTTCTACCGCATTTTATACTGAAACTGTTTTCCTTCAGATGGCATGATTTTTCTCCGAAAGAATTAAATTTATCTGGAGATAAGAGGCTATTTTCATGATTTCTTTGAATACTCTTAGAAATAGTATACATTGTGTCACTCTCAACGTTGTCTAATGGCCAATTTCCAAACCGTTAGTCAAAGACTTATAGTTCCAATTGCAAAAAGGCTTTAAATGAGATTTTTTTTTTAATTAAAAGTCGTTTTGATCAATAAATTTTTATCGTTGTTTAATATTAATTGTGTGTTAGAAAAAGTTGAGAAATATTTAAGATTGAAAGCTTGGGTATGTTTTTCAAAAAGAGAAAAAATTGTCTTTCCTTCTTAAATTTATCGATTCTTTCTACGTTCATGTATGAAAAATATTACTAACTAGGGAAGGTCGCCAACTGCCAGATCGGTATTTTGTCGAGAGTTGTGTCGTTGGAAAACTCTTACCATGGGGATCGAGGAAATATGCAAACTACCCGTCCGAATGCAACTGGTGAAGAGTTATAGGCCGATGCATTTCCGTCATTTATTGATTTCTCCAGATCGCTAGCTATGCAGGAAAGAAACTCTGTATGGTAGAAAAGGCAGCTTACAGTATGTAACCTGTTGTTGCCAGTGTGAAGTTAGTGACGGTTCCATGTTCCCTCTAGTAAGAAACAGAAGATTGTGACCACATTTTCACAAACTGATTGGACTGAGCTGTATTGGGCTTTAAACAACATCAGGAACAAACTCCTCGCCCACCTTTCATGACATGTGTCGGTATACCTTTCAAAAGGCTTTAATTAGAGACACGGATCCCGTCTTTAGATCAGTTAAACAGGCATGCTTTGACTTAACTAATAACACCTGTGACAACTGCGAACCCTTTTCATTGTTTGTGCCTGGTGTTGGAAACACTCGTGCTTCAGTCATTTCTATTCAGAAATGCATTACCACCCGTGAAGTTACTTTTTCCACCAAGCATAAGCTGTCTTTTCTGTAATATCTGTAATCCGCCAACTCTCTTTTCTACCACACAGAGTGTCTTTCCTGCATAGCTAGCAACCTGGAGAAATCAATAAAAGACAGGAATACATCGGTCAATAACTCTTCACCAGTTGCATTCGGACAGGTAGTTGTATACATTTCCTTCATCCCCATGGTAAGAGCTTTCCAACAACACCACTCTCGACAAAATCCCGATCTGGTGGTTGGGGACCTTCTTTAGTAAGACTTTCTATACATCCTTTGAGCACAATGGACCTTCTACGTCCAGACAGTTATCGCAACAGGTATTTGAAAAAAGGTTTACTACATATACAACTGCTTGTTTCTTTATTTCTGCAGTAGTTCAATAATAAATACTTTGAAACATATTAATAATGAAGCATTTATTCATAAGCTAAGGATAGCTATCCAAAAACTAGATTCTTACCCTTTTAAGAGGTAATTTCTAGCCGTCGGACTCATTTGCCAGCCTCCAGTTTTCTTTCACTATGTAATACGAAAAATTGTAAAAGAATATTTTATATGCAATTTAATAATTTTATTTATTAAATATTTTTATATAACTTTTCTGGTATTAGTCCTATTTTAGAATTTTTGTGCAATAAAGAATAAGAAAGACGTATGTATCTGTTTTATACACTTAAAATATTAAAGAGCCTTAAAAACTGTCTTAGATATGAAGATTTGGCGACTTTCTTATCATGCCCGATCGCCCAGCCCCATCCTTGGATCCGCCATTGCTTCCAAATAATATAACTTTATGATGCTCAACCTCATTTCAAATTAAGTTGCATAATATGAAATATTGTATGTTAATTATCCATACTTCTGTAAGTCTTATAAATCGTGATACGACTTGACTTTTAATTTTTGGGGAACATCTAATTTCCCCTCATGGCTTGCCACAGTGCTACGCAGGGCTCGAAAGGAAAAATCCACGAACCGGAACGCTATTTAAAAATCATTGTTGACTAAAATCTTTATATCAAAAGATTAAAATAAAAAACTTGGATGTGTGACCTGACATATTTATTTAATCACTAAAATTTAACAAAGTTCGGTGCAGGATCGTGATCACTTGCGTGAAATATGCAGAGGCGGATTACTCATTAGGCTGAGTAGGCTGAAGTCTAGGGCCCGAAAGGAAACGGGCCCCACTGATTTTTTTTTTTTTGGGGGGGGGGGGGGGGGAGAGGGATTCCTTCATAAGAAGCTGATATTTTTTGCAAAAGAAAAACAATATGCAGTATTATTTCATTCATTCATTTATTGAATCTTATTTAATAATATAATAATAATAATTATATAATACTATTTATATTGACATTAGTATTCTAAACGCTACAAACATTTGACGAGCAGAAAATTGGTATAACAGCTTACGCGCACGATTACAAATAAATATTGCAACTAGAATGAAAAGTTTGATGCCTACTTATACTTCAGATTGTAATTATAGCCCTGAACCTAAAAAAATTGAATTTAAAGCAATTTTATTTTTTTAATACAAAGTTCTATTTAGCAAATACAAAATTTTGAAAATTAATCAGTATAATCACCTAAAAAATATTTGTTTTAACAATGAAAAGGAGAGATTAGGTTCAGCTTATACAGACTAACATGAACCATATGTTTTGAAAATTTCATGAAGAAATATTCAGAAGTTTTTGCGATATCCTGCGCGTTATGCACAAAAATGTGATTTGGAGAAAAATGACTTCAAAGTTTCGGAAACGCTGTTCAGCTATTGGACGGGTATAATTCTAAAAGCCATACCTTCTGTTCTAATGGGAATTTCAAGGAAACAATTATATCAAATGGCTCAGAAAAGGATTTTAACATCTAAAAAAAATGAAAATTTTGAAGTTTTAAGAATTCTGAGACCCCTTAAAAAGAAAAATTTGGATTCTTGATGTTTTTTGTCTTCTAGTTTGTGATGGATTTACACGGGGGCAACTTTTGAAGCCACGGTGGCCTGGGAAAATTTTGTCAGCATCTCTTCAAATGATATCTTTTAAAGAAGCTATTAAGTTTTAATCAAACATTTTGCCTGTTTTTCGCCCCTTAGTTTTTGTCATGGGCCATCACCTGACCTTGCCCATTTATTCTAGTAAAATTCATTGTTAAACTAAGAAAATTCTTTTGAGATTAGACACTTCATATAATGTGAAAATACTATATGAAAATGCATTCATTTGTAAATTTATTTACTGTTAAATCCATTCTGAAAGAAAATGTATGCAAAGGATTGAAAAAATTTTATCAAATTATTATACTGAATATTCAAAAAATAGATGACTCTTCGATTATCTTTTAAATCACTGATCATAGAACCATACTCCCAATTCCAAAAAGCAACAAATCAAGTAAAGCTTTTAGATATGGATTTGTTTTACAAGAAGCTGTATGCATCTTAAAATACGAAATTTTATTTTTTTATATGCTGCCTGCACAGAATAATTTATATTTAGAAAAATGTTGTCCTCTGACTAGGAATGGCATTTGAAAAATCCCATTCTTTTACAAAACTTACCAAATTATGGCACTTTGAATGTTAATAAATTTCAGTGTTTACCGGCACTGATCAGTGCGTCTTTCTATTTTAAACACTGAAACATATCGCTTTGAAAAAGAGGACGGGGCTCTAAAAAGTCAATCGTAGGGGTCCTTGAGGTAGTTGATACCAATGGGGGATCCAAGAGGGGGGAGGGGGGGGGGGCTCACGGGACATGACGCCAACAAAAATATTCTAAAGATAATTTTTAAAATGAAATATACAGTAGAGTCCCGATTATCAGAGTCTCGCTTAACCGAGTTATTTTCTTCTGATCGACTGATGGCTTCCATTAATATGAAACAGTCATTATAAATGAAGTGTTAGGTGAAGATGAAAGAGAAGCCGTAAAATGTTAGAACTCTGATTTTCTGGTCAGAATGGGGGGGGGGGGGTGGCCATATTTTTTTTTTTTTTTTCAAAAAAAATTATGGCCATTTTTTTTTTTTTTATTCTGACCAGAAAATCAGAGTTCTAACTTTTTACGGCTTCTCTTTCATCTTCACCTAACACTTCATTTATAATGGCTGTTTCATATTAATGGAAGCCATCAGTCCATCAGAAGAAAAGGATTCATTCCAAAGGTATAAGTTCGATTGAAAAAAAACTATTTAATACTTTGAGCAAAAAGAAGAGGCTACACCTGCAATTTCCATGACACTAATAGAATCACATAGCTGCCAATTTGTACGGTTTTGTTACCTCTAAAATTGAATACAAATTTTTGCCCTATTTAATCGTTGACAATTGTTAGACTTTTTAAACTGAATTTCCGGAAGAGACAGCCAATTGTTCCCTTTTGACGACATTTCTGTGGCTGTCAACTCGTGAAACTTGGCTAAAAATGCTAGCTTTTACAACATTTTCTGAATGAATCTTTACCTTTTTAAGAAAATGGAAACTTTAATTTCTTGGTATCTGAACAAAATCGGTAAATTTGATATTTTTACGAATATTAATGCAAATTTTGTGTATTTACAATGAAAATAACTTCGCGAAAGTATCAGAAAAGTAGGTAGTTTGGATTTGGGAATAACTTTCAATATAACAAATTCTCATAAAGAGATTTGATCCCCTCCCACCCAAAAAAAGGAAATCCATGACCCTCCTCTAAATTGTGAGCTGGATCCGTCCTTGGTTGATATGCCTCTAAAAATGTGACTACTTAGTTCAGTCATCTGCCTTGTGAGCAGGGACGTAGCTTTAGGTGGGAGGGGGGAGTCTTCCCCCCCCCCAATATGTTCAAATAGTAGGGCGCCACAGAAGGTTTATGGGCGCCGTCAGTCGCCCGTAAAAAAAGGGTTTATCAGTAATAAAAAGTAATTATAAAATAGTTTTATTTTAAATGTAAAATTACAAAGTGAGTTACTTTTTACATACAAAACTTGTATAATGCATTCCATTTTAGACCTGTTACTTCTGCTACACCCCCCCCCCCCCATCCCAAAGAAAATTTATACATTCGGAATGAAAAAATTTGAAAGCAGGAATTGTAATCAATTGCAGGATAGAAGTACAATTATTTCCTTCTTATCTCGGTAGTTGTTGGTCACCCTTGGCAGTAGAAAGAAGAAAAAAAAGGGGAAAGAAGTACTTGGAGGGATTAGAAAAGTTCGCAAATATGTTCAATAGCAGGCGCCACGAAACCCAGTGGCCTAGTGGCCAGAGCATCTGTCAGCCGCACTGCAGGTCGAGAGTTCGACTCCCGACTAGACAAGCTTCACTTAGCATTTCATCCCTTTGGGGTCGATGAAATGAGTACCAAGTTTGCTTGGGAATTAAACACAGGGGGTCCCGCGTTTGGCTGACCACCTGGCCTGGATGTATGCTGCATAGCACCTCGGAGAACAGGGTCAAGAAAACAGGGATGGGCAGTGTCGGCCCAGATCCTTCATGGATTGTATAGCCACAGAGATTAGTTTAGTTTAGTAGGGTGCCACAGAAGGTTTAAGGGAGCGGTCAGGCACCCACAAAAAAGGGGATTTAGATTACTACATCTATTTCCTAACAAAAAAAAAAAATTATATATATGCGGAAGAAAAAATTCTGAAAACAGGAATTGTAATCAACTGCTGGACAGTAAATGTAATTTGATCGTTAGAAATATAATTATTTCCTTCTCGTCTAGATTGGTCACTTTTAGCAGTAGAAAGAAAGTGTGGAAACGACTGAAAGTGACAGTATGGGATGAGAACAGTTTTTCAATATATCAAGTAGTAGGGCGCCATAGAAAGTTTAAGGGCGTTGTCAGGCGCCCTCAAAAAAAGGGTTTAAATTACTACCTCTATTCCCCAACAAAAACAATTTATACATGCAGAAGAGAAAATTCTGAAAACAGTGATTGTAATGAATTGCAGGACAGTAAGTGTAATTCGATTCTTCTTATGTCAGTAGTTGTTTGTAACCGTTGGTAGTAGAAAGAAAGTGAAAAGACGAGAAAGTGGCCGGAGGGGATTAGAACTGTTCACAAATATGGTTAAGTAGAAGGCGCTACACAAGGTTTAATGGCGCCGTCAGGCACACTTAAAAAACTGATTTAAATAGTAGTTACAATTATTTGTATAAGCACTTTACTTTAAATGTTAAATTACAAAGTAAGTTACTTTTAAAATACCATATTTGTACAAGCAATTTAATTTTAAAATTGTTATTACCTCTATTCCCTAACAAAAGCAATTTATATATGCGGAATAGATATTCTGAAAACAGGAATTGTAGTCAATTGCGAGAGAGTAAGTGTAATTCGATCTTTAGCAGTTTATTTTATCCTTATCTCAGTAGTTGTTGGTCACTCTTGTAGTAGAAAGAAAGTGGAAAGAAGTTGAAATGACTAGAGGGTGTTAGAACAGCCCAGAGAAGGTGGAGGTTGAGTAGAAGACTGCACTAAACTATACAAAACAAAGCTATCTTGGTTTGTTTTAAAAACTAAAAGCCTAAACCTGGAATCTTTAAAAAATTAAAAACCAAGAACGGCTCAATTTCTACAAAAAAATCTGATTTTTCTTAACATATAATTAAGATTTTCTTTTAAAGAATGCTGCATACATATTTATGCGAAATTTTTATAATAAGATAGGGTGGAGCAAGAGTGCGCGATGTACAAAAGTACGCAGAGCGATTATCTAATCCCAAAACAGAGTTTTGCATTTACCTACAGTAATGACTGTCATTACATCGTTTACAACTTGTAGCTAAATGCAAAACTCTGTTTTGGGATTAGATAATCGCCTTGCATACTCTTGTACACGGCACACACTCTTTCACCACCTTACCCTATATTTCAGACAATAAGTACGCAATCCATACAATACAGAATAGAAACATTAAAGAACACTTAAACTCTTAGACTTTTACATTCAAATAAAGACTAGTTTAAAAAAATTTAGTTTAGAATAAATATAAGAAATGGTTAAAAAACATACATTTTGAAGCTGTATTGCAAAAAAATACATTTTTGAAAATATTTCTTCCTAATTCATTAAAGTATATTTCCAAAGATTCCATTATCACTATTCTTTTTACAAAAAATAAAAAAATAAAATTAAAAAAATGTCCTGTTAGACGCGTCCTAGTAACAAAGTCAAAGTCCAGTCCGGAACAAGTATGTAGAAAAAATGTACGCCTGAGACTGGTCCGAGTCGACAGGAAAAAATAGGCCCGGCCTAAGACACAATGTCAATCTCTACGTTGGGCATGTTAAATTTCTGTATTGTGCTGTCAAACTAGCATCGGTTCGTGCAACACATTTACAACGTATTTTTGTTCCAATCAAGTCCATTGAAAATTGTTTATATTTCGTCGTCTTAGTCCGATCCTTTTAAATTTGGTATAAAATGAGCATGCCTTACGCAAGACACCTCGCCAGTCTAAGCTCTGAGGAGCCTTTATGTGCATCGCGTCAAGCGGGACTGTCGTAAACCAGTGATGCCACCATGACACATTCTACTGGCCAAAGAAGAGCACCGCCGAACGCACGTCACTTTCTCTGCTCCCCAAACACCATTGAACAACATGGTCGTAATGACAGCAAAACCTAAGTACTCGAGGATTAAGCGGCGTAGTTCGGGGATCACACCTCAGAGTACCCGGGAGCTTTGAGTGTACCAGACACATATAGGAGCGCCGGGCCCTCGGTCATAACCCCAGGTTTCCAAGATATGCTATTGCTTTACCAAGAGCTTCTGGACGAGAAAATCTACAGATATAGACACAGACCCAATTCTTTAAAACTTGGTACATCGAAATCCTCTATATATATTTTTATATGCCCGGCCCGTTTGAAAGTTTGACTTTATTTCGTCCTGTACCGGACTCCGGCCGTGCAGATCTAGACCTTTAAGGTTGTCATATAGCAGCAATTATCCTGAAAGAATCCTCTGAATAAAAATTTCCTCCACTTAAAGTTTGAATTCTTTGAATTCCCCTCTTGTGCAAAATGTGACAACAGTGCATTCCGGTCATTTGGAGAATTGGAGACATGTGTTTCTTGAAGAAAATGTATATATATATATATATATATATATAAACTGGTGTCTCAGGCACGAATGCCTCAAGAGTAAATAAACGGAAGAAATAAACAAGGTATCTTTTTACAAAAATGAAAACAATAAAAAAAATTACGAAGGAAGCAGATTATGTAAATTAATATATGAAAGATTTGTTTTAAATTGTTGATGATTGAACAGAATGTAAGAGCATTTACAGTTGTTTACTTTAGTTAAAGCTCAAATTCCTTCCAAAATATTACTTTAGACACATTCGTAAAATCATCATCATCATCTGTTCGCATATAAAATTTCACGTATTTTTAACCAGTTCTCTAAGAATCAAACAGCACTGGGATTTTTCTGTAAAAATCAAAACTGATATTTTAAACAGGCTTTCGAGACGTGATAGTGAGAGAAGTGATCACCAGGTAACAATCAAGCTACAATTCAGTGCGTGTTTCACATATTTAATAATAAAAATTAAATTTAAAAAATCAAAAAACCCGACTGCGTAGAAAACAAACTAATTAATTATTTCTCCTCAATGTGAAACTATTTTTTATATTACTTACATATTTTTTTATTTACTTGTATGGATGACTTTTAAGTTGTGTTTAATTGTTGGTTCCTATCTATAAACACTGGTTTGATGAGGCCTATAGATGTCTATGAAGGTTAGAGTTGCAGTAAAGCTAGAGATCCTACCTACACAACTTCCAGGATGTGTAATACTTAAACGGAAGTTCTGACTGTAAAATAGTCAATGAAACATCGTCTTCATTTTGAAAAACCTATCCAATGATATGCCACTCAATAGGGTACGTAAAAATTGTTTTTCGTCTCTACCGCCATTTTGTATTTTACAGCCGCCATTTTGAGTTTATAAAAACAAACCTAGCCTATAACCATTGGACGCTTAAGACGAATCGATAGAGACCTCGTTCATTAAAATCCATCCAGCCATTGGGATGTTTCGAGGGTATAAAGAAATCCACATACCCAGATACGCGTGAAACACATAACCCTTCTTGGCAGTCGGGTAAAAAGAAAAGAAAGCTTTTTCGGTCCGTGGTTCGTTTGTATTTGAATATGAAAATCTGAAATTTTGATGCATGTAGACATGAAATCAACATTCTAACTGCGTTGCATCAAACATTTTTGCATTTTGGAGAGGGAAAAAAAATCTAAAAAAGTCCTTCTTAGAACAAAACTCATTTAACCCTTTTTAACTTTGTTGAAATTTTTTGTTTTTGCTGCATAAATGTATTCAAATGGATTAATGTCTACCAAATGTGGCGGACGGTAAACTTTCCAAAATTTACGGTATATAGTAGCAACTATACCCTTATAATAGATTACTTTCAATACTGCTTTGAGTTAATGAGGAATGTCTGAATATACTATCAAACTAGTTGGATGTGCCAATCCCAAAACTTTCTTCTATATCATGCAGCTTAAATTTCAAAAAGTAGCTACATATGTTAAGAAGTCAATATTATCAGTTCAATATTATACCAACTTTCATCTTATATTTGTACTTCATTCAATTAATCGGAGTAAAAACTAGTTAAACATGATGTTTATTAAAACCAATAGTTTTTCGTTATTCTTTTGTACATCAGCTGTTTACGAAAAAATGGCTTAGCAGGACTTGAGTTCCCGTCGCTGCACGAGCCGCCGATGGACAATAGAACTACCAAAAATCAAGAAAATTATACAACAATCGCTATCACAGAACCCCTTTTTGGCGGAATATTTTTAAATTCAGGGAAGATCTGTTTGCCATAGCCAAAAACATACA
This sequence comes from Maratus speciosus, assembly GCA_963932465.1. Lineage (NCBI taxonomy): Eukaryota > Metazoa > Arthropoda > Arachnida > Araneae > Salticidae > Maratus > Maratus speciosus. The sequence goes on along the minus strand of OZ010788.1, from coordinate 121,114,653 downwards.
TAAAATATTTGGCTCAATTCTATGCATAACTTCATGCACTTTTCGATGGTACAATGAAAATGGCACAAAAATCGCTATTACAGCGCCCTGCTTCCGTCAGAATATTTCCATATTGAAAGAGGACCTGCTTGCCATAGCCAAAAACATACACAACAAATTGGCTCAATTCTATGCATCACTTCATACACTTTTCGATGGTACAATGGCGACACACGGACAGACAGACATTTTGTATAAACATGTTTTTTGGGATCTCTGATTCCTAAAACGTGTAAATTCGTCGAAAACCAGGCGTAAAATAAATTTAGATTACAATACTTTCTTCAATTGAAGATAGAAAAATGTAAAATTGCCTGTGAACCTAGTTTTTGAGCTCTTTTCTTCCGGATTTTTGAATTTACACATACAAAATGTAATCAATTATGAACAATTTTACCGCTTGGAGCCTTCACATCCTCACACAATTATATCTACATTAGGTAGATATATATTGTGATACACTGATATATCTACATCTACATATATCAATCAATAGTGCAAAATGTGTTTTGAAAAGGTGAAAATATTAATCAAGATAATTGTTGTGTAAAGCATCACAGAAGAAGAATTATACATAAAAGACATGATGATAGTACGGATTAAGGCTAATATAATATGAATTGTAGGAACCTTAGCACGGATAGAGACGACGTCGCTGGGGGAGGGGGGGGGGCGAAAAATGAAAATTATAAAAGGGCGCCAAAGTCAGGTCCTCCCCCCCCCCCAATAAAATTTTCAAGCTACGCTCCTGCTTGTGAGTCGTATGAGAGGTGGCTTATCACAGTGAAGTTAAGTGTATCACTGTACATTCTATACATTTTTTCTGATAAACCTGAACAGGAATATTAATATTTTTTTCAGGAACTGTAACAATATGTTGTAATAATTGCGCGAACCGGAATGATATTTATAATTTCACGAACCGGAATATTGTACCGGTTTGTTCCGATACATTTCAAGCCCTGGTGCTACGATTAAGAACCGCTAGCCAATCATTACAAACACCATTTCATTTTCATTCCGAACAGACAGCCCATCATCATGGCAGCGGGTTTCGTTTTGCCTTTTTGTAATGGTGTTTTTTCTCTAAAGATACTAGACACATATCAATTCGTGTTGTCGGAATAATCTCCGTTTCCCGATAAGTTTGTCAAGCTAATTTTTTTAATCGTGTGTTTTAAAAATACGTTTATATGCTTTTTATACGTTATACGTTTAAAATATACGATAAAATATAAGTTTAAATAGTGCGTTTAAAATAAATAATACATTAAAAATAATAATAGGTTAAAAATAATAATACGTTAAAATAATACTTTAAAATACCCTAAAAATGTATACATTTTTATGCGTTATCTATAATCTATATCTATACTAATCTATACTTCTATACTAATATTATAAAGAGGTAAAAATTGTTTATTTGTAGGAGGTAAGCTCTGGAACTACCGAACCGATTCCAAAAGTAATGGTATCAAAATGATGGTGTTAGTCCAACTTAGAACATAGGCTATATCTTATGTCAGTGCCACTGGCCTAAAGGGGGCGCAGGAGCAAAAAACATTCTAAAAATGCGATTTTTGTGTTACTGAAGGGTCTGAAATTTGGAATGGTAGTTACTTAGAAGATACTAATGATCTCTAAGGAAATTTCTTTAAAAAATCGAAATTAAAAAGGGCTGAAAATGCGCAAAAAGCGTTCTAAAAAACTTTCTAAATGGCGATTTTCACAAAATTTCAATAAGTACCAAACCGATTTCAAAAATAATGGTGTCAAAATGATGGTGACAACTAGGGATGCACCGAATATTCGGTATCTATTCGGTATTCGGCCTATTCGGTTTGGCCGAATATCAAACTATTCGGTATACCGAATATTGAAGTATTCGGCCGAACCGAATACTTAAAAAAAACTTTTAAAACATATTTTTAAAAACCTTATACAACTTCTACGTTTAACAGTCAACTTATAAAGATATTTAGAATAATTAGAAAAAGAATCATATTTAAATAAAATAGAATGTTTTTATATTACTTATTTGCTGTTTGTTAAGTATTATTTAAGAAAATTAACCAATCACGAGGATTTTCATAGGAATTAATTATGTACAAATGGAAGTTCCTGAACATTGTCTAGTAAATAATCTGTTTCTTGCTAAGATATTAAGAGCAACGTTTACAATCCCTGAAAATGATTTGGCATGGTAGTTACTTATTAGATACAAATGATCTCTAAGAACATTTCTTAAAAGATTCGAAATTTAAAAGGGGTGAAAATGCGCAAAAAGCGTTCTAAAAAACGTTCTAAATGGCGATTTTTACGCAATCTCAGAAAGTACCAAACTAATTTCAAAAATAATGGTGTCGAAATGATAGTGACAACCTTTGCTCCAATGTAGGCTACATTTTATGTCGGTGCCACTATCCCTGAAGGGGGTGCAGGAGCAAAAAAACGTTCGAAATTCTGATTTTTGTGTTACTGAAGGATCCAGATACATGGAATTTGGAATGGTAGTTACTTATAAAATATAAATGATCTCTTAGAACATTTCTTAAAAAATTCGAAATTTAAAAGGGGGTGATAATGCGTGAAGAGAGTTCTAAAAAACGTTCTAAATGGCGATTTCTACGAAATTTTAGGAAGTATCAAATCGATTTCAAAACTAATGGTTGTAAATTGATGGTGACAGCCCTTGCTTTAACATACACTCTATTTTATGTTTGTGTCACGACCACCTGAGGGTTGCAGGAGCAAAAAACGTTCTAAATTGCGGTTTTTGTGTTATGGAATGGCTTAGAATCATGAAATTTGAAATGGTATTTACTCATAAGATATCAATGATTTCTAAGAACATTTCCTAAAAAAATCGAAATTTAAAATGGGTGAAAATGCTCGAAAAGCGTTGTAAAAAACGTTCTAAATTGCGATTTCTATGCAATCCCAGGAAGAACTGTTAGTTTGACTTTTGACGAATGGACATCTACTGCAAACAAGCGATTTATGAATATTAATGTCCATTCAAGAAATTTAAATTTGAACAAATTCTGGAATTTAGGTCTTATGCGCATTCATGGATCTTTTACAGCAGAAAAGTGTATTGAAATGCTAACACGACGTCTAAGCCAGTATGACATTTCACTAAAAAAAGATATTGTTGCTATAGTAACTGATGGACCAAATGTAATGCTTAAAGTCGGAAAAGAGATTGGAGCCGATCATCAGCTTTGTTTCGCTCATGGCATTCACCTAGCAATTTGTTATACTTTATCTATACTAATAAAAGAATAAATCGCTCTGTGTGTCTGTCTGTCTGTGTGCGATGGCCAGCGAAAACTACCGCACGTAGAAGTCTGAAATTTCAGATGTGATTAGTCCAAGACAGGTCCTGATACACCTGAGGCTCGGATTTTTAATTTTTTAAGGGCCAGGGCTCCTGGGGCTCCTTTCAGTTTTTATGCACTAAAACGTTAATAACATGCCTCTTTTCTATCCGATTTTCTTCGTTTTTAGGGTGAATTATCCTTTCAGTTTTTGCCCCATTTCTACAATGCACTTAAGAGCCTGGCACCCTTGCAAGGGGCCTACCCAGTACAAGGTCCCTTGAAGTTTCAATGCACTAAATTGTTAATAACATGCCTTTTTTCTATCCGATCTTCTTCGTTTTTGGTGTGAATTCTCCTTTTGAGTTTCTGCCCCATTTCTACATTTGAGTTAAAACCCTGGCACCTATGCAAGGGGCCCAGAACAGGGCCTCTTGAACTTTTAGTGCTCGAAATTGTTAATAACATGTCTCTTTTCTATCCGATCTTCTTCGGTTTTGGGGTGAATTCTCCTTTCAGTTTCTACCCATTTCTACATTTTAGTTAAGACCCAAGCACCCTTGCAAGGGGCCCGGTACAGGGCCCCTTGAAGTTTTAGTGCACTAAATTGTTAATAACATGCATCTTTTCTATCCGATCTTCTTCGTTTTATGGTGTGAATTCTCCTTTCAGTTCCTGCTCCATTTCTATTTTTCAGGGCCCAGTATAGGGCCCCTTGAAGTTTTAGTGCACTAAAGTGTTAATAACATGCCTCTTTTCTATCCGATCTTCGTCGTTTTTGGGGTGAATTCTCCTTTTAGTTTCTATCCCATTTCAACATTTCAGTTAAGACCCTGGCACCCTTGCAAGGGGCCCGGTGCAGGGCCCCTTGACGTTTTAGTGCACTAAATTGTTAATAACATGCCTCTTTTCTATCCGATCTTCATTGTTTTTGGGGTGAATTCTCCTTTCAGTTTGCTCCCCATTTCTACATTTCAGTTAAGACCCTGGAACCCTGTTAAGGGGCCCAGTACAGGGCCCCTTGAAGTTTTAGTGCACTAAGACGTTAATAAAATGCCTCTTTTCTATCCGATCTTCTTCGATTTTCGAGTGAATTCTCCTTTCAGTTTCTACCCCATTTCTACATTTCAGTTAAGACCATGGCCCCCTTGCAAGGGGCCCGGTACAGGGCCCCTTGAAGTTTTAGTGCACTAAAGTGTTAATAAATTGCTTCCTTTTTATCCGATCTTCATTTTGGGGATACTTTCTCCATTTAGTTATACTCCCGTATCTAAATTCCAGTTACGACCATGGGCCCGTCTAGGGTCCTGTAGGGCCCGGTCCAGGGCCCCTTAAATTTTTTGTGTGTCATGTGTTTTTCACACCCTAATTTTCTCACCTGCGCAATGCGTAGTTTTACAGTTGAGTCTTGAACTCTTCTCCTTAGACCAACACTCATATACATTTATTAGGGCCTTACGGCCCTTTTTTAAGCATTTCCCTATTTTTTTGCACATTTCTTTTAAATTATATTCTAATGATTAATTCGTACCCTATGTTTAATCTCAACTAATTGAAGATCTAAAACGCTAAGTACTAAAACGTTGTAACATGTTTTCATGTTAGGGCCTTTTCTCAACTATCAGTTGGCCCCTTTTGGGCCCCATATTATAACTCCCTTAAAAATAGTCCCATTCACTAGCTTTTTTTTCTAACATCTTAGTTTCTCCAGCTATTACATGAACGACAAAAAAAATATTTCAGGCTTCAACTACCATCAATTTTGAATGTAAATCATCTTCTTAGGGCCCTTGGTGCATCTTCTTTAAAAGTTATCCGAATTCCTTGCAATTTTCTTTACCATAGTTCTACCGTACTCAAATTACATTAAAAACTACTAAAAAGTGTATTTATACCAAACTACATGCCACTTAAGTCCCTTCTCCCTTGGGGCCGGTACAAGGCCCCTTGAAGCTTTTGCACCATAAATTATTAATAATTGCCTCTCCTAATCCGATCTTCATTTTTGGAACCATTTTTCCATTTAGTTATTCTCCAGTTTCTATATTCCAGTTAAAATCCTGGGGCACCTTAGGGTCCTGTAGGGCCCGATCGGGGGCCACTCGAACTTTTTGTGTGCTATGCATTTTTTACACCCTAATTTTCTCACCTTTTCATCGCATGATTTTAAAATTGAGTCTTGGACTCTTCCCCCTAGACGAACACCCTCATATTTTTATTGGAGCGGTAGGGCCCCTTTTTAAGCATTTGCCCCATTTTTTCGCATTTCTTTAAAATATTATTCTAATGATTATTTCATACCCTATGATTAATTTTGAGTAATTGAAGATCTAAAACGCTAAGTACTAAAACATTTAAACATGTTTTCATGTTAGAGCCCTGCTCTCAACTAACAGTTGGGCCCTTTTCGGCCCATTATTATAGTTACCTTAGAAATGGTCCTAATCACGAACTTTTTTTTCCTAACAACTTCTTCGGTTCTGCAGCTACTACATAAACGACAGAAAAATATTTGCAGACTTCAGCTACCACCAATTTTGAATATTAATCGTCTTCATGGGGCCTTTGTTGCAGCTTCTTTAAAAACTATTCTATTCTATTGCAATCTTCTTTAACATAGTTTTAGCGTCTTCCATGCTACTTTAAAACACCTAAAAAAACTTCTTATACTCAACTACATTCCAGTTAAGACCCTGGCCCCCAGGGCCCGGTCTTTCTTTATGTCTCAGCTACTACCTTTTTCGAACATTAATCTCCCTTTTCAGCATTAACTTACGTCTACTCACTACAGCCGTAAATTAAAAATCGCGTTACTTTAAAGGTAATTTTAGATAAGGGATTTCATTCGCTAATTAAATATTGTGTTAATGCTAACAGTGATTCATGAAATTTACAAGGTGAGGAGGAGGCATCTTCCACCGCTTTGTGGCGCATTATTTCCTCGGGTTTAAGGGCCCAATTTCACCGGTATTTGATTCCTTCAACTTTGATTACAATTCAGCTACTTTCTGTATTATGAAATTTTATCTTAGACTTTAGTTACCAACATTTTCTAACATTAATGGCACATTCTTTTTTTCTTTGTTTTCTGTGGGCTTGATTCCTTCGAGGTTTGGCTCACTCAACTTGGTTTTCAATTGTCTCCGGCACGTGCGGGCACTTCCGGTAAATGCTGCCATATGTAGTGGGGATCTAGATTACAGGTTCGTTCGGAAAGAATTTTGATGGGAACACATTAGAGACTGCAGAAGGCAATGGAGCCTCCGAAATTAGGTTCATTTAAAAGAATTTCCAAAGATATAAAATCAGACAAACTTAAGTTTTGTTTAAGGTTATTATTTACAAACCCCAGGCAACGCCGGGCGGGTCTGCTAGTATTATAATAAGCGAAATACAGAACCAGAAACTTCCTCCAGTAAAACAGTAGCTGAACCATGCTGCGGAAGTGAAAATTTAGACTTAAAAGAAGATGATAATAATGAAGATATTGAATCTTTCGAAAGTTTAGAATCGGGGTTTGTGTTAATTTCTGAAAACGAACAGGATTTTGCATACTCTGATGAATGCGTCAATGAACTTGTTAAAAAAGTTCGGAAATTAGTAGTTTATTTTAAACGATCTCCAATAAAGAATGAAGTTCTTCAAAAGTATGTTAAATCTGAAAAAGAGAAAGAACTTTCCCTTCTATTAGATTGCAAGACTAGGTGGAACAGCCTAGTAACTGTGCTTGAACGATGTTATTGTTTGAAAAACAGCATACAGAAAGCTTTAATCGATTTAAAGCCTCAGATCTGTATAGAAGATTCCGATTTTCTAAGTATGAACGAAATTGTTGAAGTCCTCAAACCGATACATCTCACAGTAGAAGCACTCTAGCGCAGGGATTCTAATTTGTTAACCGCTGACGCAACCTTAAAAATTCTTTTAAATGAATTGTCGGAGAAAAAAAATCTAAATCTACCCGATATATATAAAATCCTAATGAAACGGATATTATGAAACGACTGAATTGAAACGAATTTGTGTAATGATTCTATGAAACGACTGATTAAACAACTGATTATGTTTCACGGCGATTTATCCTAAAATGTGGAACACTTTGCGATGGAATTAACATAAAAAATCCGTATTGATCCACAGATCTCAAAACTGGTATTTGAATTTTTAAATTCGAATTAGTTTTCGAAATATTATTTTTTTTCTAATTTTAAATACTTTTCTCTAATGATGGCAACTCAAATTTCAATCATAACAGATATTTTTTTTCATATAATCAGAAAAGGTTATAATTTTAAATTAATTTGGCGACCAATTTGGCCTCCCTTAAATCCAGTTTGGCCAGTTTGGACTCCCTTAAATCTCCCTAGGAAAAATGCTTTTTTTTTTATTTCGTTATCATTTTCTTTAATACAAAACTTTTCTTTAAAACTGAAACATTTAAAATTAATAACTTTCACTTCTTTTTTTTCTTTTTTTTTTTTGAACGAAACAAAAAGAAAAATATTAGGCTCAGATGTCATATACGAACCGGGGTACCTAATTGGCGTCAAAATGGCGTTATTTTGCCTGACATGATAACCCGGCTATTGTTGCTTATTCATTAATAAATATTTATTCACATTTATTTTCTTTTTATTTAAAAATAAAGTTACAAATTGCTTTGTTCTATAGTTATTAATTATTTTTTTTTATTATTGTTATTTCATTTTAAAAATAATAGAAAATAATTTAAAACAAGAGACAATAATTTAAAATAAATAATGTAACTGGTATTCGAAAATGAGGTTTTCGCCAATTGTCGTAAAAAAAAATCACGCCAAACCCGGTGCTTATATGACATCCGTCTTAAATATTAAGTAATGCAAGAAATCATGGCATTTAATTTCAATTTCAAAGCAAATGACCAATATCGCCAAATTATATAAAACTGTTATACAATAAAGTATAGCAAATAATAGCAAATCACAATGCTTCGCATGGTTTACAATAAAAATCCGGTACTACTTAATTATCCCGTCTACCAATTTCGCCAAATTATATAAATCGCCAAACCACTCGCCAAATTATACAAATTGACGTAATTTTTATTTTAAATAACGAAAGAACAAATAAATTAGTATAACATTCATAAAAATACAAATAAAACGTCGAAATAAAAATCACTTGATGACGTAAACACGTGTAACTTGCTTAAAGTCAAGTGAATGTGACATTTACGATCAACCATTATTGGCATTTAATCTTATAGTTTGGCGATAGATTTTTGGTCGACGGGATATCTCAGTTGTACCAATAATCCTTTTCACGATCAGGGTTGAAATAATTGATGCATTAGCATACATTTTGGCGTGGTGTCCGTATAACGGAAAAGTACAAAAAAAAAAGCTATTGGCGAGATTTGAACCCGGCTAACATAAAAGTACCAAGAATTCTTTGCGATCATGGCAACTTTTATGTAGTTTTATTCGAAAAATTAACTTTGATTCTTTAATCAAAATGGAAACCTTTCTTATGAAAAGCGAAGGTACTGTTGATAGTCACATGACTTAGGCTATTATTATAGAAATTGTTTTCAATTCTGAAAACAGCGCAAAGAATAATATTTCCTAACGATTACAAATTTACTTACACATGGCTATTAAAAACAGAAAAAAACTTTAAAATTACTATTAAATGAGTGCGTGTTAACCCCTTGAGGGGCAAGCAATTACGTTTGTGAAATGCTGAATTCCCACTGGAATCTTTGAAAAATTCTATTTCAAAATAAGTAAAAGCAGTTTTACGGCTTTTTTCCACCAAAGTTAGAAAAGTAAAATTTAATAAAATCTTTCTGGCGTAAAACTTCATTAATTGTAGGTGGTATATAATATATACCGGTGCCCCTCAAGGGGATAAAAGCTGGAAAATATTGAAAATTATGTCTTGAAAATTGTATTTACACGTGAATATTAAAAGAGAAAGGAAACTTTAAAATAATAAATACATTAATATGCGTTTAATCCTTTCAGGAGCAAGGTACTTTTATTCGTAAAATGTTGAAATCAGTGAATGGCACCGGAATTTACAAACAAATTTCGAAATACGAAAATGCTTTTGTTCACTTACTTGATCACTCTACCAGGGAGCCAACCAAATTTGTTCACTTTCTTGGACACCCAGCGTTTAATAAAAGAGAAAAATTTCATTCCAATATTCTGGTGCCAATGTGGCATTTAAGAATTAAAATTAAGTGGTCCAAAAATGAACCACCGCCCTTGAAGGGGTTGAAGCAGTAAATTGTAGTAATTGTAGTAAACTGTATTATATCAATCGTTTTATAACGGTGTTAAAAAATAAAGTTCGGCAAAGACTCTGTTTACTTAATTCATTTTATTTTAGGTTATTTTCAAATGTTTAACTTATCTTCTTTAATCAAACACGAAAACAACCATTGGATGTCTTAACAGTAACTGATTCGGCCTTAAATTTTTGCAATCAAATGGAATTGAATGGAAACCGTTTACAGGGAAATCGCTATAGGTTTTTCATTATAATTCAATCTTCTCTAATCTTTTAAAAATCGATCAAATTAGCGTGATTTTAGATTCTGCGGTGTCTGAACGGGTGTTGGCGAGCATAGCTTGCAGGGGGCAGAGTCCCCTAGTTTGCTTATAAAATGATAGACGCGCTAAAACTACGCATTAGAGAACGACGACGTAATGGAATTATCGGGTGTTTTAAATTATTTGCATAATCCTAAACGAGATGACCTGAGTGCAGAAACTATATTTTCTATTCCTGACAAAACTGTTATTAAGAAGCAGGTAAAAGCAATAATTGAAAGGCTAAACAGTCTTGACAATGAAAATTCTGAAGATACAGAAATAACGCACAGTGAGCCTACTGCGAAACGGCAATCGGATAACCGAACATATCAGGAAAAATTGCAAGAAGAAATAGAAAAAAGCATGCTAACTGTAGAACCTGAAACACCAAAGCAAATGGATTTATCAATAAAAATTAGAAATGAGATATATCTTTCTGAAAGTGGAGGAGTCCGCGGCCATCATTTAGCTTAACAATATTTGCTGACAATTCCTCCTGCGAGCGTAGAAGCAGAACGAGCATTTTCGGCAGCAGGATTTATTGCAAACAAAATTAGAAGTCAACTTGGAGATGATACTTTAGATGCTTTGATATTTCTTAGATCATATTTTCAAAGGAAAACCGATTAGTTAAGAAACAGTGAACTATTCAAATTAATCTTTTTTTTTTCTCTTGGTATGTAAAATTTTTTTTATATTATGCAACTTTTTCAAATTTTAACTATCACTAATTAGAAATTTAAACTATACATCTATGTAATTTTTTATTGTATGTGTGTATGTGTTAAGTTCTTTTATTTCAAGAAAAAAAAAGCTTCATGTTGGGGAAAATCTTGTGTTTGCGATATTCGAAAATTGTAATCTTTAATTACGTGATTATGAGAATAATTCAAAATTTAATTAGTGATATTAATTATTTTTTAATATTGGAAATATTAAGCCAATTAATTTTTTTTTAATAGGAAATAAAAGAAATTATCTAAAAGATTAAGCATAAACATTTCCTTTTCTTTTGTTACATTGTCAAGCATCAACAGCATATTTGTTTTAATTTCCAATTGTTGAAATTTATCCTACTAGGGGGCGCTGCCCCCTACGAGCTACGCTCGTCAACCCCCGTTCAGACACCGCAGACTCTAAAAGCACGCTAATTTGATCGGCTTAAAAAATATTTCGGAAGATTGAATTATAAGTTTAAAAACAGTGGCGATCTCCCTATAAACGGGTTTCTATTCATTTCTCTTTGATTGGGGAATTTTAAAGCCAAATCAGCGGCTGTTAAATGATACAATGGCTGTTTCCGTCTTTGATTAAATAAAATCATTTGACATTTCAAAATAAGCTAATATAAAATGAATTAAATAAACAGAGTCTTTGCCCCCCGGTATTTTTGTAGCAAAGCGAAAAGAAAGTTTTTTTTTTTTAATGATACTTTAAATGTATCGTTTTTAATCTGACGTAATTTTCACTAAACTTTCCTTTCTCCTTTTACTATTCACGTGAAAATAATTATGTTAGAAATGAAATATTATTTGAGCTATCCTAATAAAAATAGTTCAAAATATCATCTTAAAATATTACATAAATGTCACGCGCAATTTTTAAATTTAAACTGTTTTGCAATATTATTTTTTGTTTATTTTACGTAATGTGTAATGTGACGTAAATGTGACGTAATTTCTCCTATGTAAGACTTCTAACGCATGTTAATGAATTTATTATTTTACAACATTCTTTCACTTTTAAAATTCGCGTGTAATATATATTGTTTTTATGATAATTTTCAATGAGTTCCTGCTTTTTATATTTTCTTGTTTATAATAGTCACGTGTAAAATAAATTTTAATTTGAAGCAAATATTATTGCTAGCGCTGTTTATACAGTTGACAACAGTTTAAATTAATACAATTTTCTAAAATGTGTAAAAAAATATCTCTCGAAATGCTAAAAATTTGAATTTAAATTAGAAATAAAACCTCAAAAAATGAGTCAAATCAATAAACTGAGTGCAGTCTGCACACCGGGAAATTCTGACGCATAAAATGGTCTAAAAATGATTAAATTCCGATGTACAGTTTTTGCTCCTATAAAACTTTTTTACTGGAACGGTTTTGTCCAACTTTAGCATTAAATATCTCTTTAAATATTTCTTCGATTTGAAAACTGTCTGCATCAGCGTATTTATCAAACATTTCTCTATAATTCCACCGATTTTCATATTTTTGTATGCAATATTTTTCTTAATATTAACGAAGAAAGACCTCCGATCACAAAAAGTTCAAAACCGGCGGCGGCGGCGGCGGCGGCGGCGGCGGCGGTGGTGACAGCGGTAGTTACTTTTTTTTAGAATAGAGAAATACTTTTTGATAATTAAAGTCATAAATTTTTAATTTTGTATATTTTCATATGCAAGTTAGGCTGTATTTTTCCTTTAATTGTCTTTTTTATAATATTATAATATTTAGCTATTGTAAAAATTGGTGATATTAGAGAAATTCTGATTTTCGTAATCCCGGGATTGAATATAAGCACTCCCGAAATCCCGGGATTGGAAATTAGTCTCGGGATTGTAATCCTTAGTTGAGAGAGATGGTAGACCGTTAGACAAGAAGCTTGGAATTTGACATGATAGTTAATTTTAAGATGTAAGAAGATAATTTCTAAAAAATTCAAAACTTCAAATGAATACTGAAATGAGCGTATTAATCGAACATAAAAGTTTCAAAACATTTTCTAAATTATCATTTATTTAGTTTTAGTTCTTTTTATTAATTTAAGTCTTATTTCTGCCTAATGCAGTGTAATAATGAAGTTCAGTCAAACTGTGTTTTAAATAGTAATTTTTGAATTATTCCTAAAAGTATAATTTCTTTTAATACAAATTAGACATATGAATATCACTTGGCATATTTCAACTATTACGCGAGCAAAGCCACGGGGATTGCTAGTTTTTAATATTTTTTTTTAAGTCTTTTTGTTAAAGCGTACGAAAATCGTAGCGAATGGAGTTTTATTTATCATGTTTTCTATTTCAGTTGTTAACTTACTTAAACAAGTGAAAATTAAATTTAAAAATTTAAAAAACCCGACTGCGTAAAGAGCGAACTAATAAATTATTTCTTATCAATGTGAAACTATTTTTTTATATTACTTACATATATTTTTTTTTTATTTACTTGTATTGATGACTTTTAAATTGTGTTTAATTGTTAGTTCCTATCTATAAACACTCTTTTGATGAGACCTATAGATGTCTATGATGGTTAGAGTTGCAGTAAAGCTAGAGATCCTACCTACACAACTTCCAGGTTGTGTAATATTTAAACAGAACTTCTGACTGTAAAATAGTCAACGAAACATCGTCTTCATTTTGAAAGACCTATCCAATGATATGCCACGCGATAGGGTGCGTAAAAAAATGTTTCGTCTCTATCGCCATTTTGTATTTTACGACCGCTTTTTGGAATTTATAAAACAAAACCTAGCCTATAACCGTCGGACAGTTAAGACGAATTGATAGAGACCTCATTCATTAAAATCCATCCAGCCGTTGGGATGTTTCGAGGGTATAAAGAAATCCACATACCCAGATACGCATGAAACACATAACCCTTATTGGCAGCCGGGTAAAAAAATATATCGATTGTTTTACTTTCAACCATTCATGTTTTATAATTAATCCCTATATAAAAATTAAATAATCAAAGGAGACCACAAGAGTGCGATAGTTATTAAGGGCTTGGTGGGGGCAGTTCCCCCCTCCCTTAAAGAATTTGATATTTCCGAGAAATCACAGGTTCAAGGTATCATGGTCAGGCTAAAATAACTTGTCAGAAATTACTAAAATAGGAATACATAATAGTATTAAGTAAACACTTTAAGCAAATAAATTAATAATACACTGGTCGGCACCAAAATCCTCTCTGCAAAAATAGTAGTTGATTCTTATAGTTTTCACTCTGCTAAGTAACGAAATTACTGTATCAAGTACCATACTTTTGATAGAAGGGTTTGCTTTTAAAATTAAGGTATTTTATATCTTGCTATAAAACATAAGTGGAAATTTTGTAAACCATAAAATGTAGATAATAATACGTAAATTACGTGTAAATAAATGTATAAATATGATTACCGAGTTACAGCGGCATAGGAATGAAAATATATTAGTGGTTATCAAATAGTAAATTCGCACGCGAATTTGGGGGGGTTGGGGGGGGGTGGCTAAAAGAAAAAGGCACGATACAAGTATCAACAAACTAGATTTTCGTATTATATTTTATCAATTTGATATCTAAGACGGTGAAAACACTTTTTTCGTGATTTCAATTTCATCTAGCATTGAAATATAATATAGTAATACTTCACTATGTGTTATTATTATAAAACTGATTCTCGGAAAAATAGTACGTATTGGAGCACTCTGAATAGCATATTTAGAATTAGGAATATTAGATATGTATACTTTACATATTTAACTTGGAGGGAGGATAAATTTTAATTTTTTTGCCGGCCAGTGTTATCAATGCCATTTTCTAAAGCCTTGTTTTCGAAACATTTTCAAAGTGAGACACATTTATCACCAATGCGAGTACTTGGGTTAATTTTAAAAATGTATGTGAGAATAAAACTTTATCAAATGCGCATAATTAAATTAAAAGAATTTTTTAACCCCTTCACCCCTCAAGATAGTTTTGAAATGGAGCTCGCCAAAGCCACTGAAGAAAGTTTTAATTGGCACCCTTGGAGAGAACATCAATCAAAGTTTCTCTTTCATCCGAAATGGAAATCTAAATCCGTATAATACAAAGAAATTTTATGAAGTGCCTCGTGATACGCCTCGTGTTACTATAAAATAGCTGAAGTGGGGTTTTTTTATTCAGAATGTTCCCACTTTTCCTATATAGTAATATTCTCCTGATTTAACAAGATATTAAATTTGGCAAATATTACTAATCGTAAATAGTGATAACATTCAGAATTTAAAAAATTCCTGCCGGCTCGGCGTACAGGCACAGGTAGATTTCGAAATTAAAAGTTAAATTTTTATTTTAAATAACGAAAAAACAAATAAATTAGTATAACATTAATAAAAATACAAATAAAACGTCGAAATTAAAATCACTTGCTGACGTGAGCACGTGTAATTTGCTTAAAGTCAAGTGAATGTGACATTTACGATCAACCATTATTGGCATTTAATCTTATAATTTGGCGATAAGTTTTTGGTGGACGGGATAACCAAGTACTGCCAATATTAGTTTTTATTGCATTAAAATATCTCAATTTGTTGATTTTCTGTAAGCAAGTAAATCCTATTGGTTTACAATGGAAGTCTATGGGAATTTGGCGAAATATTAGAGATACCGACAAGTTGGCGTCACTTTTGGCGACTAATTTTGGTCGCCAAATTTGACAATATATCGCCAAGTTGGCGACAAACTTGGCGATATTTGGCGACAGAATAGGGTCAGAGTAGGGACAGAATAGGCGCAGGCTGAGATATTAATTTTTTTAATTAATCTGTATTTCTTGCATGTAGATATTTCAGTTATCATTAATATTGTTAATCTATATTCCATGTATAGTGTTAAAAAGTCCTTCCGGCCAGTGCCGGGAGGAAGAGGTAGCTTTCATAATCCTTATTTAAAAAAAGCCAAATTATATCATTCAAACACAAGAAGCTCAATTTAGTGGAAACCGAATACTAATTTTTATCAATATAATGAATGAGAATTTCGCGAAATTAGTCAGCTTTATCCAAGCTGCTTCTCTTTAAAGTAACATATATTTGGCTGCCAAATTTGGCAATTTCTTAAAGTGCCTGTCATTTTAAGACAACATGGTGGATGAGGCTAAGCAGTGAACTTGGTCGAGACCTTAGTAATTGCTGCGCACATGCTCACTCACATCGCAATCGGTTAATATATAGGAGTGCTGTCGCATGCAAAAAATCAGATTTTTCAAAATGTCACCCACAATAGAAATTGAAACTGCTATATCTGAGCCATTTTTTAAGGTAAAGACAAACAAAAAATGCTCCTGAATCCTTATATCAAGGTCAAATACTTAAGAAAGAAACCTTTTTCAATTTCTAATTTTTTGCACCTCACTTTAAATATATATATATTTTTTAATTTAATGGTCGCCATTTTGAAACAAGATGGCTGATGAATCTGGCCAGCGAACTTGGTCGAGGAGTTGATTTATACTATCCACATGCCTTCTTACATCGAAATAGGCGAATACGTGTGTTATCGCGTGACAAATACAAGATCGTTTCAAAATGTTAACCATGCTAGAAATTCAAAGGGCTATAAATCAACCATTTTTTAAGATATAAACAAAAGAACAAATTTTCAGAAACAAAAACTGCTCCGGAATCTTTGTATCAAGGCCAAACACATAAAAAAATCTTTTTCATTTTCCAATTGTTTAATACCTCATTTTGAATTTTAAATTTAATTTTTTTTAAATGGCAACTCTTTTGAAACAAGATGGCGAATGAAGCTGGCCAACGAACTCGGTCGAGACATTGGTATGTACTATGTACAGACCAAGTTACATCCAAATAGGTTCATAATTACGCCTGTTATCGTGTGACAAAAATCAGGTCGTTTTAAAATGTCAGCCACAAGAGAAATTCAAAATGCTATTACTCAGCCGTTTTTTTTAGATATAGACGAAAGAAAAACTGTTCCGGAATCTTTGTATTAAGGTCAAACACATACAAAAAAAATCTTTTTCACTTTCCAATTTTTTGGTATCTCATTTAAATTTTTTTATTAGGTAGCTTTCTTTACAAAAAGCTACCTATTGCAGCCGTTCGGAGGAAAGCGATTTCAAAAAATTTTAATATATTTTCATCGATCATGACCCCCAGACCCCGAAACCACCCTCCGTTCAAAATTGATATATATATATATATATATATATACCTGAACTATGTCATACTGTAACTCTCGTATTTATGAACCGATTTGGATGTAATTCGGTGTGTACATAGTACATACCAATGTCTCGACCGAGTTCGTTGGCCAGCTTCATCCGCCATTTTGTTTCAAAATGACGGCCATTTAAAATTTTTTAAAAAATTTAAAAGTTGAAATGTGGTACCAAAAAATTGAAAATGGAAAAATATTTTTTTCTTATGTAATTGACCTTTATACAAAGACTCCGTAGCAGTTTTTGTTTCGTCTATATCTTAAAAAATGGCTGAGTTATAGCATTTTGAATTTCTAGCGAAGCTGACATTTTGAAACGTCCTGAATTTTGTCACGCGATAAAAGGCGTATTTATGAACCGATTTGGATGTAACTTCGTTTATACATAGTACAGACCAATGTCTCGATCGAGTTCGTTGGCCAGCTTCATCCGCCATTTTGTTTAAAAATGGCGGCCATTTAAAATTTTAAGAAAAATTTAAATTGGAAATGTGGTACCAAAAAATTGAAAATTGAAAAAATATTTTTTTTTATGTGTTTGACCTTGATAAAAAGATTCGGGAGCAGTTTTTGTTTCGTTTATATCTTTAAAAATGGCTGAGTTATAGCATTTTGAATTTCTAGCGTGGCTGACATTTTGAAACGCCCTGATTTTTGCCACGTGATAACAGACGTATTTATGAACCGATTTGGATGTACCTTGGTGTGTACATAGTACATACAAATAACTCAACCGAGTTCGTTGGCCAGCTTCATCCGCCATCTTGTTTGAAAAATGGCGGCCATTTAATAAATTTAAATTTAAAATGAGATGCCAAAAAATTGGAAAATGAAAAAGATTTTTTCGTATGTGTTTGACCTTAATACAAAGATTCCGGAACAGGTTTTGTTTCGACTATATCTAAAAAAATGGCTGAGTTATAACATTTTGAATTTCTATTGTGGCTGACATTTTAAAACGACCTGATTTTTGTCTTTCGATAACAGGCGTATTTATGAACCGATTTGGATATTACTTGGTCTGTACATAGTGCATACCAATGTCTCGACCGAGTTCGTTGGCCAGCTTCATTCGCCATCTTGTTTCAAAAGGGTTGCGATTTTTTTTTTTAATGTATTTTAAAATTTAAAATGAGGTATTAAAAAATTGGAAAATGAAAAAGATTTTTTTATGTGTTTGGCCTTGATACAAAGATTCGGAGCAGTTTTTGTTTCTGAAAATTTGTTCTTTTGTTTATATCTTAAAAAGTGGTTGAATTATAGCACTTTGAATTTCTAACATGGCTAACACTTTGAAACGATCTTGTATTTGTCACGCGATACCACACGTATTCGCCTATTTCGATGGAAGAAGGCATGTGGATAGTATACATCAATATCTCGGCCAAGTTCGCTGGCCAGCTTCATCAGCCATCTTGTTTCAAAATGGCGGCCATTAAATTAAAAAAATATATATTTAAAGTGAGGTGCAAAAAAATTACAAATTGAAAAAGGTTTATATCTTAAGTATTTGACCTTGATATAAGGATTCACGAGCATTTTTTGTTTGCCTTTATCTTAAAAAATGGCTCAGATATAGTAGTTTCAATTCCTAACGTGGGTGACATTTTTAAAAATCTGATTTTTTGCCTGCGACAGGACTCGTATATATCAACCGATTCCGATTTGAGTGAGCATGTGCATAGCAATTACTAAGGTCTCGACCAAGTTCACTGGTTAGCCTCATCCACCATGTTGTCTTAAAATGGCAGGTACTTTAAGAAATCGCCGAATTTGGCAGCCAAATATAAGTTACTTTAATTAAAAGCAGCTTGGATAAAGCTGACTAATTTCGCGAAATTCTCATTCATAATGATTTAGTATTGATAAAAATTAGTATTGAATCTCCTACATTCGGTTTCCACTTAATTGAGCTTCGTGTGTTTGAATAATATAATTTGGCTTTTTTAAAATAAGGAATATGAAAGCTACCTCTTCCTCCCGGCACTGGCCGGAAGGACTTTTTTTTAATTTTTTTTAAATGGCCGCCATTTTGAAACAAGATGGCGGATGAAGCCGGCCAACGAACTCGGTCGAGATATTTGTATGTACTATGTACACACCAAGGTACATCCAAGTCGGTTCATAAATACGCCTGTTGGTACGTGAGAAAAATCAGGACGTTTCAAAATGTCAGCCACGCTAGAAATTCAAAATGCTATAACTCAGCCATTTTTTAAGATATAGACGAAACAAAAACTGCTCCAAAATCTTTGTATAAAGGTCAAATACAAAAGAAAAAATATTTTTCCATTTTCAATTTTTTGGTACCACATTTCAAATTTTAAATTTTTAAAAAAATTTTAAATGGCCGCCATTTTGAAACAAAATGGCGGATGAAGCTGGCCAACGAACTCGGTTGAGAGATTGGTATGTACTATATATACACTGAATTACATCCAAATCGGTTCATAAATACGCCTTTTATCGCGTGACAAAATTCAGGACGTTTCAAAATGTCAGCCACGCTAGAAATTCAAAATGCTGCAACTCAGCCATTTTTTAAGATATAGACGAAACAAAAACTGCTCCGAAATCTTTGTATAAAGGTCAAATACATAAGAAAAAATATTTTTCCATTTTTAATTTTTTGGTACCACATTTCAAGTTTTAAAAATTTTTAAAAATTTTAAATGGCCGCCATTTTGAAACAAAACGACGGATGAAACTGGCCAACGAACTCGGTCGAGACATTGGTATGTACTATGTACACACCGAATTACATCGAAATCGGTTCATAATTACGGGAGTTACAGTGTGACATAGGTCAGATATATATATATATATATATATATATATATATATATATATATATATCAATTTTGAACGGAGGGTGGTTTCGGGGTCTGGGGGTCATGATCGGTGAAAATATACCAAAATTTTTTGAAATCGCTTTCCTCCGAACGGCTGCAATAGGTAGCTTTTTTGTAAAGAAAGCTACCTAAAATGCTATAACTCAGCCATTTTTAAAGATATAAACGAAACAAAAACTGCTCCCGAATCTTTTTATGAAGGTCAAACACATAAGAAAAAAATATTTTTTCAATTTTCAATTTTTTGGTACCACATTTCCAATTTAAATTTTTCTTAAAATTTTAAATGGCCGCCATATTTAAACAAAATGGCGGATGAAGCTGGCCAACGAACTCGGTCGAGACATTGGTATGTACTATGTACACACCGAATTACATCCAAATCGGTTCATAAATACAAGTTTTACAGTATGACATAGGTCAGATATATATATATATATATATCAATTTTGAACGGAGGGTGGTTTCGGGGTCGGGGGGTCATGATCGATGAAAATATACCAACATTTTTTGAAATCGCTTTCCTCCGAACGGCTGCAATAGGTAGCTTTTTGTAAAGAAAGCTACCTAAAATCTGAAAAATGCTATACAGTAAAATCTTCTAAGGCGGAATTTCATAGAAAAGAAAAAAAAATCGCGTTATAGACAAGTTCCCTTCTTAGCAAATGTAAATGTATTATATATTCTTTTCTTACTTATTAGTATATTAATTTTGCATGGATCAACACGTTTTACAGTTTAAAACAGGGTTCCGTCATAGGGAGGTTCCTTTTCACACATTTTACTATATTTTAATTTAGCTATATTTTAATATGCGTAGAAATCTACTATTCTTTAAAAATAATAAATTTTAATATTTAAGCGTAGAATTATGGCGATTCAAAATTGTATGCATTTTTTGCAAACATTTTTGGGCCAGACCTAATTTAACTGGCCTTTAAATGGACCAGGCCACGCTGAGACAATGATTTTCATACTGGCTGGCTCAAAACTAGGACTGAAAATTTTGGGCCGTGAAGACTAGGAATGAAACCAGGCCCGAATCTGTACAAAAAAATTAAGTTAGGCCCGGCCTGGCCCGAGCCTTCAGAAAAAAGTATGTCCCGGGCCCGGCCTAACAGAGTGGAGAGCAGTCCCGGCCCGAGTGCCGTGAATGAAAATCGGCCCGCGGGCCGGGTCGGGCTCGGGCTTCGGGTCACGGGCCGGCCCGTGCAGATCTCTATGTTAAGGCGGTATTCAAAAATTTTAACCCTCCCCCATTTCTATTGCCTTGGGCCGATTTTTAGGTAGATTTCGTAAGAAATACTACCTATTGCAGTCGTACCATGGTGCGACTTTTGAAAAATTCCTTCATAACTTTTCATTATATGACCCAGGAACCCAAAACCACCCCTACCTAAAAAGTTTATATATATATACACTCATGTCCAAAATTACGATCACAAACATAAAATCTGTGAAAACTGATGAACTATTCACTGTGTTGTCACGAAATTTGGCAGAGAGATATATTACAATATGACAAAGAAAATAGCAACATAACAATATGAAAAATATTTTAATTGTGAATTAAGAAGCAAGGTATACCAAAAAGTGTTAAATCATGAATCAGAGATAAAGCATTTATCTCAGGAAAAGTCCGTCTAATATGGAGTGTGACCACCGTATACTGCTATACAAGCCTCACAACGAGATCTCATACTGTTTATAAAGGTGTCAATAAATGTTTGTGGCAACAAAGCCCATTCATCAAAAAGCGCAGCTTTTAACTCCTGGCCGGTCCTTGGACGGAGGGTTACGCTGTGCAATGGCTCTTTCTAGACTATCTCAAACATGTTTAATAGGATTGAGCTCCGTAGACGCTTGAGGGATCATTCATACGCCGAATATCCTCTTCTTCAAGAAAATCATCAACAATATGAGCTCTGTGTGGTTTCGCATTATCGTCCATAAACATGAAGTCTGGTCCTACAGCACCCCGGAACAACCTAAAATAGGCTTCAAGGACCTCATCCCTAACGCCCGGCGTCCAGTCGTGTCTGTCCCTTTCACTGCATCCAACAGGAGAGCCGGTTTTTGTGGAGCCGGAGACATCAGTCTTGGGTTTGTCGAGTGTTCACCTGGAGAGAACATAGAGCTCACTATCATCCCTCCTTCGTAAAAGAAATCGACAGATTTGGTGGCAAAGGAATTCTTGTCTGGGTCGGCATAATGTTGGGCAGGCTTACACCACTGCAGGTCTTCGATGCGGGTACTGTCAACGCACATCGATATAGAGATGAGGCCCTTGAAGTCTATGTTAGGTTATTCCGGGGTGCTGTAGCCCCGGACTTCATGTTTATGGACGATAATGCGAAGCCACACAGAGCTCATATTGTTGATAATTTTCTTGAAGAAGAGGATATACGCCGTATGAATTGGCTGTCGAGGTCTCCGATCCTCAATCCTGTTGAACATGCTTGGGATAGTCTAGGAAGAGCCATTGCACAGCGTAACCCCTTTCCCAGGACCCGCCCGGAGTTAAAAGCCGAGCATTTCGAAGAATGAGCTTTGTTGCCACAAATATTTATTGACACCCTCATACACTATGAGAGCTCGTTGTGAGGCTTGTATAGCAGTGCACGGTGGTCACACTCCATATTAGATAGACTTTTCCCGAGATAAATGCTTTATCTCTGATTCATGATTTAACACTTCTTGATATACCCTGTTTTTTAATTCACAAATAAAATGTTTTCCATATTATTATGTTGCTATTTTCTTCCTCCCATTGTAATATACCTCTGTGCCAAATTTCGTGGCAACACAGTGAATAGTTCATCAGTTTTCACAGATTTTATGTTTGTGACCTTAATTTTGGACATGAGTGTATATATATATATAATTTCTCAATTTCCAGTTTATTATCCCACTAATTTGGAATTAACAGAAAACCTCTTATCTAACAATACAATTAACTTCTTAGATCTTAAAATTACAATAAAAGACAACAAAACAATAACAGATTTATATGATAAACGTAAAGAATTTAAATTCAAAGTTAATACATTTACAAATTTTAAATCTTGTCTTCATCATTCTGTATATCGAAATATACTACTTAATCATTTATATAGAATAAAGTGTTTATGTTCTTCTCATCTAATTAACAATAATATTTAAAAACTAATTTATGATGCATTAAATCATGGTTTTCCAAAAAAAATCATATATTCATTAATATAATTAGTTCTTACATGATCTTTAAAAAAAACAAATTAACACATGCGTAAACAAAATTACAAAAAAATTTATAAAATAAAAAAATACTTATAAAAAATTAAAAATTGTAAAATAATAATAAACAATTACTATAGGGTGGTTGGGTGGGTAGATGTTAGAGCACGGGGGAGGGTGGAGTTGTCTGGATAATACGCAATGGTTAATTTTAAAAAAAATGATGGGGCTTTTGTATTATAACTACATTTCTAATACGTATTTTATATGGATGTTGATTTGATGTTTTATATGTAATTGGTGACATTTCTTTTTTTCCCTAATTCATATTAAATTTAACTTATTTAATCAAATTCAATATTAACTTGTTTTTAAATTTTAGTCTACTCAGGACAATATCATATTAATTAATAATAGTATACCATCTTTTTAGTGATTATTATGCATATAAGTTTATTTGATATAACTAATGTTATACTGTATGTATTAAAATTGGATAAATAGTTTTTATTATTATTCCTCGATACTTTTTAATATTGTTTTATTTTCAACTTTGTATTCCATGATTAATTATCGGTTTAATGTGTTTGATTGTCACAATCATATTTTTTAGCTTTTTATGGCTAATATGAAGATAATTCACACACTATATTTGTGATCTTTAGGCGATTGGGAATTTTAGAATCTGACAATCTTCTATAAACATCCATTTTTTAATTTTTATTTTTTTTTTCCTGTTCATTTTCTTTTATATATAATAGTAATTATTAAGATTTTTTATATTTTTATTATATATAATTTATTTTATTTTATAGCATATAGCTATATTCTATATATTATCAATGTTTAAAAAAATTTTAATTTCTCAGTGTAGATTAAATGCGTTTGGTAATAGAATATATTAAAAGCATTTTATTAACATTTAATTTATTTAAATTTTTTTTAATAATGATATATAGTATGGTATTATTTTTATATTAGGATTTGTGTTGTAATGCAGTTGATATATTTTAATTTCATTAGCTTTTATTAGGTTCTTCTTTTTGTGACATTTGAATAATAATAATAGTTTTAAAATAAAATAATAGATGGCAGCACCAAAAATTTTGTCTTTTTAAAGCTTCTATTAAAGTAATAATTTTAATTTTTTACACCAGGTGGTATTGAACGCTGTATATTGGCAATATTGTAAAATTGATATTAAACAATTTAAAATTGTTTTTAGGTATTTTAAATAATGTAATTATTTTCTATTTATATTATATTAATTGAATTTATCACGATATTTCAAAATTAATTAACTGAATCCATAGGTTTTAATTTCTATGTTAACTTAACTGTTTTATTCACCTTAATCTTATCATGCTTTTGGATTCCATGTGCGGGAAGATATTTTGAAAATTAACTGGGAATTTATTCGGTATGTTGTGTAAGATTTCTATTGCTATAAATTAAATATTTAATGAGTTGTAGTGTTTTTTTCCATTTTCATGCCATTTGATAATGTTCTGTTTTCATCTTGAAACTATTCTTTTGGTTATATTGGTTGTTTGGGTACAGGAGAAAAAAAATTTCAGCTTTTAGCTTTTTTTCTCACAGAAAACAACCGATTTGCTCATATCATTGAATTCTGTACTCTTGAAAACGTAATTCAATATATAAGTTTTTCAATTTTTCGGAATCCATATTCTTCTTTTTTTCTTCCATATTAATTCTTGTAATTAAGTATAAGACACTTTATTTTATACATACAGTTCTATATTATAGGTTTGTGGCATCCATTTTATTGTCAATTCATTCACAATATTGCGGTTTTTGATGATGGTCGGTAATGTTTAATTAATGGTTATATATATATATATATTTATTTATTTATTTATTTATTTATATAAGTATGTATGTACTAAATTTTGTCCGCACCCAGTGGCGTAGCCAGGATTTTGTTTCGTGGGGGGGGGGGGCAGAATTTTTCGTTCAGGTTATATATATAGTAAAACCTGTCAAGATAAAATCGTAAATAATCCTGAATTTTTCCGTTTTACACAGGTTTTTGTGTTATCAGGTGTATTTGTATAGTATTCCTTTCCGTAGCACTATGAAAATTTCTGTTTAAGATAGAATTCCGTTATAGGCAGGTTCCATTTTTACAAGTTCTGTGTATTTCTATAAATATACTTATTTATGTCATATGAATAGAATAAAACTTGCCAAAATAGTAATTGTCTATTACAATCCTGTCTTTAACAGAACCGTTACATGGTCTTAATATGAATTGCGATAGAATTAAATTTGCTGAAAACCTGTCTGAAAGGGGATTTTCATCGTTCTTTAGTGAAACATAGTGAAGCCTGTGAAAGCGTTATCTTTCTATAACGGAATCCTGTCTCAAACGGAAGAGTTTCAGAATCTCTGCGAAAAGAACAATTGATCTTATTGAGGTAGTGTACCTTAGAAGCATAATTAATTACACTTCTTTCTGTGGAAGCCTGTCTAAAATGAAGCTTTTTACGAGTCCCTTGCAACCTTGTCTTGACTGTGTATGTATAATAGAAGTATTTCGAGTAACTTTAAGAATTTAGGTATATCCTTATTTAATTTCTTAATTTTAAAAAAAGCATGGATAAAAAATGCAAGGGCAAAATTCTATAACTGCAACTAATAATACATTGAAGTTACATTAATATTTACCAATGAAAAAGATTCACTATGATGTAAAAAGCTGAGCGCATACTGAAGAGTTAAATTTAATTAACCCATTCGCTGTCATCCACGAGTATACTCGTGACTTTAATTTATTAATTACTTTGTCACCACTATTTTAGAATTAAAAAAATTGCCTCATTTATTGGCAGAAATTTCGCTGTATTAGTAAAGCGAAATTTACCTTTCTGAATTTGTGGTAGCAAACGACTGTTAACAAAAAATTTGAAAATTCTTACTTTATAGTTCTGGCAGCGAATGGGTTAAATCAAGTTTCATATTACATAACAGTTGCCTACAATAAAGTTAGGATCAAGTGGTTAAGTTTAAAACAGCAATTTCCATGTTTAATTTCTTGTCATTTAATTAAGAACTTGTGCTGTAATAGATATTGGATAATGATTTCACATAAGTGCCAATTGCATGAGCCATTCATGCGATCCGCTGCGCTCCCCATGGGAGTTTTTGAGATAACCCAGATAGCATGAACATTAGCAGCAAGTTTGATTTTTTCTGATATTATCTTGCCGTGACAAATTTGAATTGAGAAATTCGCAGCAAATCTCCCGCAAGGTATACCATCACCCACTTCCATGAGTAGTTTGTTGTGAAATTGATGCAAGACTGTCTTTAATTCACGAAAGTGACGAAAGCAAAAAATCCATCTGTTGAGATAATAGACAATCAGCACATAAGCAGAAATTCCAGAAATTTTATTCGGTAGGCACCGCTTTTTCTAAACGCTATACTTATTAAATACCAAAAAATGCTCGAAATGGAAAGTACAAATATTACCTAAATTTGTTTATGGTAATAAAACCGATGCATGCACCTTCCGACGGCGCATTCGCATCAATAGACTTGATCAAGTCTATGGACCCCTTCGAAGGGTTTAAACTTATAGTGTGACATGGAAAGATTACTACTTTGCAGTAAGTTTGCAGTATTTTTGATTACTTGTTTGTCGTTAGTTTGCAATAAATTTGATACAGTATGAATTTAACTTGCACGACAAGTTAGCTGGAAGTTCAAAGTGTGGTGACTTCGGCGTTTGCGTTATCTTGCTGCAACCTTGTTATGAATTTCCAGTCTTGTCATGCTGAGCTTACTGCAACTTCGCATGTTTTTAAAGCAAGACTGTTGCAAATCTTCTGCAAACTAAAAATGCTATGTGGGAAGGTTTTAACTTTAAGAAAAAGATCTTGCATTTTCAGCTACAGAAACTAGTGATGTAAGAAGCAAACACATCAAATATAGTTCATGCTGGAAAAAGCAGTTTTGTTACAATTATCTTATTCAGCCATAATTCTTTTGGCTTTCCATGTTTCATGTTTCGCCACTTTTGATACCATATTTGATCTAATAGTTGCTTCCGATATCTGGTCGCCTTTAAGGGAGTTAAATTTTTGTAATAAGTTTATTTGTGATGGATTAGCACTTTTTTGGAAGTATTAGAATGTGTAAAAAATGGTTCATGGTGGTTTCTGTTTTTGTGCTTCCCAGCCAATTTATTTTAGATGGTTCGAAACAGTTTTAGAACATTCTCCAAGTTCAGCAGTAAGCTTCGGACGGGTCGGATTTATGCAGCTCTGGAAGGGATACTTGGGAGTTCCGTGGAAGGGGGTAGCACCCTTCTAGATCATTAATAATCATAAAATTCCGAATATTCCGCTTGCACCCTTAAACAACTTGACAGGAGGATCAAGAACCTCATCTCTGTATATTTCAGCATTCACAGTTGCACTGGTAAAAATGTGTCGGTCACTGCGGCCATTCAAAATTATGTCCGTCCATACCATGATTCCACGACCTTTGTATCGATGCCTTTCACGGATGTTTCCAGCCTTATTGCGTGTGATTTTTTCCCTCCATATGGTAACACGTCTGTAGTAACACTCTGTATACAAAACCGGGATTCATCGGTAAAAAGAACTCTGATCCAGTCCGTGGTACTCCAATGACGATGATCTCTGCACCACTTTAACAGAGCGCGTTTCGCTACCGGAGTTAATGGAAAACAAATCATGGGTTTCCTTGCATGCAGCCTGTCACTCACAGTAAGCCAGGATAGTTGAGTTCTTGTTGCTGGAGCAAACTCCCTGCAATCTGAATTGACGTCAATTGCCTATTTCTTTAGCAATCGTTGGCAAATTACAGTCCTGAGAGCCTATTGTGGTGCGTTTTCTACCTTGACCTGGTTGTTTGTGGACATTATACCAGTATCTTTAAATCGTTTCCAGATTCTTGACATGACACTTTTGGCTATTTTTAAGTCTTTACAGACCCCTAAGAGTGTCTGTCCTGCTTCCATTCTCCCTATCGCACGCAATTTCTCAAAATCGGTCAAATGTCTTCTGGACGACATATTCCACGCACTAGAAGCGAAAGTTTTATCTAATTACACGTACAATCCTTAAAATTAGACTTCAAATTACCCACGTGCGCTCCTTTTCACACGTGAACAGAAAGAACGGGCTGAGGCTGAAAATTTTGCATATATTTCTGTAGCGAATGTTAATCCCATTGGACTACGTGATAACGTTGATACTGAGTTACCTTTCTGGAAGTTCCCTTAATAGAATTAACATAAAGCACCTTTTTATGGTTGTTCCTTTAATTTTAATCGCCAATGTATTTTGAAAGTTGGTAACAAATAACCAGTCCAAAAATTAAAGTTACTTTTATTAATTGCAGGCAGCAGATTTAAAATAATTGTTAATATTATCCGTTATAAAGTGAAAAAAGATAAGGGCCACGAAACTCAACCAATTTACCGTTATTGCGTTCGTATAAACTCGTTCTTTCCCATAAGTGTCAACAACAGAACCCCATCGAAGTCCAAGATAAAGAAATTTTACGTTTAACCCTAGAACTACCGGAAATTTTACTCAAGTTTTATAAAAACATTCTACACCAGAATTTTTACTTAAAACTATTTAATTTGTTTATTTAACTTATTATTGTCTGATTTATACATTTAGTTTGTTTTGAAGAAATTTCTGGTTTGAATAAATATTTTGAATGTACATGTCGGGTCCATTGGACCCTTCTGGTAGACAGAGGGTTAATTTAGTTACAGTAAATTTGTGTAAACGGAATAGCAAGTATACTTGCATAGTTATCCTTCCGTCTCGAGACATTAAAATGTTTTTGTTTATGAGAGGATTCCGTGTTTTCAGAAAACCTGCCAAGAAGGATTCACAATTGGAACAAGTTTAATTTCTGATAGGTTTCAAACGTTAGCAAGCACAAGTGTATAGTGTTGTTTTTGTCGAACCTTGAATTGTTTTCCTTTGAGATAGGTCATCTTCCCAGATTTTCCTGTAATAGATTTATGCTCTTCAAAGGTGGTGTTATAGCAGCGGTTTCCAACCTGGGGTAGCATACCCCTGGGGGTACGTGGCGGGTCTGCTTGGGGTATGTGAAAATAATATCGATAATGGCGGAAGTCACAAAAATGTTAGGAATATCAATGTAATTTGCATCGATTTATTATACAGTTGTGATAAGAAGATTACTAATGAAAAAAAAAGCATGTTTACGTTATCTTCTTTAGTGCAGGGGGGGGGGAGGGGGCGTGCTTATGGAAAATGGGGTACTCCGAAATGGAAAACCTAAGAAAGGGGTACGTGAAAGAAAATGTTTAGGAAGTGAGAACGTTTAAACAGTTTTAAGGGATACTGTGAAAACGGAAAGTATTCATAAAGGAAATCTGCCTAAAACGGAAAAGTTTAGAGCCCCGAAGAAAGATATACCTTTGAATTATACCTTTTAACACGAATACCTCTCTAAAGCGCATTTTTTTATAGTTCCTTTGTGATTCTGTCTGAGCCGTTTTTACTGTTGTATTTGTATCCATGATTCAGTAAACCAGGTCTACTTTCGGGAGGAGGGGGCCGAACCCCCTAGCCCCCCCCCTTGGCTACGCCACTGTCCGCATGATAAAAATCGTAATTATGCACGGATCGTCTTCAAACTCACCAACAACTTTGATATGGCTAATATCTCGGAGGGGATTGAAAATGGGCGAAATCGGCCCAAGGGGGTGGAAATGGGGAGGGTTTCAAATTTTGAATACCGTCTTAACATGATTCTGATAAAACCAGCTCTTACACAACAATGACAGGAAAAAATAAACATTTTTCGTTATAGCAATTGCCAACAATTAAAAAAAAAACAATAAAATTCTCACCACAACAATTACTTTTCTATTGTAAGATTTTCACGTGAAAAATTACATAAATAGTTTGACAAATTGAAAACAAATTAAATATTACGTCATAAGTTTTCTAGAGCAAAATTTCCGCATGAAAACTTAAGGGGGTCCGGGACACATTTTAAAATAATTTTTATTTATTGAGTTAAAATTCTGAATTTTTTTTGTGATGGTCAACCTCATCATTTGTAAACAAAATCACATGATAAAATTTCTCATAATTAAAAAAAAATTAATTTAAATTTATTAAAAAAGTGGGGTAATTTAAAATCGTTATAACTCGAAGTATTATATATATATAATTTCATTTTTTTTTTCATTTAAATAAACAGAAATATATAAGTTTTAATTTTGATTCAGCATTTTGAAAAATATTAATTTATAAAAAAATTAAAAATATTTAACAAAAAAATTAAAAGAAAAGTGGTGCAACTTTTTTTTTAAAAATCATATTTTCTAAAGTAAATATTTTTTTCAAATATGCTAAATCAAAATTAAAGTAAAACAATTGAAAAAGATATGTTCCAAATTTGAATCCTTTATGTTTAACGGTTCTTGAATTATAAGAATTTAAATACGAGAAATGGTGAAAAAAACCTATCATGAAGAAAAACGCATTTTTACAAGAAGTTATTTCCATGATAGCCATTGCTTGAAAGCTAGATTTTGAAAATAAACCAAAACGAAAAAGTTAATATTTTTTGTTCCAATTCAGATAGAAACTTGATTTAAATGTCATTTTAAGCAGGAAAAAACGGAGAAAACTTTTAATGAAATAAAATGTTTTTACAAAATTTGAAGAGTGTCCCGGAGTGTGTCCCGGACCCCCTTAAAATAAAATAAATACTTTGACGAATTAAAAAAAATATGTATCTTGCGTTATATTGGAAATATAATGGACCTCAGCAGATGAATATGCAACGTCATGTGAGTTTGAAGAAACGTATTAAAACATGATAAAAACCCGACTATGGAAATATTAACATATTTTAACACTTTAAGGTTCTCTGAATTTGCTGTATCCATTTTTAAACCTATTCCATATACATGTGTGTGTGTATTCGTATGTATAATTTCCACAAAAGGTTTAGCTCCCTAGAGCTCATTTTTAGTGAAGAAACTGGGTTTATCTCTAATCTTGATTTAAGTTTTGTTGGTGAATTTAGTACTTAACTTCGAAATCTACCTCCGCCTGTAGGCCGAGCCGGCAGGGATTTATTCTCATTTGCAATCCCCGCCGAGATATTAGCCATCTCAATGTATTTGGCGAGTTTGAAGACTATCCGTGCATAATTGTGACTTTTATCGTGCAGACAAAATTTAGTACATACATATATATATATATATATATATATATATATATATATATACAGGGTGTGTTCACAAAGTTTCAACACTGGTCTGAGAATACGAAATTTATTAAACATTTTTGTAAAGCGAACTAAAATTCTTAGAATTATGACCCTTGGGCATCAACACACCGCTGCCAGCGTTTTTTTCATTATTCATAGGCTCCCTGGAAGCCTTCGCGCGCAAGGCTGTTGAGGGACCTTGTCGAAGCTGCCTGGATCGCCTGAATTGTGTCGAATCTTTTCCCTGTCAGGTCTTTCTTGATCCGGGGGAACAAAAACTGTCGCTGGGAGCAAGGTCTGGGTTGTAGGGGGACTTGCGGCAGTATTGCTATGTTAAACTCAGCCGAAACTTCGGCGGCAGCGAGCGGCGCTTGAGAGGGCGCATTGTCGTGATGAACAATACAATCGTTTCTGATGTATGGGTGGATGCGTAGGACTCGATCCTTCAAATGGTGGTGCATTCCAGTGTAAAACTGGCCTGACCCGGCGCCAGCCCCCCTGGTCCGCCCTGAAATCAGAGATGATTGCATTGTTCACCACGACAATGCGCCCTCTCACACGTCACTCTCCGCCGCCGACGTTTTGGCTAAGTTTAACTTGGCAATCCTGCCACAAGGCCCCTTACAGCCCCAACCTCACTATCAGCGACTTTTTTTTGTTCGTCCGGATCAAGAAAGACCTGAAAGGGAAGCAGTTCGACACGTTTTCAGCGATCCACGATTCCAGCTTCGACGAGGTCCCTTAACAGCCTTGCGCGTGAAGACTTCCAGGGAGCTTATGAATAATGGAAAAAACGCTGGCAGCGGTGTGTTGATGCCCAAGGATCATATTTCGAAGAATTTTAGTTCGCTGTACAAAAATGTTTAATAAATTTTGTATTCTCAGGCCACACCGAAAAAACTGTTTTGTTGAAATTACTAAATTTTGGTTCATATAGCTCCATCCAAATATTTTGTTTGGAATGACCAAATTTTGGGTGGAATAACCAAACGATTTGTTGAGTTAACAAAATAATTTGGTTAATCTAACGAAAATTTAATCATTTCAACTAAAATATTTGGATGGAGCTATAGGAACCAAAATTTAGTAATTTCAACAAAACAGTTTTTTCCGTGCAGTCTTGAAACTTTGTGAACACACCATGTATATATAAACTTTTTAGGTGGGGTGGTTTTGGGTTCCTGGGGTCCTGGGGTATTTCTTACGAAATCTACCTAAAACACCCAACTGGAAACAATGAGTACGCACTTGGTCACCAAAAATTATACTTAAGATTCACTAGCATAAGTGTTGAAGAAAATCATTTAATTGAATTCTTCAAAGTCTTGTTTAATTAATATAATAAACCGTTTTACAATCAAGGCACTAATGCGCATACACAACACGACAATATAAATATTATATTGATTTCACTTGGCATAGTGCTAGATAACACAAAAACAATACATCGGCACAAGCCGGTTACAAAATTACGTATTTTGTTTTTAGAGGTGGTATTCTTCTAAAGTTTTTCACCCCTGAAGGAATGACGATGGCGATACTATTAAATACTCAATTAGGAAAAATTTCTTTCTCTATGAAAATAATAATATAAATATAAAAGTTATAACGAAAAAAATTAAATTGTAACATGGTTTCTAGAGATATGGAAAAAAGTTTCCAGATTTATGGGTAACTGCGAGATTACACTAAATTTTCGTAACCATTTCTCCAAAATAAGAATTTTTTTTTTTATATTAAGGAGAACGAATTTTTTTTTTTTTTTTTTTTTTTGGGGGGGGGGGGGGGGGGTAAATCATCTTCAAATTTGGAGTAGCTCTGTTGAGGTTTATTCCAGCAGAGCGAAACATGTCCAGAAACTGTATACCTTGATTTGCAGTGCCAGTGTTCTACCTGGTATACAGGAGTTTCCGTGTTATCAGACACTCAAGCCCTGATTACCGAATAAGCACGAGAAGCACGTACTTCCCTTAGAAAATTTTGAAGGTGCCCGAAATTGAGAAAAGCGGCGGCCCCAAATTTTATATTGAATTAATTCCATTCCAAAATTCTAATTTCCTTTCAAATTATTAACTCATATATATGTATATATATATAAAGTGTTTCGTAAAATACCTTTCATAACAAATTAATTTTTCATACAATAGATCAGTTTCAACCACATGATCACAATTCCCCAGTTTCTCCAACCAAGCAAAATCGTCAGTTTATCAGGCAGCATTATCATCCAACGAATAAAAATCAAGAAAATCCAATAATATAATATTTGTAGTAATTTGAGTAATATTTGTAAGATTGGTGAGTTTCAGGGTATGTCTAATTTAGGAAATTCTTCTCGAATGAAAGAGGGCCCGAAATGACACTTTGCTTCCCATAGCTTCAGAGGTTAATCGGGCCCTGCGACACACTGTCATCATGCAAATACTATAACTCAGATGAATGAAACTGCGCAGCGGTTCGCAACCATGTCTAATATAAGAGTGAATTATATCAGTCGGGTATCGTCCGGATACCTCAATAGATGATAGAGCATTGGCACGGTAAGCCAATGTATCCAGGTTCGAGTCTTTGTCTAGACATTTTTCGCTCTGTTGGAATAAACCTCAACTGTGCTACTCCAACCTTTAAGATAAGGAATTTTTCTTCACTATTTTATAGTGCATGCTACATATTTTCTTTTGTTTGAATTTTGAAACATACATTTAAATTGGGGAACCTTTCATATTCAAAATGTTCTTTAATTTTTTACAACAAAGTTTTTTCAATAAGCGAAACTAACAGCTAATATGCCGCTTATAAACGAAAATTAAAATGTCACGTGTTGATTAATAAATATAGAGATATCGACCGATTAACGAAGTTTCCTAATATATATGTGAAAAACGTGCAAAGTCGATGAATTTCGCACGTGAAGCGCTTCTTAACTGTTATTTGAAAAAACTGTTATTTCAAACAATTTCAAACCGCACCAACTTATTTTCATTCCGTTATCTCACACATATCTGTTATTTCTTATCTCTTATCCAGTTTAAGACCGTGTTTCGTGAGTAAAAGTAGATTTGCCGTTCAGATTCCGTAATCGAAAATCCACGGTGTGTGGTACATAAAAATCATTCAACTATAGTCTTCCAAAGCATTGTAATCTGCAAAATACAAGACTTTCAAACTGTATTTAAACGCCTTCTTTCTAACTAAAACTGAAATACACAGATTAGATGTTTGTAATTTCACGAATTCTTGTCTAACACAACAGCTAAAGTGAATCTGCTATGGGTGAAAACCTGTTATTCTTACTGCTATTCTCGGTAATTATTTAAAACTTAAGTTTTTCTTTCCCTTTTTAAATATTTTTACTTATTTTCACTATATGCATTGTATCGTGAATACTGATTTTCTTACCCTAATTAGCTACTGAACATTTTCCCGTGGGTTCTAACAGACTTTTTTCTCTTTTTTTCAAATTTCAACTCCGCCCTCTGTGTAACTAACTGCATGACGCTTCGGCGATGAACTCTGTTGACCAATGACTACAGATTAGTTCTGCTATGAGAGGAAATCCCATGTTAACTGGCGATTAAAAGAAGAAAATAGTTTTAAATCTTTAAAAGTGGATGCAATGTGATCACTAAAACAGAATAAAGATCACTGTAAATTTAAAACAAAAATGTTCCTTAATCTAAGAAAACGTAATATAACCATGAACGAAAATATATAATAACTAGAGATCGACCGAAAATTCGGTTTTGTTTTCGTTTTCGGCTGCCGATTGATTCTCGGATATTAGAATAATTTTACTTACCATTCAATATCCGGGAATCAAAAGAGATCTTTTTACGCAGTGAGAATATTTGCAATGATTCAGCCAGGGCCGAAACTAGCCTTTTTTTGCACAACATGGATTTTGGCGCCCCCCCCCCTCCTCCTCCTCCTCCTCTTCCGCAAAGTATATTTACAAAGAGAATTTTACTAATTTTCTAATAGCCGTCTTATTTTAAAATTTAAAATATGTAATCATAAAATATGTAATAATGAACTACGTAATCTACAATGGTAGTTCCAAGGGGGAGGTCACGAGGTCATGACCCTCCTCTGAACACCAACAAAAATAGTCTAAAGATCATTTTTAAAATGAAATAAACAGTAGATTCCCGATTATCCGAGTCCCGCTTAACCGAGTTTCCGCTTTAAACAAGTTATATCTTCTGATGGACTGATGGCTTCCATTATTATGAAACATACATTATAAAGAAAGTGTTAGGTGAAGATGAAAGAGCAGCCGTAAAAAATTAGAACTCTGATTTTCTGGTCAGAATGGGGGGAAAAAGGCCATAATTTTTTTTTCTTTTAAATATGGCCGTTTTTTTTTTCGTCAGTTCCATCAGAAGAAAATGATCCATTCCAGAGGTATAATCCTTCATTTGGCGCCCCTTCGGTCTGGCGCCCGGGGCACATGCCCCATTTGCCTCCACCCCCTTAGTTTCGGCCCTGGATTCAGCCTCCCTTGAGTTACCTAAAAATTAAAAAGAGATGCTCTGCAGGATTAGAAACAATAGTAGAAGTTAATTCACGCTCTCAAATATCCATTTTTATTTTCTTTTATGTTTGCATTTGTTTTTTATTGTACATGAGTCTCGTGATTTTATTTACCAATTTCTTGTTCTTAAAAAAAATTGCGAAAATATTTGTATCAACAGAGATCTTCAAAATGCCGCCGTTCGAGCGCCATGAAACATACAGTAGTAGCCAAAATTGTGGACTTTTTTTTAAATTTTTCATGTTTGATAACTTTGTGTGCTTATGGAATATATTAATTTTCCCTTAAATACAAATGTTTATATATCAAATTCAAGGAAATTTAATGTAGAATTTAATAATAATAATAATAAAAAGAATTAAAATATCTGCATTACAAAAAAGGCTGCACTTACTTTAGTCTAAAATATAAACACAATTAGTCATGAATGTTGAAGTGTATTGTAATAAATGCTTCCTAGTCAATCACAATGACTGTTCTGAGAACCAATCAAATGCCAGTAACTAAACTGTGGTATATTTTGATTTGTAAAAGCGATGTTTTGCTGGCATGAATTTTGCAGAAGGGTGAATACTAGTGTAGCTAAATAGAATAATGTTTTTTTAACCATTTGGAAAAATGATTATTGTTCTCATCAGGATGGGAAATCAAAAGCATATCTGAAGGTTTTTATTGGTTTAATCCGCATTTTATTCGTTTTCTGATTGGTCTATACAGTAATATGTATTTCTCTTTACTTTCAACAGATATCTGTTGCCACTGACAAAAAAGTAATAAAAACTACAAAAAAAATTAATAACTCAGAAACAAATTGAGATACAGCTTTCAAACAAATTGCATTTAAAAGTACATTTTTTTTCTCTATACGACGGTGTAAAAAGTAATATTGTGGGATGTTTAGAAGTTTAGGAATGAAATTTCATTTAAAATGGGTTGTCAGATTTCTTGAAAATCTGACGATGGAAAGCCTTTTCCCGAACAGCCAATGATATGCTTGGATAATACACAAGTTTCAGGTGGATAATACGTACGAGTCGCAGGCGATTTCCGTAGTTTGCAATTTTTATGTGTAATAACACTATTAATGTTTAATTCATGGCGTACGTAATGTATGATCAACTCCGTGCTATTTTTTTATGTCTTAAATTTTAGTCTTTGAAAAAAAATCATTTTCCAAATGGTCGTTGTAATTTGTTAAATTGCATTTTTTTTTGCTATTTTTTTTCTTAATACAAATTATTTAAAACAATTTCATCAACAACAAGAACTGATTAGACACCTACAAAAAGAAGCAGAATTGTCATATTGAGAGAAAATGGTCTCTCTTATGCTGAAATTGCAAGACAGGTTGGCGGATCAGTCACTTTATCTGGCGTACGAAAGTTGTGCTTACGTTATGAAGAAACTAAATCAGTGATAAATAAGGCAAGATCAGGCCGAAAAAAATGCATAAGTGCTTCTGACGATAGAAAGATAAAAAGGATATGCCTCAAAGATAGAAGAATTTCATCAGATGCTGTTAGATGTGAAATGAATGCAATGTGTATATCAGTTACTTCAAGAACTATAACGAGAAGATTAGCAGGTTTTGGGCTGAAAGGTAGAATTCCGAAGAAAAAAACCATTTTTAAATCTTCAGTAACGCAAAAAACGAGTTGAGGGGACAGAATAACACATTAATTGGTTAGAAAATCAGTGGAAGTAAATAATCTGGAGCGATGAGAGTAAAATATCGCTCTTTGGTAGTGATGGGCGAAAATATGTGAGACGTAGAATAGGGGAAGAGCTGCATTCTGATTGCATTGAAGCAACTACAAAGAACCCAACAAATGTCATGATTTGGGTCTGTACGTCTTTAGGTGGCGTTGACCGCATTCAAGTGATTAATAGCATTCTGGATGCAAAAAATACATCGAAACTGTCCTGGAACCAAAATTCATACCTTCCATCAGGTATCTCTTCCCCAATAAAGCACAGTTTATCTTTCAGAAAGATCTAGCTCCATGCCATATGGCAAAAATATGCAAAGAAAGGTTTAAAAATAAAAGCATACAATTATTACCCTGGCCAGGAAACAGCCCTGATCTGAATCCTGTAGAAAATTTGTGGCGACTTTTGAAAATCCTTGTACAGAAAAGCGTCTATCTAATAAAATGCAACTTATTGATGCTATAATTAATTCTTGGCATCAAGTGATTAAAAAGGATGAAAGCACTAGTTCTCTCAATGAAAAGACGCTATGAAGCTGTAATAAAAAACAAGAATTATCCTACAATGAATGTGTAAGTGTGACTTTAAAATATAATGAAATCTAAGGTAGATCTTATTTTGGGGGGGCGTAACTTTTTTTGTAATGTAGATATTTTAATTCTGTTTTTTTATTATTATTATTAAATTCTACATTAAATTTCCTTGAATTTCATACGTAAACCTGTGTATTTAAGTGAAAATTTATATATTCTATAAGCACATAAAGTTATAAAAGATGAAAATTTCAAAAAATGTCCACAATTTTGGCCACTACTGAATGTCGATTTGAATAAAGGTATTTATATTCCTTTTATATATATCTTTTATCACTTTTAGCAATTTTTAGTTTAGTTTGGATGATTATAAGTGATTTTCATACATACTTGAATAATCTTTGATAAAGGATTTGTTAACATTTGGTAAAAGTCTTCTATATATTGGTTTAATTGTAGTATAGCATTTTTTATTTTATTTGTGTTATTAAGTTTAAGCAAACTATGTTGAGGTTCAGTACAAGTATGATGTGGAATATTCTTATTATTGTATATAATTCTGTTTTATACCCTTTTAGGTTTTGTCTTTGTAAAATAATGTTAGTGTAATGTTAATTTATTAAGTTTAATTTCATCGAAGTTTAGAGGATCTCCCACCGTTTCTGTCCTTGGAAGAGCCAGACGAATTAGCATATTAGATAAGCGAAGTAGCATATTATGCTGGCCCCCAGTTCCTCCGGTAGGGCGGATCTTCGTTTTACAGGTTTTTTTCCCACTTGTGTGTGGTTGTGGGTCGCACTTAAATTTCCCTATTGCCAGGAATGTAAGCTAAATCCTTTTTGGTAGGCCGCCCTGTTCGGTTAAACGTGTCAGAAATTTATAAAAATTCCATTTTTCATTTTGTTTCTGGACGCATACACCAATGTTCGGAAAAGTCAGTGTAATCCCACCAGAATTTTTTCCCCGTTTTAGATTTAAAATCGCACTTTGAAATTTATTCTGGCGAAAATTTTGGGGGAAAATAGCTCTTGATTAATTAAACGTGGAAATTACGTAATACAGGCTAAAATATTTTTTTTTTCAATAATTTTGTAGCAACAATCCTAAATACAAAAGTCTTAAAATTTTAATTTGATACCTAATATGCTAACACTGTGATCAATAGCATAATGGTGTCCAAAGACCAGTGTTGCTAGATTGCGAACTTATTTATTTCAGATTGTTTGACTGTTACCATTTTTTTAAAATAGTATAATTCGCCTTATTTTTCAGAATTTTTAATCTATTTTTAAATAGGCCGAATATTTCTATTTCAAAATTTCAATCTGGGGACAAAAAAGTCCCCAATCTGGCAACACTGATAAAGACATAAAATTTTATGTGCTTTCTGAAAACGTAAAGAAAAAATTCAGAAAAGAGACTGTTTGAACAAAAATATCTAAAAATATTGCTAGACTAAATTCATAAATTATTATTTCTAATACTCTTTCACTTGCTCATTTTTATTAGAATTAAATTTTATTCCCTTATCACTTTAAAATCTTTTCTACATAATTAAGCGAGATTTTAGCGATTTAATTAAGTTAATATTTTAAGAAATTCAAACAAAATCAATGTAACAAAAATCCTTGGGGTTTTATTTTCTTTCAAAATCTATGTAACTTATAACACTCTTTAGTGCCCAAAACAAAAATTTTACAAGATCTGTTTAAAACTTTATATCGTGTTATCATACATGTATCCTATAAATAGGAAAAACCCGGAAGAAAGTGCCTACAGCGCTCACATATATAATACACATATAACTTTTATTTTCCTTCTATCTTCTGCTTCACTTTCGGTTTTCAATATTCATCTATTATGTAAAGAAAGTTTTGTAGATAAAACATGCATAGAATAGATTATCATTAATCAAAGGCGTTTTGGATTATTACTTTGTACTTTTTGTTCTTATAATCAAGTCTTGAAAGGATATTCATTCAGCTGAAGCATTATGGATATTATCGGGAAGTCCCAGTCTATTACTTTCCATTCTAGCAGAAGAATCAGTTGCTAGAGCAGATGATATCGTTGATTCATCTTAATGATTCTCATAATCATAGTAATCACCTATTAGAATGTTACCTATAAAAGCGTTTTATAAATGTGAATTACCATTAAATGAGTTTGATTAGATAAATGCTTTTTTTAGAACATTTCTCGTGTGAATCAGCAAATCCACAACAGTTCTTATCAGAATCGTTAATCCAAAAATTTCTTAGATAGGATCAAAGTTGCAAAAGTTTTATTCTCAAGGCTATAGGTATGTGGGAAACTTCTTAAATTGTGAATGAGTCAGGTTCTGTTAAATAATGAGCTATTAAAATACCATGTATTCCTTAGGAAGCTGTTTGATGATTTAAAAAAAAGGGGGGGGGGGTAAATGTGAATTACCATTGAAAGAATTCGATTAGATGTATGCTTTTTTTTATCACATAAATCAGCAAATCCACATTTCG
This sequence comes from Maratus speciosus, assembly GCA_963932465.1. Classification (NCBI taxonomy): domain Eukaryota; kingdom Metazoa; phylum Arthropoda; class Arachnida; order Araneae; family Salticidae; genus Maratus; species Maratus speciosus. The sequence goes on along the minus strand of OZ010788.1, from coordinate 121,074,158 downwards.
TATCAGAATTAGTAGTCCTGACATTTCTTAATTATGATCTAAGTTGTAAACGGTTTCTACTTAAGGCTATGCTATGGATACATGGAAACTTCTTAAATTGAAATATCAGCTGTTAGGATATTATGTCATCAATTTGAAGCAATCAGATCATTAAAAAGAAAATTCATTAAAGGAATTTTTATCATTAAATTAATTATAATGAAATATCATTAAATGAATTTTATTAAACGAATGTTGTTTCCTGTTTATGACTATAGGTTTATAAGTTGTGAATGAATCAAATTTTGTTTAGTGAATAACTATTAGAATTTTATGTTATCACAAGAGGAAGGTATACGGTGGAGGTAGGTTGGTAGGTAGTGGGGAGGGGTATACAATGGTAAACGCCGCATATCTTCTGGATTTTTTAAAGAAACAACGTACTATATCCTATGTTTCTAAAATAAAACTATAGCGAGTACTCTTTGGATATACCGTCTGCCTATAGCGTATACCCTGGTATTTTTACAATTACAGTACTAATCACAAGGAGAGGGTTTTTATTGTTCGACGTAACAAAATACGCCCAAGACCCATGCACTGATTGAAAAGTTCTGGCCACACTATATAGGAACTCACATTACAGAAGTTAGTGATACTCCTTTCAACGAATTTAGTTGGACAAATTAATTTAGAGAATAGATTTTTTTTTTAAAAAGGTCAAATTGGATTATTATAAGATAGAATAGAGCGCCGATTAACCGAATTTGTGAAGAGCGGCCCTGTTCGGATATACAAAAGTTCGCATAACCGGACAAATGAATGCTCGCTGTGCGCTGACTATAACTTAAAAGAAAAAGTGATCGCACCACTGCTGTGAAATATTCAAGTTGCCAAAGGAGTTTGATATCGCTAATTGAATTTCACAGTTACCCATTACTTATTTGGATGTTACGCAGTGATGAATTCAGGGAGTGGCCTGTCTGAGAATATTTCCACCGGAGCATCGAAATGTCCGGGATGCATTTAAACTCTGTTTACTCGATTAGAGACCACAGAGAAGTTTCCGACCTCCTAATTGGTTGGTTTCTTTTATGCAATTTGTTTTAGCGCCATTATGAAAACGCAAAACACTGACGCAAACAGTTTTTTTTTTCTCATTTTTCTGAAATGTCTGCTTTTGCGGAAGTTAAACTTCCGACTTAATATTTTAATGAAATCGAATCAATTTCCCAAAATTTAATTTCAGTTCGCAGCAATGTTAAAAATTTAGCAGATTCCAATAAATGGGTGAAAGAATTCGGAAATTTGAATAATAGAAAATCGAATTCAAGGTCATCAAAGCCTTGTGTACAAAGATAAACTCTGTCAAGCAGAAAAAGGAAGCATTCCTTGTCAAAAAACGTTAAATTAAACCAGCCAAATGCAAAACGACATTAGATTTCGCTGTTATGAGCATATATTTACTAGAAAATGTGCCACAATTTAATTTTACCTTCTAATATTTTTTATTTTTATTAAATTGCTTCATGTGAAAACTATTTTGTTATTTAATAAAAGATTTATTTATTTCCCTAATCAGTTGCAGATTTAAATAATAATGATAAAGAGAGCAGTTTAAAGTACACCTAAAAAATATACGTTTTATCCCCGTTTTTCTCTGTTAAAATAAACGATTTGAAACCCCTTCTCATTTAAGCTTATGGAAGATTTAAACAAAAAAAATCGATTTTATCTGTTAAACATTAATTTTAGGAACCCTTTATCCAGATAAGAGAGAAAATTAACAACTTTAAATTTTTTGTTGCTTGTTTTATTTACAAAACTAATATTTTTACAAGTTATGAAGATTTTTTTGGTGATATTTGCGTCTTATAGCATATCTTACGTTCCTTCCCCCACTGTTCGTTAAATTAAATTAAAAAATATGCATCTTCGTACTCCCAGCTTTTCTTAATGTTAAAATGTTTTTGAACAGCTCCAAGGTAAAAAATGAATGAAAAAGTATAATCATAGTATGATGCATACATGTACAAAGCATAATTTTTTTAGTTTTTAAATTAAAATTTTTTTAGTCCCTTTCCCACCTAAAAATTCTGAATATTTCGTTAAAATTGTCAAAATAAAAATGGAAACTAAATGTTTTATATATATGTGGAGAATTTCGCAAGCAACACCTGCATCAGACTGAGTGTCCCCGTATTTTCCGCTTCGAGATTAAAAAGGAAACGAGCCTTAACGAAGCTGTGTGAAGTGGAAATGCAGAAGAAGTAAAGAGAACGAAATGAGTTTTACGACGCAAGGTTTTGTTAAAAAAGAACAGAACATATTTCGGTGAAATAAGATTTAATATTTACACGACGTAAGAAAATCTCAGAAATATTCAACGACGTCCTGAATTATAGACTTTAAGCTAATTAAAGAACGAGAAGAGTGTTTATATCTGTATTTTTTGTTTGTGTGTTCGTCTCAATAAATGTCAGTGTTCGTCCTAAAAGTGAGTTGTGAGTTATGTATGGAGTCTCACCCCATAAATTGGTGTCAGAGTGACAGTTAACCCACCAGTATTACTAATTACAATTATTCATCATATTCAAGCCGGATATTATTCTAACGGTGAGTTCATTATTATTATTTTATTATGAAGTTAGTTGAGATACCTGAACTGGAAGTTGCATTTAAAAACGAACGAACGCATAAAATTAAATTGCTGCATAAATTCCTATTTGATGCTGTCGGTGATCGATCTAATAGAAAGAGAATACGTGATTTTACTGGTTTCGGTTTTCAAATCGACAGCACCGAATTAAAAAATAAAATAACTAAAGTTCAAACTGATTTTTCATTAAATGATCTGATTACAGTGTGCAATCTACTTTGTATTGATAATGAGGGATCTTTAAACGATCTCGCAACCCGATTAGTTACATACCTTTCAGACTTGACCTTACTACAAAATAATATTATACAAAATGAAAGTGACACTGACTCGGAACCCGAACTGCCTTCAAATAATATGACTTCAAGTAATAACACTGAATTATCAAATTTTGACAAACAGCAGCAATTTCCAGTTCAAAGTTTTATGCCATCGTCTATTAATTTTACTGATATTGAAAGTGTAATACCTCCTTTCGATGGTAGTTCTTTTAGTGATATAAATGTATGGTTTAATAATTTTGAGGATGTTACTAATATGTTTAATTTATCTGACTTTCATAAATTCATATTTTGTAAAAGATCATTACGAGGAAAAGCCCAGTTATTAGCACAAACAGAATTTCATATCAATTCATATGACAAACTTAAACAACTCTTAATATCAGAATTTAGCACCACTTATAATTCTGTCGAGTTACATGATATATTAAATAAACGAAAATTGCAAGAAAATGAATCAATAGAAGACTATTTTCTTATCATGAAACAAATATGCTCGCGTGGTAAAATCGAGGATTCCGCATTAATGCAATACATCATAAATGGTATACCCGACTCTGTTTTCAGAAAATCCATGTTATATGGATGCCAATCCATTGTAGAATTCAAGCAAAAGCTCAAAATTTATGACAAAATTCGACATAACTTTGAGAACACTAAATTTCGTAAAGTCAAACCTGAAATGCCAGTGAAAGAGAAATCCTTTCGACCAAAATCTGATTTTTTTTGCTTTAATTGTGGTTTGTCGAATCATAAAAGTAGCCAATGCAGACATAAAGATAAAGGCCCTCGTTGTTTTAATTGTTCGAATTTTGGCCATAAATCGGCTCAATGTGATCAACCAAGGAGGCCTAGAGTTAAGTCAGAGCCCTCCAATGTTTCCACTGTCACGTCGAACACTTTCATGACCAAACAAGTCATTATTTCGTCTGTAAATGTTACATCATTGGTAGACACAGGTAGTGAAAGAAGTTTACTAAAGGAAAGTATTTATCGCAAACTCCCTACAATTTCGAACCTTGACATTCAACTATCACATTAACTGGATTAGGAAATACTATAATCAAACCCCTAAATTTTTTTCTCTACGAACATTATGATAGATGATTTTAATTATACAACTAATGTTTATGTAGTCCCAGATTATTCCATATCTTTTGATCTTATTATTGGTACAGATATCATTCAACAAAGTATTTTAACAATTTCTGGAAATAATATTTCGATGCAAAAAATCGAGAAAAATGACGATACGTCCAATAATTTTGATTAATATTGCTCATGTGTTAGACGATCTTAATCTTGATTTATCTCATATTACCGATGAAACAATACGTTTAAAAATTTCAGAACTTATTCAAAATTATTTTCCTAAAAAAATAAAGACAACTGATGTTAAATTATCAATTCATCTGGAAAACGAAGAACCTGTTACTTGTCCTCCCAGGCGCTTGGCGCAAATAGAGAAAAACTTCGTCGAAAAACAAATTTCTGAGTGGCTCGAAAAAGGAATTATTCGTAAAAGCACTAGTAATTTTTCATCACCTATTGTTCTAGTAAAAAAGAAAGATGGTTCATATAGATTGTGTGTTGACTATAGGAAGTTAAATTCTAAAACACACAAACAACGTTTTCCCCTCCCAGTAATTGATGACATTATTGATCAGTTGCATTCTGCAAAAGTATTTACTACTCTTGACCTTAAAAATGCTTTTTTTTCATGTAGAAGTAGAAGAAAATAGTAGAAAATATACTTCTTTCGTAACACATTCTGGTCAATTTGAATTCTTATATATGAATTATGGCCTTAGCGATGCACCGTTAGTGTTTCAAAGATATATTTATAACGTTTTTCGAGACCTCATTAATGAAAAAGTACTTATTGTCTATATGGATGACTTCATAATACCAGCTGAAAACGAAGTCGAAGGACTCCAGAAATTACAACGCGTCCTTACAACTGCACCCGAATATGGTTTAGAACTGAATCTCAAAAAATGCCACTTTCTACAACGAGAAATTGATTTTTTGGGTTACCACATTAAAAATGGTCAACTGCACCCATCCCTTTTAAAAACTGAAGCTGTCCTTAATTTCCCAGAACCTAAAAGTATAAAAGATGTACATTCATTTGTCGGATTAACTTCATATTTTCGTAAATTCATTCAAGATTACTCTTTAATAGCTAAGCCTTTAACAGATCTTCTTAGAAAGGACACTAAATTTCACTTTGGCGACCAGCAACGAAATGCATTTAATCAGCTGAAACACATCCTTTCTTCAGGTCCTGTTTTAAGCATTTATAACCCTAGTAACGAAACAGAAGTTCACTGTGATGCATCTATTGACGGTTACGGAGCAGTCCTCCTTCAAAAGTCTTCTATTGACAATCAATTTCACCCTGTCTATTTTATGAGCAAAAAAACCACAGATGCCGAACGTAAATATTCGAGTTATGAATTAGAAGTTTTAGCTGTCATAGAAGCCCTTAAAAAATTTCGCGTTTACATTCTAGGTATTCCTTTCAAGATAGTCACAGATTGCAACGCATTCGCCCTTACTATGAATAAAAAAGATCTTTGCACCAAGATTACTCGATGGGCTTTAATGTTAGCTGACTATAACTATACAATCGAACACAGACAAGGTACACGCATGCGCCATGTCGACGCTTTAAGTAGAAATCCAATATGTATGATCATTCAAGATAGTTTTACTACCAAAATCATACAATCACAGAACACTGACGAACATATACAGGCCATCAAAGAAATTTTGAAAACAAAGCCATATGACAACTATTTCCTTAAAAATAACGTTCTCTATAAAAATCATAAAGGTATCGATCTGATAGTTGTGCCGGATGAAATGCAGCTAAATGTCATTAAACACGTTCATGACAAAGGACAATTTGGCCGTAAACGCTGTGAAGAACTCCTTAACGAAGAATTTCTCATCCCTAATATGTCAAATAAAATTGATAAAATTATAGCAAATTGTGTAACATGCCTTTTGTATAATCGCAAACGTGGCAAACAAGAAGGTGAATTGCATCCCTTACCTAAAGAAGAGACTCCTCTCCAAACCTACCACATTGATCATTTAGGCCCTCTTGAAACAACCAACAAAAATTATAAACATATTTTGTCTTTAATAGACGCATTTACAAAATTCGTCTGGTTGTATCCATGTAAAAGTACTTCTGCTACCGAAGTTATATCAAAACTACGACAACAAAGTCATACTTTTGGCAATCCTTCCATTATCATTAGCGATAAAGGTCCTGCATTTACAAGCAAAGAATTTGCTGATTATTGTCAAGATGAAAATATAAAGCACGAGACAGTTACAACTGGCCTTCCCCGTGCCAATGGTCAAGTAGAGCGACTTAATTCCACCATAATTTCTGTAATCTCTAAAATGTCCAAAGACGAACCGACCAAATGGTTTAAACATGTTCCTAAAGTTCAACAAGTCATTAATTCAACTTACCAAAGAAGCATTAAGAGAACACCGTTTGAAATATTATTTGGTACAAAAATGAAACAGAAAGAAGATGTACAAATTATTGACTTCTTAAACAGTGCAGTCGAAGAACAATTCATGAAAGACAGAGAAGAGCTCCGTAAAGAAGCCAAGAAGAATATTCTGAAAATTCAACAAGAAAATCGCAAGTACTATAATTTACGACGTAAGAAACCCCGTAAGTACAAGCTTGGTGACCTTGTAGCAATTAAGAGAACCCAGCAAGGACCAGGTTTAAAGTTGAAATCTAAATTCTTAGGTCCGTATAAAGTAATCAAAGTGAAGTCTAACGACACCTACGACGTAACGAAAATCTCATCAACTGAAGGACCGATAAATACTAGCTCCTGTGCTGAATACATGAAACCTTGGCCTGACGAAAACTGAAACTTAAAAAAAAAAAAAAAAAAAAAAAATTTTTTAAATCTTTTCTTTCTGTGTGCTATAAACATTTTACAAGTCACTGCTTTCAAAGAAATCTCTATATGATGTTACGCTACTTCAACTATGATGTGCAGATTAATTTTTTTTTCTTTTCCGCATCAGACTGAGTGTCCCCGTATTTTCCGCTTCGAGATTAAAAAGGAAACGAGCCTTAACGAAGCTGGGTGAAGTGAAAATGCGGAAGAAGTAAAGAGAACGAAATGAGTTTTACGACGCAAGGTTTTGTTAAAAAAGAACTGAACATATTTCGGTGAAATAAGATTGAATATTTACACCACGTAAGAAAATCTCAGAAATATTCAACGACGTCCTGAATTATAGACTTTAAGCTAATTAAAGAACGAGAAGAGTGTTTATATCTGTATTTTTTGTTTGTGTGTTCGTCTCAATAAATGTCAGTGTTCGTCCTAAAAGTGAGTTGTGAGTTATGTATGGAGTCTCACCCCATAAATTGGTGTCAGAGTGACAGTTAACCCACCAGTATTACTAATTACAATTATTCATCATATTCAAGCCGGATATTATTCTAACGGTGAGTTCATTATTATTATTTTATTATGAAGTTAGTTGAGATACCTGAACTGGAAGTTGCATTTAAAAACGAACGAACGCATAAAATTAAATTGCTGCATAAATTCCTATTTGATGCTGACGGTGATCGATCTAATAGAAAGAGAATACGTGATTTTACTGGTTTCGGTTTTCAAACCGACAGCACCGAATTAAAAAATAAAATAACTAAAGTTCAAACTGATTTTTCATTAAATGATCTGATTACAGTGTGCAATCTACTTTGTATTGATAATGAGGGATCTTTAAACGATCTCGCAACCCGATTAGTTACATACCTTTCAGACTTGACCTTACTACAAAATAATATTATACAAAATGAAAGTGACACTGACTCGGAACCCGAACTGCCTTCAAATAATATGACTTCAAGTAATAACACTGAATTATCAAATTTTGACAAACAGCAGCAATTTCCAGTTCAAAGTTTTATGCCATCGTCTATTAATTTTACTGATATTGAAAGTGTAATACCTCCTTTCGATGGTAGTTCTTTTAGTGATATAAATGTATGGTTTAATAATTTTGAGGATGTTACTAATATGTTTAATTTATCTGACTTTCATAAATTCATATTTTGTAAAAGATCATTACGAGGAAAAGCCCAGTTATTAGCACAAACAGAATTTCATATCAATTCATATGACAAACTTAAACAACTCTTAATATCAGAATTTAGCACCACTTATAATTCTGTCGAGTTACATGATATATTAAATAAACGAAAATTGCAAGAAAATGAATCAATAGAAGACTATTTTCTTATCATGAAACAAATATGCTCGCGTGGTAAAATCGAGGATTCCGCATTAATGCAATACATCATAAATGGTATACCCGACTCTGTTTTCAGAAAATCCATGTTATATGGATGCCAATCCATTGTAGAATTCAAGCAAAAGCTCAAAATTTATGACAAAATTCGACATAACTTTGAGAACACTAAATTTCGTAAAGTCAAACCTGAAATGCCAGTGAAAGAGAAATCCTTTCGACCAAAATCTGATCTTTTTTGCTTTAATTGTGGTTTGTCGAATCATAAAAGTAGCCAATGCAGACATAAAGATAAAGGCCCTCGTTGTTTTAATTGTTCGAATTTTGGCCATAAATCGGCTCAATGTGATCAACCAAGGAGGCCTAGAGTTAAGTCAGAGCCCTCCAATGTTTCCACTGTCACGTCGAACACTTTCATGACCAAACAAGTCATTATTTCGTCTGTAAATGTTACATCATTGGTAGACACAGGTAGTGAAAGAAGTTTACTAAAGGAAAGTATTTATCGCAAACTCCCTACAATTTCGAACCTTGAACATTCAACTATCACATTAACTGGATTAGGAAATACTATAATCAAACCCCTAAATTTTTTTCTCTACGAACATTATGATAGATGATTTTAATTATACAACTAATGTTTATGTAGTCCCAGATTATTCCATATCTTTTGATCTTATTATTGGTACAGATATCATTCAACAAAGTATTTTAACAATTTCTGGAAATAATATTTCGATGCAAAAAATCGAGAAAAATGACGATACGTCCAATAATTTTGATTAATATTGCTCATGTGTTAGACGATCTTAATCTTGATTTATCTCATATTACCGATGAAACAATACGTTTAAAAATTTCAGAACTTATTCAAAATTATTTTCCTAAAAAAATAAAGACAACTGATGTTAAATTATCAATTCATCTGGAAAACGAAGAACCTGTTACTTGTCCTCCCAGGCGCTTGGCGCAAATAGAGAAAAACTTCGTCGAAAAACAAATTTCTGAGTGGCTCGAAAAAGGAATTATTCGTAAAAGCACTAGTAATTTTTCATCACCTATTGTTCTAGTAAAAAAGAAAGATGGTTCATATAGATTGTGTGTTGACTATAGGAAGTTAAATTCTAAAACACACAAACAACGTTTTCCCCTCCCAGTAATTGATGACATTATTGATCAGTTGCATTCTGCAAAAGTATTTACTACTCTTGACCTTAAAAATGCTTTTTTTCATGTAGAAGTAGAAGAAAATAGTAGAAAATATACTTCTTTCGTAACACATTCTGGTCAATTTGAATTCTTATATATGAATTATGGCCTTAGCGATGCACCGTTAGTGTTTCAAAGATATATTTATAACGTTTTTCGAGACCTCATTAATGAAAAAGTACTTATTGTCTATATGGATGACTTCATAATACCAGCTGAAAACGAAGTCGAAGGACTCCAGAAATTACAACGCGTCCTTACAACTGCACCCGAATATGGTTTAGAACTGAATCTCAAAAAATGCCACTTTCTACAACGAGAAATTGATTTTTTGGGTTACCACATTAAAAATGGTCAACTGCACCCATCCCTTTTAAAAACTAAAGCTGTCCTTAATTTCCCAGAACCTAAAAGTATAAAAGATGTACATTCATTTGTCGGATTAACTTCATATTTTCGTAAATTCATTCAAGATTACTCTTTAATAGCTAAGCCTTTAACAGATCTTCTTAGAAAGGACACTAAATTTCACTTTGGCGACCAGCAACGAAATGCATTTAATCAGCTGAAACACATCCTTTCTTCAGGTCCTGTTTTAAGCATTTATAACCCTAGTAACGAAACAGAAGTTCACTGTGATGCATCTATTGACGGTTACGGAGCAGTCCTCCTTCAAAAGTCTTCTATTGACAATCAATTTCACCCTGTCTATTTTATGAGCAAAAAAACCACAGATGCCGAACGTAAATATTCGAGTTATGAATTAGAAGTTTTAGCTGTCATAGAAGCCCTTAAAAAATTTCGCGTTTACATTCTAGGTATTCCTTTCAAGATAGTCACAGATTGCAACGCATTCGCCCTTACTATGAATAAAAAAGATCTTTGCACCAAGATTACTCGATGGGCTTTAATGTTAGCTGACTATAACTATACAATCGAACACAGACAAGGTACACGCATGCGCCATGTCGACGCTTTAAGTAGAAATCCAATATGTATGATCATTCAAGATAGTTTTACTACCAAAATCATACAATCACAGAACACTGACGAACATATACAGGCCATCAAAGAAATTTTGAAAACAAAGCCATATGACAACTATTTCCTTAAAAATAACGTTCTCTATAAAAATCATAAAGGTATCGATCTGATAGTTGTGCCGGATGAAATGCAGCTAAATGTCATTAAACACGTTCATGACAAAGGACATTTTGGCCGTAAACGCTGTGAAGAACTCCTTAACGAAGAATTTCTCATCCCTAATATGTCAAATAAAATTGATAAAATTATAGCAAATTGTGTAACATGCCTTTTGTATAATCGCAAACGTGGCAAACAAGAAGGTGAATTGCATCCCTTACCTAAAGAAGAGACTCCTCTCCAAACCTACCACATTGATCATTTAGGCCCTCTTGAAACAACCAACAAAAATTATAAACATATTTTGTCTTTAATAGACGCATTTACAAAATTCGTCTGGTTGTATCCATGTAAAAGTACTTCTGCTACCGAAGTTATATCAAAACTACGACAACAAAGTCATACTTTTGGCAATCCTTCCATTATCATTAGCGATAAAGGTCCTGCATTTACAAGCAAAGAATTTGCTGATTATTGTCAAGATGAAAATATAAAGCACGAGACAGTTACAACTGGCCTTCCCCGTGCCAATGGTCAAGTAGAGCGACTTAATTCCACCATAATTTCTGTAATCTCTAAAATGTCCAAAGACGAACCGACCAAATGGTTTAAACATGTTCCTAAAGTTCAACAAGTCATTAATTCAACTTACCAAAGAAGCATTAAGAGAACACCGTTTGAAATATTATTTGGTACAAAAATGAAACAGAAAGAAGATGTACAAATTATTGACTTCTTAAACAGTGCAGTCGAAGAACAATTCATGAAAGACAGAGAAGAGCTCCGTAAAGAAGCCAAGAAGAATATTCTGAAAATTCAACAAGAAAATCGCAAGTACTATAATTTACGACGTAAGAAACCCCGTAAGTACAAGCTTGGTGACCTTGTAGCAATTAAGAGAACCCAGCAAGGACCAGGTTTAAAGTTGAAATCTAAATTCTTAGGTCCGTATAAAGTAATCAAAGTGAAGTCTAACGACACCTACGACGTAACGAAAATCTCATCAACTGAAGGACCGATAAATACTAGCTCCTGTGCTGAATACATGAAACCTTGGCCTGACGAAAACTGAAACTTAAAAAAAAAAAAAAAAAAAAAAAATTTTTAAATCTTTTCTTTCTGTGTGCTATAAACATTTTACAAGTCACTGCTTTCAAAGAAATCTCTATATGATGTTACGCTACTTCAACTATGATGTGCAGATTAATTTTTTTTTTCTTTTCCGCATCAGACTGAGTGTCCCCGTATTTTCCGCTTCGAGATTAAAAAGGAAACGAGCCTTAACGAAGCTGGGTGAAGTGAAAATGCGGAAGAAGTAAAGAGAACGAAATGAGTTTTACGACGCAAGGTTTTGTTAAAAAAGAACTGAACATATTTCGGTGAAATAAGATTGAATATTTACACCACGTAAGAAAATCTCAGAAATATTCAACGACGTCCTGAATTATAGACTTTAAGCTAATTAAAGAACGAGAAGAGTGTTTATATCTGTATTTTTTGTTTGTGTGTTCGTCTCAATAAATGTCAGTGTTCGTCCTAAAAGTGAGTTGTGAGTTATGTATGGAGTCTCACCCCATATATATATATATATAAATACAACTGAAAATTTTATTGAGAAAATAAAATAAATCACAAAGTTACTAAATGGTGCATACAGAAAATTAAAAACTAAACAAACGTAAACACCGTAAATGTTGACCGAAACGCCGATTTTTAATATTTAAATTTAATGTTTGTTTAGTTTATAACTTTACAACATTCTGTATTCACCATTTAGGAACCTTGTGATTTATTTTATTTTCACGATAGAATTTTCAGTAACATTTTTGATGATGTAATTGTCCAGATTATTTATTAGAAAAAAAAAACTTTCGTTCCCTATTGTATGAAATACTACAATTTTAAAAACTTTTTACATGTATGAATGTATATATTTCATAAAATATATACATACAACGCAAAACGTTTTCGAAGCTGATATCTAAAATCAGATTTAACAAAAGATACAAGAGACAAACGTTGACTAAAAAAACAAGCTGAAGTTTAGTATCAGAAAAGCAGATGGCGCCATTACATATTTTTTTATAATGTGTTTCTTTTTGACATTTGAAGTCCACCGAAGTGGAGAATGCTTTGGGGCCTATAGCTACAATGGCTGTCGCCTCGAATGATCCTTATTATACAGAAACAACAACAAGTAACAACAAATTTTATTTTCCATTACATATATTATATAACTACAATGGGACATTCACAATTACATCCATGCCTTACCCAGGGACTCGAACCCGGGCCCTCGGGGTGACAGCAGCCTCCGCTTACTGACCACGCCAGCGGGCGAAATGTGTTTCTTTTAATTCCTGTTTTCTAATGTAATAACATTTTGAGAAAATCTGAAATATACATTTGATAAGAGCTGGGTTAGATTAAAATGTTTAATGTTAAATGGTGATTCACTCATATAAAAAAAAAAGAAAGAAAGAAAGAAAGAAAGAAAAAGAAACAAATGAATTATACAATGGTATATTACTACTGGCGTCATTAGAAATTCCAGTTTCCAAAGACCTTAAGCATCAGAAAAGACGAAAGAGAAACTAACCAATCAGGATGCCGGAAACTTCTATGTGGTCTCTAATCGAGTAAATAAAGTTTAAATGCGTCCGGGATGCCCTCAGAAGATGGGAATTTTATGCTTAAATATGGTCTAGAAGTGCAAATTCCGCTCCGGGGAGAGAGTCCACAGAATGACACAGCGTGACAGTGGGAGGGGTATAATAACACGTTGTGACATCTCAACTAAAATATGAAAACAATTAGGTAGTCACTGTTTGGAAGCAGTATAATAAAGCTCATAAAAAACTATGTATATGTTACTCGGGTAGTATTAGCAATAGTTATCTTTTTTTTTTCTTTTAATTGCAATACAGTAGAACCTCGATTATCCGAAGTAATTGGGACCGACCATCTTTCGGAAAATCGAGAATGCTTCAATTTTAAGATTAAGGAGAAATATATCCAATATTTCTTATTATGGCAACAAGGGCTTAATAAAAATAAAGCAATAGCAAAATAGAAACAAGAATAAATTACCTGAATGTTTATTTAGATATTAAGTACCTATTATATGTATCACAAGGGTTTGAAAAAATATTTTGTTTGTCGCAGTTTCGATTGTTTTTGCTTTGAAGCTCTATCACAGAGTTTTTTAATATTATTAGTTCACCAGTATCACAGTCTTTCTGCTGCTCCAGCCATGCCAACCTTTTGCAAAACATTCGAAAGCTTCAAAATTGGTCATTTGCTCGTTTTCCTCGTTCCACTCCGCAGCTTGCGGGAGTTAAATTCAAAGGAACTTTAAGAAAGGGGATTGAAAATATCTAGTATACTCGTAGTTCAGAAAGGACCGCTTGCACACAAGGAATATGATAGCTTAAAAAAAAGGTTTCAAAATGTATTTTGCACACAAGGAATGTGATAGTAAAAAAAAAAAAAAAAAAAAAAAAAAAAAAAAAAAAAGCTTTAAAAATGGATTTGGGTTAACCGAGAGTTTCGGTTGAAAGAGTTTCGGATAAAAGAGATTCTACTGTACATTGAAGTAAAAGTTACGCAAGATCTTTGGAGTTTTACTTTATTCAATTTATTAAGTAGTTTATAATTTATAACTGTTTTTAATAAAATTAAAAACTATTTGACGGCACAGCTTTGTGGTCAGATGGAGAAGACGTTGAGAGTAGACATCTTCCTAATACAACCCAAAAAGAAGAAAGAGTGTATTATAATAAAACACTCATACTACAATATATATTAAAACACACATACACACATAAATAACGCCTGCATTCAACAGTTGAAGGTATATATAAATATTATATATACCACAGTATACAAGACTGCTGCTCAGTGGTTAGAGCAGCAGTCTTGTATACTGTGGTCCCGGGTTCGATTCCTGGCTCTAGCTAATTTTTCACTCCAGTTGGGTTTATTGTATTTATTGTTTGTATGTCTGTATAATATTTATATATACCTTTAAAGAGTGTATTGTTGGACGATGATTTAAATAATATCAAATACTAGTATGAAAGTCCCTGTACTTAATATGATAATGCATAACACAACACCTAATGAAAATGTGGGAATTTTAATTTGATTTTGTTGCACATTCACCAAAGGTTTAAGGGGGTTCAAGGCTCAAAATTCTTTTTTTTTTAATTTATAGAGATTTTGTTATGATTTTTTTTTTCTGAAATATCTTTTAATATAATAAGAATATTGCATATAAAAAAATCTGAAAATTTCTAAATATTTTTTTTTAATTTAAATTGTAAAATTTTAAACATATTTAATTTTTGATATAACTCTGGAAGTACTTGCTCGATTTACAAAATGTTTACACTTTTGTGTACAGAAAATGTGTCATTTTAATTGTCTTCAGGATTTCTTAAAATGTTGATTAGGAATTTTATTAAAAAAAATTAAGTAAAAAAATGAAGTTTTTTTATGAGGGAGTTTTGCATTAATTAGCATATTTTGACAATTATCACTCAAAATTAACAATCCTGAAGACAATTTGTTGGAAATATTGCATAAAATCTCTGTTAAAAATTTCATACATATATCTTGCAAGGAACTTTAGATATATTCTTTTAAAGTTAACAGATCTTGAAAAAATTCATTCTGAGATAAATAGGTAAAGTTCTGGTCAGCGGGCAGCTGATGCATCACTTCTCAAGGCAAAAGGTGTTATACACTAGCCAAAGGAGACCGGTCACTTGCGATTTTAGACGTTTTGTTAAATATCTAGAAATATACATGAGGAATTAACCGGAAACTGCAGGTGTGTAAACAGTATAGTATAGGTCATACATTTCCGGGAAGATTTTTTTCCCGAAACCGCATAGGGGACCGTCAACAAATTGAAATGAACGAATATCTTTTGGATAACCCTGTAAAAACTAATGTAGCAAAAGCATTCAAACTCGAGATTATTAGTAAGTGGCTTATTGTAATATACTGTGTTCATTTTTATAATGATAACATGTATACTCGTCGTGAAATTAAGGTTTTTATAAAAACAGTCCCAAATTTCGCCTAGTTTTTTGCTTATAATTTCCAGAGTTCTTCATATAAAAAAAAAGTTCTTTTCTGAAAATATGACAAACAACATTGTACACAATACTCTGCAATCAGAATTGAAAATAATGAAAATTGGATGAAAAATGAGCAAGTTTATTAAAAAATGTTTCACTGCGCATGCGTGAATGCAATCAAAATATAATGTGCATAATTTATTAGCTAAATATATAGAGCAACTTTTATGAAAGTCTCAAAATCATAGCTTGAAAATTCTGAAAATGATCGTCGATAGAATAAGCTCGAAATCCGTTGTTCCCAAAAGGAAGCAAAAAGATGAGGGGTTGTATCCAAATATTACGTGCAATATTGTGTACACTATCTTGGCACTAATCAATAGATATTTGATACGACCCCTCGTATTTTTGCTTCTTTTTGGGAACAACGGATTTCGAGCTTATTCTATCGACGATCATTTTCAGAATTTTCAAGCTATGATTTTGAGACTTTCACAAAAGTTGCTCTATATACTTAGCTAATACATTATACATATTATATTTTGATTGCATTCGCGCATGCGCAGTGAAACATATTTTAGTAAACCTACTCATTTTTCATCCAATTTTTATTATTTTTCAATTCTGATTGCAGAGTATTGTGTACAATATTGTTTGTCATATTTTCTGAAAAGAACTTTTTTTTTTTATATTCAGGACTCTGCAAATTATAAGCAAAAAACTTGGCGAAATTTGGGACTGTTTTTATAAAAACCTTAATTTCTCTACGAGTATACATGCTATCCTCATAAAAATGAACACAGTATATTAAAATAAGACACTTATTAATAATCTCGAGGTTGAACGCTTTTGCTACATTAATTTTTACAGGGTTATCCAAAAGATATTCGTTCTTTTTCAATTTTTTCACGGTCCCCTATGGGGTTTCGGGGGAAAATCTTCGCAGAAATATATGACCTATACTATATTGTTTACACACCTGCCGTTTCAGGTTAATTCCTCATGTATTTTTCTAGATATTTAACAAAACGTCTAAAATCGCTAGTGGCCGGTCACCTTTGGCCATATAGTGTATCTCTGGATCTAATGAAGATAAAAAAAATGCGGTTTGCGGTATTTAACGCTAAAAGCTCAGTATTTGTTTTAAGCCAATAAAAAAATTGCATTTTTTGAGAATTTTTAGCCCGGCCCCCTTAAAAATAAAAATCGTAATGTTGTTTTAATCAAAATTACAAGTTTCAAACAATGTCACGTCACAACAGGGAAGAAGAGATCACTCAAGTGTGACAACCTGTGACATTGAAAGCAGGGCTTAATTTCTAACAAAAAAAGTACCGGGGACCTAATATTCTGCGGTACTGTACTAACAACTGTACCGTTCCCCCCTCCCCCCCTTGTCATTCTAATCAGCATATTTATATTTCGTACATTATTTGCAAAATTTAAGCACTTTTTTTTTTTCTTTAGCAAAATAAAAATTTTAAATATATCTATCAGCATATACTTAGCTGTCAACTATTCCACTTTTTAGTTATTACTCGAATAGTAATCTTTGCCTAATTTTAATGTTAAATGCAGAATTCTGCTGTTAAATATGGTAAGGATTATGATTCGGAAATAGTGTTAACACAAAAAAGGGATAGTTCGCAGCTATGCATTTTATGGAAAAATGTGATGAAATTTACAGAATTTAATATTTATATGGTGAAGAATGGAACAATTTTTTTCAATTGCCTATAAAAGGTGCATATCCTAAACTATAATCGATTCCTTCCGCATTAACAATCTTTTGTGGTGAGTTCTTGAAAATCAAATTAAATTAAAAATTTCACACCGTTATCGGAAAGATTTGATACTTTTATAGAAAAAGAGGAAACACTGATCGATTGCTTTCTGTCAGAATAGCAATACATGGCAATTATATCTACTTACAAATGAAAGTGACTTCATAAATGTGCAGAGCATCCTTACCATGGGCAGCGTTCATGATACAAAATAAATAGAAAAATCCCTAACGTGATTTTTATACTCGTACGCAATAGAAAACAAAAAACCTCACACAAACAAAACCTCAAGCTCATACTCATTGGCTAAAAACAGAAAATATTCTTTTCAGGTTAGCTATCTAAAATAAACAACCCCAGCCAATTAAAAATTATCCTGCTGTCACAAAAGAAAATCGAACTGAAAGGAAATCCATTGTTCAGTCTCTTGAGTGGCGTCTTTTCAACACGTCGCCGACATAAATTTGCAAATATCAAAGAAAAACTCGATTTCTGTTTTCCCTTCATCCTGATCAAAATAGCATTAAAATGATTTGAAATAGAATATAAAACGTAATTTTGAAGGAGAAAAGTTTTTTTTTTTTTTTTTTTTTTTTTTTTTTTCTATACATGAATAAATAAAATGTTGAATGTAAGACAACTTGAGCTTGAGTCAGTCCAAGTCTAAAAACTGATATAAAAATTGAGTCCTTTTTATCTCCACCTTCTTTACGCGTGCGACACGTTACGTCACATTTAAGTGTTTTGGTAAAAAAGAATGCAAACGCTTGGAGGTGGGAAGAAAATGAAAAGGTAATTTATGCTTCAGTTTTTCGGAATCGCTGAATCCGCTTTCGGAATCCGTAAGCCACCAAACTGGGGCAAGGTAAATATTCCATCTTGTGCTGCGTTTGTAGCCTTGCCAACATATAATAGTGAGAAAATTTCCTTGCTGGGTAGCGTTCCAAGTGGTTTAGTCGGTAGAACGTCAGTGCGCTATACTGATGGCCCGGGTTCGAGTCCCGGCTTGGAATCTTTTTAACTATATTGGCCTTTGCGCCTTTTAAGCAATAACTTAGAAATTTGATTTTCGTTTGAAATATTGTATCCAAGGCAATTGTTTCCCTCTGGAATAATTCCCATGTATTAATATAGTTTCTATCGATGCTGGATTTAATTATATTCCGTGTTTGCCCCAGGTTGGTGGCTCACGGTAAATATCCCATCTTGTGCTGCGTTTGTAGCCTTGCCAACATATAATAGTGAGAAAATTTCCTTGCTGGGTATCGTTCCAAGTGCTTTAGTCGGTAGAACGTCAGTGCGCTATACTGATGGCCCGGGTTCGAGTCCCGGCTTGGAATCTTTTTCACTATGTTGGCCTTTGCGCCTTTTAAGCAATTACTTAGAAATTTGATTTTCGTTTGAAATATTGTATCCAAGGCGATTGTTTCCCTCTGGAATAATTTCCATGTATTAATATAGTTTCTATCGATGCTGGATTTAATTATTTAATTATATTCCGTGTTTGCCCCAGGTTGGTGGCTCACGGTAAATATTCCATCTTGTGCTGCGTTTGTAGCCTTGCCAACATATAATAGTGAGAAAATTTCCTTGCTGGGTATCGTTCCAAGTAGTTTAGTCGGTAGAACGTCAGTGCGCTATACTGATGGCCCGGGTTCGAGTCCCGGCTTGGAATCTTTTTCACTATGTTGGCCTTTGCGCCTTTTAAGCAATTACTTAGAAATTTGATTTTCGTTTGAAATATTGTATCCGAGGCGATTGTTTCCCTCTGGAATAATTTCCATGTATTAATATAGTTTCTATCGATGCTGGATTTAATTATATTCCGTGTTTGCCCCAGGTTGGTGGCTCACGGTAAATATTCCATCTTGTGCTGCGTTTGTAGCCTTGCCAACATATAATAGTGAGAAAATTTCCTTGCTGGGTATCGTTCCAAGTAGTTTAGTCGGTAGAACGTCAGTGCGCCATACTGATGGCCCGGGTTCGAGTCCCGGCTTGTAATCGTTTCACTATGTTGGCCTTTGCGCCTTTTAAGCAATTACTGAGAAATTTGATTTTCATTTGAAATATTGTATCCAAGGCGAATGTTTCCCTCTGGAATAATTTCCATGAAAATAAACATTCAAATGAAAATTGTCTTTTTCCCTCCTTAATAAGCTTAGGGGCCCATCTCCATAGTGAAATTGGAACAAATTCTAAAATTTTCATTACAAAAACCTAATCTTGAAATCATATTGAGATTTTTCGTTAAATATTGTCTCGGGATATCAAATTTGAAGTCATTCGGTGAAAAAATTTAGAAATTATGCCCATTTAAGGGGACAAGACACCTTCAAACTCGTTTTATTATTATTTTTGCATTTTTAAATTGCATCTTAAATACTATTCAAGGGCACACTATATGAATTATGGCATATATTTATCACACAAGAAATTTTTTTTAAAAATTGGGGGGAGAAAAAATAAGGAATTTTCTTGAATATTTTAAGCGTTATCACGAGCTTTCAAAATGTACCAACCTCATTCCATATCAATTAAAATCTCCAATATTTTTTATGGCAGTTTGGTTTACATCTCTATACAATAAACGGCAGTGTAACGCATCCCGAGCGAATCCATCAATCTTACCAGTCTCCGAAGAAGAGACTCAAGGGTGAAAGGTTCCATTCTCTCATTGGTTGACAAGAAAGAAGAATCCCGCGATTACTTCTCAAGGTTACAAGTCCTGATAATTGAGCAGTGGTAGACACTTCTTCCTAACAAACCAGAAGGCACATCGCATTTCACCACCAAAATAAATTGCCAAGTGTCACTTGAGATTATTTCAAGTATTAAGTTGCAATCATATTAAATTTTCTTTGCGACATGTAAGGAATTTTAATTTATTTCTCATATAAAGTGATTCACGGAAAACAATGATATGGTATTTTTTTAAATATCCTTTTTTTCCCTGCAAAAAATTGATAAA
Source organism: Maratus speciosus (assembly GCA_963932465.1). Classification (NCBI taxonomy): domain Eukaryota; kingdom Metazoa; phylum Arthropoda; class Arachnida; order Araneae; family Salticidae; genus Maratus; species Maratus speciosus. Next base: position 121,053,735 of record OZ010788.1, on the reverse strand, counting down.
ACTGACTTTCTTTTAAAAAGTAATCAATTTAACTATTTTAGACTTATTATTTTGTTACTTATTTTTAAATTACACATTACTTATATTTTCCTTTTCTATATACAGGTGTGTGTAAATTTAAACTTAAAAAAAAAAAAAACTTATTTCATATTTTAAAAGTAAAAAATTAATATTTATACGAAAAGTAAAATTAATAATTTTTTATTTATAGCTTTGTATCAGGAGGACAGAAGCTTAGCGGATTAGACCCCCCCCCCCCCCCAAAAAAAAAAAAATAAATAAAAATAATAATAATATCCTGCATTTTGTAACTTATTTTTAAATTACACATTATTTATATTTTCTTTTTCTATATACGGGTGTATGTAAATTTAAACTTAAAAAAAAAAATCCTATATTTTAAAAGTAAAAAATTAATATTTATACGAAAAGCAAAATTAATAATTTTTGATTTATAGCTTTGCATCAGGAGGACAGAAGCTTAGGGGATTAGACGGTTGGGATTCAACCCGAGATCCTTTTTTATTAATCAATATACATATAAAAAAAAATTGGTGGGGGGGAAGGGGGGGGGGGGGTAAACGATAAAATACAATTTCAAAGTGTTATTAAAAAAATAGTATTATTTCAATAATTGCAGCGGACTGTTTTAATTAGGCACTTTTATTGCATATTTATTAAATTTTTGTTTTATTAAGAAATCTTAATTTTGCTATAGTATATTAGTCGAAAAACCTGGTTTACTCAGAAATATTGTAAATGCTAATTGTGTCTTTATTAGAACATAAACTAGCCGAACTTTGCTCATCTAAACGCTTCCATATTGTCAATTATTTTTTTATCGTTTTTCAAATTTTAAGTGAAAAACACAATTTTTACCCACCGTCCTAGGACGGGCATTTACACTAGTATACAAATAAAACTTAAGAGCTCAAAACTTTAAATTTGTATCATTTCTAAACTTCTTCACTTCGTGTTTGATATCCGAAGGTAAAATTACCGAAAAATCGAAATGTGATGTCGAAATGGTGTTTTATTGAAAATTTCAAGGTTTGATACAATTTCACTATAGAGATGGCCCCTAAGTTTATTTTTTTAACATAAATTGAAAGAAGACATAACTTCCAGTTGAATGAGTATTTTCGTTTTTCTCTGGGGCAATTTGGTGTTTCTGATAAAATATAGAGTTCTTCTTATGTTTTGGCCGGTTGTTCCTTTTACTTTTTATGTGCGTTCGTAATTATTTAAATACGTAGCACCTATTGTCGTCATCTGGTCCGTCTGTCTGTCTGTCCGTGTATAAAAGCGCCAAAACTACCCTACTGAATGGTTTGAAATTTAATATATAGAATCGTTGCAGAATTTTGTCAAGTCATTTCAAATTTTATGAAAATCGAATCAAAACGTAAAAAGATATTAATAAAAGTTTTCTTCATTCTATCGAATCCTATCATACGTAATTAATTCAATGATATCGCATGATAGGTAATGATTCTAGGTTGCCATGTTGATGATGTCCTATTTAAGATGAATCCTATTATTTTCGTATTTCTGAATTTAATATGGTTGACCGTAATAAATTTTGTATTCATGCATTTTTGCATAAGAGTGCAACAGCTATTGTACCAAAATATGAATGTTTATAAAACTGGTTATAGTGCGAACGCACCTCATTTGCCCCGTTTCACGTACAATTTCCGACTTGTTTTTCTTCATTAGCGTAGTACAATGCTATAGGGGACAACCCCCCCCCTCCCCCCCATACATTCAAATTGATGAATTAGCCGTAAACGCATCAGGCACGTACATCACGTTCATCACAAGAAGCCAATTTCTGAGCTCGAATCCCGTGGGTGAATCAAAGCTGAAAACAGTTTTGGCAGGATCTAGAAAATCAAGAGCTTAATCATTAAATCACCAGTCCATTAGCACAACAAGATGTTTCTTTATTGGTGTTGCATACATATTACCAGCCATAAGGCTGGTTAAAAATTTTAAAATCAGGGAGGTGTCACTTTTACACAATACAATTTTGTAAGAATCTTCTGCACGAAACAGCCGTGTATCCGAGTTTTATTGAATTGGCATAGGTTAGATAAAATTCGCCAACATTTTACCAAAAAAATTAAAATAAGACACAATTTGGCGGAAAATGAAAAACACCAGTAAAATAAATCTGATGACATATGTATTATTATTTCATCAAACAATACAACAACATTTTCAATAATTCATTATATTATTTAGATTGAGAATAGGAAAAACTGATTCTGAAATCATCTGACAAATTAAATTATTGTATTTGATTTATTAAATGGCTTTCTTAAAAGCAAATTGCTAGTTACATATGATTATTTCTTAACGTAATTTTGAATTACAGAAAGAAGTGCGGAATGTTAACAGATACGTGAAATACGTTATTTATAAGATACAAAATTAATATTATCACAAAATAATCTAAAGAATAATATATCGCAGGGAAATCAAATGCTTTTATTTAGAAAATATGTAACGGTTGCTAAAATAATTTGCAATTTTTTATCAGCCCTTTTATTAAGATTTAAAAAGAAAATACTAAAAGAAAGAATGTTTAATGATAGAAAATGGATTTTTTTAGAAAAAAATGAATGTCTGATTAAAATATCTATGTAATTTAATAATTAATGTTTCCTACGGAAATTAAGACAATTGTATGTGACTAACATCACAAAAACTTTAAACTTGGTTATTGTGGGAACGCTATGCTATTATAACGAGCAAATTTCGAGATACTCTTTTATCCGCTTTATAGCAGTTTTTTGCCCGAATAGTCTTGAGTTACATTCTGGGATAAAAGAAAAAAAAAGTCGCACAGTAGACTATTGGTTTTTGAGATTTTATATTTCAAATATCTTCCAAATAAATTACAATAACAAAAACCTTTTTTTCGGATAGAATTTGTGTAATGCATATGGCTATGGTTATTCGTTATTATGCATTTACATATAAATAAAGGAAAATAAGAAAAAGAAAAGTGCCCGGTTAAACTGATCGCATTGAGCTCACAGGCTATTTTCACTAATTGTATATTATACTCTTATTTCAAAGAATAATGCCCCTCGAAAAATAAAGAAATCGACAAAAAAAAATATTTTGCTGAATTAATGGGGTGGGGATTAGCTCCCCCATTTCCACCCTTTATACTTAACCAATGCACCTCCAAATCTAATCAGGGAAGCGCCTTATCAAACTAAACCAGTATACCAAATTTGAAGCAAATCGTATAATTCTGCATGTAAAACCCATTTATCTAAATTAAGGGGATCAGCACCGCCGCCCCCCTTTATACTTAACCAATGAACCTCCAAATCTAATCAGGGAAGCGCCTTATCGGAATAAACCGGTATACCAAATTTGAAGAAAATCGGATAATTCTGAATGAAAAACACATTTATCTAAATTAAGGGGAGATTAAACCCCGTTCCATCCCTTTATACTTAACCAATGAATCCCCAAAACTAATCAGGGAAGTGTCTTATCAGAATGAGCCGATATCCAAAATTTAAAGCAAATCTGATATTTCTATAAGAGTTATCGCATTACGTACATATATACGTACGTACGTACGTACATACAGAACCTGCCTGCGGGCACATTAGCTCTCAGGCTTTGATAGCCCTGTGAGGTAAAAATCAATAACAATCATCATTTTGAAAAAAAAAACTGTCACTTAGTTTCTGCAGAATTCTCAGCAAAATCAAATGAAATTTTCTTATTAAATATAAATTAAACAAAAATCAAATTTGAACAACAAATTAAAAAAAACTAAATTTGTTTACTACATTGTTTAAGCCCGAGAAGGGACAGATATTAAAATATTTCATTCAATTCGTTCTACATTTAATGTTAAACTTTTGTAACAAATAAGTTAAACCAATTGAACATTAAAAAATAAAAATAAAATTCATACAACATAATATTTTAATCACCCTAAAAACTTTGATCCTGTTCAGATGAAATTGAAATAAATCTTAGACTTTTTCCATTTTTAAGTTATAAATATTTGTATTGCAGATTTTGTAATATGTTTATGACGATTGTACACAAAATGATAAGATACATGCAAAATGCAAAACTCTTAAAAGTCTAAGATTTATTTCGATTTCATTTGAACGGAATCTGAGTTTTTAGGGTGTTTAATGTATTATGTTGTATGAATTTTATTTTTATTTTTTAATGTTCTACTGGTTTAACTTATTTGTTACAAAAATTTAACATTAAATGTAGAACGAATTGAATGAAATATCTTAATACCTTTACCTTCTACTACCCTTAATTTTTTCATAATTTTAGTTTCAGTAGATTCGAAATAGGTGAAGAAAAACATACTTTTGCATTACATTTTCAACGATATCTCAGAAAATATAATTCCTAAAATTAAAAGAAATGTATTTTTGAGTTCGGCGTTACGAAAGCATTCACACGATACCCCACACGATATACAAAGAAAACGGTTTTTTGTTTCAAGTAACTTAATTAGACCCTCTACATTTTTCCTAAATTTGTGAATGGTTCATAATCTATAAATATGTGGGTCAATAGTCTTTATTTCTTCAGCCAATTTGAACTTTCCACGTTCCATAGTTTACGAGTAAAATAGCTGTGACAGAGAGACAGACACAAGAGTGATATTATAATGGTTCCGTTTTTACCTGTTAAGTACGGAACCCTAAAAACGGTGAATATTCGAAGAGAAACCGGAAATTTCCAAATGAGGCTTTTTGTTTTTGGTCCCAGAGTGTATTTTAAGATGAAAACTTCCGAAATAAAAGAAAAAAAAAAGAAAAGGAAATCGATTTCGCAGATTTCCAAATCGAAGTTAAACCCTCTCTTAATTAAAAGATCAAAATATCTTTACGCATGAGGTACTATCCTGTTTTATAAACTTTTGAGAGAATTCCTTTCCCTCGTCATTATTTTTTTGCTCTCTATTCGTTTTCTCTCCACCAACAGCCAAGCTTGTACCCGGACTTACCCTCGAGCTGAGGTTGGGGTTCGCATCTCGATATTTCCGTTCCCGCCTTCAGCAGTTTCGTCAGTGCTGGTTCAAGATTGGGAGTGAAGCAGATGAACGGAATCCAGAATAATTGAATTTTTCTACGACACATCCAATATGGTGAAGACATAAAAAAAGATAAATAAAACCTGCCATTATGGTTACAGCTAAGGAAAGATCGAGTTGAATGACTGGAATTATTGTAATGATCGGCAGAAGGTTGCCGTTTGAGATTCGTGTTTCACATGTTATAGTTACCGAGAGTATCACTTCTTTCACTTCACTTCCATTGTTTGCTCATCGACAGTATAGAGATACCTTATTTTTAGCAATAAATGTAATTAACTTTACATCAACTGTGTGAAGTGAGACGGCAACTATCTTAACTGTGAAACGTGGCTGACAGAAAAAAATAAGTAAATAAATAAAAGTTTGCTTTATAATCACATACTTATACAGCAAAAAGGCGAACAAACATTTGCCCCCTAAAACTAACTTTCAAAACTCAATATCTGCTTACGAAACAAGTCTTTTGTTTGCTTGTTTTAAATTTTACATACTATTAAATCAGTTAAGAGGGGTGAAAGTTTCGCCGCTTTTATTTCAGAATATAATAAGCTGGGTTTAATGAGAGCGGACAAAAATTACACATTTCACTTGAAAAATGCGCTTTAACGTTTTTCCAATATCTTAATCAGAGGCTCATCTACATGCAAACTTAATAGAACAGTTTTTTAAAAAATTAGAATAATAATAATAATAATAATTTCCTGTATCTAATTCCTTGCTGATACTATCAGCAAGTGCAGGGGCGAAGCTTCTGGGGGGAGGGGGGCGTCTCGCCCCCCCCCCCCCCAATGTTGGCAAATTTGATGACAGTCGGCAAATTCCAGGTAGTCAGTATCGATCGATACAACTCTGAAGCAATCGATTCTTTTTCCAATTTTCTACGTTTGTTCTTAAAACATACAGTAAGAAACACCAATCCTTAGCATTTGTCTTAATTTCTTTCATAAATCCGAAGTTTGCCTCTTCTTTCTTTGATTTCACGTGACTGCTGAAAATAAATTGAGAAAGAACCAGGAGAGACTAGAGAAACTCCAACTTGGTAAGAGAAGCGTCATGAGAGCAAGTACGCATGCTCTGTGGAAGAAAAGTGTCCCTTGGAAGAAAAAATCATGCAAAGCTCATCTTCCACGCTTGGCGCATTCTCGCGCTTTGGTTACTTTTATTATTATTATTATTATTATTTTAATGCGCGTTCTTGCGAAATGGAACAGAGTAAAAAAAATAATTTTCCTCATATTTTAGAACGAATCAAAATATTGCAAATTGTGGGTTTATTTCTGTTTTTGTGCATATTATAATAAAATTTGCTCTAAGGGAAATTTTTCTATTCATAAACACATTTAATATTGATTTTAAATTGATTATTTAGAATCTAACAAGAGATATTTATTTATTGACTTTCTCATTAGACTTTTTATAAAAATATGGTAAATCAAATCACTCAACTCATCGAATTGAATAACTGAAATTACACATTTCAGTACTATTTTACAATACATTTTTAAAGGAATAAAAAACTATCCCTGCTCTTATGCAAATTTTTAATCAATAAAATTTTTCTAGCATTTCTTCGCTTGCGGGAAGGGGGGGGGGGCGTATGGTTTATCGTGTTAATTTTCTAAACCTTTTGAATTTAACAACCATCTATGTTAACTTTTGTGTGTCTGTGAATCTATTTGGGCCGAAAAATACAAAATATAAATGTTAACCCCAAGCATTTTTTAAAACAATTATTTTTTACATTTTTATATATAGCATATATTTTAAAAGCACTCAAAAATTTAATATCTCCATTTAATTGTCTCCATCCCTATAATTTGTATTAAACAAACATATATTAAAAGAAATAGGATCACTAAGTGATCTTACAAAAACAGAATTCATAATCGCATTAATAATCAGTAACATTTTTTAATATTCCTCGAACTTCGGGATTTTGATAACGAAATTTTAGCGTTTATTTTTAAAACTTTATAAATTTAGCATCCTTCAACTAAAATGGATATTTTTATGAATATTCAAATTTAGAACATATCTCCTATATATTGTCCAAAATATAAAAAAAACTATGAACATATGCCATTTAACAATGTATTAAAGATGGTCTCTTTTTTTTTTGGTATTGTGCTTTCCCAAAAATGCCGATCTCTTTCGCCAAACAATGGCACTGCGTTTTCCATTTTTCTAAAAATTTGACACACCTTCAATTACAATAAATTAGTCGACTATGACAAACTTTTCATGACTGTAGTGCCTTACAAATTGACAGAATGTGCAATTCTTATTGCCATTTTAGGAGAAGACTTCTATTTATCGAAAAACGGGAAAAGCTATTCGATTTCTCACAACTGGAAAAGAATATTTGCAAATTCGTATACATTTGCGGATAAAAAAAAACCTCGTGAATATGGTAGAAAGTAATTAGTTTGAATTTGAAAACAACCTTCAAAATTCCTGAGGAAAAAAGAAAAAAAAATTGTGAAATACTTAAAAAAAAAAAAAAAAAATACTTGTATTCTATTTACATTGGTTGTCTCCCTCCTTAATTTACTTAAGGGTGTTCTCAAATCCAAAAGGGCAAATTTCTGACATAAGTTTTAATTTATTTTTGTTCGAAAATACATGAAACTAGTTGGTGTTGTTGTTCAGAAACTATGTAATTGAGTTGTTTTTTTTTTTTTCATTTTTTTTTTTTTGCAAACGCAATAGATCTTTCAGAAAATAATGTCAAAGTGGGTGTTTTGAACCGAATTTCCGCGCGAAGGAAGAAAGAGCACTCAAAAAGGTCGAAAAAAGTGTTTGTCACGTGATCGAAATTGCTTATAACTCAATAGGTAATTGATTGATCAAAAAATGGAAAAAACAGCTCGATTCCAAATTGCTTCCATAGCCAGTCTTTGCAATTTTATACCTTTCCATTAAAAAATGAATTTGTAAATGTGTCAAAACGTTTTGCGCTTGTTGAGCAGAGCAGTTAAGAACAGCCTTAAGGCGATTCTCCAAAGAAGAATTCCATCATTGAACAACGCGAAACTTTCTGAATCATTTTTAAACATAAAAGCACGATTCTTCATGTACGATTATTAAAAGGATTTTCAATGTAACAGTTTTTTTTTTTTTTTTTTCTTATAAGCGAATTACATCTTGAATTATAGATTATTGCTGTCTCAGAAGGCAACGTTTCCCTTTTCTGCGGTGTCGCATCCGGAAATTCAGTCCAATGGTTTTCAGTGCACTTAGATAAAATGTATTCATATATTTATGCATTTTAATATTATTTTACAATATATTAAAAAAAATTATTTCTATATTTTCAGGAGTTTCTTAGTGTTAATTTTTAAAACTATGGGAATTTAAACGGCCATAAATGTTTATATTTTTTCTTGGGGGGGAGGGGGGGATTTTGTGGTTAAGGCTTAGAACTTAGCTCATACATATATTTGCATATACATATTGCTCATAAATATATACTTCAACCGACATTACATAATAAACTTAATTTATTTCTTACTCTCCTGAAATGCATAGGAAACAAAATGAAAAAAAAAAAAAAATGTATAATCCCCCTCTAAAATGTATATTGGTTATCTCCATACACAATTTATTTTAAGGATGCCTAGGAAATTAATAAATAATTATATAAATAAACATATTTCACGAAGTCACACATTCAGGATCTCATGGTGTGTCTTAAAATGCATGAAATTTTCAGGTAGTCATGCATGAAATTTTATATTCCAGTTCTTTAGAATCGAATATCGTTTTTAGTTTTCCTATAAATATATTACATTTTTAATTATAATCGATCGCTCCACAATGATGATTGATAACACAGATTTATTTGTCGAATGGAGAGCGCAACTTCGTTTAAATTTTTTTAACTCCCTTTTTTTTCTCTATTTGGTATTGTGCAGTAAGATAAGAAGAACAAAAAATGATCTTCTAAATTAACACTTCAGAAAATTTCCACCTTTAATCTCCTTTAACACCCCTCCCCTATCATATATATATATATATATTTTTAATTTCCAACTTAATACATACGTACCCATCCTCCCAAAATTGTTTTGAATTTATATGCGCATTTGATGTATGAAGCATTATTCTTAATTTAATAAAAATGAATACTATATTATGTTACTTCTAGTGATTAGATATTTTTATGTTATTAAAATTACGACATAAACATATTTTAAATTCATAAACATGTTTCAAATTGTAATTTTATTCGATGTTATTGCATTAAAATATATGTTTGTTTTTAATTATTAAAATATAGCCCTTGGGTGATATTAAATACAAAAACTTAGTTTTATTAAGAAGAACCGATTTAAAAAATTATAATATTTTATTAACTGATAATAAATTATCAAAAATAAATATATAAATAAATTTAGTTTTATTGACAAGAATCGATTAAAAAAAATCAGAGTAACTGGTAACAAATCAATAAAGAAACAAAATTTTAAAAATGGAAGCCAAGAGGATCGAACCCGCTACCTTTAACTTACCAGACAGGTACTTTAACCATTACCCCAAATCATCTATGCGAAGTTTACGAAACGACTCTATTACTCCCAAGATAAGTTCATAGGAGGATTTCGCGCTTGGCGATTTTTCATTCTTCGCCAACACATATTTTCATTACTGAGGACAGAAAATAGGAAAAAAACAATACTTGTGATTCGATTACACTGAAACAAAGCAAGGATATATATATATTTCAGTCATAGAAATAAAAATAATCCAAATTATATATATATATATCTTAAAATATAACCAGAAAAAGAAAGAATAATGCTGGTGCTGACAGAATGAAAACGAAACTTAAGGAAGGAAAAAAATATTTGTTCAAGAAAATTGCGAAATTCTTAGACAAAATTGTGCTTATATCCATAATATAAACATTTCTGAGCCTGAAAATTGGTGTTAAAAATCTAAACAAGCGTCAAAATATTATGAATTACATAAATTTAAAAACTCTCTATTTTCGTCCTGTGTAATGTCTATGGAAGCGCTGCAGTCGATCGCCCGCGGCGGTTGAAAACAGCTTTGGACCAATCAGAATTTATTGCCATCATGTCGTTTCTCTTATCCATTGGAGTCTCTAGGAGAGACTAGTTCCTCAATATTCAAAGGGGGAGTTTATTCTGAGAGTCCGCAGCGCGTTAGTAGGGTTCTGAACATCTAGATGATCGACTAGCACTGAAGATGATGACGACTTCGGTGCAAGCATTCATAATTACTCGTGGTGTATTGAAATGTGCTGGACAATTGAATCATATAGTCGAGTGTTTAAATGATTGCAAGCCAATTAATTGAAAAATTGACCCCATCTGATGAATTAAGTGCTTTTTGTTCCTTAATGAGACAATAAATATAATTGACAGGGAAAAATAAAATTGTTCGTCTGTGTCAAATATTTATAGTAAGATCATGAAAGAAATCGAGAAGAACAGTGCAGATGTTAGCATTACGAAAAGTGGGAACGATTTCATCATTGAACATGACCCAGAAAAAAGGTCTAAAATGAAGTCAGACAGAGATATATTTGATCAGTTTAGATCCGTATCAGCCAAACCTCAGCGTACATCCGATGATAATCCCGCAAGATAGACAGCGACATTTCAACAGCGCTTGGTACAAAAGAGCATCCGTTTTTGGAATATAGCACAGAGCTAAATGCTAATTTTTTTGCGTGTTTCATGAAGGACCTGGGAGAGAAAAAATACAAAATGCTTCAGTTGAAAGTGGTGTAAACAAAGGACACAAAATGAAGAGCGAGCTTATGGAAAAGAAAAGAACAGAAAGTTCGCACAACATTTCTCTTCCAACTCCCAACAAATTTGCTGTTTCCTATTTTGTCAGTTCATGATGACGCATAATCACTTACTCGACGATAACAAGCGCAAACAGATTATTCTGGAAGAGCAACAGCAACATCTTGCATTCAGCACAGAAATTGTAGCAATCTTAATGGACATCACACGAATGCTGAGTAGACAAGGTCTGGTTTGTGAAAGTGACAAAGACGAAAATGGAAACTTTTGAAAAATTGTGAAATTAATTTCCAGACATAACCCACAACTGAGGAAATGTTTGAGAGCACACGTTACAGCCCATACCACATAACTTACCTTTTCGCTTCATCCCAAAACGAGATGATTGAATTTTTTGCTACAGCAGTGCGCAAAACGATAGTCACGGATACTCAAGAAGAATAATTTTATGGAATTATGGCAGATATGACACCAGATGCTTCGCACCATGATCGATCGTTTGTTGGGTTAAAATATGTCGACAAAGATGGAAAAACTCCGATCGGCTTTTCGAAGTTTTAAAAGAAGTCGTCAAAACCAATGCCGACCTTGCATGCTAGATATTGCACATCCTTACAAAGAATGAGTTCTAAGTAGAACAGGTAGTTTTTCAGTCATACGATTTTACAAGCAGCATGTCTGGAGAATTCAGCGGCACTTAGAAGACGTTTTCAGAAATCGTGGGTCGAATTGTGCCCTATATTCCTTGTCAATGTCACAGACTCAGCACTTTCGTTTCGCATACCTGCAATGCCAGCAATGTTATAGGTGATGTGTTCGACGTGCTGGAGGATTTTTGTGTTTTTCACAGAAAGTACTAAATGAAAGAAGCCATTAGTAGACAAGCTCAAAGAAATAGAAAATGCTCTTCTGCTGCGGAATCTTTCTAAGGCGAGATGGACTGCTCGAGCGGAATTATTGAAAGCGGTTTGGATCTCATATGAATGTATCCACAAATTTTGAAAAAGTTGATTCCTCTACTTCTGTTAGCAAAACAAGGATCAAGCCATGAGGTTTAAGAAAGAAAATGTTATCGCTCGACTTCATTGCTTCTATATAATGTTTCTCAAGAACGTTCAGTACAAGTGTAAGTTAGTTACTGAAAACATGAAATCGAAGACTTAAAATAGACGCTACGAAAATACTGAAAACTTGCATCAAATCATTGGAAACAATCGACAATGAAAATGTGAATAGGGAAATATAGAGTGCAGTTCTCTTTTAAACCAAGTAAGGTGTCGATCCGTTAAATAACTTTGCTATCCAGTATCGACGAAGATTGGCACCAAAGAAGTTAGACGGTAATTGAAACAATCTCTTTTCTCCCGAACTTCTAATGTTCTAATGCATGGAGTTTCAGAAGGTACTGGGTAGTCTTACAGTAGTGATAGCTGAAAGTCTTAATTCTTGCATCAGCATAATCTCACCACTGGATAAAATAATGTATCCTCTCATTACAAAAAATAAATAAATACTAAATCTGTTTAAGAAAGCGGTAAATGTCTTTCGTGAAACATTGGCAGTTTCAATTAACAATCGCTACTCACTCTCATTAAAAACCCATCTCGGTCGTTGGGAGAAGGAAAAAGCCGTGGCGCATGCGCTGAAAGCTTATTTACGCATTGGTTGAAAATGAAAAAACGAAAAAGAAAATTTCGGGGATATTTTGTCATTATTCATTAACTAACATCGTCCAAACCCCTTAGTAAAGTTAAAAACGGAAGACATATTCTGAAAGATCGTATTCTTACGTCTCAAATACCGCAATCAATTAAAAAAAAATCCCTGCCGGCTCGGCCTACAGGCACAGGTAGATTTCGAAGTTAAGTACTAATTTCACCAACAAAAACTAAATAAAGATTAGAGATAAACTCAGGTTAACAATTTTATCTGGTCGCTTTTGATGAGATTTTAATTTCATTTTTCTGTAAAAGCTGGTTTTTGTTGCATTAAAATATCTCAATTTGTTGATTTTCTGTAAGCAAGTAAAACGTATGGTTTAGAATGGAAGTCTATGGGGATTTGGCGAAATATTAGAGATATCGACAAGTTGGCGAGAAACTTGGCGGCATTTCGCGATAGAACAGGGTCCCCCTATGGTAACCCACTTATATGTATGGAGATACGATAGTGTAATATATATATGGATTTTTATTTTTCACGTGGAAATCTTGCAACAGAAATATAATTGTTGTGGTAAGAATTTTATTGCGGTTTTTTTTTCAGTTGTTGGCAACTGCTATAACGAATTTTTTTTTAATTTTTCTGCCATTTTTCTGTAAGAGCTGGTTTTATCAGAATCATGTTAAGGTGTTATTCAAAATTTTTAACCCTCCCCCATTTTTGCTGCCTTGGGCCGATTTTTCTCATTCCCCGCCGACATATTAGCAATCTCAATGGGTTTGGTGAGCTTGAAGACGATCCGTGCATAATTGTGACTTTTGTCGTGCGGACAAAATTTAGTACATAAACACTTATACTATATATAAACTTTTTAGGCGGGGATAATTTTGGGTTCCTGGGGTCATATGAAAAGTTATGAAGAAATTTTTCAAAAGTCGCACCATGGTAACGACTGCAATAGGTAGTATTTCTTACGAAATCTACCTAAAAATATCGAAGTTAACCCCTTAAAAAACATTTCAAAAAAGATCTTTTCCGAAAAACGTTTTCCTCCCTTATTGTAACGCCTCCCCAAGATGCAATTTTAAAGGTATTAACAAAACGAAAATATGTTCTTAAAGCTGAAAACATCTTCTAATTGATGGTGTAATCAGTTTTAAAAACTATGAATTTTAACTATTTCAAATACGCCAACAAACGCAAGTCACTTCGCGTTTCACGGAGACGATATTTTTTGTACGCTAAAAGAAACTAAACGTCTGAACACAATCTTTTTAGAACATCTCAGTAGATCACATTTGTATCACACATAAAAATTTTGAAACGAGTAGAAATATTATTTCCCAAATAAAATGTGTGAAAATTTCGGCGAAATCCGTAAAAAAATTAATGTTTCGTCGCATTTTTGCCCCTCCAGAGCGCAAATTTAGATATTCCGACAAACCAAAAATATATTCTTAAAGCTGAAAACTTCTTCTAATCGATGGTGTAATTAGTTTTAAAATATATGAATTTTAACACTTTCAAATACACATGCGAACGCAGGTCACAACGCGCCTAATGGAGACGATATTTTCTACGCTAAAAGTAAGTAAACGTCCGCATTTTAACACAATCTTTTTAGAGCATCTGACTATATCAGATTTACATCATCCACAAAAATTTTGAAACTTTCGGACAGGTAGAAATATTTTTTACAAAATAAAATATGTGCAATTTCGACGAAATCAGTAAAAACCGGAGTGTTTCGTCGCGGTTAAGCTCGTTTTCGAGACTAGTAAACTGAATTTGAAGAATAATCACCTAAAAGTGAAATCCTGAAAATTAATTTTGGATAAATTATAATTTATTTTATGAAATACAAAGGTAAGACATACATACGAAGGAAAATATGCATAATAAGTATAAAAATTGCACTAGAAATGAAGTTTAGTATGATAAATTTCGAAACAAGATTCGAGGCAAATAGTCCTACTTTGCAATCTTTGCACTAAATCCGCGTTTCTTTGCGAATTATTTTGCTAGTTTCAGTTTTTTAACAACAAACAGCACACCGTTTACGAAGTTTTTGCTTGATGGGATTGAGGGGTATATGCTAGCAAAATGTCGAGCGGTTAATCTCATGGTGTGGAGACATCTTTGAGCTTTCAAAAGAAAGCGCAGAATGCTTGCAAAACAAGCTCGTGAACTTCACAGAAATATGGGCAACTAACGACATCGGTTAACACAGATCTGAATCAACAATTAAACATCGCAGAAAATCCTAAACTAGAATCCGTCAGGCCGAAATGTGGGAGCATGGAGTCTCATAAACTTAAAACATAAACATTTTTAAATTAAAAAAAGTTTTATTTTCATGATTACTGTTTAATAGTATAAAATTAAATTTGAAATAACAGTTGTTGAATCTTCATTTCCGAGTGTTTAATTCAGTCATCAGTTGACTTAAGCTAATGCCCAAATGTTAATTTGTTATCAAGTGCTCCCATACTTCTATTTGGTCAAGCCTATCCTTAGCGAAAAAGCGCTTCCATGTGATGCCAATGAGATGCGAATGAGAACTTCCTCTAAACAACAAACTGTACTAAAAGTGACATAAGTTGCTTTATGTGATAACTCCTTTAGACCAATGTCCACAGCAGTTTTGAACAAAATTGAACTCTGAGCTTTGTGTATGGTGGCAGGGTATGAAACTGTTAAAGGGAACTGAGTTCGCAAGTATGAGGCCTTTTCTTCTTTCCAATATTTACAAATAGGTTTGATAAGAAAAATCTTTCAGTTAAAAATAGCCCATGATAATCATCAAAATCAAACCATTATAGCCTGTGGCAATCCTGGGGGTTGAAAGCTTGGGTCATAAAAAATATCTTTTACTGTACTCAGTGCACCGTTTATCAATCCTCACTCCGTCCAGATATTGGTATGTAACGTAACTTTGCATCCAACAGCTGAGAAAAGTGCAGCCTAAAGCCCAGAGGCGTGATCACCTTCACTACATCTTGCTGTTTAATTATTGTGGTCTGCTAATATTCATGTCATTGGCCACTTGAATTTAAGAAGTACTTCTTGTTTATGTTCTTTCGCTTGCTTTTTTTTTTTTGGGGGGGGGGGGGGGGGGAAGACATATAGCATTTTGAAATCATTTAAGTTCAGCCGGAAGCAGTATAGCTTTCCATCGTTGCATACGGGATGAGAGGTGGTCTAAAACTTCACTCTCGCAAAGCGAATAAAGAGTCTTTCGAAACTGTCTTTGATGATCGTCGTCTAGTCCCAATGAGTTTGTTAACGTGAAACATTTTTGAAAAGCCCAAAGTATTGTTTGTCCGTGAAGAGCCAAAGTGTATTTTATGGAATATCTCTTATTTAAAGGGATGTCTTTTACCGAATGTAACTGCCTAATATCTCCAAGGATTTAAAAAAATAAGCCTCTAAAAGACTGAATGCTATCTGTTTTGCCTTTGCGACATTTTTGTTCAGTATTAGCCATAAGATGGCATCCAAACATTCAAAATTTTCAATAAGGAGAAATAACACTGGATCCGTGGTGAGCTGTAGATTTCTGGCTGCCTGAAATTTTAAATCAGCAAACCATTTAAAACACATATTCAAGGCTGGAGTAGCACAGTTGAAGTTTATTCCAATAGAGCGAAAAATGTCCAGACCAGGAGTCGAACCTGGATACTTGGCGTACCGTGCCAATGCTTTACCTGTTAAACTATATGGACGATACCTGGCTGACATAATTCACTCTTATTTGTTGGACATGGCTGCAAACTGCAGCGCTAGTTTCATTCATTCGAGCTATAACTATAGCATTTACATGATGAAAGTGTGTTTTCGCTCGGTTGGAATAAACTTCAACTGTGCTACTCCAGCCTTGAATATGATTTAATCCAGTTGAAAAAATATTCGTTTTCTTCTTTATGACCTAATTACATGGTATGCACGAGTTTACGTGTTAAAACATACTTTCATCATGTAAATGCTATAGTTATAGCTCGGATGAATGAACCTAGCGGTGCAATTTGCAGACATATCCAACAAATAAGAGGGAATTATGTCAGCCAGATATCGCCCGGATGGTTTAGCAGGTAAATCATTGGCACGGTACGCCAAGTACTCAGGTTCGATTCCTGGTCTGGGCATTTTTCGCTCTGCTGGAATAAACTTCAACTGTGCTACTCCAGCCTTGAATATGATTTAATCCAGTTGAAAAAATATTCGTTTTCTTCAGTATGACATTTAAAGCACGTTGGTACTTTCAGCGCAGAGTGTAGTGCCTTGCCTTCGACATTAAATGCAGCAGTATTTGTTAGTGCCGAAAACATGATAGTTTCTAAACCTACCTGCTCAATGACTATTTTACTATTTTTTTTTATTATCGTATTTTTTACAGCTCTCGCTTTCCCAACAGTAAAAGCTAACTTAGGAAAGTTTGTAACTTTTGTTTGCAAATACGAAAGTTATTCTGAGAAAAAACTGAAGTATCTTCTGCTGCTCATCTCTAAGTGTGATACCTGAATAACTCTCTTCATCTCAATTGGTTTTTTTTAACCGGCATTTTTGCAACTACTGTATATAACGTTACACATATAAAACTATGTACAATTTTAAAATGTACACTAAATATAGACAACAAATAAAAATAACCAGGTATTGATTTATAAGTTTTAGTGAAGGTGTTTTCTCACAAATTATCTTTCATTGTTGTAACAATTTTCCCGATCACAAGCATAAAACTATATAGTCATATACATTAACATCAAACGTTTGCCAAATTTGGTGACATTTGTCAAAATATCTCTAAATTTGGCGACCAAAAATGAGTCGCTATAAATGAAGACAACTTAGCTATAGCTGACTAATTTGGCGAAATTTCCATTGAAATCTAGTACTGATGATTCTTCTCTAATCGGGTCCTTTGTATTTTAGCTTCGTGTTTTCCAATAAAAATAGCTAAAATCTTATTTAGCTACTTTTTTTGCTACTTTTTTTACTACTAATTTTGCTACTTTTACGTTGCCCGTGGAATGGCAGAGCACTGGCGGCTTCAGCCAGGAGGTCCCGGGTTCGAATCCTGGTCCGGACATTTTTCGCCCAGTTGGAAATTTACATCTAATATGATTTGTTTACCAATTAGAATAATTGTGTTAATATTAATCTAGTGTAATTTCGTATCCAGCGATTTCTGGAGTTCCATTACCTGAGATTTATTCTGTTGAGCTGAACCAGGTTTCAGACCAGATGCTGTAATCATCAAGGTTAGCTGGGTGAAAAAGTTCGACCAGAATCGTCCGGGATAGCTCAGATGGCAGAGCACTGGTGGCTTCAGCCAGGAGGTCCCGGGTTCGAATCCTGGTCCGGACATTTTTCGCCCAGTTGGAAATTTACATCTAATATGATTTGTTTACCAATTAGAATAATTGTGTTAATATTAATCTAGTATTTTAGAATTGTTTTTCCTTTACTTTCTACAGAAATGGAGTACTTCCGTTGCCAATATTAAGCAAATTGCTCTAAAAACTACAAAAAAACTAATATTTCAAAAATAAATAGAGATACATTTTTCAAACAAAATGCATTTAAAAGAACATTTTTTCCCAATACGACGGTATAAAAATCGAAAATGTACGATGCTTAGAAGTTTAAAAAATTGCTATAGAGTATTTAATCGTACTGCTTTATTTTACGTCTGGTTTCTGAAAGTTAACGTTATTTTTTGGAATACACAAAATAAGCTGGGTGAAAGAAATAGCATACCGTACCGGGGGCTAATAAACAAAATACTATCTATCTATATTATAAAGGACAAACATATCTGTGCGTAACGCATACGTCATTTTGCGAATGGCAACACTTTGAAATTTGAAATAAAATTTTGGTTTTACAATTTTCTCTACTGCAAATTTTTAAACTTCTAAACATCGCACATTTTAAATTTTTACACCGTCGTATAAGGAAAAAAATGCTCTTTTAAATGCAATTTGTTTGAAAGCTGTATCTCAAATTATTTTTGAGATGTTAATTTTTTTGTAGTTTTTAATACCATTTTTCCAAACGTGGCAAAACAAAAGTACCCCATTTCTATTGAAAGTCATTGAAAGTAGACGGGAAATAGTCAAAAATAGGAGATTACAGTATCTTTTTGTTACCATTTTTTCATAAAACCAGAAAAAAAAGTTGAAATTAAAATACGGGCTATGTCAAGAATATTGTCTGTTATTCCGCGATAATGATGTCATATGCATACTTTTCTATAGACGAAGTTTAAGATTGGATTGTAAAAGTGAATTGCTTTAGAGGATGCAAATGACGTCATTTTATAAAACAGCGTGTATTTTAATTCTTAAAACTGAATTATGTTTTGTAGAAGTGCGTCATTTTCACAGCCCAGCTGCTTTCAAATTCTTCACAGGTGAAAATGCTTCACTTTTGAAAATAATGTAATCGAAATCACAAACTGATTAAACCCAATGTTTAAAAAAAAATTAGAGTGTCTTTATAAAAGAGAGGTGGCGTGCAAATAATAGCGATTTATAATACAGAAATTGATGATTCTCGCCGGGATAAATTTGCTTCGCCGAGTTAGACAAGCAAACAAATAACTGGAGGTTTAAAATAATATCATGCTCCTGAAGTTATTGTCCAAAATTCTCTCGAATATTAAAACTTTAATGGTATTCTTTAAGACATTCTACTATAATTTTATCAAAATAACATAATTTGCTTAATTTAATTTTTCACAATTTCATATAATCTATATATTTCGAACACAAGTGTGTTTTTTAGTCATCTGCCCTGATCTTTCTGCTGAACCAATTTTACTATTTTTTTTTTCAACTGAAAGCTGTTCATTTGTAGATGTGATCGCACTATCTTTTTCTTTTTTAATATTCCTACTTTTATATTTTAATTTTAAAAGCATTTTATGAAATTTCTCCAAAAAGATGAAAATTAGATAGCTTTCATTATTGCAGACAAGGGAGAAAAAAATATGAGGAATTTTTATCTTTATTCAGGCCATTTTCTGCTAAAAAATCAAAATTGTTTATAAAAATTGTTGTATAGGGTAGTGGCGCAAAATCCTATTAGGAGCATAATATTATATTAGGGGAATAATAACGGAAAATGACATACTGCTTTTGAAAACACGCATTTTTCCTCATAAATTTTCTATATTGTTTTTCTTTCAGCATGAGTACTGATACTAAGTTTCAGACACTAGGTGAAATGCTTATTTAAGTAAAAATGAAGTCATATTTAAAAGAAAACGATCATTTCTTTTTAGATAAAACTAAACATTTAAACACAAATTCGTCTAAAAAACATAAATTACGGAAATTTTTACTTTCTGGAATTGAGATTAGAATCCCAAGTAAAGAGTGCGTCTATTCACATAAAAGCTGACAATGGTGACTTCAAGTTTTGAGTTAAAATGATTTTAAAATGATCAAACAAAATACAAATTTTTTAAAAATGATGAATATGGATATGAGAAGTGCGTATGCAAATTTTGAGAAGGTAAAAATTGCTGTTTTTCATTCCGCAATACCAAGCATAAAAGCTTCAATTGATAACCACATCGTAATAACTGATCTTTATTATATTTTACTGATTACGTATCTATATTATAAAGGACAAACGTACCTGTGCGTAACGCTGACGTCACTTTGCGAATGGCAACACTTCACGATCAAATGTCGGTCTTGAAATTTTCGCTACTGCATTTTTTTAATCTTCTCACCATCGTACATTTTCAATTTTCGTCGCATAGGGAAAAAATTTACTTTCAAATGCAATTTGTTTAAAAACTGTATCTTAATTGACTGATGTATTATGTTTTTAAAAATATTTTTTAAGTCTATCTTATCATGTGCTGGTTTCAATACATAATAATAATAAACATTTTGCACATAAAGCAAAAACATTGTTCAGCATTTGTTTCTGACTATTTTTGCATTACGAAATTAATACTTCCTTTATAAACAAATAAAAGAATAATATTAAAAAAAAAAACCTAATCTAACATATTTGTGAAAGACAAATTAACGAAATTAATACTTCTTTTATAAACAAATAAAAGAATAATATTTAAAAAAGAAAACACAAATCTAACATATTTGTAATCTTACAATTTAAATTTTTAGATCATCAAATAGGATTCTTTTTTATCAAATGGAATTTGTTTGCAAAGTTCATCTCAGTTGACTGATTGTCTATGGTTTTAAAAACAATTTTAATGCATGAAATATTTTTTTATTTATCTACATCGCGCGAAGCTCGATTACGAAAGATTAATCCGTTTGCCCTTAAAACAAAATAAAGAGTTCATCATTTTCTTACTGTTAATATCCATTTAAAAAAAAACTTCCCTATGAATACATAAATAAAATAATATAAATAAAACACAAATTTAACAGACACATATAAGCTCTGAAATTATCAGAATATAAAAGAGTGCCGTAAGTAGCAAAATCTTGGTCAAATAACTCTTAGCATGCGGCTAATAAGAAAATAACGCTTTTGATAAATTTCAAAAATTTGATTGTATAATTCGTATTTTTCATATGAAAAATGCTTCTTTAATGTAAGTGGGCAATCGAAAAAAAATTTATTGCATATAAAAAAAATATTAGTTTTCAATTTAAAAAAAAATGGTTTCACCTATATTCTGTAACCCGGGAAGCCCGGGTACGATCCCCTAGTTTAAATAACGTTATTGTAGGTTTACAAACATTTTAATTCATGCGGAACAACCTACCGGTTTTCTAGCGATATCTATATTGATAATATCTCAACAAGTAAGTAACTCGTTGTTGTAGCGCTATCTCGATTTTTCTACTGAAATCATAGATGTCACAGATTAGCATAAATTTTTGAATGGGAACTTGGGAACTGTAAATTAAAATCTTAGATTTAAAAAAAAATAGCATTTTTGTCCAGTGTGCAAGAAAAGGTTAAATAGCATTGCACATAGTTGCTTGCTATAAAATGTGAAATCTTCGCAAGTTAGAGTGATAATCTTACGCAACCATACCTACGACAGGAAGACAAGTTGCAGTAATTACGGACATGTTTCCGTGTAAATTTTACCTAAATAGAAGCTGTGGCCGTCTTAGCTACTTTAGGCAAATTTGAAGCAATTTCTAAAAGCGTTAGAGGAAAATCTCCAATTGTGGTATAATCTTTGAAGTTTTAGTTACTTCAATAAAGTTTATTTTGAAGTTCACAGAACTTCAGTTAGATAGACATTTCTTAAGATAAAATGACAGGACAGTAGTTACTCTAGCTACCTTAAAACTGACAGGGACTTTGCTTATTCAAGATTATTTTTAAGGTTAGTTCTACTTTCGCCCCTCAATCTTAGTTGATTGAATCGCACCACAAACATAGATTAATTGCCCTCGAGTCAAATAACCCTGTTATTTCCTTGTTTCTGTTGTTCTTGCTATATGTTAAAACTTAAAGGCGCATTTTCACCCAAGGAAACTGAAGACACTACCATTGTTACAATTTCTTAGTTTATTTCTTACAAGGAAGGTCTCCATACTGGGCATACTCAGAATATGTTGAAAAAAAATGCTAGTGAAAGTACTCATGTATGTAATAAAGGATCAGTTAAAATTAGCGGCGGAATTACAGTAGAAAATCTGTAAAAAAATAAAATACTTTCGAATAATTGGCGTGAAAAGACGAAAGCGGCACGCAATTTGGCGAGCAGCACTTTTCCTCGCCAAAAGCAAACGATTTGAATGAATCTGAAAATTGTTCTTAATTGATTTTGAGAATATGCAGTTTTTTATGAATTTAAACGTAAACCATGAAAGAAATTATTATTATTACATTTTGTATTATACATGTTGCTTGTTGACGATTTGAACGAAATTTCGCCATTGGTTTATTCTCCAATCCACAATTTTTTTTAATTTAAACGGCTTTATCGGTTATAAAAATAACTTTTAACGCCAGATGAATAATGCTGCCGTAATACATTTCCATACCGAAGAAGTTGTTTCCATAGCAACAAAGTTGAATCCACTTCCACAGTGCTCAATGGGGCATATTTTTGAGTTTGGAACAATTTTATTCAATTTAGATTTTGTTTTAAATGATAGTTAAAAAAATATGATAGTTAAAATATGATAGTTAAAAATCGTTATAAGTACATTTAAATATATATGACAAAACTATAGTTAAAACAAACTAAAAATGACAAAGCTAAAGTTATTTAAATTAAACTTATTTAAAAAAATTCAACATAAAAAGTTTTTCCTTAAAGAGTATTCGACAAGCGTATTTTTTTAAATTTTATTTCTTCGCCAAACGGTGATAAGTCGCCAAATAAACGAAATTTTCATTATTTTTTACGGACGCTCTACCGAGGTTCCGCCGAAAATTTTTTTATAAACATATATACCCATGGGAGAAGAACATTCTGTATTTTTTTTTCAGATTTTTCTGAGTATGCCCGTATGGAGACCTTCCTTGTTAGATGCTGTTTGTAAGCAGTTTCAGAAATTCCAGTTTAGTTTGACCTCTTTACATGACCCTGACGAAAACATTGTCATTCTTGGTACAAAAATATTTGAGGCTCATTTTAGGAAGCAATGAAACAATCTTCCAAATACTAGTCGAAGAACGGATTAATAAAATGATTGATTTATAAATTAAACATATCACCCTTCACTTAACGTTACCTTGCATAAAAAGTCAAGAGAAACAAAGTATCATTAATGCAGTTTCGACATCTCAGCTGCTGTTTCGGATCATCGTCTGGTATAGAAGATTTCATTTCACCCTTGTTCTTATGTCGCTGAGAAACACTATTTTATTATTATTTATTTTTGTGTATGTAATAAACTTAATATTAATCAAATATATGTAATTAGACTACTTTATCGTTGCTTCTGGAGGTATTATTTATTTATTAGTAGATATTCGTCCGAAAACTGTACATTCAACTGCAGATAGAGACGATACAGATAAATCCGTATTTTAAGGTCTAGTATTCATTTAGTGCCTTATACTATTAAGAAAAAATTTCGGTGCTTTAGAAAAAATATATGAACATGTAATAATACATACATATTTAGATAAATATATTTTTTTGTAAAAGTATTCCTCTAAAAGTATAAAATATTATTTTTAATCAGTACAGAGTGAAAAAATTAAGTGAAACAGCACAAAAATAACATAACTGAAGATGGAGCAAAATACTGATACTTAGCACTAAAAAAGCGACATAATGATATAGAATTTTAAGAATAAGATAAAAAGGGAAAAACCTAATTTATAGCAATCAAAGTCAGGAGTTAGAAAGCCACCACCCCCGTCGGCGCGTGCTTTGTTCAAGCCCAACTTGTATCTGTGAAAAAAGCAAAAAATTCTACTTTTTGTATTATTTTTTCGCTTATGTCATTCGTATCCGTTTCGTTTATGAAATACTAGTTTATTTTGACGTCTTTATATGACCCAAGTGGAAAAATTTTGAGACAAAAATATGTGAGGTTCATATTAGGGAGCAATGAAATAACCTTCCAAATACCGGTGGAATAACGAGTTAATAATAGATGATTTATAAATAAAACATATCATCCTTCATTTAAGAAGACACGTCGCCTTGCGTAAGAAGTCAAGATAAGAAACGGCACAGAAACCATTAATCATATAATGCAACTAGTAATTTGAAAATATTTTTCAAAAAAAAGAAGAAAACATTTCTGACGTCGGACAAAAATTTTGGAGAAAATATTGCCTAAGAAATGTCATTCCTTGGAATAATTTTCCGCTAGGCTACTCAAGTAAGTTGAATTGCGACAGTGTTTCACCGTTAGAACCACCCTATCTTACAAACTTATTAACGTAGATGAGTAAAATTTGATCTAATGATTGAGAAATCGCAATCTTGGTTTAGTGTGCTTCGGAGAAATTTTTCATGAATGATACAACTTTTTTTTTTCTGCGCTTATCATTAATGTATTGAAAAGTATTTTACAGTAAACTCTCTGTAAGGTGGACTCTGTGTAAGACGGAAATTTGTCTAACTCGGAAAGATTTTCAAGTCCCTGCGAATCCATAGACATAGAGTAAAATTTGTCTAAGGCGGAATACTGTCCACTACGGAAAATTTCCTCGGTCCCAATCAGGGCTTAAATTGCGCCGGAGCCCACCGGAGCTCGGCTCCGGCACTTCTCTGTTTTTAGTAAATATTTCAATATTGATCGGAATTCACCGGAGCCCATAAATGCAGGGCTCCGGAGCTTTGTGCAATAGCGCTTCCGAAAAACCGAAACGCTCGAACTCAATGTGTCTGTAAATTAAAAATTTTATTTACTCAGGTATAGAAAAAATAAAATAACTCTCCCCCTCTTTTAATGCTATTTTGATCAGAATAGGAGAAACGGAAATAGTGTTTTGTTTATCTTACTGATATTTGCAGATTTATGTCTGGCATTGATTTCGGCGGCATGTATATTGGCGCCATTCAAGAGCGCGAACAATGAATTTGCTTTCAATTTGATTTTCTTTTCTGACACTAAGATATTTTTTAATTGAATCCTTTTTTTTTTTAAATCTAGATATCTAACCGGAAAAGAATATTTTCTTTTTTTAGTCAACGAGCATCAGTTTGAGATATTGTTTGTTTGAGGTTTTTAGTCTTCCATCGCGTACGAGTACGAAAATAACGTTAGTTTTCTATTTATTTTTCGTTGTCGTCTGCTCTGCAGATTTAGAAAGTTGTAAGTAATAGTCATTTGTAAGTAGATATAATTGTCATGTATTGTTATTTTTATAGTAAGTAATAGAGCAGCGTTTCCCCTTTTTCTACAAAAGCATCGAAACTTTCCGATCACGGTGTGACACAGAGTGACGTCAATGAGTGACGGTGGAAAGGGGCAGAGGAACGCTACGGTTATTAATTAGTATTAGGGCAAAATATTAGGGCTCCGGTACTTTTTTTGTTAGAAATTAAGCCCTGGTCCCAATCGACTCCGCCTTAGGCAGAGTTTACTGTATTTTATGAGAAATTTTCGCAAAAATCAGCAAACAATTACAGTATAGAGATAACAAACAAATTTTGTGGTACTTACGTGGATAATTTATGTCGCCGCGTACTTTTTGTCCTTTCTCCAAATTTTTACAAGGAATTTTCAGAAAAGAAAAAAAATCGTGCATATTCTCAGAAAAAATAGAAATTAGTTTATATTATATCACTCATAAAAATGCCACCAGAAAATTGTAAACTTTAAAGACATTGACAGGTCCCTAACGTTAATGAGACGTATGCTTAATGTATATTTCTGATAATTAATTTTATTTTATTTATGTATTGTATTTACCTGTATATCATTATCCACGTACTTGAGTTATGGACACGAGATATGAACACACATTTTTCTTATCTATTGTATTAAAATGAGTACCATTATATTCATATTTGTATTGTATAAAATGAAATACCATAAGAGGAGCTTTAATCCACCAGAATGTGGATAATATAAGAGAAAGCTAGATAGCCGAGAAACAAGAGTGATGAACAAAAGATAATCTCCTGTGATGACCTGTTGGTGGGTGAGCGGTCGAAAGGAACATGTGGAGGTGCCCTTGATCAGGACCGTGCAAAACGGGGGGCGAAGGGGGGTCGCCCCGGGCTCGGAAATTGAAGGGGCGACAAATTTATACCACAAACCTGATTTTTCTAATTTTTTGAAAAAGAAAAATTATATATTTACAGATTGGGAATTTTTTTCAAAATGAAAGTACGTTCATTTTTTGTTTCAAAGTTATCGCATTGTCCCTTAGCCTACACCCAAATCCAAATTTATGAATAATGACGTCTTCTTTTCAAAACTCGTTTTAGGCCTTTGTCTTGGTCTTTTTCGCTAACCTTCTCTTTTCTGGGTCTGTAATTTTTTTTCTGTGCTTGTGACAAAAACATATACTCTCAAAATAGCATGGAATTTTTCTTCTGGGGATGCAAAAGGGTTGCAAACTGTTATACTTTACTGCTAGATACATATTTTCTGCATCCATTTCCCAGATTCTCTTGGCCAATATATAAGTGCAATTTCCTCTTATGTTATTTAGTTGTTTGGAGTTTCTGAATTAAAATTAAACATAAAGTTCCAAAATGAACGCGAAATATGTATTCAATAGAATTTATTTATGTTCCTACACTTTTCAGTTTTGTGATACATCTCACAAAGAAAAAGCGTGTTTGTGGGGGGGGGGGGGAGGGGGAGCAAATTGAAAGTTTGCCCCGGGCGCAATTTTCTCTTCGCACGGTGCTGCCCTTGATTTTGAAACCCCTTTACGATAATAATAATTTTTAAAAAATGAGGATTTGTAGACCATTAACTTGTTTTAAAGCCCTTTAGTTTGTTATTACGTGAATTTAGGTTATTGATTGTTAAATTGATATTTTAAAAGTGTTAGTCGTTTTAGATCCATATTTGTACTAAAGTAACAATTTCAGAAAAAGGAT
Source organism: Maratus speciosus (assembly GCA_963932465.1). Taxonomy (NCBI): domain Eukaryota; kingdom Metazoa; phylum Arthropoda; class Arachnida; order Araneae; family Salticidae; genus Maratus; species Maratus speciosus. The sequence continues at coordinate 121,026,704 of OZ010788.1, read as the reverse complement.
CCTTCTATCACTTACAGTGTCATTTTGTTTTTGCAAAAGCGATGAATGTGTATTTGTAGCGTTATTTTAACTTTACCTCCCAAGAGACACGAGCCATTAAAATGTCTTAATCATTTTTTTAAATTTTTTTATTCATTTTTATTTTCAGAATACTTTTAAATATTTTTTAACTTGCACATTTGTTTTATGCGTCACGTATTGAGTTTATTTTAAATTATGCAATACAGTTTAAAACTGAATTAAATAATTCCACAATATTTTCCTAATATGTAAACGAATAGTTATGTTGAAGTTTAGCTGTAAAAATAGAGGGCTTAAAATAAATGACTGCACAGGGGCGCCACACATCCTATATACGGAACTACTTATAGCTATGCTTCAGCATCTATGGGAGGAATTTCAGGAGATTTAATATGTAAGATATTTATTAATAAAACTATAATAATTCAATTTTGACATTGCTCATACAACAGAGGCGCTGTAGTCCTTTGTTTATCACCATTTCGGTGACAGCTATATCTTTTCATCTATTTGATGAAAATTTCACCAAATTCAATGTGTAAAATAGTTATTAAAAATTACCGTGAAACTTCTCTGTGAGACCACCTCTCTGAACGACCATTTTTTCATGGAACGAAATTTATTCCCATAGGCTCAGTACTAATTTTACCTCCATTCAGAGACTATGACTATCCCAGTTGAACTCCCTCCATGAGCGACCAATTTCTTTGAAAAAAAAATGAAACAAATTCCGTTTTTCCCTGGTCGCTTGAAGAAGGTTTTATTAGAAAAATAATTCCGGATAGCTCATTATTCATCAGACTTCTAAACTAAGTTTAGATTTTTTTTTTATTCCGGTAACTTTTAAGTGTTTAAACAACTTTGTTCCTTTTTACCCGGCTGAAAAGAAGGGTTATCTGTGTATGTGGATTTCTTTTTACCCTCGAAACATCCTAACGGCTGGATGGATTTTAATAAATGAGGTCTCTATCAATTCGTCTTAACGGCCCGGTGGTTATAGGCTAGGTTTTGTTTTTATAAATTCAAAATGGTGGGCGTAAAACACAAAGTGGCAGTAGAGACGAAAAAAAAATTACGCACCCTATTGAGTGGCATATCATTGGATAGGTCTTTCAAAATGAAGACGATGTTTCATTGATTATTTTACAGTCAGAAGCTCCGTTAAAATATTATACAACCTGGAAGTTGTGAATGTAGGATCTCTAGCTTTACTGCAACCATCATACACATCTATAGACCTCATCAAAACAGTGTTTATAGATAGGAACTAACAATTAAACACAACTTAAAAGTCATCAATACAAGTAAATAAAAAAAATATAGGTAAGTACATAAACAAGTAATATAAAAAATATTTTAAGTCAATTCCTACTTAGGTCAGTCAGATAATTTCTTTCTCCCATTTTTCTTTCCTCTTGAGTAGAACTTAAAATGCCTTAATCAAGAAGAGGGTTCTCTCGGTCTTAAAATACCATGATGAAGAAGAGGGCTCTCTCGATTATTGAAAATTAATTAATTTAATTTAATTAATGAATTAATGTTTGAAAAAAACTGGATTAAAATCAAGTGTCATCTACTACAAGTTAAAAAAAAATTATTTGATCATTATCAGCGCTTATCATTAATGTATTGAAAAGTATTTTACAGTAAACTCTCTGTAAGGTGGACTCTGTGTAAGACGGAAATTTGTCTAACTCGGAAAGATTTTCAAGTCCCTGCGAATCCATAGACATAGAGTAAAATTTGTCTAAGGCGGAATACTGTCCACTACGGAAAATTTCCTCGGTCCCAATCAGGGCTTAAATTGCGCCGGAGCCCACCGGAGCTCGGCTCCGGCACTTCTCTGTTTTTAGTAAATATTTCAATATTGATCGGAATTCACCGGAGCCCATAAATGCAGGGCTCCGGAGCTTTGTGCAATAGCGCTTCCGAAAAACCGAAACGCTCGAACTCAATGTGTCTGTAAATTAAAAATTTTATTTACTCAGGTATAGAAAAAATAAAATAACTCTCCCCCTCTTTTAATGCTATTTTGATCAGAATAGGAGAAACGGAAATAGTGTTTTGTTTATCTTACTGATATTTGCAGATTTATGTCTGGCATTGATTTCGGCGGCATGTATATTGGCGCCATTCAAGAGCGCGAACAATGAATTTGCTTTCAATTTGATTTTCTTTTCTGACACTAAGATATTTTTTAATTGAATCCTTTTTTTTTTTAAATCTAGATATCTAACCGGAAAAGAATATTTTCTTTTTTTAGTCAACGAGCATCAGTTTGAGATATTGTTTGTTTGAGGTTTTTAGTCTTCCATCGCGTACGAGTACGAAAATAACGTTAGTTTTCTATTTATTTTTCGTTGTCGTCTGCTCTGCAGATTTAGAAAGTTGTAAGTAATAGTCATTTGTAAGTAGATATAATTGTCATGTATTGTTATTTTTATAGTAAGTAATAGAGCAGCGTTTCCCCTTTTTCTACAAAAGCATCGAAACTTTCCGATCACGGTGTGACACAGAGTGACGTCAATGAGTGACGGTGGAAAGGGGCAGAGGAACGCTACGGTTATTAATTAGTATTAGGGCAAAATATTAGGGCTCCGGTACTTTTTTTGTTAGAAATTAAGCCCTGGTCCCAATCGACTCCGCCTTAGGCAGAGTTTACTGTATTTTATGAGAAATTTTCGCAAAAATCAGCAAACAATTACAGTATAGAGATAACAAACAAATTTTGTGGTACTTACGTGGATAATTTATGTCGCCGCGTACTTTTTGTCCTTTCTCCAAATTTTTACAAGGAATTTTCAGAAAAGAAAAAAAATCGTGCATATTCTCAGAAAAAATAGAAATTAGTTTATATTATATCACTCATAAAAATGCCACCAGAAAATTGTAAACTTTAAAGACATTGACAGGTCCCTAACGTTAATGAGACGTATGCTTAATGTATATTTCTGATAATTAATTTTATTTTATTTATGTATTGTATTTACCTGTATATCATTATCCACGTACTTGAGTTATGGACACGAGATATGAACACACATTTTTCTTATCTATTGTATTAAAATGAGTACCATTATATTCATATTTGTATTGTATAAAATGAAATACCATAAGAGGAGCTTTAATCCACCAGAATGTGGATAATATAAGAGAAAGCTAGATAGCCGAGAAACAAGAGTGATGAACAAAAGATAATCTCCTGTGATGACCTGTTGGTGGGTGAGCGGTCGAAAGGAACATGTGGAGGTGCCCTTGATCAGGACCGTGCAAAACGGGGGGCGAAGGGGGGTCGCCCCGGGCTCGGAAATTGAAGGGGCGACAAATTTATACCACAAACCTGATTTTTCTAATTTTTTGAAAAAGAAAAATTATATATTTACAGATTGGGAATTTTTTTCAAAATGAAAGTACGTTCATTTTTTGTTTCAAAGTTATCGCATTGTCCCTTAGCCTACACCCAAATCCAAATTTATGAATAATGACGTCTTCTTTTCAAAACTCGTTTTAGGCCTTTGTCTTGGTCTTTTTCGCTAACCTTCTCTTTTCTGGGTCTGTAATTTTTTTTCTGTGCTTGTGACAAAAACATATACTCTCAAAATAGCATGGAATTTTTCTTCTGGGGATGCAAAAGGGTTGCAAACTGTTATACTTTACTGCTAGATACATATTTTCTGCATCCATTTCCCAGATTCTCTTGGCCAATATATAAGTGCAATTTCCTCTTATGTTATTTAGTTGTTTGGAGTTTCTGAATTAAAATTAAACATAAAGTTCCAAAATGAACGCGAAATATGTATTCAATAGAATTTATTTATGTTCCTACACTTTTCAGTTTTGTGATACATCTCACAAAGAAAAAGCGTGTTTGTGGGGGGGGGGGGGAGGGGGAGCAAATTGAAAGTTTGCCCCGGGCGCAATTTTCTCTTCGCACGGTGCTGCCCTTGATTTTGAAACCCCTTTACGATAATAATAATTTTTAAAAAATGAGGATTTGTAGACCATTAACTTGTTTTAAAGCCCTTTAGTTTGTTATTACGTGAATTTAGGTTATTGATTGTTAAATTGATATTTTAAAAGTGTTAGTCGTTTTAGATCCATATTTGTACTAAAGTAACAATTTCAGAAAAAGGATCCTTCTATCACTTACAGTGTCATTTTGTTTTTGCAAAAGCGATGAATGTGTATTTGTAGCGTTATTTTAACTTTACCTCCCAAGAGACACGAGCCATTAAAATGTCTTAATCATTTTTTTAAATTTTTTTATTCATTTTTATTTTCAGAATACTTTTAAATATTTTTTAACTTGCACATTTGTTTTATGCGTCACGTATTGAGTTTATTTTAAATTATGCAATACAGTTTAAAACTGAATTAAATAATTCCACAATATTTTCCTAATATGTAAACGAATAGTTATGTTGAAGTTTAGCTGTAAAAATAGAGGGCTTAAAATAAATGACTGCACAGGGGCGCCACACATCCTATATACGGAACTACTTATAGCTATGCTTCAGCATCTATGGGAGGAATTTCAGGAGATTTAATATGTAAGATATTTATTAATAAAACTATAATAATTCAATTTTGACATTGCTCATACAACAGAGGCGCTGTAGTCCTTTGTTTATCACCATTTCGGTGACAGCTATATCTTTTCATCTATTTGATGAAAATTTCACCAAATTCAATGTGTAAAATAGTTATTAAAAATTACCGTGAAACTTCTCTGTGAGACCACCTCTCTGAACGACCATTTTTTCATGGAACGAAATTTATTCCCATAGGCTCAGTACTAATTTTACCTCCATTCAGAGACTATGACTATCCCAGTTGAACTCCCTCCATGAGCGACCAATTTCTTTGAAAAAAAATGAAACAAATTCCGTTTTTCCCTGGTCGCTTGAAGAAGGTTTTATTAGAAAAATAATTCCGGATAGCTCATTATTCATCAGACTTCTAAACTAAGTTTAGATTTTTTTTTTATTCCGGTAACTTTTAAGTGTTTAAACAACTTTGTTCCTTTTTACCCGGCTGAAAAGAAGGGTTATCTGTGTATGTGGATTTCTTTTTACCCTCGAAACATCCTAACGGCTGGATGGATTTTAATAAATGAGGTCTCTATCAATTCGTCTTAACGGCCCGGTGGTTATAGGCTAGGTTTTGTTTTTATAAATTCAAAATGGTGGGCGTAAAACACAAAGTGGCAGTAGAGACGAAAAAAAAATTACGCACCCTATTGAGTGGCATATCATTGGATAGGTCTTTCAAAATGAAGACGATGTTTCATTGATTATTTTACAGTCAGAAGCTCCGTTAAAATATTATACAACCTGGAAGTTGTGAATGTAGGATCTCTAGCTTTACTGCAACCATCATACACATCTATAGACCTCATCAAAACAGTGTTTATAGATAGGAACTAACAATTAAACACAACTTAAAAGTCATCAATACAAGTAAATAAAAAAAATATAGGTAAGTACATAAACAAGTAATATAAAAAATATTTTAAGTCAATTCCTACTTAGGTCAGTCAGATAATTTCTTTCTCCCATTTTTCTTTCCTCTTGAGTAGAACTTAAAATGCCTTAATCAAGAAGAGGGTTCTCTCGGTCTTAAAATACCATGATGAAGAAGAGGGCTCTCTCGATTATTGAAAATTAATTAATTTAATTTAATTAATGAATTAATGTTTGAAAAAAACTGGATTAAAATCAAGTGTCATCTACTACAAGTTAAAAAAAATTATTTGATCTTGATTGGATGAATAATAAGTATTTTATTAACGATTGAAAATTTGAACAAGATATATAGCGAGAGTGTGAGCTAATAGTAAGAATTGAAAAAAAATAGTTTCACATTGATGAGAAATAATTAATTAGTTCGCTTTTTACACAGTCGGGTTTTTTGATTTTTTAAATTTAATTCTTTATTTACACAATAAATTTAACTCTGATGACACATTAAGAATGGTGGCCAATAAACTTCCCCGCCCTATTCTGTCAGGAAACTCTCAGAGAAATAGATAAATTAATGAAATTGTCATTATTTGTTCCCGTACAAAAAAAAATTGCATTTATTTACTGAACGTCGAAATAAAAGTTACAAAAGATAAAACCGTAAAATCAATGCAAACGTCAATGTATTCATTTTTTAATCTCTGCAGTAATTAACTTATGTAATTAACTTTTGTTTTGATACTTAAATTTTCAATTTTTTCCCTAATGTGAAAAAAAAATTGTAACATTAATTGTTACCCTTTTCAAGAATTAAAATATAGATTTAAACATGACCTCCATTAAGAGACCACCTCTCGGAGCGACCAATTTTTATTGGAACGGAACGTGGTCGCTGTTGGGGAGATTTTACTGTATTTTGATTCAATTTTGGCTTTGTTCCCTCAGTAGAGGTCCTGCTATTCCATTTTTTGTGACGAGCATTATAGCAATATCACATTTTCTACTGGGTAGATAAGCATCCAAATTGTACATTTGAAGTTATTAATTAAAAATATTATGTGTTTTCGCAATTTTGTATTTGAATACTCAACAGGAGGCGCTATTCAACTGTGCTTTTTTTACTTTGCTGATCACTGTAACTCCTTATTACTGTTGTTATTTTTTTTATGCACTAATGCATATAATTTTATTAAAGCTGCTCTTATGGTATTTTATTTTATACAATACAAATATGAATATAATGGTACACATTTTAATACCACAGATAAGAAAAATATGTGTCCATAACTCGTGTTCATAACTCAAGTGCATAGATAATGATATATAGGGTAAATAGTACACATAAAAAAAATAAAATTAATTAACAGAAATGTGCATTAAGCATACGTCTCATTAACGTTAGACACCTGTCAATATCTTTAAAGTTTAAAAAAAAAAAAAAACTATGGCATTTTTATGAGTAATCCAATACGAGTTAACTCCTATTCCTTCTGAGAATATTGCACGATTTTTTTTTCTTTTCGGAAAATTCCTTGTAATAGTTAGGGGAAAGGACAAAAAGTACGCGGTGGCCTAAATTATGCACGTAATAATTGGTGAGTAACAGCGTTATTTAAATTACTATATTAGAATAGTATAGAAGAAAGTTTTTATTGTCACTCAGCAGAGTATTTTTCCTATTGGAGATACGTAAGAACTTACAAAAGTGTTCAAAATAAGGTAGAAAATTATATTTTGGTAATGTAAACACCTGTCGTTAATTTTCTAAAACTTACACTTTAAAAAATTTTATAGGGTACCTAAGTTCTATAATTTATGCTTGGAAAACTTTTCTCTGAGCTTTTACAAATATACAGTAAATATTATTTTTTTCTACGGCCAACATTCACTTAATTGTAATACAGTGGGTGATCGGTTAACGAACTGTTCGGTTTACGAGCAGATCGGTTAACGAACTGTTCGGTTTACGAGCAGATCGGTTAACGAACACTTTCGCGAGATATTTTTATGTTCTGATAACGAACACCTCACAGAAAAAAAAAAAAAAAAAAAAAAAAAAGCCAAGAAGAAGCAATGCTACGTTTACGATTTGCCGAGCTGCATTTAATTGCATGTATTGTCGACTTACAGAACATTTTAACAGTTGTATACGCATGGAATAATTAATTTATGGGCTACTGGGGGACCCTACATTTTAGGACCCCCAAATCAGAATGAACAGATTACAAACAATAACTTTTTATTTTTTCTGTCCAATTTTAAAGAAATATTTTTAATTGCAAATTCATTCTTTTTATTGAAATTTAGTTCGCAAATTATTAACAGGCTCTGGGCCCCATTTGAGCATTATTGGGCCCTGCAGTAAACACGATCTTTTAGAGAACCAAGAAGTTTTTGAAAGATCAAAATGACAAATTGATATGATTTAATGCCGTAGCCAATGAATATAATCCTAAAAATTTTTACAAAGGGAATGTCTTTTTTTTTTTTTTTTTCACCCTCCATTAATTTTGAAATGCGTTTGTCTGAATGCAGTAGTTATTAAAAAACTTGACATATTAAACAAAAACCTAATTTGCAGAACAAATTAAAAAAACAAAATTTATTTCCTAAATTGTTTAAGCCCGAGAAGGGGCAGATATTAAGATATTTCCTTCAATTTGTTCTACATTTAATGTTAAATTTTTATAACAAATAAGCTAAACCAATTGAACATTAAAAAATAAAAATGAAATTCATACAATATATTGCTTTAAACACCTATATACTTAGATTCCGTTCAAATGAAATTGAAATAAATCTTAGACTTTTTCCATTTTTAAGTTGTAAATATTTGTACTGCAGATTTTGCATTATGTTTATGACGATTGTACATAATATGATAAGGTACATGCAAAATACAAAACTTTAAAAAAAGTCCAAGATTTATTTCGATTTCATTTGAACGGAATCTAAGTATATAGGTGTTTAAAGCATTATATTGTATGAATTTCATTTTATTTTTTAATGTTCAATTGGTTTAGCTTATTTGTTATAAAAATTTAACATTAAATGTAGAACGAATTGAATAAAATATCTTAATATCTGCCCCTTCTCGGGCTTAAACAATTTAGGAAATAAATTTTGTTTTTTTAATTTGTTCTGCAAATTAGGTTTTTGTTTAATTTATTTATTTATTTATTTATTTATCTTGTTCAAATTTTCAATCGTTAATAAAACTAGGGGATCGTACCCGGGCTTCCCGGGTTAAAGAATATAGGTGAAAACATTTTTTTAAATTGAAAACTAATAATTTTTTATGTGCAATAAATTTTTTAGATTGACCACTTACATTAAAAAAGCAATTTTCATATGGAAAATACGAATTATACAATCTAATAATTTTTTGAAAATTATCAAAAGCGATATTTTTTATGAAATGACGTCATTTGCATCCGCTAAAGTAATTCACTTTTACAATCCAGTCTTAAATTTCGTCTATAAAAAAGTGTGCCTATGACGTCATTACCACGGAATAACAGACAATATTCTTGACATAGCCCATATTTTAATTTCAACTTTTTTTTAAGTTTTTATGTGAAAATGGCAACAAAAAGATACAGTATCTCCTATTTTCGACTATTTTCCGTTTACTTTCAATGACTTTTAATAGAAATGAGGTACTTTTGCTGCCACGATAAGAAAAATGGTATTAAAAACTACAAAAAAATTAATATCTCAAAAATAAATTGAGATACAGCTTTCAAACAAATTGCATTTAAAAGATAATTTTTTTTCCTTATACGATGGTGTAAAAATTTAAAATGTGCGATGTTTAGAAGTTTAAAAATTTGCAGTAGAGAAAATTGCAAAACCAAAATTTTATTTCAAATTTCAAAGTGTTGCCATTCGCAAAATGACGTATGCGTTACGCACAGATATGTTTGTCCTTTATAATATAGATACTCATTATTCACCCTATCAAGTTGAAATAATTTTTTTTAAACTTGTACTGGATGACAATTGATGTTAATACAGTTTTTTCAAATATTAATTAATTAATTAAATTTTAATTAATTAATTTTAGTTTTGCATGGGAAACAAAATGGCGGCCATTGGTTGTTGAAGATCAATTAAAGTATTTTCAATAAGGGGTTACCATAAGGGGGACCCTGTTCTGTCGCCAAATACCGCCAAGTTTGTCGCCAACTTGGCGATATATCGCCAAATTTGGCGGCCAAAATGAGTCGCCAAAAGTGACGCCAACTTGGCGATATCTCTAATATTTCGCCAAATTCCCATAGAGTTCCATTGTAAACCTACTTGCTTATAGAAAATCAACAAATTTAGATATTTTAATGCAACAAAAACTAATATTAGCTCAAGGGATTATATTAAATTTTTCTTTGATGACCTAAGTAGGAATTGACTTTAAAAACAGAATTTTTATATTACTTGTTTTTAATACGTCACGACATGGACAAAGCCATCAAAATACGACCTGTCCATATTATTTAAGGACGTATATTAACCCTATTATAAAGGGAAGCTTTATATATTCTTTTTGTATGTTATTTAGTTTTTAAGAACGAATTAATTGAATTTCCATACAAATCTATACTAAATGTATGATCGGTTAACGAACAATTCGGTTAGCGAGCACTATTTTGGAACGGATTAAGTTCGTTAACCGATCATCCACTGTACTTTGAATTTTATGAAATTTCGAAGTTCTACGGCACAAAAAACAGACTATTTTGGGTCACTTTTTCCTGGTTTCACAAACATTTCCATTATTAAAACATATTATATATGATTTTTCAACGTCGAAATGGAGTTGTAAACTATTAACACGAAACAATGAAGCAAACTCTATGGTTTTAAAGAGGAATTTATTTATTTTTTTATTTTTTAACTATTTTTAAAATTTTGGAACAAAGTAGCCCATGCTGGGGACTTCTTTGGTCCATTCACTTAGTTTCATATAAAATGAACACATTTCATATGTAAATGAATACATTTTTATTGAAACCCCCTTGCAAATAGCATTGGCTAATAAATTAACACTACAAACTTGATAAACAAATGATTTTTTCTTAACATTTAAATACAATAAACCAATTGCTAATATTAACACGTTCACGCCGGCGCGGTGGGTCACACTCGACTGTCTCAGAGTCTCCGGCTTTTTGCACACCACTATTATTTTAGAGAAAATGCTGTTCCTTTAAATCGCCCGAATGTTCTAATAAAATAAAACAATATTTTCTGTATTAAAATACTGGTATCCAAAAAGACGGTGACTTGGCAGCTATGAGACAATCGAGTGTGACCCACCGCGCCGGCGCGTGAACGTGTTAAAGAAACGAGAAACAGCTTTCATCATGTTATCCTGAGCAACTGGAACAAAAACAATTAATGTAACATTTTGCAACAGTAACATTTGAAAAAAATGTTACTTAAAACATGTTTTAAGAGATTTGGTTGTATAAAAGGCATTTCTAAGTAATTGGGGCTATTTTCGGACCAATAAAAGCCTGGCACAAAGTAGCCCCGAAATTACTAGTTATCATGTTAGCTTTATGAAAACATTAATATTTCCTGTCAAAATAAGAAGTTAAAGGGGAAAACTATGATCACACATGGGTTACAGGTTACTAAAGATAATATTTTGACACTTACCTTATTTGTAGCTCTTATCCAGATCGTTTCAGTATAGAAAGTTTGGAAAGTTTAAATTTATACACGAAAACAGTTGTCTTACAATCACATCCACTAAAAAAATTAATTGCCCCCAAACTATTCAAATACCCTGTAGTAGGGTATAAAATATTTTTTCAAGGGCAAAAACTCCAAATTATTTTGTATTGTTTGTTCAATACAAAGAATAATTTTTTTTTTTTTTTTATAGGATGGAGCAAAGTAGCTCCGGTTGACGGTAATTTGTGATACACAAAAACCGTATAAAAATTAAAAAACTGTAACTTTTCGAAAATAAATGGCAAGACTATTTCAGAAACATAATCTTAATTTCTACGTTATTTTGAACACTTTTGCAATTTGAATCGCTTACGTGTGTCCAACAGGCAAAAAATTAAAGCGCATTTCAATCTTTTTGCGATGCCCTGTATAAAATAATGCAAGTAAATTTTGAGGCAAATATATTTTAGCAGATATTTCTAAATAACATTTTATTATACAAGATAAAAGTTCTTTAAGTAAATGTTATTAATAAGTTGTTTTAACAATTAAAAATGATTTCTATTATTTGAATTTTGTTACACAAATTTGAATTATACAATGGGTCTGTTCAGAAGTTCAGTTCACGCCACTCGCGCGCTCAGAAGTTTTTGCCATGGAGTAGGTCTTCTCGAAGAAAGGCATTTTAAAATAATACAATTATTTCACTATTTTTATGGTTCAAAACAGGTAAAACCAACGACTATATTTCTTTATCCTTCCAAAACTTCGTTTTTGTAACAGAAATACATGTCTAGGTTCACTCAGATAAAATCCAAAATATTCGGAAAAAGCATCACGTGACCTACTTCATCTACTTTAGCCCGTTCAGCGTTTAAAATTTGCCAACCAACCCCACCCAAACTTGGCTCGTGCGACTCAGAAAAATTTTCTGGGCGATTTGATCACGTGTTTGTGCGTTTTGTGTTTTTGTTTTATTGGTTGTGCTTTGTTTGGTAAGTTGACACTTTTCTTTTTATTTATTTAAAAATGATTTATTAGTTGCTTTATATTTTTCGTGATAAATAGAATACTGTTAATAAACCAAGATTGTCATATCAACATATTACGAGATTTAAATCCACTATACTGGATGGATTTCAATGGAATTTGCACTGTTAGTTAGACAATTTTTCTGAGAAGGTTTTAGTACATATATTTCTTATTTTATGATTGCATATTTTAATACCGTGTGGATAACAGACTAAAATACATCATAAAACATGAGAAACAAATGGCAGTCAAAAACATATATTATAAGCAGAATATACTTACTTATACTTTCAGTAGAAAATTTATAAACATTCCAATAACATTTTATTCGCTACCAAACTAGACGGCAAACCCCATATATTTTTTATCTCTTTAAAAAATATATATGTGCAGATATTTTTAGTTAAAATAATGTACATCTATTACATTTTATTTTTATAATATTTTCCATGTTGATTTTAACACGTAAAATATGATTTGCATCCTAGTCTGGATAAAAATTCACTCCTAAAGTACTAAAAAAAATAAGAAAAGAAGGAAAGAAAGAAAGAAAAACATCAAAAAATTATCCTACACGCAAAAGAATATTTTCGCACAATTTTTTTTTTTTTTTCATTTGCTTAATATATATATCACTTTGAAACGAAACTTTGAATATAAAAATGCGTTCAAATGTAAAACGTTCATCGCGAAATAGCTCATTTTCTCGTATTTAAATAAGTATTTTATTATTATAACAGAAATGCATGTGCTTCTGTATAATAAAAATAAAAAAATTATCTTTATCCAAAAGATTTTTATTTATTATGAAAAATATAAAGCAACCAATAAAATAAAAAAATTATAAACACAATTTGGGGCTGGAAGGATTCGAAGCCATAGCCCCTAGTCGCGGGTTCAATGCGCTTTCCATTCAGCCATGCAGCTCACCTTTCATTTCCAACAGATTATCGTTATAATTAGCACCATAATTAACAAATCCACGATGTGTTCCTGAACCCATTGAACGTTTATGCCATCCACGATAAAGACCCACTCCATGTTCCTGTCTCCTCAGCTCGCGCGCGCGGTGCGCGTGCATCTTGAACACACTCAATTTAAACACAGGAAATGATGCATATGAATGACATGGAATTATTACATAAAACACCGAATTTTTGAAGAGTTTAATATTTTTCAGTGTAATATTTTTTAACATACAAGAAAAATTTAATAAGCATTTTAATTTTTTTGTTGTTGTTGTTGTTGTTGTTGTTAAATACATATGCAATAACTGTTTTTCCCCTCCCCTAAATCAATATTTTTTCTTTTATCTCTTTTATTATGCATTCCAATGCATTATATTTTGCTTGTTTAGCTGCCTGTTATATGAAATAATGCATATATGAAATATTTTTGTACTACATTTTGTTCCATTTGCGATTTTTTTGTTGTGGCTGTTGTTGTTTTTTTTTTTTTTTTTTGTCAATTTTTTTTTTTTTTTTTTTTTTTTTTTTGGTACCATCCACATATAAAAATGTTTAGAATTGTCAATATTTTGAGATTTCCTAGTGTGTTCTCCAAGCCAATTGGCTTTACTTTAATAGTACATGTTTTAGTATAACGATTAATGTATAATATTATCTTCACTTAGAATTTGGTTAGTATTGTTATATGAACTTGTAAGATAAATTTTGACAGGTATTTTATATATATCGCTCACCCGCAAGAAAAGTGACACATCTCGCAAAAATTCATTTTGCGTTTTATTCCACAAATAGGTTTGTTATAGGTGTGTCTTGCTACACAAAAAGTTTCGTAAGTGTAGTTATACGGAAAATCACTTTATTACACTATTTGTCCATTCGTGACCACAGAAGAGGGATGGATTGTGTGGGGAGGTAAAATTATCCAACCCTCCAAAACTCATCATAAGCCTTCATTCTTAGGGTTTTATAATTTTATGCACGATTTTACTCCTGCATGCAGCGCTAAGTGCTATAATTTCATATCACAGAAAAATCATGCAAATTTTCTTTTGCCTCTCCTGTGAAATTTACTTTTGTCGAGATGTGTCATTTTTCTTGCGGGTGAGCGATATATAACCTGACAATTATTCGACATTGCAGAGAGACGCGGACATTTATTATGTAAAACATTAATTTTATGAAGAAAATATTATCTATGATTAGTTTTTGAAGATTTTTTTTAAATACAATATCTTAAATAAATATGTTTTATACCCTTTAGTTCAAATTTCACAAAACTGAATTCTAATGAGATGGCTTAGAGTTTTGGAAATAATGCAAATGCTCAAAGCAAAGAAATAACAGAAGAAAATTGAGCTAAACTTTTAAGGATATTTTTCTATACATTTTCAAAATAATAATGGTAATAAGAATATTTTTTAGGATTTAAAAAGAAAATTCTATTTTGTTGAAATTTCGCTAAAGTAGATTTTAATCGAATAATTAAAAATTTAATGTAAACGTCAAATATTAAAATGTTTCAATTCGTGATTTAATATTTATGTACAACAAACAACAAATTTTTGAAAAACATCTTGCCTTTTTAAATATTAAAATTATTATTAAAATATTAAAATGTTACAATTCGTAATTTAATATTTATGTAAAACAAGCAACAAATTTTTTAAAAAATTTATATTTTTAAATATTAAAGTTACTATTAAAACATTAAAATGTTACAATTCGTAATGTAATATTTATGTAAAACAAATAACAATTTTTTGAAAATTATCTTATATTTTAATTATTACTGTATTACACTTCTTAATTTAATATTTATGTAAAACAAACAACAAATTTTTGAAAAATATCTTATATTTTTCAGAGAATTTTTTAAGGGTACATTTTTTTAAAACACAGGCTCTACGATAAATAGTTTTTATAAAACATTTAGGCATTTTAAAATACATTTCTATTTGAATTTAGATAAACCAGTTTTTAATAAAGTAATTTAAAGGCACGAAAATAATGTATGTGAATTGTGTAAAACAATTATTATCTAAAATAATACATTTTAAGAGGAAACATTATTAAAGTTTTTAGGATAACATTTTCAAGCGCAGGATTTTTTACTTATAATTTCCTCAGAAAAAAAATTAAAGAATTATTTAAAATTTTATAAATATGTATAATTACAGTTACAATAATAATATAAAGCTGCGATAAAAAAAAATGGTTTAAAAAATCATTTCGAAATTCTACAAATACGTAAATTACTTACAATACTAATTTAAAACTGCAATTTCTTAAAGAAATGTTTTTAAAAAGCAGTTCAAAATTCTACAAATCTATAAAATTAGAATTTCTCAAAGAAATATTAAAAAATTAATTAATTAATAATTATAAATTCAACTTAATTAATTAATTAAAAGTTATAGATGCGTAAAATTACAATTGTACAATAATAATTTTAAGCTACGATTTTTCAAAGAAATGTTTTAATCGCTTCAAAATTCTACAGATGCGTAAAATTACGATTACAATAATAATTTAAAGGTACAATTTCTGAAAGAATTGTTTAAAAAAATATTTTAAAATAGTACAAATGTATAATTTCTCAAAGAAACATTTAAAAGAAGAAAACATTCTAAAATGTTAAAAATGTGTAAAATTACAATTACAGTAATAATTTAAAGCTACAGTTTCTCAAAAAAATCTTTTCAAAAATTATTTCAAAATAGTACAAATATGTAAAATTACAATTTCTCAAAAGAATATTTTTTTAATTTAAAATGTTACAAATTCGTAAAATTGCAATAATAATTTTAAGCTATGCTTTTTTTAAAGAAATGTTTTAATCATTTCAATATTCTACAAACGCCTGAAATCACAATTACAATAATAATTTAAAGCTACAATTTCTAAAAGAAATGTTTTTTAAAAATATTGCAAAGTCGTAAAAATGTGTAAAATTACAATTTTCGGAGCAATATTAAAAAAAGTTAAAGTTAGAAATGCGTAAAATTATAATTACAATAACAGTTCAAAGAAAAAATTTCTGAAAGAAATCTTTAAAAAATTATTTCAAAATAGTACAAATGTGTAAAATTACAATTAAAAAAATGTTTTAAAAGACATTTTAAAATTCTACAAATGCGTAAAATTACAATTACAATACTAATTTAATGCTACGATTTCTCAAAGAAATGTTTTTTAAAAGCCTTTCAAAATTCTACAAATGAGCAAAATTGCAATTACAATACTAATTCAAAGCTACGATTTCTGAAAGAAATGTCTTAAAAAATTTTTTCAAAATAGTGCAAATGTGTAAAATTACAATCTTTAAAAGAAATGTTTTAAAAGACATTTCAAAATTCTACAAATGCGTAAAATTACAATTACAATACTAATTTAAAGTCACTATTTCTCAAAGAAATGTTTTTAAAAATCATTTCAAAATTCCACAAATACGTAAAATTGAAATTACAATACTAACTTAAAGCTACGATTTCTAAAAGAAATGTTTTAAAAAATCATTTCAAAATTCTACAAAATGCGTAAAATTTCAATTACAATAATGATTTAAATTTATGATTTCTGAAAGAAATGTTAAAAAAATCATTTTAAAATTATAAAAATGTGTAAAGTTACAATTACAATAGCAATTTTAAATTGCATTCTCTTTTATAAGTAGTTTTAAAAAAAAACACATTTTAAAATTTTACAAATGCGCAAGAAACAAATGCATAAAAAATTGCGCAAAATCCTGTTCCTTCCAAATTTCGCAAAATAAAATTTCATATCAGATAACTCAAATACGCGGATATAATATATACTTATACGTGAGTCAATTATATGATAAAACAACTAAATTTTCGCAACAAAACTGAGCCTCCGCAGACCATTTGACACTATGCCCTGTGTTTTTAATGCTTCTCCAGGTTATTTCCTTCAAAACGTCTAACTAGTGGTCAGTCCACTTTGTCTGCATAAAAAAAACTTACTCTAGATTAAACTATTTCTATCATATCTCCTTCAATTCGTCCAAACAAAAGCTTTTTATAATTGTATAAAAACACTTGTAAGCGAAAAGATATCGCTTCTCTCACGCTATTTTTCTGCTTTGAATTCTTATATTCCTTCAATTAAAGTAGCTTTTTGTTCGCTCTGTGCAAAAATTTCGCCGACAAAGTAGATAGGCATCTTTGGTTGAAGTTAGCACCTTATTGCATGCAGATCAGCGAGGCAGATAGGCAGACTCGTGTCCGCTATCTGAAAAGAAAATCACGGAACAATCAGGCCTAATAAAGAATACTTTCACTCGCAGTTTATCAAATGAAGCAGCTCAGCACCCACTCCTTGCAAGATTCTTCAAAGCATATTACACGTCGTGATGCTGAAATAACTAACCTTTTTGAGATTATTCATGTCGGGATTCTTTTACACATTTCATTGAAATATATTTAATTGCACAATCGACTGGTTGTGTTAGATTTTTTAATGTTCTTTGTTAACTCGAGAATACAATAGTACATAATTTGTGACTATATAACAAAAAATACAATCGCGCACACACACTCATAATATACCGGGTGGCCTAAAAAGGACGGACTGATTTTAAAATTCAATAACTTGCAAACGGTGACAGATATTTAAAAAATTCTTGCAGGATGGTTGTGCATAAGGTCAAAAGTTTTTTTTTACAGTGATTTTCGATTTTAGTTCAAATTACAAACAATAGATGGCGCTGCGATCAATAAACGCTAAATTCAGGCTCGATTTTTGGTCCTTCGGGACCCACTCAATACATTTTAATCTCCTTTTTCCGCATGGAAGAAGAGATCGGTCAAAAAATCGAGCCTGTATTTAGCGCCTATTGCTTACAGCGCCATCTATTGCTTGTAATTCGAACTAAAATCGAAAAGCACTGTAAAAAAACTTTTGACCTCATGCACAACCCTCCTGCAAGAATTTTTTAAATATCTGTCACCGTTTGCAAGTTATTGAATTTTAAAATCAGTCAGTTCTTTTTAGGCTACCCGGTATATTCATAATTTACCTAATTCTTTTTTGTAGTGAAAACTACCTTCATGGCACTTGAGACCTAAAATCGCTGTTCAAACAGAATCGACGCATGCTTCCACCAGTGAAAATCATATTTCTAAAAAAAAATTGTAGTAATTTTTTATAGAACTGAAACTTTCCAAAACAGTTGAGTTAAATAATGACCTAATCTCAGAAATGTGCAATGATTCCGATAGTGAAAATTCCGATAGTGGTCAAGTTGTTCTTGTTGGCAGTGATAATACAAAACGCATAGAATGAATGGTCCATAGCCAAAATACTTTAACTTTACCATAGGTAAGATAACAATACTCGTGTAGATCGAGTAAAGACTATGAATGGCGAACTTCAAAGACCATACTAAAGACTTCACTTGCTTGAAGTTCAAGATGAACAGACAAATTTGCTACCTGACAAACCATTCCTGATTAGCCTCACAGTTCACTTCCACTCCCTAAAGATGATATCATTCACTATTCAGAAGATTGTGCTGATTCTACGAAATTCCCAGGCTATTCTAAACCTGAGAAAGGCGTTCAATAAATTTGTCGTAAACAATACGCTTTAAAATCTTAAAATAGCAAAAGTAATGGTTTTGAAAAAAAATGTAATTAAAACTTTGCCATCTAACGCCTAAATTTATGAACTGTTCTCGTTATTTCAAATCAAATCATATTATACAGGATGTTCCAAATTTATATTTACAACTTTGACCCACCATAAAACAGTAGGTACAGGCGCTGGCGCTGGTCTGTGTATGATTGTCAATGGCTTGGGCGAAGGAACAGGGGATACGAAGTACATAAAAATTAATCATAATAAATTATTATTTCCATTTATCTATTTGAATTTTTGGTGGTGAAATATATTTGAAAAATTCTGAGAGCGATGAAAAATCTGCCAAAATTTCGCCAATCGCTTTATGTTTATTGGAATCGTCTTCCCAGGATTCCCGGTAGGGACGAGAACGAAACAGGTTTCTCGTGCTCTTTCTATATCTAACATTCCTATTTCTATGATCGGTGGTAATCTCAACTGTCTGGAAGTGGTATGAATGGACTACGTTGAACTGCGTTGGAAACTTATTTGAACATATTCCGTATCCTCTTCACTTGTGCCTCGCCGGTCAGCGCTCGTTTTATGTAGCACACTACCTCCATGAACTTCTTTCTCGTCCGTATTTTATTCCGACTTCATCTCTGTGAACCAGGCCACACACTGTATATTTTCCTATGGAATAGCCATCACCAGTTCTGGGTCTTACTGGATCGTACCTGGAAATAACAAACAATTTTTTAGTACAAATAAAACTTTATGAGTCGCTGTTACATGCATACAAAACCGAACTTCGCTATCTTATTTTGTTTAGAAGGAAATTTTTTTAACACCCTGTATAATAAGTGGTGATTAGTTGAAAGGAAAGAAATGATTCTGCGAACCATCTGATAGTAAAAATATGTAATAGTTAAAAAAATGAACTTATCGTGCAGAGACGAAACTATTCATACGTTATTAACATTCGTATATAGTATCAATTGATGGCAAATTGAAAAATATTAGTAGATGGCTCCTGACACTAAAACTTTGTATATTATGCATGCTTACAAATCCACTCAAAATTGCAAAAAAGTACGATTTGATAGTTTTCACTACAGACATGCGTCTCGCGACACACAACTTTTATTTTATTTATTTATTTACATGATTTTTTTTTTTTACGCCATCATTCCCTTTTCGGTTTTACACGATAAAGTATGTGCATAGAAGTAGAAATGTTGAGCAACAGAAATAAAATATATGATTAAGAATTTTTCATAATATTATTTTTGTCTTAATATTAATAAAAATTTTAAATAATGCTCATATTTTTCTGCTGACTACCAAATTATTTTTCGCAGAATCCTACATCGAGTCGGTAACCCGATTTTACTCTAAACTAACTCGACTTGCGGTTCGAGTCGGAACTGGTTGATGGTAATTGCTTTCGTTGCAGACCGGGTTTCGGTTGGATTGACTCTAATTGTTTTGGTTTTGGGTTGAAATTTGACTGCTGTGGGTCGGGGAGATCAGATTGTTCAATAAAGTCTAGAATATATTTTTAATAAAAAAAAAAAAAAAAAAAAAAAAAAACATTTGATAACGAAAAATTTCAACATTTACGATTTCGATTTTCAACATGAAAATAAAATTATTAATAAATATACATTATAATTGTAGACATATGCATATAATTGTAGATTTTTTCCATAATTGTAATAAAATATGTATTATTTTTTTTCCATTTCGGGTCCGGTTGCGCTTAAATAGTTCGGGTTCGGATTTAAATGTGTCAAGTTCGTGTCAGGTTTGAGGTTGGCTGAAAATGGAAATTTCGGGTTCGGGTCATATACGAACCAACCAGCGTAGGACTCTTTGGTAGTCCACGAAAGACCGGTTGGCGACAGTTGATCTAAAACCAAGTATTTCATATTTTCCATGTCTTAGTTTTTGGCTCCCGTACCAATCGTCTGACATCGCCACCCTCTGCAGCAGACTCGACTTACATATCTGGTATCTGTAGAGAGCCCCAAATCCAGAGATGGAGAAACTATGATTCACATGGCCATGTCGGCACTTACAACAGATTCCCCGCACACGAAAATGTGAAATATGATTATCAGTATATGCACAAAGAAGATATACAATGGGAAATTAATGGGAAAAAGGAGTATTGATAGTATTGATATACACAAGAAGAGATGGTTGGAATAGGTACAGAAAAAACTGGCACAAAACCAAATTACAAATTATAAGTTAAAGGCCAGGCATCGGAAGTTCTGGCGAGGTTGGTATACTTTAAAATATACTTTAGGTATACTTTAAAATGGATTGTAGAGCTATTGTGTATGTGTATGTATGATGATCATTATATAGACAAAGCTTATTTTTCTTTTTGTTATAATAAATAAAATTTTGTTTAACACTTACAGACTATCACAAATAATGCAATTATTTTTTCGTGAATTAACAAATTCACATATTTTCTTTTGTAACTATTTTGTCTTTCTAAGTTAATTTAAATAGCTTTATATTTTCAAATGATATTCGTAAGACAATCACTGCAATAAAATGTCAAGTGGACCCTATTTTGCTATGCATATTACTAAAAATTACAAGATATGATCCAGATATAAAGCATTCTTCATCAGACATACAGCAGCAAAAATCTCATTAAGAAAATATTATTACAGTTTTATACAAATTGGATTATTGTAAATATATGATATATCATTAATGATAAGTTACAAATTTTTGAAACAAGCATTAGTATTTTTTTTTTTTTTTTAATCTTATTGCAGTACATGCCACTTAAAAGAATCAAATTTCTGAAGCGAAATTTCATTAAATTAACTGCTGATTTCAATAAACAGCAAAATCACATCTTGACTTTTATTCTTAGTTATTTAATGCGTTAAAGCGACTGATTCTATTAACCAGTGTTTCGTATAAGTAGCATATATTGCAATATTTTCTTACATAAATCTTTTCTTATTAGTCTTGATAGATGTTGTTTGGGAATTTTCGGCACGCGTACATAAAAAAAATTTCACCATTCCTGTCCTAATGCACAATAACACTTTTATAGTAATGTATTGAGTTCATTCACGATAGGTAAGAACTCATAACTGTTATGAACACTATCTTTGTTCTATACATTCATATCGTTAACAATTTTTATCTTCTTCAAATATACTTTTATTTCATTTATAACTTACCCATAGTTGTTATGTCGTGAGAATGTCTTTTGTTTCCAGTTTACGTCTAACCTGAGGCAGAGTCAGTGAAATAAACCCTTTTTTCCATTAAGCATTTCCTTTATGCCTTATTTTCAAAATAATTTACCGTTTTATATACAGCTGCAAATTAAATTCTATGGCTCATAATTCATACTCGGCTAGAAATAAATTCAATTTCTGGATCAAAACATCGAGCTGAAACGACACTGAAAAGAAAAAAAAAATAAAATTGTATTTTACAACCAAAGGTGCTGGCACCCCGGCTGCCTAACATAGTTGCTGTAAAATTTACAAGCTACTGTCTTTACGAGAGCTGTAAAATTTCTCAAGTCTGGGAAAAGTCGTGTTGCTATTGGCTGCATGTGCACGTGACAGTAAGAATTCACTTTTTGCTTGAATTCCCTTTAACAGCATCGGTGCTTAAAAAATTACAACTTAAAGTGCAGGAAAAATCACAGTATTTTAAAACAAAAGGTGCTGCCAATACAGTTGCTGTAACATTTACAAGCTGCTGTCTTTAAGAGTGCTATAAAATTTCTCAAGTCTGGGGAAAGTCGCATTGCTATTGGCTGCGTGATGCACGTGACATAAATAAATCGATTTTTACTTCCCTTGTTGCTTGAATGCGCTTTCACAGTATGGATGGTTGAATTCGATTTCACAGAATCGGCGCTTGAAAAATTACAACATTAAGTGCAGGAAAATTCCTAACATTTTTTTATAGTGAAGATTGAACAAAAATCTCCTAACATAAAGAATTATGATAGTAGTATACAAATAAGTAATTTTTAACAAAAAATAAAACCAATAAGTTCATGGGATTATTTCTTACCATCGTATTTTTGTGACAATGAAGTCCTGCACGGGTCGAGTAATCCGCAACCGAATTCAAAAATTCTATTTGAAGTCAACCTGAAAACCGGCGCAATTGAATACTAAACTAACCCGAAATGAAAGTTACTGTATCCATATTTTAAGACGATTATGAAAAAAGTACGCACCATTTTTATCATTTATGTAGAAAAATAAACATATAATTAAGGTAAAGCTAGGAGAATCTGCGCACATTTCAAAAGAAGAAGAATAAAAAATCTAAATATTAATTTTTTGCTAAACTATGCATGTCTAATTTTGACTTCATTTGTTTTTTATGCATTTCCATTGCTATTTTGTTGTTATGCTGTAATTTAATAGAACAGCATTACTAAAACCAAGAAAACAATTTTGCGCAATCTCTCATTACGGAGTTGGTCAAATTGCGCACATGGGTAGAAGAGATTGTTATTAATAAAAACTACAATTAAATTGTAAACAATAATAATTACACTTAAATGACATTGTTGTAATGTTTTTGTGAGTAAATATTATTGTATTAGGAGTGAATATTTCAATCTAATGTTTAAGAAAAAGAAATAATTTTAACAACAGTCTACTTAATATTATCTACTTGTCTTAACATTATCTACTTGATAACATGTTTAACTTGAAAATTACTTCATTTTCATTTCCACAGTTTCAATGTATTTTTTTGCTAACCAAAGTTGTCGTCGTCCACAATCGATGCACTTACTGTTGTAAATCGTGCAGCTTTCGTACAATCACCTGCCACAAGCAATTCATTGAATCCAGTCACTGGTCGAAGTTGTCACCAGGTACAGTTCCAGACATTCAATGCACTCATCCTCATTGACCTTCGGGGGGTTTTTTCCGTCAGTTTTTGTATCCCACTTTTTCTGGAAGCATCGTATCTTCAGCTGTTTATTTTGTAGCGGTATTCTTATTAAGCCTTTTTTCACGTATATTTTTTGGATTAGTAACATTAGTTACACTCTGTTTCCTTTTTGATTTCGATGGCATTAAACTATTTGGAATGGGTGAAAGCTTTTCCAAAACACTGTACGTGTATTTCTGAGTGTAACGTTTGGCTCCCCAGAAGTTGATAGTTGACAATGGCATGTAGCCGCTGGGGTGCGATGATAGCCCTAGAATAGGGGAAGTTTGCGTTTTAAATGTTGTAACGTGTACTGTTGTTAAAACGGATTGGTGATCTATGGCCTCTGCTGGTAACTCAACCGTTTCAGGGACCGTTTGATTCGTGCCTTGAGCACAGCCTAACAAATATGCGTATTCTCGAATCGCTTCAATATTTAAAGGGTAAATTCCAGTTGCACGAAAGGCAGAAGTGACAAGCTGGACAGTAGCGCAGCGAGACCAGGCTGAATTTTGGAGACTACCATTGTCCTCTCTCGATATTTTTCCAGACGAACTTTTTATCTGCAAAAATTGTTTTTTTTTTTTTTTTTTTTTTTTTTTTTTTTTTTTTGCGAATTAATTTGTTGAAAAAATTAGTTTCGATAATTATGTATTTTCCAAAATTATTTCAAAATTGATTCATTCATATACTTATACGTAATTTGCAATTCATGGAAATTTGCCAATAAGCTGCATAATATCTCCTAGCACTGAAACTTATGGGGAAATGCGCCATCTCTCCTAAGTAGCAGGTGCGCAAACTCTCCTATTTTGGTAGGAGATATTGTGCGGCCTTTTATTTAAACATGACCACTTCTAAAATGAATTGTTGGTGTTCGCATCTTTACTCTGGGTTAGTAGCTTATAAGAAATCGTTTAAGTTCAAAATATTTTGTACTACTGCCATTCTATAAAGATTCTGACGAACAGTTATGAAAATTCAAACACTTACTTTGGAAAAACAAAACAAAATAGCAATGCTTTATCCAAGACGCTTGGAACAATCGATGTACTCATTCATGTAAACACAGCACAAATGCTGCTGTACAACTATCTGGAGTCGCTGCGCGCGCACTCTACTCCTTCTCGTTGAATTTCTTTGCGCGCGATCTCTCCTGGCTTTATTTTTTATAATACAAACAAACAAACAATAAATATATTGGTTTATATCTACCCTATATATGTAAAATCCTAATGAAACGAATTTGTAAAACAATTTTATAAAACAACTGCTTTTATAAAACGAATATATGTTAAATGCAAGCTATGTAAATGCTGAATGTAATGTAATTTTAGTATGTTGTTACAGTACATATAGCGTGTTTTTCCTTGAAGAAGGTGCATATAGCATTATAGTTATTGTACAGGTCTGTACAAAATAATTCGATTACGATATGGCCAATGGGCGGCAATTACTCAAAATGCATTTTAGTGCCGTCATACTATTCGAAACTCTAGCTTACTGTGGCATGTTCGCCACTGAAAATATGGGACGTAACATTTATAGCTCTTTTACAGGGCAACACAAACAATTCAGATGCATTACACTTTACCGTCAATTATTGGAAGAATTATTTTCTATGGCGTTTATTTAATGATTTTTCTTGTATCTCTATTCGTATAACTGTGTCGGTAACTAATTTTTCGAACGCATTTTAAGCTCACTTCCCAAGAACGAATTCCGATCGCATCTTCACGAAAAGCTTCCGCCTTTGTCAAATATATATAGGGGAGGGTAGTATACAGTGAGACGAAAATTATTATTACTTAACGAATGGCGGCGATTTTTATTCTTTTGAAAAAGAAATTTGCTACATCTTTAAGCTACACAAATACGCTACACATTAACGTATAAATGATTTTTAAAATGTTATTTATAAAAGCACAGAAGCAGTATAACGGAGTATCGGAAATTGTCTCACTGTGTACCACAAGTGGTACACAGTGAGACAATGTATCTATTTTCATAAATCATACATTTTTACACTCTATCAATAATTTTCTGCAGTTTATGATTTCTAATTAATATTTCTAGATTTTTAAAATATTAAAAATATGAGCCTCGGGTGGACAATGGCAGACCTTGGGCTACCTCCATGCAAATTTTCAGCCTCTTACGTTTAGTAGATTTCCCTAACTATCGCACTCCCACACATAAACACAGAAAGAGAGATGGGGAGAAAAACCTTCTTTTATTAATAAATAACTTTTTTTAACATCAGAACCACATAGTTGGTACACAATGAGACACGTCTCACTGTGTACCACAACTGTGTGTCTTACTGTGTACTTTCGTTACGTTGTAACAAAATGGATGCCACATCTGTTACATCAATTTCATCGCTTTAAAAAGTTTATGTCGTTTTGTCGAAAGAGTCTATTATTAGATATAACTAGGTTTGGTTAAGTAAATATATATCATATTGAAGGAAATAAACCCTAAAATAGACGTTTATGTAACTTTAACCACTAGAAAATAAATAATTATTTACTATTTTGTCGGACGAGTAACTGAAGTGCGAAGCTACATTCACGTGTTGCATAAGATGAGGTCGTTATGTGTGTGTGCCAGCTTGGAGAAAAAGTTACAACTATATGTCAAAATGGCTGCTGTCTCATTGTGTACTACTCTCTCCTATATAAATAAAATTGTTCTCCTTTTTAGGGTTCCGTACTTAAAAATTAAAAACGGAACCATTATAAGATCCCTTCTGTGCCGGTCTGTCCGTCTCTCACAGCCATTTTACTCGTAAACTATGGAACATGGAAAGTTCAAATTGGCTGAAGTAATAAAGGCTATATATATATTGACCCACATATTTATAGAGAATTAACTATTCACAAATATATTTAGGAAAAATGTAGAGGTGCTAATTAAGTTACTTGAAAAAAAAAATCTTTTATTTGTATACAGTGATGTGGGAAAGATAAATACCCAGCGGGTAGGTATTTATTTTTGGGGTATATACCTGGGTATTTACTCAAGGCTTGTGTAAATACCCAAAAACTGGGTATTTTTTAGATTTAATTGTGAAAAATAGTAATCCAGAAAAATATTTTTAATAACAGGGGAACATGTGACATAGTGGAACACCCCTTCAAAATGTATTTATTTTAGAGGTTTTAATTTCATATTTGTACAATAGCAGTATAGTAAAGAATATTTTCAACCGTAAATCGTATGCTCAAATACAAACTTATTCATTATTTTGATTTCAGCTACCAAATGTAATTATTATTATTTTATTTAATCTTAGATATTTTGTTAATAAAGGTAAGAATTAGGAAAAATAGTTGAAGTGTACAGATAAACACTCGTTTAATGTTAATTTTACTCAAAATATGCCGTTTTATATAAAATAAAATGTTATAGAATATTTTCTTATTCCATATCTACATGGTGTACAGTGAGTCATTCCAAAAAAGAGTTACAGTAGACCGCTCTTTTATACTTATTTAATAAGTATAAAAGAGAAATTTTTAAATTTAGAAATTTTCAATCGAAAAACTTAAGCAGATCAACGTTTCCTCGTTTTTTTTTTTTTTTTTTTGTTTTTTTTTTTTTTTTTTTTTTTAACTGCTGTTATGAATATGATCTAGTACATTTTGTTATTTTATTTTAGATTTGAAAAGAGAAAATAGATCAATTATATCTGCGTAATTTTAATATCTTGAAGAATGTGACTACCAATCCATCTTGCATCAACAAAATGTTATTAAGAAAGTTATTTTTTAAAAGAATGTAACAGTTATAAAACTTAAGACATATGTAGCTAAACCTAATTGTGTGCATATTTAAGTGCCATATTTCTCTTTAAATTACTTTATTTACATATATTTAAACGATGCTAATTATTTTTTATTTAAATTTAAATATGTAAAATCTTGTTAATATACCTGTGGGGGCATACAACGACTTAGTGCAAAAATTCTTTTAAATATTTTTATTCTTATGGAATCAATCCATTGTGTTCTGTACCAATTAATGTATTTAAAAATGTGGCTATAGATTTCTAATTAAGTACAGTCGTGGAAAAAAAAAAGTAAACACCCCATACTAACTCCTCAGCAAATTATCGTAGAAGAAAGTTACTGGTACCGAACGACTGGAAATAAAGTCTACTTTTAAATGATGACAATAAAATTTTCTTAGGGGGCCATCTACTTATTAAAACGAGCTATGACTTTGTTTTTTTCAATAACAGTACACAATTCTGGCAGCATAAATGAACTCTACACCCTTCAATTAGTCTAAAAGCAAATTTTTATGCAATTTGTACCATAAGTTTCCGAGAAATTAATTATTTTAAAACGAGAGTATTTTAAGGGCTGTATCCAAATTGAAGTTCCGCACTCGATTGTTAACCGAGAGAGCCCCTTCTTGATCAAGGCACCTTAAGCACCACTGAAGCAGTCAATGAAGCCTGCTAGACTACACGACAAGAGAAGTAATTTCATAATATCTATCACAGACGGCCCCTTAAAACATCATTTTGCGGTTTTTTAAGCATAATTTGAAAACTACTTGGAAGAAAAATGTGAAATTTTGGATTTCCATAAAGCAGGACTTAATAAATCTAAATTCTTCAAAAAAACTGTAGGTTGCAATTCATAATTTTTTCGAATATTAATTTCATAATTCATAATTTATATCATAAAATTATAAAAATTGCAAATTCAACGGATTTATGTCTGGGTATATTAGTATTATTGCTACACAAAAAATGAGCACATTAGGAGCATAATTTCAGGAGATATAAATATAAGTATGAAAATGTAATTTAACACTAGAAGCACTGAATTTTGAATGTATATAATTCAAAAACTTACCATTCAAATGATTTGAAATTTCATGTCTAGGCATAGTTTGAACCGAAGATTTGAAATATCTCGTTAAAATTGGGTTTTGCTATTGAAAAAAAAATGAAGTTTGGATTCGTTTTAATATGTAGATGGCCCCCTAAGCAAATTTTATATACGTGATTTAAAAGTAGACTTTATTTCCAATCGTTCGGTACCACTAACTTTCGTCTACGATAATTTGTTGAGGAGTTAGTAGGGGCTGTTTACTTTTTTTTTTTTTTTTTTTTTTTTTTTTTTTTTTTTTTTTCCACGACTGTACATACTTTTCCCTTTAAATAGTTATTGATATTGCAATTTATCTTTCACCTTTCATATTTTATTGTGCTTCGTGTGGTATTCCACTGTACCCCATACAAGAGGTTACATGTTTTAAGATTTAAATAGTATTTTTGCTTTAAAAACTATTAAAATTCATAGTTTAAGAAAGTTATAGTCAATAACTCTTTCTTCTAAACTGAACTTTAAATTTCAAAAGAAAAAAATATAACTTTAAAAATGGTCCAGTGTGCCCCATCTTTTTCTATCTGACAATTTGACAGCAGCTTTCACATTAGTTAAGGGGTCTCAGGACTCTTAAAATTGGAAAAAATGAAAAAAAAGAGCACCATTTTCAACATTTATTATCTTAAAGTATATAAGATTTAAAAACAAAATTTTAATTGAATTGAAAGATATAAGCATGTTCTTTGGTTTTATACATTTAAAAAATTGCAAGATGCAGAATTAGTATTTAGAGGGGGCTCCAAACTGTCAGACATTTGTCGAGCTGAAAATTGGTATGACAGCTTACGCGCATGATTCGAAAATAAATTTTGCTACTAGAATGAAATTTCTTGTGCCTAATTATAGTTCAGATTGCAATAATTACCTTGAACCTAAATAAATTCGTACTTAAAGCATTTTTATATTTTTAATACAAGGTTGTATTTAAATAATGCAAATTTTTTACATTTTCAACAGTATAATCACCTTAAAAACTATTTTTTTTTTTTTTTTTACAATAAAAATGAAATTTTAGGATCAGTTTATACAGACTAACATGACACATATGTTTAAAACATTTCACCAAAAAATATTCAGACGTTTTTGAGGTATCCTGCATGTTATGCCCAAAAACGTCATTTAGAGCAAAACGACTTCAAAATGATTAAGTTGCCTTGCCTTTCTTTTACGATTACTATGTTCTGATATTTTGGGATGCAAATTAAGAATTTTGTTTTACAAATGTAATTGATATATTGAAAACCATCAAACGAAGTAACTGTTTATGCAATGTTTAATCGAATTCAATATCAAAATGGCAAAAATAAAAAACCCTAAAAGTGCCAGAAAAAACTAAATGATTCATTGAATGAAGTCATTTGCATTATATTAAAAGCTGAAAAGATAAGTTGATATTACAAAATACCGCAGTTAGTGAATAATCTAATTTGTCTTCTCAATGATAAAAAATATTTTTAGATGGCCTGTTTTTAATTCGTATTCAAAAAATGTCTCCATTTTTAAACCAATTGTAGAACTCATTGAATTCCATTAATCAAATTAACCCAAGATCCATTTAGTACATAATAAACTTAGCACCTCATAAAATATATTATACTAACTAATTTCCACATGTTTATTGGAAAAAAAATGAAGATAATGAAAATAAAATCGAATTTTAAAAGTTTTAAATAGAGGAATCCAAATTTACAGCTTATTCTGCTAAGTAGTTTTTGAGTTATGTTTTAAAAACTACCCATATTTCAATCTTATTTGCAACCATTACAAATGGATTTAACATTAGGAGTTCCAAACTTTAAATCTGCAAAACTCCTAAAGTACTTTGCCGAATTATTTCTCTTTTGACTGCTAAGGTAAATATTTACGAAAAAAGCTAAATATGCTGTCAAAATTAGGTGTTCTAATCGAAAATTTCAGAGTTTAGTTAAATTTCACTACTAAGACGACCCCTAAGCATAGTTTTTTTTAGCATAAATTTAAAGAAGACAATTTCCAATCGATGGCTATTTTCATTTATTTCTGGGATGATTTGATGATTAAAATGTATAAGGTGTTACATCTCTCTCTCTCTCTTTTTTTAATTTTCCGACTGTACAGTCGTGGGAAAAAAAAGTAAACACCCCCTACTAACTCCTCAACAAATTATCGTAGAAGAAAGTTACTGGTACCAAACGATTGGAAATAAAGTTTACGTTTAAATGATATAGATAAAATTTGCTTAAGGGCCCATCTACATATTAAAACGAACCATAACTTTGATTTTTTTTTTTTCCATAGCAGTACACAATTCTGACAGCATAAATGAACTCTACACCCTTCAATTAGCCTAAAAACAAATTTTTAAGCAATTCGTACCATAAGTTTCTGAGATATTAATTATTTTAAAACGAGCGTATTTTAAGGGCTGTATCCAAATTCAAGTTCGGAACTCGATTGTTAACCGAGAGAGCCCCCATCTTGATCAAGGCACCTTAAGAAGTCAATGAAGCCTGTTGGATTACAGGTCAGCAGAAGAAATTTAAAAATATCTACTCACTTCTATTATAGACGGCCCCTCAAACCATCATTTTGCCGTTTTTTAAGCATAATTTGAAAACTACTTGGAAGAAAAATGTGAAA
This sequence comes from Maratus speciosus, assembly GCA_963932465.1. Taxonomy (NCBI): domain Eukaryota; kingdom Metazoa; phylum Arthropoda; class Arachnida; order Araneae; family Salticidae; genus Maratus; species Maratus speciosus. Next base: position 120,995,486 of record OZ010788.1, on the reverse strand, counting down.
TTTTGGATTTCCATAAAGCAGGACTTAATAAATCTAAATCCATCAAAAAAATTGTAGGTTGCAATTCATAATTTTTTCGAATATTAATTTCATAATTCATATCATAAAATTATAAAAATTGCAAATTCAGCGTATTAAAATATTGCTAGTATTATTGCTACACAAAAAATTAGCACATTAGGAGCATAATTTCTGGAAATATAAATAAAAATATGAAAATGTAATTTACCATTAGAAGCACTCAATTTTGAATGTTTATAATTCAAAAACTTATCATTCAAATGACTTGAAATTCGGTGGCTAGGCATAGTTTGAACCGCAGATTTGAAATATCTCGTTAAAATTGTGTATTGTCATTGAAAAAAATGAAGTTTGGACTCGTTTTAGATGACCCCCCTAAGCAAATTTTATATACATCATTTAAAATTAGACTTTATTTCCAATCGTTCGGTACTAGTAACTTTCTTCTACGATAATTTGTTGAGGAGTTAGTAGGGGGTGTTTACTTTTTGTTCCACGACTATTCAAGTGGAGGGATGAATAGAGTAATTCAGGCTCTGAAATTGAGTCTGACTAATATTGAATTGCTTTTTTCAACCCAAAATTTCTGAATTGATAAAAGTAAAAAATGATCTTTTTTATAAAATGCTTCTCAATTCTTCATTATAATTAAAAGAGATATTTTAATACTTCGTCTAATTGATACTTAAATGTAAAATGTTGTGTTTTTTTTTTATTTATTTATTTAACATTGGAAGAAGTTTAAAGCTCTAATTTTTTCTTTCTTTTGCACTCCTCTATCATAACTAACATCTATCTGGGTGTTTTGCATGCTTATATTTAATTGAAAAATAAATACCCAAGTAAATACCCAAATTGGGTATTTACCCAGGTACACTATATAGCCAAGGTGACCGGTCACTTGCAACTTTAGACGTTTTCTTAAATATCTAGAAAAATACATGAGGAATTATCTTGAAACTCCAGGTGTGTAAACAGAATAGTACAGGTCATATATTTCCGTGAAGATTTTTTTCCAGAAACCCTATAGGGGACCGTCAACAAATTGAAAAAGAACGAATATCTTTTGGGTAAGCCTGTCAAAACTAATGTAGCAAAAGCGTTCAAACTGTAGATTATGATTAAGTTTCTTATTGTAATAATTTGTATTCATTTTTATGATGATAGCATGTATACTCGAAGAGAAGTTCGGGTTTTCATAAAAGCAGTCCCAAATTTTGCCAAGTTTTTCGCTTATAATTTGTAGCGTTCTTAATATAAAAAAAAGTTCTTTTCAGAAAATATGAAAACACCATTGTACACAATACCCTGCAATCAGAATTAAAAAATAATAAAAATTGGATGAAAAATGAGCAGGTTTACTATATAATGTTTCACTGCGCATGCGCGAATGCAATCAAAATATAATGTGCATAATGTATTAGCTAAGTGTATAGAGCAACTTTTGTGAAAGTCTCAAAAACATAGCTTGAAAATTCTGAAAATAATATTTGATAGAATAAGCTCGAAATCCGTTGTTCCCAAAATGAAGCAAAAAGATGAGGGGTTGTATCTATATATGGGTCATTTTCAATAAATGCATACAATTCAGAAAAACATTTTTAAAAAAAATTACTTTTAAATTTCACATTAAAAATGAAATAAGTGATAATGTATAAGTTAGATGTGTCTGTAAATATAATTAATTAAGCACTTTAGCTTTTGGTATAATTTTTATACACTATTTTTCTCAAAATTACCAGTAACATGGTAACAGACTTGACATTAACAGCAAAATATCTTCCAAAACCTACATGCTAATTATTAACACTAAGAAACAAAACAAAATCTTTAATATATTAACTAGATAATAATATTCAAGCAAAAGAAAGTACTAAACTTATATTTTTAACATAAAAAATTAGGTAACAGACTTGACATTGAATAAAAATACTCACCTTTATAAAAAAATTCTTTACTCCACTACACTGTTGTTTTTCAACTGCAAAAGAAAATGGCTACAAGTAAATATTTAACTAGTATAAGTGTTTTTATTGCAAATGTGCTGCCATTTCTTGGTGAAATTGTCAACCTTTATTTCATAAAATTGTAGCTTGGTAACAGACTTGACAAAATATGAGGGACAAAATGTTTTGTAGATTTTCTTAATTTTTTTTTTTTTTTTTTTTTTTTTTTTTTTTTTTTTGCGGGAATAATGTCAGAAATTTAAAATAATGATGATTTACCTCATTAAATGTCCCAATTACTTTCCTTTTAAAGTGAAAAATGAAGTGAAAAAATATTACAGAATTATAAAATACAGAAGAGGGACAGCTATTTTTTTCTTCTACTAGATGCAAAAATCTGCATCTTCAGGAAAAAAAATATGAAAGTGATTATTTTTATGTTTTAGAAATATGTTGTGTAGTGTAATTAAATAAATATAATATTTATAGTCAGTTTTAAATAATATATTATGAGTACAATTTTTTTTTTTTTTTACTGTGGGACAGCATATGTATGCATATTTTGAAAATGACCCATATCCATTAATGAGTGCCAATATAGCATACACAATATTGCACGTACTGTATTTGGATATATTAGAGGTCAGGAAGCAAGCAAAAGAATGATCTCTAGGAATGAATCGAAGCAAGATTTCATGAATATTGTTGGTTGAAGCTTTTTACATTTTTTACAAGGTGTTTTCAGTGTTTCATAATAAAGACAAAATATAAATAACATTGCTTGAGTTGATTAAACCACTTTTTGAGCAAATCTTGTTGCTGTTTATATTAAGTTATCCCCCTTTTTCGGAAATTTCAATATAGATTATAATCAAGCGCAAATTTACCAAGGTAAATTTTTATGAATGAAGAAAAAATCTTTTAAATTAGGATGTAACACACCAAAAGGCACATTTTTGGACCCCCTCATTCACAAAAAATACAAATATTTATTTTTTCCCTCCAAATTAACACGCTCTAGTACTTATAGTCCCAGAAGTGTAAAAGGATTGTTGATAATGATTAAAAAAAAAAAAAATGTCGTAATTAGCCGAGATATTAAACCTTAAAGACACGGGCAGTTTGGACGTACATAAAGTCACGAGCGGCGTACTGTATGCACCATCAGCTATTAAAACCTAGATAACAGCTTTTAATAATATATTTGTGTAATGGAATGCTCAGTTACTAATTCATATATTACGGAACCCTCTGTGCGCGAATAATACTCGTACTTGACCGGGTTTATTTTTTAGCTTCTGGTGGAAAATTGCGTAACTAAATTTTTAAAATGATTTTTTTTTTTTTTTTTTTTTTTTTTTTTTGTCATATGGGAACCAAATTTCCTTATATTCCAAATGGATATTAGATAATTTAAACTCAACTTTCTTTTACGCTAGTAGCACACCTGGTGGGGAAAAAAGCATAATTAACACTTTAAAATGGATTTTTTTTTTTAAATGCTTTCTCGTATGAGCGTAACACTCCAAGTTAAAATTAGGTAATACAGGTTCAACAAAATTTTCTTTTGCCTTTGTAGCACCTCCTGACAGAGGAAAAGGGTAACCAAATTTAAGTAAAAGTGATTTTTTGATTGTTTCACTGTATGATAGCTATACTGAAGTTGAAAGTAGGTAGCACTGGTTCAACACAATTTTCTTTTGTGTTTGTTTTGTAGTGTCCTTTAACGGGAACCAGGGTAACTAAATTTAAATAAAATAGACTTTTATGTTTTTTCAAATAAATTTTAGAATAAGCTTGTTGAAATTTATGTTTGATAAAAAATTTTCTTACGCTGGTAGCGCCTTTGCTGGAAAATCGCATAACTAAAATTTTAAAAGGGATTTTTTTACATACACAAAGTAAAAATTATGTAATACAGATTCAACAAAATTTTCTTTTGCATTTATAGCGACTCTGAGCGGAAATCGGGCACCCAAATTTAAGTAAAACTGATTTTTTTATGTTTTACTGCACCATTTCTCAAACTGTGCTCTGCAAAACAATTCCCAGTGCTCCGCGAAAGGTAGGACAGGTTTAAAATTAAAAATAATTTTAACATATTTTTAAATTTTAAATTAAAAATATTTTTCTCGAGAAAAATAGGGTAAAAATATTTGAATATTATGACCTTTTGCGCTCTCAGTATGTAACAAAAAATTGAGTATAAATCATTTATCACTGATCAGGTGAAACATTGACTATCTAAAAAGGTAGTCGGCATTTAGTGTGTCAGTTTCTTGTCCGCCAGTCGGCAAAACAAATTTACGTCAAAAGACAACACTAGATAACACAGAACCAAACAGACAGACAGAGGCTGGACTCACTGCCTCCCCGTTTACAAAAACAATTAGAAGCTTCGACACCTTTCCAGAATTATCGGGAAAAATTTTATTGCATATAAAACTGGTTGTTTACTCATCGAGAAAATCGAGAGAAAATCATCGAGCTTTTTAATCGAGAAAGTAAGAAAAATAAACAAAATTGTTATTATTTATTTGCACTTCAGTTTTATTGGTTTTTCATTTGTTTTATAATAAAGGGGAAAAAATACAATTCTTTAAATTAAGTAATCGTAAAAAAGTAAACATTTATTTTACCTCAATGAATCTTTTTAGATACAATAACTTATATAAACTTTTTACTGAATTTATGGTTTTGTTATATGCAGCTACTGTTCATATTACTTTCTAATTGTAGTGTGGAAGAAGATAGTTCTTAAGTTGTATTTAGTTTCGCCGTCAACCGAGTGACTTTGCCTCATTTTTTTTGCCTCTTGTTGTCTTTAAGGATCCCAAAATTGCTGAAATTTTCATTTATTCAATTTTTTAAAAAATTCTAGTTTTAAGATATAAATTGTAAATTTTAATAGACCCATTAAGTATTTTTAAAGAATAGATTTTATAAAATTGTTTTTTTTAAGTGGTACAAAAAAAAATTAAATCTTTAAATTACGTAATCTTAGAAAAGACAAAAATTATTTTGCCTCAATGAATCTTTTTAGATGCAATATCTTACTTAAACTTTTTACTGAATTTATGCCGTTGTTATATACAGCTAATGTTCACATTACTTTCAAATTGCAGTGCAGAAGAAGATAGAGGAGTTACTACTGCTGTACAAGCTGGTTTTTCCGATGAATCTTCGACTGCGAATGCAACAGAATTTCTTGAACTATCGAATAATTTGCATAGCCCTACTTCATCGGATACAAGTTCCACAATTAAAAAAACTTTAAAACGAAAGTATCATGATTCTTATTTGGATATTGGATTCGCTGAGACCACTGATAACTGTATAGTTCTTAGAAAGATGTTAGTAGTGGCATTACCTACTAGATGATGACACTATGTAACTCCCTCGGCAATTCTTTCTGATAAAAAGCAATTCACTGCCCTTTAAATAGAACTTTAATTCATTGTAATTTGTATAATTTTTCAAAAATCTTATTCTGTTTTTGTTTTTTTGTGTGTATACATGCATATTAATCTTTGTTTTTTGTTTCTTTATTAGATAATGTTATTTGCTTATTTTTGGATTCGCTGCGGTACTGCAGCCGAATTATTCTGTTATGATTCTGAAATCTAAAATATGTGATGAAAAACCTAAATCGTATTCGATAAAAGTATGAAATACAAATATTATTCTGTGCAATTAAAAATATGAAAAACCAAGTTAAGTCGTCTTCATTTGAGTGAAATCTTTATTATTCAAGTAACAAGTGTGTATTCACGTCAAGAATCTTGAATTAGTTTTAGGTGTATTCAACGACTTCTTTCGTCGATTCAGACCCTTTCTTTCGGAACAACGTTGAAATGCGCAGTCAAACAAAAGGTACTGTCATTTAAATTTATTCTGACTGATGTTGAATTAAAATCTATATTCTATCAACTCTTTTAAAAACCATACAATAATAAACCCATGGAACTATGAATAAAGAGGAATTAACATATCCTCAAAATGGTGAAGCTTCAACTGTAACCGGTTTAGAAGCGGTTCATTTCCACTGGAGAAAACTTCAACCAGGAAGTTTGAATAGAGACTTTCTCTTTATTTAAACGTTTTATTAATGCAGAATTTCAGTCATAATTATGGCCAAAATCAGATATTTAATTTTCCTGGTGGCAGTTTACTTCGGCTGAATTCGGGCTCTGCGTTTCCGCCATATTGTGACAACCTAACGGCCCTCCTGTCTGTGTCAGTGAAAGTGATTATAATACCCGAGCCAACTCCCACCAGTAAAAAAAGAATAGAAATATTTACTATATTTGTGAGAGAAATTTTGAATGAATAAACCGCTAAAATAAGGTGAAACTTCCTTTTCAAAATTTACTGGTGGAGGCTTATTTTCACAGTAATCAGAAACTGTTCATCCGATGTAAAAAATCAGCTGCCATCTTGTGACAACCTTCTCAGTTACTTCACTCGCAACTGGTAGTCTACACAGTATATGTCTTCTCCTCTTTATTCATAACTCCATTAATAAACCTCAGTGCGTAATTTGTGGCAAAATCTTGCCGAACAGTTCAATGTTTCCAGTAAAAATGCATCGTCATTTTGAGGGGGTCCATTCAGATGCACGGATAAACCAACTGCTTTTTTCAGAAGGAAGTATAAAGAACTCAGGAAAGTCCAGAAATGTACATCGTATCATACAAAAACTGTCAAGGAAAAGGCTTTGATGGTATCTTACTTAGTCAATTACCGAATTTCTCAAGCTGGCTAAGTCCATACTGTTGCTGAAAACCTTGTGTAAAAGAAATAATGCATGTTTCGCGAAAAGGCTGCAAAAGTGGTAGACACAATTCATTTGTCAAATGCCACAATCTCGCGACGAATCGAGGACTTAGCAGAGAATGTGAAAGCTACTTTAATTTCTCGCATAAAATTCACTAAATTTTCGCTTCAAATGGATGAATTCAACCGTTCTGCTTTGGCAATATTAATAGTATTTGTGCGCTATCCATATTTAGGCGTTTTTCAAGAGGATTTACGTCTCTGCAAGCCATTACAGACTATCGCAAGTGGCAGTGAAATATTTAAATTATTAGATAATTTTTCACCGAGAATAGCATCCTATGGGATAACTGTGATGATGTGTGCACAGATGGAGCGAAAGCTATGATTGGTAAGATGTCTGGTGCAATCACAAAAATAAAAGAAAAAGGCAAGGGCTTAGAAGTAGTCACTGCGTACTTCATCGAAATGCTCTTGCAAGGATGAAAATGCCACCTTTTGTAAAAGAAGCGCTGGATGAAACTATTAAAACAATAAATTTTATAAAATCACGACCTAAGAATACCAGGCTGTTTAAAATCTTATGCGATGACATGGGTAGTCTGCATCCGTATTTACTTCGTCACACAGACACAAGGTGGTTTTCCCGTAGTAAAAGTTTAATGCGCCTCTTTGAACTAAGGAATGAAGTCAGAATCTTTATGTGTGACAATCATTTTGCTTTGGGAGAGAAGTTGTGTGATGATCATTGGCTAATGAAATTGGCGTATTTGGCAGATATTTTTACAAAAGTTAGGGATTTATGTCTCTCACTTCAAGGAAAAGCAGTAACTATTTTTGATGCTACTGATAAAGTGGAAGGACTTAAATCGAAACTGAAGTATTGGGTACAGTCAATCAAAAGCAGAAGCCTGGATTGTTTTCCGCTAACAAAAAGATTTGGAGAAGACTTTGATTCAGACGGTCTTGCGGATATCTTTTTGAAGTTCTGCTCTTGCATTTGCTTGATAATTTGAACTCTTACTTTCCAAAAGGACTGCATGAAAACATAAAAGAAACATTTGGGTCGCCACACCATACTCGATATCCAAAAAACCGTCCTTTCTGACATCACAGGAATATGAATGCTTGCTTGATTCGCCATCAGATACAGCGAGATCAGTTTGAAACTCAGAAATCAGTCTCAGATTTTTGGTGTACGCTAAAAGCTGAATTTGAAATCTTATCAGATAAAGCGAAACTAGTCTCCTGCCCTTCGCAACTACTTATAGTCCAAGAGCCGGCATCACAAAAACCTAGTTATCAAGCACAAGAAAAAAAAATTATTTTATGGAAGAGTAGAAGTAGGGGAATATAATGATCCATGTCTGCCGGAAGTGGAGTCTTGCTTAAGCCAAAAATTAATACCACCAGTAGTTGACTCGTAGGTTTATCATTGTGTTTTCCTGCTCCTAGTCCTCCATGTTTTCATATCTTTGTTTGTAGGACAAGCACAATGATAAACCTACGAGTCAACCGCTAGTGGTATTAACTTTTGGCTTATGCACCACTTCACTTCGGCAGACATGGATCATTAGATTCCCCTACTTCTACTCTTCCATAAAATAAAAGTTTTTTTCTTATGCTTGATAACATAGGAACATAGGTTTTTGTGCTGTCGGCTCTTGGACTATTATTTATGAGAAACAAGATTCTCCGCATACGCCGCTACTAAAACAAAAGATCACGTCTCCATACAGAGCAAGATATTCAGTTGCAGCTGTCCGAAAATTCAGCCAGATATAATCTCATTGTGCAAACCAAAACAGCCTCATACTTCTCATTAAATTTCTGTTTCATGAAACCAAGTAAAAATTTGTTACAAATGGCATTATTATAATAATGCCAAATTAATAAAATAACAAATTGTGGTTTGAAATATTTGCCCTGAATTTATTTTCAAATTTTTTTTTTTTTTTCCCATGTGTGTTTTCTGTCTAGAATGGGAAATTAATGTTAAAAAAAAAAAAAAAAAAAAAAAAAAAAAAGCAATTTATCAAATTACAACGACCATTTGGAAAACGATTTTTTTGAAGACTAAAATTTAAGACACAAAAAATCGCACGGAGTTGATCATACATTACGTACGCCATGAATTAAACATTAATAGTGTTATTACGCGAAAAATTACAAGCCAAAAATATCGCCTGCGACCCAAAGCGATATAAGTAAGCGTCCTATCTTAAATGGGAGAGGTAACCGCAAGATTAAAGGCGAGGTCACGTCAATCAAGGTCATACGCCACCCAGCGGACGGAGTGAACTACAAGAGGATTATTAACTTCTTTCCCCTTTGTAGATGATCTATAAGTTCGATATCTATCAAATAACTATGCGTACGCGCAGCCGTGATTTTATTCATTTGTCGTCTGCAGTACTTAATTGTTGGAAGTATAGATATAATTCGATTTATTTATTCGCCATTATTTAATTTATTAATTGAAGTTAGTTATTTAAACAAAATCAGTTAAAATGTCACGTTGGCGTTCTAATTATTACAGTTTTCAAAACTGCAAAAACAACTCTCTATCTGAGAGAGGTCATTTTTTTCGCTTACCAAAAGAGAAAAACAGGTTAGCTTTGTGTTTTATTATAATTTATAAAAAAGTTAAAATATTATTTAATATATATATTATTAAATGTCAGTGATTTTAATACGTTCTTTTTGAATTATGTTTTTGTAATGCAATGGACAAGGACATATAAAAATTAGTTAATGTATGTTAAGATAGAATTTTACAGCAGCGTTTTTAATTCAATTCCTGATAAGATAAAGTTATAAAAATTGCATAAACATGTGTATTTCCAATGAGAATTAAACGTTTTATTACGCTTAGAGTTTAAGTATAAATTATTTAATTAATTTTAAGGCATATTTTTTATTTGCTGGGCGCAGGCGATAAATTGCCAAATATTCTCTTGATCGAATTGTATTTATAATATTTAAAATAGAAGCATTTCATTCATTCCATTTAAAACTCATTTAATTTTACATTAGGATCCACTTTAATTTAAAATGCAAGCAGTAATTCTTGTACTATTAAACCAGCAATAATTGATTATTTATAGTTTTAAATATTTTGAGAATTTTAGACAACAGCTTTAAAAAAATTCCTAAAATCGACAAATTACTTTTTTTTTTTTAATCTAGAAATATGTCGGTCATTGTGTCATATCCGGGAAAAATAGTTTTCATGGGATACCTGCACTTCGCACAGGTGAATAACATTGCAGAAAGCATACAAAGTATAGATGAAACTTCAAAAATTGGAATAAAAAATAAAATATTTACAAATAGTACGTGGTATGCTCAATTAAACATTTATTATCTTACACCGGTTCTTCGCAGGGGTAAAATGGATAACTTTCCGTAATCGGGCCGATAGCCATGATTGGCGTCAAATGAGAAAACAGTATACAATTGTAACTGTATAAAAGTTAAATAATGGTTAGAAAATGAAAGTAACTTTTATCAAAATAACCCAATTGCGGAACATTCTCCAAATTTGAAAAAGGCTTATGAAACACACAACAATTGCCAATAACTGAAAACTATAGACTAATAATAAGCTCGACGTAGCAGTTGTTGGTCGGTAGCCAATAATTTCAAATTTCCCTTTTAATTTTGTCCGGTTTCAATTTTTGAATTTTTTTTTTTTTTTTTTCAGTCTGTCTTCCGCAAAAGAGTCGAAATAAGTAGTAGAAAAAAGGGCTGCGGACGGAGATGGGCCAATTGAACGTATTAAAATCACCGACATTTAATAATATATATTAAATAATATTTTAACTTTTTTATAAAAAATTATAGGGCTGAAAATCACGTTTAAGATGCTTAAAGGTTTTAAATAATTCTCTTTTGCAATTTCCCAACCAGCTGGTATATTTTAGAAATCGTAGTTTGTTACATAACTTACTCAATTGTTGTACTTGCATATACAGTTGTAACAACCATAAAGAATGTTTAAGGATTTATCAGCTACGTTTAGATAACGTAAAATTAATTTGCTAATTTATAATCAAGTTGTAAAAATACTAAAATGTTGTATTCTTACTAGAAACACATCCATGTAGATAATTTTTTATTTTTCTAGCATATCTGGGAGGGAAAAATCGATTAAATTTTTTTATCTTTTCATATATATGAACAGGGTTAGATTAAATAAACAGTGTAAAAAAGTACTTTTATGTTAGCCGGCCGCAGTCCATAAACCATCAAATATTTTCCCCCATCACCAGCGTTTATGTTGCATTCATTTCATTCAAAATATAAAATCATCATTTTAAAAATATACTCGTCATTTGAAAAACATAACTTTATTTAAAATACATACATACTGGTATATTACATCAATTTAAACACATGCTTTTCTCTCATTATATTTAAAATACATTTTCTTTTCTAATAAATAATAACATAAACCCAAGGTGGGCAAGTTTCTTCCAATGTGGAAAAAAACCTGAATAGCTTGCATAAAATTCAGGTCTATTTGAAGATATTTACAATTTAAGAGTTATAGGCGGAAAAGCAGACAAAGCCATTTTAGAGAATACCTGTTAAAATTTTAATCGTGAATTTCAAATATTTACTCACTCATGGAAGATTAACCTTGTTTACCAGATTTATTGCAAAATATTTTTGTTACAGCTTGTTTTGATAAAAATATATGTATTTAAAAAATAGTTGCAATGTCAGTTTTGCTTCGGGGCAAAAGGCAATACTGTTTACGTAGCATTAGTGCTTTTTCTCCCGAAATTAAAATGACATTGAGATTTTTTTTTTTTTTAAATACACATATTTTCATCAAAACAAACTGTAACAAAAATATTATGCAATAAATCTGGTAAGCAAGGTTCATCTTCCATGAGTGAGTAAATATTTGAAATTCATGATTAAAATTTTAACTGGTATTCTCTAAAATAGCTTTGTCTGCTTTTCCGCCTATACCTCTTAAATTGTAAATATCTTCAAATAGACCAGCGCACGAGATGCTTAGATGGTAGATATTCTGTCATATATGACGTCATACAAAAAACTCGCGTATTTGCGTTATTCACTCCATCCACAAGATGGCGCAGCTGTGTCAATTTACGGCAGATTCCAGCATTAACTTTGTACGCTTACGTATAGCGCTTTGCTGCGACCCCTCAGATTTCATGAAACTTAAGTATTATCCACCTGAAACTTACGTAAATATCTAAGCATTTCATTGGCTGTTCGGGAAAAGGCTTTTCCATCGTCAGATTTCCAAGAAATCTGACGGCCAATTTTAAATGAAATTTCATTCTTAAACTTCTAAACATCCGACAACATTACTTTTTACACCGTCGGATAGAGAAAAAAAATGTACTTTTAAATGCAATTTGTTTGAAAGCTGTATCTCAATTTGTTTCTGAGTTATTAATTTTTTTTTTTGTAGTTTTTATTACTTTTTTGTCATAGTGGCAACAGAAAATATCCATCGTTGTTGAAATTAAAGGGAAATACAGATTACTGTATAGACCAATCAGAAAACGAATAAATTGCGGATTAAACCAATGAAAGCCTTCAGATATGCTTTTCATTTCCCATCCTGACGAGAACAATAACCATTTTTCCAAATGGTTAAAAACGGTGAAATCTAAGGTCCTTCAACCTTAAATGACGAAACTGCCATCTATCGTCAGTGTTATTTTGTCGTCCCTCTGTTTTATTGTATGACAGCTATACTAATGTTTAAAATAAGTAGTATGGAGCAAAACTAGGTTTAAATAAAATTTATTTTGAATGCTTTTAAATAAATTTTCAGAATAAGCTTCTGCCATGATGAAATTTATGTTTTGATAAAAATTTTCCACTTGACAGGTTTTTGCGCTGCTAATGCCCCCCCCCCTCCCCCCTCGGTGGGAAGTTACATAATCAAAACTTTAAAATGCATTATTTTTTCTCGTATGGGAGATCTTTTATCTCTTTATGTTTTCTCGTATGAGAACCATACTCCGAGTTAAAATTATGTAACACAGAATAAACAAAATTTTCTTTTGCGTTTATATCACCTTCTGGGTAATAAAAGGTTCACCAAATTTAAATAAAATTGATTTTTTTACGTTTCACTGTTTTTCAGCTATACTGAAGTTAAAAATAGGTGGAACATATTCAACACAATTTTCTTTTTTGATCATAGAGTCAACTGGTGGGAAATAAGGTAACTAAATTTAAATAATATTGATTTTTTATGTAGTTTTATTCAGCTCTCCATCCTTTTTAAGTAAGCTGTGTGTTCACTATACGCTAATTTAGGACTTACGAGAATGGCTAATCCATATAAAAATAATTACAAATGTATCTAAAAAACAAAGAAAAAAAATCAATATTTAAAAAAAAATTTACTGTGATTATTTTCGAGAGGGGGAAGGGATTGTAAACATATGACATCCCCCACCCTCTTCTGTCTTTAAGTTTAAGTGTGCTGTAGTGTTACTGCACTGATAATGGGACTAAAGAGAATGACTAACCTGTTGTGTGGCAGAAAAAATATAAATTTATCTCTAAAAGAAAGAAAAATTCGGTACTTTATTTTCCATCGATTCTTTCGGGGGCTATAGCCATAGCCCACCCTACCCCTGGTTATGCCCATGTCAAGAAGTGACTGAAAAATCGATTATAAAATTCCATATTTACATTTTAAAAAAAATGAGTTAAATAAAAGAGTGTAAAACAAAACTTTCTATGTATTTATATCTGAAAACATCCCATATAAATCCAGTGAACGACAGACATGTATCACAAAGTATAAATAAATTAATCCAATTTAAAAATTCCGAAACTTGTGAAAATGTGTAGAAATTTTGAACTTTGATCCAGACTTTGGCGACTAGGAGCTTTGAAAATATTCGAAAAGATTATACGTGGTGGCGTCATCTGTTGACATTCAACTGAACAATTAATATATCAAGCAAAGCGTAAACAATTTTATATTGATAACAGCAGCCGTAATACGATCAGTGGTGTAGTCCTGGAAAATAAAGTGGGGGGACGCTTATAGTCCTGAACATAAGGTCCGTGTCACATGGGTCAAACTTGTTTTTAAATCTTGTCTTCCATCTTGAATTGTCGAGAAAAGTAATTAAAAATTAAACATAGTTTAAATTAAATTTAAACTTACAAAAATCACATTTTATCAGATTTTTCTAGAAATATTTAGGCTAGAAACTCTAGCAAGTAGATTACGTCTAACATGCAGCTGCAATATGCGAATGTTTTTTAAAGATTCGAATTCTGAAGAGATTAAATAAAAAACCTTCTAAAATCACGGTTTCTTCATGTTTTTAGTTGAACTATTCTAGCAAAGAACTCAAGTAACGAATCTCAATATCACGCGTCATTTTCGATATATTTAACACGTTATAATTTATTAAAGTTTTCAATTTTGTTGGAAGATATAAAAAATCAATGCTTTTATTTTTAAAATTGTCAGTTTATTAGAGAGCTTATTCTTTAAAAATAATAATAGGTTTGGGAAATCTGCGTCCTCCAGGTTCCTAGCGTCCCCCTTGAAAATAAAAAGTAAGGGGATGTTTGAGATAAAATAAAAAAGTGAGGGGACGCCGTCCGCCCGCGTCCCCCCTCGACTACACCACGGAATACGATCGATAAAAACGAAAATAGATTAGTAAAATTGACATGTTATAAATTTTTGCAAATTAGAAATAGCTTATGAAAGCAAGCTATTGCTAATTTGCACAAATTTATAAATTCAGGCAGGAAAATTATTTAAAAGGCCATAAAAGGTGACTAAATAGAGTTACCGTTTTCGGAGCATCTTTTCTTAACAAGTGACATTCGAAAGTACATTCTTTTTCCTATTCGATGATGCAACAATTTAAATTATACGGTGTTTAGAAGGGATGTAAAAGTAATAAAAGGGAAAACAATAACGTCGGCCGTCGCGCGTCGATACCATCATTATACATTTCAAAAAAGAGTTTATAGTTTCTGGCAGTCGTTCGAAAGTAAACACTAAGATTTTTTGGAGACGACAGCAGAGATCTGCACGGGCCGGGTTCGGGCCTATTTTCATTTACGGCAGTCGGGTCGGGCCGCACCCAGCCCATACTTTTTCTGAAGGCTCGGCACTTACTTTTTTCTTGAAGGTTCGGGCCGGGCATGGCCAAACTTATTTTTTCCGTACCGAGCCGGGACTGGATTCATTCTTCCTTAGTCTTCATGGGCCAAAATTTTCTGTCCAGGTTTTGACCAGCCCATATGGAAATTGTCTCTTCGTGTCCTTGTCCGTTCAAAGATCAGTAAAATTTGGCCTGGCCCAAAAATTTTTGCAAAAAATGCATATACTTTTAAACCACCATTATTTTACAATTAAATATTAAAATTTATTCTTTTTAAATAGTACCTTTCTAGGCTTATTAACATATAGTAAAACATGTGAAAAAGAACCTGCCTATGACGGAATCCTGTCTTAAACTGAAAAATGTATTGATCTATGCAAAATAAATATACTAATACGTAAAAAAAGAATATATAATACAGATGCATAATTACACATGCTAAGACGGAAACTTGTCTATAACACTTTTTTTTTTTTTTTTTAATCTTTCTTATGCAATTCCGTCTTAGAAGATTTTACTATATAGCATTTTTCAGATTTTTAAGTCTTCATTAAATGGAATATGAATTATCAATATTAATGATACCTGAAATATTTACATACAACAAATAGAGATTCATTAAAATGATAAATATCGAAGCCTACGGCACTTCTATAAAAATGAACATTACAAACATGGAAAAAAAAAAGCTAAGATATGTCATTTTTGTCTAAACTACTCGTACGAGACAAATTTTTAACCAAATCGACGTAAAAGTCAATGTTTACTAGAAATTGAGGGCGGACTTGGACCGAGATTTTAACTTTTTTCCGGTTCGGGCCAAACTTTTAGCTGTTATAACGGGTCGGGCCGGGTCAATAACTTTTTTTCTGCGAGCTAGACCGGGCTCTGGCCGAACTTTTAACTTTTATACTGGCCTGGGCCAATATTTTTTTTGTACGGGGCGAACTTAAAATTTTTATACGCGTTGGACCGAATTTCTTTTCTATGGATCAGTTTCGGCCCGTACAGACCTCTATTTGACAGTAAAGTCCATAGTGAAAAAAATAGGCTTTTGTCGGTAATATGTCAGTAAGAAATTCCACACTCTATTTTTTTTTTTTTTTTTTTTTTTTTGTAAAAGAAAATAGTTAAATATTGCAAATAATTAAAAAACAAAAGAGACAGAAACACAGAAGTATTACTGAAAAATAGTTAAAAAATAACAATTAACGCTTTTATAAAGAAAAATATTTAAATTATTCGAGTGTTATCCTTCACCTCAACATGTTTACTAAGGAATGTTGCTTTGTTTTTGGTTTATCTATCATAAGGTTTTCGTGAATTTTGTACATCCATAATTTCCTGTTCATTAAGGATAAAATTTATATTATAAAAAAAAAACATGCCCGTGTGTAACACTGACGTCATATTAACAGTGCCAACATCTAATCAATGAATTTCGCATTTATTGCAATTTTTTAAACTTCTAAAAATCACTCAATTTTAATTTTAACACTGTTCAATTGAAAAAAAATGTTCTTTTAAATGCAATTTATTTGAAAACTGTATCTGTATTTACTGATTTTTAACTCTTTCCAACATACTTGAAAAGTGTTGTCTGGCCGTCTTTCAGTCCGTCCATGCCCTAACTCCCGTAAATATTCTCGGATTGCTTTGTAATTTTAATGCGTTATTGACATTAACTACAGCATGATCCCTATTGAAAATAAAGACAGTAGAACTTATAGCTCATTTAGAAGAACAGCCAAAAGTATTCCGTTTCATTACGGTCAATGGAAAAAAAATCGTTTCAAGTGTATTTTAATGATCTTGCATCATTTCAAACAATAGAACTGATATGGATTTATGAAGTGCACTAATACATTTATTATTTATTTACAGGGCCACACAAAAGAATTCCATGGTCTACGGAGCTAAAAAAAAATTCTATTTTGCATAGTGGCGCCATCTGTTATTGTTCAGGAAAATAAAGAAGAAAATGGGTTTCAGAGAGGTAGTAAAATTCAATTTAGAGCAGCAAAATTTAATATTTGTAGCAAGAACACAACAAATTTTAGTAATAATAATTAAGGACGTTAAGTTGTAAAATCGAATACTAAACAAATAGAGGTTGCTATCCAACATATACTTTATTCGTTAATTTAAAGATTATGTAAAAATAAAAATACATGAATAAAATAAAACTCAACGTTCCGGTTTAATCTTCAAAATCATCTTCAGGAATAAAATTTTCTAAAAACACAAATCAGCAGGAAACAATCTACATGCTACATCGTCAAAAATTATATTCAAACTAGAAGAAGCAACGGAAACGTCAAAAACCCTTTAAAAACAGCTTCGGTGGCGCCATCTGTAATTCAAAATAAATAAAAGAAATTCAAAATAAAAAAGAGAAGAGGGGGGGGGGGCTGGAAATCCCTGGAAACATCACAGTTCTTTCAAAATGCTGACCCAGATTACGGCCAGGGGCCAGGGATGTAGTGGAGGGTATACGGGTGTATACCTTCTGGATTTTTTTAAGGAACACCGTATACCCTCTGTTTCTCAAGAAAGCTATAGTATATACATACAGTCTAGGGCAGGGTTGGCGAACCTTTATGTTGCCGCGTGCCAAATTTGATCAAGAAATATTTTACGTGAGCACGACGTGCCAACTGAAAAACAAATTTAGCAGGTGGAAAAATAATGGCTTAAAATAACTTAAAATTTTCTATTATGATGTAAAAAATAGAAGGAACATATATGCAGGTATTATACGTTATAATAATTATGAAAACAAATATATTTTAGAAATTTATATATAAAAAAATAATAATAATGCGATGTAACTTGATTTCTGTTGTTGCATCTTAATATCAAGTTAATTTTAATACAAACTGTTGGAATGTTATTCCATATGGAAGGCATGAATACGAAATTCCTCAATAGGTAAACAATAAAAAGTTAAAAGTTTTACCTTTATGTCTTGATGCATTTCAATAGAAATATATTCTTCTTAGGATGAACAAAAAACATTTCTTTGAAGATTAAATACACTAGAATAATATATATGCTGGACACAATACTGATCACACTTCAAAATAAAACAAAACAGATGAATAAGACTATTTACAAAACACAAAGAAATACTTTGAACTATGGATTGTTGCAGTTTTTTTTTATCATATTATCATTCCTTTGGAATATTATTAGATTTTTAATCCACCAGCATTTTGCTGCCAACTGCTACAAGGGAAGGAGAAAAACACACTGTTCTGACTGTCTGTGGCAGTAGAACAAATAAAAAAGATTATCTGATGCTGCCATCTGGTGGAATGTTCTTGAAACAAAAGAGCATTTTCTAACATCTCTCCCGTTTTGTGATAGAATCTGACACCAGGTGGATAAGGTTTCTACAAAGATCAAATTTGGCCTTTGGCAGTGGCTTCGTCATTATATCTGCTATCATTTCATTTGTTGATAGATATTTGACATGTATAACATTTTTCGTTTTTAAATCTCGTATGTAATGATACTTTGTATCAATGTGCTTAGTGCGAGATTTAAATTTTTCACTTTCAACCAATTTAATTGTAGATTGGTTATCCTCAAAAATTTTAATAGGAAAATGTTGTTGTAAATTGAGATCTTTACATAATTTTAAGATCCATAGCACCTCTTGTGTTCCTTGTGACAGTGCCACATATTCAGCTTCTGCTGACGATAATGTCACACATGTTTGTTTTCGTGAAAACCAAGAAATGCAGCTATTGCCTAAGAAGATTACATTTCCTGAGCTGGATTTTCTGTCTGTAGCATCTTGTCCCCAGTCTGCATCCGAGTATGCAACTATATTAGGATATTCTTTTGAAGAAATGTGGAGATCAAGGTCTTTCGTTGTTTTTAAGTATCTTATTACCATTCCAGTCCTTTTGTCTTGGATTATTGCATCTTCGACTTAGTATGTGTGTAGGAGCGGTAATATCAGGTCTTGTGCATGAGGAAATATATAAAAGACTTCCTATAGCTTGTCTATAATTATCATTTGGTGATAAAAGATTTTCTTCTTTATCTAAACTATAATAGTTAGTTTCCATTGGGGTATAAGTTGGTTTGGCTTCTTCAAGCTGAAAATCCTTAACTAATTGATTTATTTTACTTCTTTGTGAAAGTAAATAACTTCCATCTTCTTTTCTGTAAATTTCTATACCTAAGAAGTATTTTGCTTCTCCTAGTGATGTTATGGGATAAGATTTCTTTAAGTAATTTATTACTTCATTTTCATCTTCTGAGCTCCTCAGCATATCATCTACATACAGTATGAGATGAATTGTCTTCTTTGATTTTTCTTTTATGAACAAACATGGATCAGCTTCACTTTGTTTAAATCCATATGCCTTTAGAGTATTCTCTATTTCTTCATTCCAGCACTTGGCGGCTTGTTTAACCTTCAGACTACCAAAAAAAAGTATATGCAAGAACTACCATTCGGGTCCATTGGACCCATATGTAAAATATATAGGATTTCAAAATATACAAAACACCCATTTATCTACAATGAATATATTTGTTATTAATGCACCTTATACAATATATAAAAGTGATATATATAGTAATAGAGTAAGAAAGTAACACATACAGTAAGAAAGTAATATATATAGTATATTATAATGACTACAAAACGTTTTTCATCATAATAAAATTATTCTGTACATGAAGTACAAATAACGACGGAATGTTCTCCGCAAACATTTTTCGTACACTTCTTGCATAATGTTCGTGTTTTTCGATCTTTTTTAGAGGGACAAATATGACATCTTGATTTTTTTCGTGGCGGTTCAAAACTATTTGCGTAAAGTTGTTCTGAAGTAGATGTTGAGACGGCGATACCTCCTTCACCTACTAATTCTTCTGCAAGTTGAATAATGAAATTCCGCCTTTTTTTTCATTTTCGGATCACATTCAGCATTCAGTGACAACCATATTATGTATGCATTCATCGCACTTATATAGATCATATTATAAAATACAATCAAAGGCCACCGACGTGTCATGCGTTTCACACTATATGCTCTTACCATTTTGTCCATCGTATCTACTCCGCCTTTGGTTTTATTATAATCTAGGATTATTTGTGGCTTTTTTTCTAAGCTGTTGTCAATATCATAAGTGTTATGCATTGTGCTTAGCAAAGTAACAATTCTACCTTTTCTGGGACAGTAAGAGATGATGGTCGCCTTCTCTTGAAACCCAAATAAAGTAGAATATACAGAACGATGTTTTGGATTTGTGAACACAGCGGGTAATTCAGGTTTATTTTTTCGAATTGTTCCAATAAGAGATAATTTTTTTGAAGTAAGATGTGTTGCTAATGCATATGACGTAAAAAAGTTATCACATGTAATATTACGACCAGAATTTTCAATTTCCTTCGTCAATCTTTTAACTACATTTTCTCCCTGATGAGATTCTCTTACTTCATTTTTGCCTGTATATAGTTCCAGTTTCCAAGCATACGATGTTACGCTGTCACAAATAACCCAGAACTTCAATCCATACTTTCCAGGTTTAGATGGCATATACTGACGGAAAGGACATTTTCCACGAAAAGAAACTAATTGCTCATCGACAGTCATAGACCAATTAGGAATATAAGGGTCTTGTAAATAGCTATTCCACAATTCAAAGCATTCTCTTATTGGCTCTAATTTATCAGTTGATCTTCTTTTACGCCTCTCAGCAGCATCATCAAATCTTATGACACGTAATATACTTGTGAATCTATTGCGACTCATAATGTCCCGAAATATTTGTCTTCCATTTTTTATGCTCCAAAGTTCACTTACTGTTTCATTTTTCGATTTATATACTCCAATAAGTAATAAAAGTCCGATGAATTTTTTAAGTTCTATAATATCTATAGGTTTCCACTCTTTATCGAATACTCTATTGCCTTCCGCGTTTGTCCATTTTACTATAATTTCCAAAAGTCTTTTTCGGAAATAGATAAGAAATGAGGATGATATGGAATCCACTTCACGATTTGCAAATCTTGAAGGTCCAGATTTTTCACGTAAAATATTGATTTCAGTACGTCTTCCTTGTGGTCTGGCAACTTCATTCTTATACCAGATCTGTGAATTATTTTTGGAAACAAAAGTAGAATTTGAAGTACTTGTGGTTGCTACATTTACTTCATTGGAATCATTATCAGATTCTGAGTAGGAATCAGAAATTTCATTATGTATTTCAACATAATCTACTTCACCTTCATCAGACGACAGATTTTCATCATCGGTGTCGAATTCTATATCGTCCGGATTTTCCATAATTTTTTGAATTTCCTCTTGAGTCAATACTTTTTTTCTGTTCATCTTCAATTCAGTTTTTAACAAAAAATAAGTTAGGAAATAAGAAAATGATGAATATTTGTAAAATAACAAAGCACGTACAAACTACACTTATTACTTGTCTTCAAATATCAAGTCCTATTTTCAATGAAAAGACTCAAAAACATCAATAGACACCATTCGCTCACTAACTGTGTCTGTTGATAAATGACTCTCTGAACCAGAAGTAACCTTTTATATATAGAGCACGAAGTTTACTAGATCAGTCTAGAATGTTCTCAAAACTTCATTATAAAGTCGCCAAATTTGGCGAGATTGGCGCTAAAAATCCATCGCCAAATGGGCGATAAACAGCCAATTATGGTAACCCTGTTCCTCCTCATGATTTATGGCAACCCTAGAAAAAGAAAGCAACAGTATATTACGTTTGTTTTAATGTTGGGTCCAATGGACCCGCGTGGTAAACAATGAAACAAATTAAAAATAGGTAAAAAATTTCGAACAAAATTTTAATCGCAATTGCATATACATAGAGGAGACAATTGCAGGAAAAGTCATGTAATCGCGAAACTTTGAATGCTATTTTTCATGAGAAAAATTTACATTAAATATTGCTGTCGGGTCCAATGGACCCGTCTGGTAGACGGAAGGTTAAGACCATATATAGCCTTTTTTAATTTATAGACTTTGTCTTTATTTTCTTCATCATGAAAGCCTTCTGGTTGATGCATGTATAATTCTTCATTATCTAGTTTACCATGTAGAAAGGCTGTTTTAACATCTACTTGAAATACTCTGGCTTTATGATAAGCTGCCCAGGTCAGAAAAGCTCTAATAGTTGTATGTTTGACGACAGGAGAGAAGGTTTCATCATAATCAGTGCCTAATTTTTGAGCGAAACCTTTGGCAACTAATCGTGCTTTGCATTTTATTTCTTCTCCATTTTCCTCACGTTTTGTTTTGTAAACCCATTTACAGCCAATGGCGTGCTTGCCTTTGGGTAAAGTAACAAGCTCAAACACTTCATTTTCCTTTAAAGAGTTAAATTCTTCCTTCATAGCTTGAAACCATTTCTGTTGACCTTTTACTGGTAATTGTAAAACATCTTTAAAAGTTTCAGGATCTTGATTTTTGGAACAACTGTCTTCAGTTTTGTAAGAATATCTTTCTGGTGGAATTCTTTTAGTCTCTCTGTTAGATATTCTTCTCTGGAAATTATCTTCACTTTCTTCAGTTGTTGGGCTATCTACTGATTTTTCAACCATTTTTATTTCTTCTGCAGTATTTTCTATTCAGATAGCTTCACTATCATTTTCAAGATTTTCTTCTGAAAAATTGAAAGGCATTAAATCTGAGATTCGCTCTTCAGGATTTTCTTTAAAGACATATTCACAGTTCATATTTTCAAAAAACTTCACTGTTCTGCTTATCACTATTTTTCTACCGCCTATATAAATTCGGTATCCTTTGCTTCTTAAATCGTAACCAACAAAGACTCCTTCAGTGGCTTTTTTGTCAAATTTTTGTCTCTTCTGTTTATGAACATACACATATGCTTTGCATCCAAATACTTTAAGGTGATTCAAATTTGGCTTATGCCCATTCCACAGTTCATATGGTGTCTTTTCAGTTGATTTTGTAGGTAATCTATTTTGTAAGTAGGCTGCTGTAGCTATGGCTTCTGCCCAGAATGTTTTTGGCAATTTAGCATTTATAAGCATGGCTTTACTCATTTCAATAAGCGAGCGATTCTTTCTTTCTGCGAATCCATTTTGGGACGGTGAATATGGCGTCATTGTTTCATGATTTATTCCTAAGTTTTTAAGGTAGTCTTTGACAGATTCGTTGCAATATTCTGTTCCATTGTCACTACGCAAGGATTTAATCTTCAATCTAAATTTATTTGTTGTTGATGCAACATACTCTTTTAATTTATCAAATACTTCATCTTTAGAAGAAATAAAATATACTTGTGTATAACGAGAGTAATCATCAATAAATGTAACGAAATATCTTTTTGATCCCATACTTTTTGTTTCTGCAGGACCGCATACGTCGCTGTATATCAAATCAAGTGGTTTTTTACTTCTGTGTTGTATTTCTTTTGGAAACGATTTTTCTGTTAGCTTAGCTTTTATGCAACTTGAACATTCAGTATTATGAGAACAATTATTCACAGTAATACCTAAAGCTAAATCATCCTTTTGAATTTTCTTGATGGATTCCAAATTTCTATGGCCCAGCCTTTGGTGCCATTTTAGAATGCAGTTGACATTAGAACAAACAGGTAATATTTCTGAAGCACTATATACCTTTTCATTCGTAGGTATTATTTTTAATCTGTATAACCCCTCATCTCATCAGCTTTTGCATCTGCAACTAAGATGTTGCCCTTTTTAATTAAACATATATCATCTTTAAATGTTACAACAAAACCTTTCTCAGTACACGACTGGACAGATAATAAATTACTATCCAACTCGGGAACATAAAGCACATGATCTAATTCTAATGTAACTCTATTTGTTTGACCATTAAGTGTTTCAATATTAAAAGTACATTTACCCTTTCCCTTTGCAGTTAATTTAGTTCCATTAGCAATTGTAATTGTATCTTTATTCGAACTTTTTAATTCTGAGAACAGTTCCAAGGAATTAGCTAAATGAACAGACGATGAACAGAATCAATAACAAAAGACAAATTTTTGTTTTTATTTCCATTTTGTTGAGATTTCATAACAAAACTCGAAGAATTTGATTCTTCCCTTAATTGACGATAGTTTTGAGAATCTGATAGATTTTCATTTTGACTAGCAGTAGAGGCAGAGAAATTGCTTGGTTTCTTAAACTGTTGACGTGATCTAGTGAAAACAATCTTCACGGTTGTGATTATTCTTTTTGCAATGAGAACAAAATTTTTGTTTATTCAAATGCTTTGGTTTATCCCTATTACCCTTTAAAGCAATAGATTCAAATTTTGTTGAAATTTGTTTAGTTTCAACTCTTCTAAGATACTCATCAATTAATTTGTTTTGAACATATTTTAATGTAAATCTGTTTCATATTTACTTTCAATAGCAGTTATAAAGGTACTATAAGAATTTGGTAAGGAACAGATCAAAATAGCTATTAAATTATCATCTTGTATTACTTCACCTATACTTCTTAATTTTTCTACTAATTCTAAGACAGAATTAATATGTTCCTGCATTTTTACACTTTCATTATATTTAATGGAATACAGCTTCCTAAGGAGATAAAGTTTATTTGTTAAATTTACTCTTTCATGAACAGATTTCAATTGATCATATGTTTCTTTAGCACTTTTAGCATGTCTGACATGAACAATTTGTGAATCTGAGATATTTAAACAAATTAATGCCCTAGCATTTCTATCATTTTTTACCCAATTATCATCATTTTTCTTTTTAGGTTCAAATACAACATCATACAGACCTTCTTTGATTAACAATTGTTCTATTTTGAACTTCCAAACTGGATAATTGTCATCAGTTAATTATCAAATATTTATCTTATTTATCAAATAAATAAGATTCTTTAATACTAGACATTATGATATAATAATATTTGCTTTTTTCACAGAAAATAAAACTTTTTATCTTATTAATACATCAAAACAACAATTATAAACTCAAATATAATGCTAATGATGAAATAAGAACAAAATAAAATTCCTGAGAACAATTTTTGAAGTTACTTTTGATTTCAGAAAAAACTGTTCTTAAATGTTCAATTGTTTGTTTAAAACATAAATTTACATTTGCAACTTGTATAATAAAATTTCAATAAGAAACTGGCAAAATAAAATTCAAAATAATTTCTTTTCTTATCAATACACAATACTTTTGATTTCAAAATAAGAACAATTCTTTGAATTTTCTTTTATATCATTCACTTGTGAAAAATACAATATTCAGAAAATAATTATTTCTTTGAATTTAATTATATTATATTTTCTTCTTTTATATTATTACATTTAAAATTGAGATAACTTCAGTCTCATAATCGACTGTTGGAATGTTATTCCATATGGAAGGCATGAATACGAAATTCCTCAATAGGTAAACAATAAAAAGTTAAAAGTTTTACCTTTATGTCTTGATGCATTTCAATAGAAATATATTCTTCTTAGGATGAACAAAAAACATTTATTTGAAGATTAAATACACTAGAATAATATATATGCTGGACACAATACTGATCACACTTCAAAATAAAACAAAACAGATGAATAAGACTATTTACAAAACACAAAGAAATACTTTGAACTATGGATTGCTGCAGTTTTTTTTTTTTTTATCATATTATCATTCCTTTGGAATATTATTGGATTTTTAATCCACCAGCATTTTGCTGCCAACTGCTACAAGGGAAGGAGGAAAACACACTGTTCTGACTGTCTGTGGCAGTAGAACAAATAAAAAGAATTGTCTGATGCTGCCATCTGGTGGAATGTTCTTGAAACAAAAGAGCATTTTCTAACACAAACTGAACTGGATTTGTCTGATAAGTGCTTTCAGTTCGAATTTTGATATTATTCATTTGTGAAAACAGTGATTTGAAAGCATAGATAGGCAGAAAAACTATTAAAATGAGAAAAGTCAGTTTCTTTGAATAGCTCTGAAATAAATTCCAAAGTTGCCATAACTTTGCCATCGGAATTTAGTAGTGTCTAATAACCAGTACTTGCAGATAGTTTTCAAATATCGTCTTTGTTTGAGAAGCTTTTGAGATCATAATTAATTAGATTGTAATATAACATGCTGCAATTAATTTTTTCAATTTCCATTTAATGGAATTTAGAAAAGATCAGTCGTGATTTTGTGTAATCTCCATTTATTTTAATTTAGAGTCACAAGCAAGGTCGTGCCAAAATTATTCTTTCGCGTGCCAAAAGTGGCACGCGTGCCATAGGTTCACCATTCCTGCCTAAATTACCCTCTGCTTAGAGTGCATACCCTCTGGTATTTTTTACGACTACACCACTGACTGGAACAAGAAATGAAACACTATCCATATTTCCTGGTTCCTTAAACGAATTTCCTCTAAAGGAAATACAACGTTCAACTGGTGGCATCTAATTTAATGACTTTATTTAATTTAATGAGTAAGAAAATTAATCCAGTTCCATATACATTTTTCACCAGGGTTTACGACATCCCCTTTAAGTTTACAGACAGGTCAGTTTCCTTATATATTGGTATGACTAAATGTCGATTTTTTGAAAGATTAAAAAAACATAAAAAGGATTTGATGTTTAATAGATTTTCAACAGCACTGTCAAGG
The DNA here is from genome assembly GCA_963932465.1 of Maratus speciosus. Taxonomy (NCBI): domain Eukaryota; kingdom Metazoa; phylum Arthropoda; class Arachnida; order Araneae; family Salticidae; genus Maratus; species Maratus speciosus. Next base: position 120,968,964 of record OZ010788.1, on the reverse strand, counting down.
AATTTCCTTGACAATGTATTTCGCATTGACGTATTTCATTTATCGACTTTGACAAAGCTAAGATTATTTCGAAAGAAGATGTTCCGCATAAAGCAGTTATTCGTAAATCTATGGATATTCGTTTAAGTTTCTTATTCTGGAAATCTGGGTCAGCATTTTGAAAGGACTGCGAGTTTCCATGTTTTTCCAGCCCTCCCATCTTTTATTTATTTTGAATAACAGATGGCGCAACTGGAGTTGTTTTTAAAGGATTTTGAAGATTCCGTTGCTTCTTCCAGTTTAAATATAATTTTTGACGATGTAGCATGTAGATTAATCCCTGCCGATTTGTATTTTTAGAAAATTTTACACCTGAAGATGGTTTTGAAGATTAAACTAAAATGTTGAGTTTTATTTTATTCGTGTGCTTTTATTTTTACATCATCTTTAAATTTATGAAAAAGTATACGTTGGACAGTAGATAGGCAGAAAATCGAAGCAGTTAAATTTTTAAACAAGTTAATTTCTCCACATAAATGAACACTAAAACACAATTGCAATTTATTGATTCAGCAAATGTCCTACATGATTTGCAAATTATGTAGCATTGAAAGAGCATATATGAGGATACAGTTACAGGGTGTGATACCCAATCCAGGAATACAAAATCAAGAATATGTTTTTGCGGCAGAATAGTAGTAGAATTTTAGTAGTTCTTTCTAGTAGAATTGTAGAACTGTATCTAGTAGAACTGTTTGTAAGCAGATGCAGGACAAAGATAAATGCTGTAGTAAATTTCACAATTTTGGTTCAAAAAATTGAATACTGTTATTTTATGAAAAAAATCTCTATAGCTTATAGACATGTTTTAGTACAACAAGTATGTTTATCATAAATTTGAAAATTAAACACTTTTTCAACCACTTTTATTAAAAAAATACTTAATTACATACTTGGAGGCTGAAAAATATATCATTTTTGAAGATAGAATTCTCTTTAGAAATGCTTCCAAAGGTTTATACCAATACCAGTTGAAAAAGTGATATTTTTGTATCCATTCCTTTTTGACGTTGTCATATAATCGTCCATACATTTGACACATATTAAATTAGCTTTCTTGGCATTCTGAACATTAATTGGAACCAGGAGTTTGACATTTTTCTCTTTTTAATTATTTATAAGATTAATTTTTGGTCTCTTTCAAAGGGATTTGACATCTTTATTTCTGACATATTTTTACCCTCCAGTCTCAGTACATCACTTATACTTTCAGCTTGAAAACTTTGTATACATAACTTAAAATGCCTTATGACGATGCAGTTTTTTGCTCATCTCATCACTCCATATCCACAAAGAGTTAATTGTACACTATTTCTTATCTTCAAATTTTGTTTTTAGGTTTATTTTTTGTGAACGATTTTTATAATTAGTACCTACATTGGACACTAGCCTTAGCAGGTTCTGTTCAGTTTCAATATCACTATTCTGTTTCTTATTGTGGCATTTCACTTTGCTTATACCATTTACATTATCATATACCCATAGCATATTTCACTCTTACCGGGCTTTAGATTTTTTTTTTCTGCAGTTTCAGGCCGGACCGGGCCTATATTTTATTCTTAAAGGACCGTGTCGACTGATTTTTTTTTTCTTTTCTTTCATGTATAAGATCGTGGTAACTTCCTACTTAATTTTTGAAGGAAGTGAACAGTAAAAGAATATTTCTTTGATTCTTATTTTCTTATATAGTTCATTATGTTAATTAATCAAGTGACAGATACTTTGCCAGAGGGTTGTGAATATTAAGGCATAGATTATAAAACATTTTCCAACACTATCTCAATATTCTTAAGAAATCTAATTTTTTCCATACAATGAAAGGAAAAATTCAAGACAATTTAAAAAACACATAATGCAGTAAAAAGAAAAATTTTCAGTAATTGCTGTCTATAGACAGTAATGTGTCTAAATTCTTTCATGCAACACTACATATGATCTGCACAAAAAGTTAGTTAACTCTATAATCTATAGATGTCCCCTTCCAAAAGGATTCTCTGGATTTGTCCCTGCCCAATCTGCAGGTCAGGTCAAGTTGGCACTAATTTTTTTTTACTATAAACCAGTAATGGAACAGCATGAACCTCATTTTGGAGCAGAAAATAACTATTTGGAGCATCAAAATGTAATTTTGGTATTCTTTGACGAAATTCACGTTTTTTCTGCAATTCTTTGACGAAAGTCGCACTTTTTTCTGCGATTCTTTGATTGAATTCGTGTTTTTTCCACGGCTCTTTCACAAAATTCACATTTTTCCGCAATCATTTGACGAAATTCGCGTTTTTTTTGCGTGTTATTCGGACAAGCTGAAATCAGCGTGTTTTTCGAAATCTTTTGACGAAATTTGCGGTTTTTCGCGATCTTTTGACAAATTTTGCGGTTTTTTGTGACCTTTTGAAGAAATTTGTGGTTTTTTCCGCAATCTTTCAATAAAATTCGCGTTTTTTCACAATCATTTGACCCCGTTTTGTTCATTTTTTGACGAAATTAGCGATCCTTTGACAAAATTCACGTTTTCTCGCGATCCTTTGACAAAATTCATGTTTTTTTTTGCGATCTTTTGACAAAATTCGCGTTTTTTGCGACCTTTTGATGAAATTTGCGGGTTTTTTAGCGATATTTTAACGCAAGTAGCGTTTTTTCACGATCTTTTCCCCGTGTTTTGTTCGCTTTTTTGACAAAGTTATCTATCTTTTGGAAAAATTCACGTTTTTTTTCGTGATCCTTTGGCGAAATTCGCGTGTTTTTCGCGATCTTTTGACGAAATTCGCGTTTTATTCGCGATCTTTTGATGAAATTTGCGGGTTTTTTCGCGATATTTTAACGAAAAAGCGTTTTTTCACGATCTTTTGACCCCATTTTGTTGGTTTTTTGACGGAATTAGCGATCGTTTGACAAAATTCACGTTTTTTCTCGCGATCCTTTGACAAAATTCATGTGTTTTTCGCGATCTTTTGACGAAATTCGCGTGTTTTTTGTGACCTTTTGATGAAATTTGCGGGTTTTTTCGCGATATTTTAACGAAAGTAGCGCTTTTTCACGATCTTTTGACCGTGTTTTGTTCGTTTTTTGACGAAGTTAGCTATACTTTGGCAAAATTTACGTTTTTTTTTTTCGTGATCCATTGACTATATTCGTGTGTTTTTCGCGATCTTTTGATGAAATTTGCAGGTTTTTTCGCGATATTTTAACGAAAGTAGCGTTTTTTCACGATCTTTTGACCCCGTTTTGTTCGTTTTTTGACGAGCGATCTTTTGACAAAATTCACTTTTTTCGCGATTCTTTGATGAAATTTGCGTTTCTTCGTGATATTACGAAAGCAGCATTTTTTCGCGATCTTTTGAACATGTTTTGAGGAAGTTAGCGCTCCTTTGACAAAATTCACGTTTTTTCGCGATTCTTTGACGAAATTCGCGTGTTATTCGTGATCTTTTGACGAAATTCGCGATCTTTTGACGAAAATCTCGTGCTTTGCGCGATCTTTTGTCGAAATTTGAGACCTTTTGACGAAATTTGCGGGATTGTTTTCTCTATTTTTTTTAATGAATTAGCATTTTTTCACGATCTTTTGACCGTGTTTTGTTCGTTTTTTGACGAAATTAACGATCTTTCGTCAAAATTCACGTTTTTCTCGCGATTTTTTGACGAAATTCGCGTGTTTTTCGCGATCTTTCGACAAAATTTGCGTGTTTTCCCGAACTTCAGACGAAATTTGCGTTTAATTCGTGATCTTTTAACGAAATCACGTTTTTTCATGGTCTTTTAACCGCATTTTGTTTGTTTTTTGACGAAATTAACGATCCTTTGTTAAAATTCACTTTTTTTTCGTGATCATTTGAGAAACTTCGCGTGTTTTTCGCGACCTTTTGACCAAATTCGCAATCTTTTGGCGAAATTCGGGTGGAAAATGATGGATTTGGCTCAAGAATTATTATTGAATTGGCGCAGTTGCGCGCAATTATGTTGAAAAATGATCGTTTTGCTGCAGAAATGCGCAGCATTATCGATTTGGCGCAATTGGCGCAGCTGTTCCACCACTGTATAAACTGACCTCCACCTGACTCAATGCAGGACTGTACTCTCAAGTCAAAATAATTTCTCTGGTGAGTGGTGAGAATTATATTTTAACACCGAGGGGTGGGAGGACTTGGGGAACAACAGGGGAAGTAGCTGACTACCCCCTCTAACATGCTTTGCAGCTTTTAGAGTATAAATTTTCGATTTTTAAAGTAGAATGTAGAAGGGAATCAAAATTGTAGCAGTTTGGAGCAATCCGAGCACAATTCTCACGCCTGAGATTTAAGTAGAGAAAGGGCAAAAAGTTACTTTTCAAAGTAAAATAGACAAAAACGTTAGTTTTTGATAAATGGAATCCATCATTTCATAGTATCTCAGCGATGGATTACAATTACCTATTAATTATGTCACTTATTACTAAATAGATGGTATATTTTGCATTGCATCATTTTCCAAATGTGCCATAACATTTTCAGATTGTACTGTATTTTTTTTTTCATATCACCCTTTTTATCACTCACTAACGCTGAGTGCTTTATGTTTATTTATCTCGTTTTAAGGGGGATTTTCAGTTCCTCACTCAAGTAAGGTAAAATTTATTAATCCTTTTTTAGAAAAGGACTGTTTAATTACAGTGGGTGTAGATTCACCCATGTTAATTTAAATTATGACAAGAAATACCCCCACAATTTTGTCACCAAGCAACAAATTAATTAAACTTATATTTCAGTATTATCACCTACAGGATTTCCATGTGGGATGTCTTACTAAATACTGTTTGTCTAAAATATTGGCCACTTAGTGGCAAAAATATTGGACAAAATGTTGTACATAAATGACTATAATGCTTCAAAATTAAGCCTATCATGGCTAATTGATTGATGAGGGATCTTCTTCCTGAAAAAGTAATGCATAGCTCTCTACTTTTAAATGCCGATTAGATCTACGTGAACCCTTTGAAATAAAATATAAAAGTCAGAGAAAGGGTACTCTCTAAAAAAAATTATATACACTTAAAAATAATCTGAAAATCATGGATATTTTTTCCTGGATTTCGCAGAAAAAGTCCCTTTTCACGACAAAGGGGCATTTTCCGTTAAAAAACAGAAAATTTCAGCATATTTCCAGGGAATAACGGAATGGACAGAGACGTACGGGTGACAACAGAGATATTCCGTTATCTGCTGCATATTTATTTCCTATCTTGAAATACACGGATTCGAAGTCGAGAGTCACATTTGTTTATCTCGGAGCCGAGAAGCAACTTTACTCCGACAATTATCGATCTTTCGGATTTGCTATTTGCTTTGCTCTATTCAAGGGTAGTTGATTTCTTTGGTTGTAGATTTGAATTTGAAGTTGACGACAATGAATCCGACTGGATTCTTTAGCAATTTCTTTAATAGATGTTACATGAAGTAATCTCGAAATGAAGTATAATTACTTTTCTACTGTCATGGATCCCAAATATTTTAACAAACATGTCGCTGAATTTGGGGATGGCTTTGGTTCGAATGTTTAAATTAAAAGCCTTCCTTAGTGTTTTCAATTTCTGCAATAACCACGTTTCTCAGTATTTTTAAGTTAAATATTTCTGGTATCATTAACATTTAATATGGTATACCTATAAATATTATCTGTCAGTCTTGTGCTACGCAATGTATACACATTTATAATTAAAGTTAGCGTTTATATTTTCTTTTATAATCACATTTAACCGTGTTTTTAAATTAAACATTTATGTTATCATTAATAATTTATCTCTTAGTAATTAATACAAAACAATGTATTGGTCTTGTATGTCTGTCCTGCACTAAGCAATGTTTATAAACTTCTTTATATCTAGAATTTCATGTTAAACGCTTAATCATTATTATTGTTATCTTTTCAATGTTAGTCCAAAAATCTATGATAATCATGTTATATTTTGGATAAATTTCAATTTTATATCATTTATATGTTTGCAATTAATCACCCTGCTACTAGTGAGTAAATGAGTATAAGATTTATTTAAAATCATTTACCATGCTCAAGAATAGTAGTAATTGAAATCAAAATTTCACCACAGTCTTATTAAAATACATTTCCTGTAACTGCATAGTTAACACTTACATATGGATTCCATTCTTTTTAATGCTGTAACTGTTTTTGTACTTGTATTCATTCAAAATTCAGATTTTCCCCTAGCTTTGCATTGTTCTAGTACAAAACTTTCATTAAAATCTGATGTTTGCAAATAAACATGTTTCTTTTATTTACAAAACAACTCATAATTTTTTTTTTATTTAAAGCTTTAATTAATTTGCATTTTTTATGTTTTCAGTTGCAAAATTGTAATATTTGATTTGCTTCAGTTAGATTTACACTTTCTTAACACATTTAGCAAACCGTATAAATTTTTAAATGTGGTTTCTTAAATTTGATCTGAGATAAAAATTGGATTTAAGGTTAGTTGGGGTAACTGGATCCACGAGATAACTGGGCCATAGGCTATTTTATAAAAAACTGTTGGTGTTTTTTAAGTTTTAGCTTTTGTGAACAATGCCCCTTAATCTCTACTTCCTAAAAAATGTGTATCAATTCAATCATAACTCTCACATTGCTGTGATAGGTTGTCAAAAATTTACGTTTCTTTTTTTAAAAACAACGTAAATATGGTTGAACTTCCTCGGCTTTTTATTAAAATACTGTAAGTACTTTTATTAAACAATTTTTTTTTTAAAGATTAGACATATAACTACATTAATATTATTAGGTATCTATTCATACTTACTTCATGTTTCAAATGTAAGCCCGGTGTCCCAGTTACCCCCTAAATTTTTCAAGAATGGGGTAACTGGGACATGTATCCAGGGTAACTGGACCATGCTGGATCCAGTTACACCAATAGTTATAAATAATTTTTTGTGTTTCTCTTACTATGGGAAGTAAATTTCTCCATTGTTTTTTCCTCACAATAAAGAAAATGATAGAATACCTTATTAAAATTGCGTAATGAAATTAAAAAAAAAGTATATTGAGTGGTATCAAATCAAATTTCATGACCCTTTGAGAGGCGGTGATGCTGTTATTGCATCACTTAACTTTAATTCCTAATTGCCACATTGGCACCTGAATTTTATATTGAAAATTTCACCTTTATTAAGTATGTAAAAATATACTTGTTTTCAGATAGATTCTCTTGTAAATATTGGTGTCAGTAAATTATTTCAACATTTTACGAATGCAAGTACCTTGCCTCTGAAAGTGAGATAGCCAGACCTTGAAATTGTACTCTAACCAGGGGTCGCATTCTATAGGGAAACTTTTATCGTTCCTACCACTATTTTGAAAATAATATCTTCATCGCACCTTTCTTTAAGGGTTCTGTTAGGAACAATAAAATTTTCCATATATAATGCGACTCCTGGATAAAGATAAAGTACTTACGTAGCCGTTTGTTCATAGATTTACCTTGCTATTTTTTTCCTTAAAATACCCATGTGACTTTTATACTTATTATCTATACTAAAGTACATAAGTACTTAAGTTTTATATTTTTGGTATAAATAAATGTAATATTTTCACTTTTATTGCTTTTTATAGACATATTGACAGCAAAGGTTTCCCTTACAACGCTGTTTATTGACATATAATTTACATGATCTGCCTGGTTTAAAATTTTTTAAGTTGTTTACACTTTTTAAACAGGACCCTATATCCGATATGAAAAAATATAAACACATGTGGAACATAGACCCCCTGGTCCAGTTACCCCATTTTTGGGGGCAACTGGACCCATGAGGAAAGAAAGATGAAATATTAATATTTTTATATTTTTAAATATTAAAATGTAATTTTGAGCATTTCTGTCTGATAGAAGAAACCTAACTGAACACATTTACAGAAGTTCAGGCTTTAATTCAAATGAACATTAGGAAAAAACATTACAGGAACATTTTTGAAAGGATTAGTTATGCACTAAAGAAATATAATATATACGTAATCGCAAAACCATCTGCTAAATTAAAAGATCTTGTACACCGGAAAATAGACCCAATCCCTAACGATGAAACTTCTGGCATATATGTAATACCTTTCACAGACAAAGTTAATCAGAAAGAACTCAAATACATAGGAATGACCACTAGAAAATTTAAAGACAGACGAAAAGAACATATTACAGACATAAAGTATAACAAACCCTCTACTGCTCTATCCAGATTAAACCAAAAACAAGATATTCACATTGATTTCAGTAAAGCAAGAGTCATAGCCAATACTTCAAATTACTACACATCAATAATCAGAGAATCAATAGAAATTTTAACTCAAAGGAAGAATACTTGCAACGATACTTTATCCTACAACATATCTAAGATCTGGTATAGCATACTAGATATTTCTAGCGATTTTGAAACATAGTCATTTTCATTTTTTACCCCCCCCCCCCCTCCTCCCTTCCTTTGAAATAGACTCGTCCACTGATACTTAAGCAGAGAATTTTCCATGAACTTTCACTCCTCTGATTTTCCCCTGATGACAACTGTTGCAGTGCAGTTGAAAGCGCTCGGGTGTTTTTAAGATCTTTGACGGTTTTCATGTTGTGAAAACCTGTTATGTATTTTTAGCACCTTTTTAAGTAAATTTTATCAGAATGTAACATCGTATTTTATATGAACATTAGCTTTTTGAAGCTGAATTGTCAGAAGCTCCAGAGTCACATTGTAAACTCATGGCCCAGTTACCCCAACTAACCTTAATTGTAATACATGTAAACATTATGCAGTTTTGCACATAATATTTTGTGAAAGCAAGCGTAAATAAATTTGTTAACTGTTATTGACTGTGTCCAGAAGCAGATCATACATATGATTCTAAATGAACTCCAAGTATACTTATGCAAACTTGAACTCCATTTAGAGAAGGGGGAAAGGGGAGGGGGCATGGGTCATGTCTCTTTTTTTAGGGGACTGGAGGGAGGATCAGATGTCTTCATTAGTAGCTTTTATATTTTTGATCAAAATTGGGCTACTTTCTGACATATACCGAATTCACTTTCATTTTGTAAATGCATAAAACTTTCAGGTAGGTATAAAATTGGCTGTTTTTATCCATAGACTAAGAAATTAGTTTCTTATAAGAAAAAAAAATCTTACAGAAAGTGTTCCCAAAGTTCAAATTTTAAGACTATTTTGGAGCTCAACCACTCCGCTGCTGGACAACAATGAGAGACAAAAAATATATTTTTCTGCTCAAGATCGTACTATATTGAACTTTGTGAATACTATTAGAAAAATTCTGTTTAGCAGCTGAATTTTAAAACAGTAAAAATCTATTTATATTCATTTAAAATATAAAAAGAATAGTGTTAAAAAATATGGCTTTGAGTAGTTTTCTGTAACATCTTCATGTTATATTTTGAGAAGGATTTTGTGAAGACCCAATAAAAATGAAATCATTTCTGATGTTAATACGTTTTTATTTCCCTCAAAAATATTCACTTTCAAGTTAGAAACAATTACTTTTAAATTATAATTTCATTATTTTAATGGGAATATATTTGAAAAGTAACCATTTCTAAAAAAAAAAGAAATGTTAAAAACAGATAGTGACCTGACAAAAGTTGATAAAAATCGGAAATATACCCTTCTCGCTATATTAACGGATAGTGACCTGAAAAAAATTGTTAAAAAACAGAAATATATCCTTCTCTCTATATTAATTAATGGACAATGACCTGAAAAAGTTCATAAAAAATGGAAATGTACCATTTACGCTATATTAATTAACATATAGTGACTTGAAAAAAGTTGATAAAAAATGGAAATATACCTTTCTTATTATATTAACAAACGGAAAATTACAATTCTGGCAGTAGGAAATAATGGAGAAATACCAACATTATAACAAAAAGTTACCACTTCAAGAAACAGAGTTTTCTCTTTTTTAATCCCCCAAAATGGAAAATTTACTAATGGAACAGAAAAAGTCCAGCAACTTTGCTGCCAGTTGTTTTACTGTGAATTCACGGATTTATTTTCAACAGTGTACCTACATTTGTATTTGACAAAGGCTGGACACTTGAAATTCATCTCAGACTTAATGCCTGATGCTATAATCACAATTTAAAAAAGATTTTTTGCTTGCCGAGGTAAAAGCTCAGTAATTTTTAATGACAATGCTACTAATTTCATTTGGGCTTTAGTAGAACTACAGCGTTTATATAAACTAGTAAATAGAGAAAAAATTTCGAGCCTTTTAGCCTCAGAAGGCATCAGCTGGAAATTTTCACTTCCTACAGTACCTATTTTTAGTACCGTATATTTCCTTGTATAAGACGAGTGTACGACTTTTCAATGAAAAATCATCCAAAATCGGAAACCTGTGTATAAACCGATGTTACACAAACGTGATGAAAAATTCAGCGAATGAAAACTTAGCACTTTTTTTGCATAGCTAATAGAAAAAAAAATGTGCTCTCTGTTACTGATATCTCCTACAGATCTTCAGTAGATCCCCAGTGGCCTTACTTCTATTCTTCAATACTTGGACGTTTTTCTAAAAGGAGTCAGACAGGCCCCATTTGAAGTGAACTGAATGGATGTCATCTGGGGATGCAGCTGTGGAAAATGGCGGTAATTTAAAAAGTTCACATCATTGCTATCTCTGAATTAGTGAAAGACGCTTGTTATGAATTATCACAAGAAATGATCACCCGATCTTTCAAAAAATGTTGCATCAGTAACGCGATGGATGGAACTGAGGATGATACCATTTTGAAGATGAGGATGATGATGAACTAGATACTGACGATATTCATCCTGACGTACCAATCAGAGAAAGCAATTTTAAGGAGTTACTTGAAAATTCTGATAATGACTTGGATAGTAAAAGATGATTGGTGACATGTTTCATTATAAAAGAATGGGCTATTAAAGTATTTTTAGATGTTTGTAGTAATTTTTATGTATTTTATATTTACCATCCTTTTTGTTTTCGAATATCAAATTTGAAATTTTTTTAGACTCGTGTATAAGCCGACCCCCCCCCCCCCCCCCCCCCCAACACACACACACACACACTTTCGAAAAAATACGGTAATCTTTGGGAGGCGGCTTTTAAATATAATCTAAAAAGAGTCTTGGCTCAGCTCACCTGATGCCGGAGTTGCAAAAAAGATGACTAAAATTTAAAAAGCCGCGCCGGTGGCTTTTTTTTTTTTTTTTTTTGTTGCCATAATTGGCTTTTATACAGTGAAGCATTTTAATTATAAACTACACATTTTTAAGTTTTTAATTAGTTCTAATGACATTTAATTAACTTAGAATTTAATAAATAACCCAATTTCTCAATAATGAAGACATTAATACTGGAATAACACATAGATTGAGCTGCTAATGATTTGTAGTCAGAATTGCAAATATGTCTGGTAAATTTAAAAAGGGCCATACCAACTGTTTCATGTGGTTTACACTGACCTTTAATCATACCCTTTTTTTCCCCATTTTTACTGCTCAAGTCTTATTTTATTTCTCATAAACATTTAAAATCATACATAAAGTCATATAATGAAAACACCATCTCACTATTAAAAACAGTATTATGAATAGCATATGCGTGCATTTATGCATGAATATGCACTCCTTTTAAATAGCAACAAGCTTTTCAAAATTTTAATTTAACAAATTTTAGAGAACATTTTTTTTTTGTTGTTGTTGTTTAATTGCTCTCTTTATTTTACACACTTATGTACTAAACTCTCCTTCCTAATTCATTCTATGACTTAATCTTTCCATATGGGTAAGAATGTTTCCATTTTGACATGTTACATTTTGTCATTGTTTCATTAAATACAATGTTTAAAATGTGTAGTATATGCAAAACTATGTAATATCAAAACACCACTTTGGAGTATAATTTATGTTATTTTTAATATTTATAAATTTTTTTCAGACAAAATGCTTACACAGTTGCCTTCTAGTGGTTATAAAAACTTATTTATTTGGGAAATTTAACAGAAATTTATAATTTTTTTAGTAGAAAATATTTATAAGTGTATTAAAAATAAATTAATCCAAATTTAATACGAATTAGCTGTAACCTAACTTAAAAAAAAAAAAAAAAAACAGCTTTTTTTAAGTGGTTAAAACCAAAAAAGTCAGACGACTGTTTTTGGCTTGGCTAAAAGCCGGCAACCCTGTGCTAATGCTGTTAGAATTTCTAATAGTAGTTATATAAATTGAGTGTATCTTAAATCTGGTATTTTCTGCTCTTTCTTTTGTCAACAGATGCTGACAATTTTCAGGTATTGATTGCTGCCATTGCTGGTCATTTCCTTACAGAAAAATCTATTAATTCTATCCCTGAACCTAGTCTGGTTGAAGAGATAAATAACTTTCTTAACAGATCGCAAAGGACTCAAAAAATAGTTCAAATCTTTTGGAAGTGATAGCAAATAAACTAGTTGAGCCATGTACAAGAAAGAAATAAATGATTTTTCAAAAGGTCAAATATTCTGCCATGTTATTGTAGCATGTTAGTGATCAGAACTCCCCCTTTGCCCTTGATCTCTAAGCCACATCACAAAAGTGATTCCAGGTGCTGACATCAAAGTCAGGAGTTGTCGAATTACACATCCCAAGACACAATTTCAGAAGACCAATAACCCAACCAAAATTAGTATATTACCTATAATTGATAATTGTATAATTTTTACAATGTAATTATGTGTTATCTATATATTTAAAATGCTAAGCGTTTTCTTTTGACAGTCTGTAAGACAAAGCGGATCCAAGAGGGAGGTCAAGGGGCTCTTTATTTATTATAATTTGTAGAGAAATTCTGTCTATTTTGATAAAAGTTTCTGTTTTAATTACATATCAGGATTTAAATTACAGTTAACTTTATCTACTACATTGTTAATTTTTAATATTTGTCATATGTATGTTTTGTCATATTAGTTAGTGTTTTGTTGTATGTATGTTTTGTCACATTATAAAGAATATGACTAAATATTATAACTAAATACGATTTTAATAACTGGGTAGTGCTGCACAGATTTAATGTTCTTGGTTTGAGTTAAAACAAATTAGGCCAGCAAAAAAATTACTTTTGTTGCTTTTTTTCTGTTGTCACATATTAATCAACATTTAAGTCATATTTGAATCCATATTTATTTTCAATTATTATTCCAGTTACTCCTACAAAAAGAAAGAATAAGTTGAATTTGAATATACAGTTAAATTTTAATGTAAATATATGTAAAAGATACAATTTTTGAACGTAAACATATAAATGAAAGCCCCAAAGTTCATTTATATGATTACATATATGAATAATCTCAGCTCCAACAACATTATTCAAATCATGTTTGAGGCAGATTGTACACTGAACAGAGAAGTGACAAAAAAACCGTGAGTCAAGATACATTTCATCCTGTTAACAAAGAAGAAACCGGTTTGAACACTAGAATTTGTCTCCTGTCTCACGCCTTTTTATCAATTGTCTGCTCAGTGTGCGATCTGCCTGACACGCGATTTTTGTCTTGTTCCTGGAAACGCGTCTTAACCGTGTTTGACTATATTAAAAAAATAGGATATTATTCGCACCATTATGTTAACAAAAAATAATAACTATTATAAAAATATGTATGCTAATCACTTATAATGAAACACAGCTAAAAAATGCTGTAAAAGTGATAAAATACCTTTATGTAGATTAATGCTCGTTTCATCGCACAAACGGCGATATATTCAAAATCATTCATGACAGAAATATTTTTGCAAATAAATTTAAAAAACAATAACCTGGTAAATAATGTCACAAGACTTCATGCATAATGAAAATCCGAGCAAATATTGTTGTTTCCATTTGCAAAAAGGAAATATCTAAAACTAAGAATAGCTATAATAAAACAAAAAAATAATTTAATTACAGTACAGAACCATTTATCCGGAATGCTTGGGGTCAAATGTATTCTGGATAACTGGTTTTTCCGGTTAACTGGTTGTGCATTAAAACAGCTTCCATTTGATAAGTTTTGTGGAATATGCGTGGTTGTGGCATTATTTCTGATTTTAAATTATTAGATTACTTCGATTAAAAATCAATGGAAGAAAGATCAAAAGTTAACCAGAGTTTAAAAGAAGGTAATTTATAGAATCCCTTAGGAACAAAAATTCTTCTGTTTCCTCTGCATAAAAATTAAAACATCTAAAATACAACTAAATATGTTTTCATTTCAAATACTAGATGTTGTCATCAAATTATACAGTTGATTCAAGCAATGCCTATGTCAAACTGGCAGTATATGACACCTTTTTCTGCAAAGATTCTGAAATCAGTCTATCAGAAATATCATTCCGGATAACTGATTTTCTGGTTAACTGGTTTCCGGATAAATGGTTCCATACTGTATATCAAGCAAAAAGTCTATTTTCTGTTGAATTAAAAAAAATAATAAAAAGTCAAAGTACCACAAGCAATTTTCAAACCAAATTATTTTAATTACATTATTAATGTACAAAAAGTACTAAAAATATATTTACATATATATATGCATTTGATTTAATTATTCAATTAATAAAATTTCATAAGTAGCCTTTAATGTCACCGATTTTGGGGACAGCTCTTTCTATTATGACCTGAAAAAGATAAAGTAAACAATAAGTATGCTAAATAATACAACTATTGAAACATCCATCTAATAGTATTTTTAAAGCAATAAAATTGAGGCATCAGGACTGAAGATAGGTGTCATAAACTCATTTCTTTTCTTCTATAACCTGTGTCAGTTTAAATTCATTAGCACATGCATTTGATTACATAATTTAATCAATATGATTTATGCTTGTATTATTTGGTTAGTTTGACTTCTCTTCAATAAACTTTTTATGTTAAATTATTTTTACTGGTTATTATTTTTATGCTTAGTGAGTATTTCTTTTATATTCTTCTAAATTTTAATTTTTGAGCATTTCTTTTATATCATTCTAAATTTTTATTTTATTATCTTACATTTTTATTTGTCATAATTGAAAACTTTTTTGGATTGTGCTCTAAAAATAAGTAAAATGGCATACTTGTGAAAGAGCTGGTTGTTGCAGTTATTTTTTGGTTATATAGCTATCTACGTATAGATATGTGCATCACATTGGAGAAGACGACATAAATGGCAATGCTGACATTTCATTGATACATGCAGGACATGTGAAAAGTTGACAAGTGTTTCAGATATGAGCTTGTAAACTAATTGCTGAAACATCAAACATTTGTTTTAGTTTAAGTTCAAAGGAGCTAAGAAAGTTGCTATATAAAGTAGGAGAAACAAATAAACTAAACATGCCTCAAAACTCGATAACCAAAAGATCTGTTTTGTTCTACTGATGAACGATTTAAGTTGATTTTAATGTCCGTATTAAATTTTTTGGGGTGTGATGTTGCTAATAATACGATATACTATTATTTTACCTTTTGTTGTTATTGGGAGAGGGGAAAAAAATATCTTGCAAATAAGTGAAACAACTTCAAGAAATTTATTTTTTTGGAAATAGTTAATATTTTTTTTTTTAGCCAAAGATATCCTTAGAACTGAAAAAGTACTGGGAATAAGTGGTTTTTTTTTTCTTTTTTCATTCGTAAAAATGAGATTTTGCATGTATTAATGATAGTGCATGGCTTTACATTTACTATTATACTTATTTTGAGTATTAAGAAAACAAAACAAACAATACATTTTTTTTTAATAAAAGGTTTGTTTAAAGCTCTATACACTATTTCCAAGACTTTCATTTTAAATGTGTGTTTCATTCTTTAAATTTAAAAATAGGGCCTAGTTGTCCGAAGCAATAATGAATCGACTTTATTATGAAATCACTATAAAACATTTATGATGAAAAAAAGGGGGAAACACATAATACTGGAAAATATTGTTCCTATTTAATCCTATGCTAATATAACATTTTTCAAATGCCTTTAAAAATTATTCCATTGCCTACTGTCATATTGATTGTATGCAAAATAACTATATTCGTTAGATTTCATAAAACCTAATTTTTATCATTTGAATAACTATTTTTATATTTTTTTTAATCTAACAATATAGTTTTCTCAAAAAACAAATATGTAAAATTTAGCCCGAAAGAGTAAACTTTATTTTTCTCAATGTACAGCTGCATCATGGGTGCAAGAAGTCCATCTAAGCCAAGACTGAAAATTTTTCTGAGTATTAGGAAAAAACAAATGAAAATAGACTAGAGGATGTCTAGCATAAATGTCTTGCATTATGGCTAAAAATTGATTTCTTGCAATAAAAGAAAGTGCTTAATAGTAAAATTGCCATAATTTAAGTAGATAAAGTAGAATTTACTATCAGTCAAAAATATGTCCAAGGCTGAAATCAGTGCTGAGACTGAAGGTCTTGCACCCATGCATCTTTGGCTTTGAAAAATATTAAATTATATATTATATAATTATTATATTAAATTATATAATTATTATATTTACTATTTCAAACGAAAAATATTTCTTGGCAGTCGATTTGCATTCGTTTTCATCTTTTTTCTTTTTTGACAAATTTTAAAATGCCATCTCATTTTTACGAATGAAAAAAAAAAACACTTATTCCCAGTACTTTTCCAGTTCTAAGGCTATCTTTGGCTTAAAAAAAAAAAAAAAAATAATAACTATTTCCAAAAAAAAAATAAATTTCTTGAAGTTGTTTCACTTATTTGCAAGATAATTTTATTTCCCTCTCCCAATGCCTTTGAAGATATCATTTCCCATTTTAATTGTGCTTAAGAGCATTTTCGGAGGGGTTTTCTTTTTTATACATGTCTGGAAAAACTTCTACACTTTCAACAAAGATTGTCAATACACTGGAAGATATCATTTCATGTTTTAAAGGCATGAAGGACTGGTGCACATTTTATATTATTTATGTTTCCTCAGGAACTTTTCATCCAAATTGAAAGTTCAATGTATCTAAATGTCGGAAATTAAACTGACAATCACCATAACACGTAGCTGCCACAGTTGGCTATTTTTTAATTCTATCTCGCACCACTTAAAAAAAAAAAAAAAATTACATACACTTTGACAACATCTGCAAAAGAAAAATACTAAAAAATTTCTTTTCTTAAAATAATGGTGCAAATAGAATATAAAAATAGTCGCCTGTGGTACCACTGATAACAGGACCACCTTAGTTCATTTAGAAAGATTTTTATTCAATAAATATAAAATTTCGAGGTTTGCTTGCAAAAACCGACCAGGGTGTGCATAGCATCCTCAGTGTAAACTGCCAAAGACAGTGGGGCCAACAATGTAAATGTGTTCAAAAGTAAACAAGCGTTTTTTTTTTTTTTTTTTTTTGGGGGGGGGGGGGGGGGGGGTCTTGTAATCAACTGTTTAACTTAACTCCAACAGTGATCCTTTAATTTATCTATAACTTTAACTATTTCCTTCATATTTATAGAGTTGCTGTTGAAGTGATGTGTTGTACTTCCAGGCTTAGCAGATATGTACCAGCTGAAAAGGAAAAATCCATGAAGTATCTATATTATAAAGGACAAACATATCTGCGCGTAACGCATACGTCATTTTGCGAATGGCAACACTTTGAAATTTGAAATAAAATTTTGGTTTTGCAATTTTCTCTACTGAAAATTTTCAAACTTCTAAACATCGCACATTTTAAATTTTTACACCGTCGTATAAGGAAAAAAATGAGCTTTTAAATGCAATTTGTTTGAAAGCTGTATCTCAATTAATTTTTGAGATATTAATTTTTTTGTAATTTTTAATACCATTTTTCTTATTGTGGCAACAAAAGTACCTCATTTCTATTGAAAGTAAACTGAAAATAGTCAAAAATAGGAGATACTGTATCTTTTTGTTGCCATTTTCTCATAAAACCTGAAAAAAAAGTTGAAATTTATATATGGGCTGTGTCAAGAATATTGTCTGTTATTCCGTGATAATGACGTCATATGCAACTTTTCTATAGATGAAGTTTAAGATTGGATTATAAAAGTGGATTGCTTTAGCGGATGCAAATGACGTCATTTTACAAAGAAGCGTGTATTTTAATTCTTAAACGTGAATTGTGTTTTGTAGAAGTGTGTCATTTTCACAGCCCAGCTGCTTTGAAATTCTTCACAGGTGAAAATGCTTCACTTTTAAAAATAATGTAATCGAAATCACATACTGATAAAACGCAATGTTTTACAAAAATTTAGAGTGTCTTTATAAAAGAGAGGTGACATGCAAATAATAGCGATTTATCTTACAAAAATTGGTGATTTTCACCTGGATGGATTTGCTTCGCTGAGTTAGACTAGCAAACAAATAATTCGTGGTTTAAATAATATCGTGTTACTGAAGTTTTTGTCGAAAATTCTCTCGAATAATAAAATTTTAATGCTATTCTTTAGGACATTCTACTATAATTTTATCAAGATAACATAATTTGCTTAATTTTTCCTAATTTTACATAATATATATATTTAAAACACAAATGTGTTTTTTAGTCATCTGCCGTGATCTTTCTGCTGAACCAATTTTACTAATATATATATTTTTTTTAACTGAAAGCTCTTCCTTTGTAGATGTGATCGCACTATCTGTTTTTTCTTTTTCTTTTAATATCCCCACTTTTATATTTTAATTTTAAAAACATTTTATGAAATTTCTTCAAAATGATGAAAATTAGATAGCTTTCATTATTGCAGACAAGAGAGAAATAATGAGGTATTTTTAACTTTATTCATGCTATTTTCTAATAAAAATTCAAAATTTTTGATAAAAATTGTTGTATAGGGTTTAGTGTCACAAAATACCATTAGGAGCAGAATATTATATTAAGGACAAAATAACAGAAAATAACATACACAGTAAAAAAAAAAAAAAGCGAACTAAAATACGGAAATACTACTGGCAATCTAGACGCCATTACTATTTCCCTTTTTTTATGGGAATTTTTACCCATAAATTACAGAACATTTTCCGTTTTTCTGATTAAAAACAGAAATTTTTCTGTAATTTATGGGTAAAAATTCCCGTAAAGAAATGGAAATAGTACTGGCGTCTAGATTGCCAGTAGTATTTCCGTTTTTTAGTCCGCTTTCTTTACAGTGTATACTGCTTTTCAAAACACGCATTTTTCCTCATAAATTTTCTATATTGTTTTTCCTTCTGCATGTGTACTGATACTAAGTTTCAGACACTAGGTGAAATGCTTATTTAAGTGAAAATGAAGTCATATTTAAAAGAAAATGGTCATTTTCTTAGATAAAAGTAAACATTTTAACACAAATGCGTCTAAAAAAACATAAATTACGGAAATTTTTACTCTCCGGAATTGAGATAGGAATCTCAAGTAAAGGTGCGTCTGTTCACGTAAAAGATGTTGCTGACAATCATGACTTCAAGTTATGAGTTAAAATGATTTTTAAATGATCAAACAAAATACAATTTTTTAAAAAATGATGAATATGGATATGAGAAGTGCGCATGAAAATTTTGAGAAGGTGAAAATTGCTGTTTTTCATTCCGGAATACCAAGCATAAGAGCCTTAATTGATAACCACATCCTAATAACTGATCTTTATTATATTTTACTGATTAAGTATCTATATTATAAAGAACAAACGTATAAATGCTTAATGCTGACGTCATTTTGCAAATGGCAACACTTCCCGATCAAATTTCGGTCTTGAAATTTTCGCTACTACAATTTTTTAATCTTCTGACCATTGCAATTATTCAATTATGCAATATTTCAATTTTCATCGCATAGGGGAAAAAATTTACTTTCAAATGCAATTTGTTTAAAAACTGTATCTTAATTGATTGATGGATTATATTTTCTAAAATAATTTTTAAGCATGATTTTTTTAAAGTTTATCTTATCACGTGCCGGTTTCAATACGCAATAATAATAAACATTTTGCACATAAAGCAACAGACATTTTTCAGCATTTGTTTCTGACTATTTTTGCATAACGAAATTAATATTTCCTTTATAAACAAATAAAAGAATAATATTAAAATAACCACCAGTCTAACATATTTGTGAAAGGCAAATTAATGAAATGAATACTTCTTTTATAAACAAGTAAAAGAATAATATTGAAAAAACACAAATCTAACATATTTGTAATCGTACAATTTAAATTTTTTTATCACCAAATACGATTTTTTTTTTTTCAAATGGAATTTGTTTGCAAAGTTCATCTCAGTTTACTGATTGTCTATGGTTTTAAAAGGAATTTAAAGCACGAAATATTTTTAAATTTATCTATATCGCGCAGAGCTCGATTACAAAAGATTAATCCGTTTGCCCTTAAAACAAAATAAAGAGTTCATCATTTTCTTACGGCTAATATGAATTTTAAAAAAACTTCCCTATGAGTAAATAAATAAAATAATATAAATAAAACACAAATTTAACAGACATGTATAAGCTCTGAAATTATCATAATATGAAAGGATGCCATAAGTAGCAAAATCTTGGTCAAATAACTCTTAGCATGAGGCTAATAAGAAAATATCGCTTTTAATAAATTTCAAATATTTATTTGATTGTATAATTCGTATTTTCCATATGAAAAATGCTTTTTTAAATATAAGTGGGTAATGTCAAAAAATTATTGCATATAAAAAAAAATTATTATTTTTCAATAAAAAAAATGTTTTCACCTATATTCTTAAACCCGGGAAGCCCGGGTATGATCCCTAGTGTTTTTAATGATTTAAGCCTGCAACTTCTGTTCACTGTGCCATAATGGCAGACATAAGCTGAGCTCATATTTTTATTTATCATTTCTTTTACTCATTACACCTTTTTATCTAGTCTTGTTGAATAAAAGAATTGCTATAATTGATGCAAGGAATATTTTACAAAGCTTGTTTTTAAACATCACTTACCATATTTTGAAGCTATCTGTCCTTTAAGTTTAAAAAATAACACCCTTCAAGCCACTTATCAAAAAAAGCATTCTTCTTGCCCTTCAGTCAAAAAAATTGTGTCCTTACTGCCTTTTGTATTGAAAAATTTGCTTACATAGTTAAAAGAGACTCATTATTGTATCTTGAAAAAATGTCCTGGCTTTTAATATTAAAATTGTCTTTAAAAATAAAAAGAATGCGTTTAAAAATAAAAAAGTGCATGAGTCAAAATGTTACCAGCCACATTTAGTTTTCTACTCATCATTTGGTGAGCCACGAGAGCCATGAGTGTAATTTGTTAAGCCTGATCGAGGATAAAAATAATAAAATAACCAAAAAGTAGAAAATTACAGATTTACATGAAAAAAAGAAAGTATGAAGAAAAAAAAAAGAAGAAAGTAATTTCATGTATTCTAATAAAAATCATTTTATCAGGATTATGGAACTTAAGAGAAAAATCTTACTGACATATTTTTTAAAACTACAAAATCCTTTTGCAAAACATAAAAGGGAGATACAATGAAGGTACTTCATTTATTTATTTATTTCAACTTTTACTCCAATGCAACAAAATAAATGCCAAAATCTAATTAATATTTGTCCAACTTAATACTAATACTAATCTATATATATAAACATATATACTAGCTGGCCTGCTTGGTGTTGCCATATATTAAACTAAATGTAAAAAAGTTATTAGTGTTTTAAATTAAAAATAATTATGTTCCCGTACAATAGTATATCGGGCATCTTTAACACAGGTAGACTGGGATGGATTGCCTAATTGTTTTTAAATTGAAACTGTCTTTAAAGACTAAATTTATAACAATTACCTAAAAATAAAGTAATTTTCTTGATGATTTTAGTCATAACATCAGTCATGGAGGTTTGTTTGAAAAAAGAATAGACTGACTCTAAGAAAATAATTGTTATGTTTCATTTACTATTTACTATAAATCGTAGAAAATGTTTCCACGGCATCTAATGTATTAGAGCACTTAGCTAAAAGGTAAAGCTATAAGATATAGCTGTAGGATACAAAGAAAATCTATACTAATAAAAGGAAGATTCGCTCTGTGTGTCTGTTTGTGTGTGTGTGATGAATAACGAAATTTACCAGATGTACAATTTTGTGAAGATAGTCCAAGGCCTCTCCAAATGCAACAAGGACTCAGAATTTTAATTTTCCAATTATAATCTGAATTATTAATTAACAATTGCAACGCACTCTCATTAAAAACTCATCTCAGTCCTTGCAAGAGGGAAAAAGCATTAGCACTAGCGCAGAAGCCTTATTTACAGCATACTGACATTACTTATTTATGCAGAAAAAGATAGAAATGAAGGAATTTCAGGTGTGTGTGTGTGTGTGGGGGGGGGGGGGGATCTTGTCATTGCTTATTAACTTACATCGGCCAAACTGCTTAGTAAAGTTTGAAAAATCCCTGCCGGCTTGGCCTACAGGTGCAGGTAGATTTCGAAGTTAAGTACTAATTTCACGAACCAAAACTAAATCATGATTAGAGATAAACTCACTTTAACAATTTTATCTGGCCGCTTTTGTCGAGTTTTTAATTTGATTTTTATATAAAAGTTGGTTTTATTAGAACCATGTTAAGGCAGTATTCAAAAATATTTTTCCATGCTCAACAATTCGAAATTTCTTGACACATTTTCAGAGTCATTTTTAAAAGGAAAAACATGAAACTTGCTGACGTGATTTTTTAAGAGATTTATAAGCGACCTATGTTTTTATTTTTGTTCAATTAATTGGAACTTGATTTATAAACAATTATTTTCTCAGTAGGACATTTTTCGTTTCCAACACAATCGCTTCGAGAAATTCAGTTCAAAATGACCCCTTTAACATAATTTTTTGAAACATATTCTGTCTCTATCAAAAAATTGACCATTACTGCACATTATATAGTTTCTGAACAAGAGAACCTACCAATTGGATGCATATGAAAGCAAAAATGAATTTAAAAATGAGTCAGAAAATAAGCAGTTTGTATTTGAGTAATAAGATATTTTTTTCTTCAACCTCTATGTATTTTAAATTTGTTTCTGCTGTAAGAATTGGTCCAATCAAAAACTTGTCAATATAAAAGTTGTAGATAATATTCAGAAGGTGTATAATAAACTTAAACGGATTGGATATCTTGTGAATTTACGAAGTTATGGATTTTTTTCTTCTTCAACCCCTTTTTTCTTAAAGTTTTTTTCCCACGGTAAAAATTGGTTCTATCAAAAACTTGTCAATGTAAAAGTTGTAGATAATATTAAGACAATTTATAATAAATTTAATTGCATTTCATATCTTGAGAATTGATGAAGTTATGAATTTTTTTCTTCCTAAAACACTATTTTTTGCACCCCTTGAACCCATTTTTAATTTTATCAAAAATCTGTCATACACAAATTTTTGGCCCTTTTTTTAGAAGTAATAAAAAGAGTATAATAGTAAAAGTAATAAAGAGTCTATATGTATTATAATTAAGAAGTTATGGGTTTTTTTTGTTTTTCACAAAACCTTTCCCAATTCCACACCCTTGGTCTGATTTTGCCCATTAACGAACTTCACTGAGATTTTATGCCCCTTGATTTTATGTATCAGTTTGGAAAAGATTTGTGCAGAATTATGGAAGTTATTGTGTCCATAAAAAAGTGATATAGATAGATAGATAGATAAAGTTTTTTACTGGGGGTGGTTTTGGGTTCTAAAGACCATGATCGGTGTAGATCTGCAAAATTTTTTTCAATATTTCAACATAGGGGAGAATGTAATAGGTAGTATTTCATACGAAATCTCCCTAAAATGGAAGACATATTTGGAAAGATCATACTCTTAAGTCTCAAATGTCGCAGTTAATCATTTGAGAAAAAAAATTTAAAAAGTATCATTTTTTCCAAAAAACGTTTTCTCTTCTGTATGTTTTTCATTAATTCCAAATACATTTAAAGGCATTTTTGTTATGTAAATGTATCATTTTAACCCGTTTATAGTAAACTTTTTAATTTTTATGCATGAAAAATGCATATTATCTACTCAGAACGATGCCCATTTCATATGCAAAAATACAGTGAGTGAATCTGATTTTTTATTGCCTAATACCCTGTTCACATTGGATATATAAGATATCTTAGACCGCCGTTTTTGAAGTGGTACCCTACCGAAATTGAATGCCCATTCACATCAAAAAACTTACCTAAGATATCTCAGTGAATGTAACTGTGTCTGTGATCTGAACAAATGTAAAGTATGTGCATGCGCTTAAAATAAAAATAGCTGCAACAGCCAATCAATAAAAGTGAAGCTTCATAGTCAACGAGAGTGAGTGGTAGTTCCTGTATCTAGCGAAGCAAGTTGAAACTCTCTCAGAGAGTTCAGTGGCCTGAAACATCTTAAAGTATCCAGTGCAAACAGGATATACAAAAATATTGACCATACACAGTTTCTTTTGGTGGCGACACAAAATAAAAAAAATGCCTTTGAAAATTTAAAAAAAAACAAAGCTTTGCCATTAAATTATAAATTATGGCAGGTAGTTGAAAAAAGGTGGTAAAGAGTGGCTTGAGAAAATTTTAAATTAGCCAGTAATTTTATTCTTGTTCTAAACCATATGTAAATCAGTTTTGTTCAGTCAAAAATTTTAGATTTGTATAAGGAACATACACTCAAACACTGATTTTTATGAATATAGATTTAAGGTATATTTAAAGTCATCACAGGTAATGCCAGGCAGGTCTGCTAGTTGGAAATAAACGTATGGTATAAAACTTCCTACCTGGTTGGCTACAAATTCCACATTTTCTTTTACTAGCAGGACCACCTGTGTTTGAATCACCACGTCGTCTGCGAGAATTACCAAACGAAGGTCTACCAGAACCTAAAAAATAAAAACAAATTAAAAAATAAAAAGTAAAAGATAAAAAGCAAAGATAAAAGTACAAGAATAGAATATACTTCAGAAAACATAACTTCATGAGTTCACGGCATATCTGAAATTTAATAACCTATCTACTAATAAAAGCAGAAACTGGGAAAAATAGAACAGATACAAATTGGATAGAAAAGAAACCGATACAGAGAAAATGTTCTCCCTAATCCTATAATTTTGTGAGGAAGAAAAAGCTCATATGAATTACCCATTTTTTAAATTAGAAATTTTCCCAGTAATTATTGTAACTGCAGTGTCTACATTAGAAATAAACCTTTAAAAAGAAAAAACTCCTTCCAGAGTTTTTGAGTGGAAGAAAAAAGTGGAGGTTTTACTTCCTCTCTCTTTTTATTCTAAATATTATTTGTTAAAAAATCGAAAATAATTTCTAACTAATTTCAAGCATTTTCGAAAAAGGATCAAACAAATTAAGAAAGTAAACAAACAGGGTTAAAAAATTTACATGGCCTCCTGAAGATTTGAAACGCCTGTAAGAAATCATTTTAAAAAATGAAATTTTACTTTTTCAACATGCATTATGAAATTTGGCTTTAAGGGTTTTACACTTAAGGGGGAAAGGAAGCTGTTGTAATGCCTGTCAAGTAAATATTTTAAGGATTTTGTGTTTTTGCATTTATTATTATTGACAAATTATTTTCAGATGGAAATTATCATTAGATCAAACTTTATACAACAGATTCTATAAAAATAAAATTAATCGGACCATCAGAGAGCTCAGAACAAGAAAATGATTCTTTTTTCCCCTTCTGACTGGTAGGGACTGCTGCTTGAACTATACTTTGAACCATGTTTGTATAAAATTTTAAACTAAATGTGGAAATCTGTTAAACCATTAATTGTTACTAATATACATACATACATACACACACAGACAGATATATATATATAATTCTATTTTATTCATTTTGTTATTTTTCATTTTCAAAGTTTAATGTTCGTGTTTAAGTTTAAGATTCTAGCGATTTATTGAGATCCAGTTTTTATTAAGTGGATCGAGTTAGCGGTTACAATTTAAACTTTTGTTTATATGTATGTATGTACAGGGTACGGCAGGTATTTGAAAACAAAATAACAACTGCTTTCAAATGCGAACAGACACCAGAGATTTACATTTTAATGTTCTGTACAGCTGACAATGTACACAATGGATGGTATCATTTTTTCAAACCACCGACAGCTGCGATAACAGCCTCTACATGCTGTCCAAACCCACCACAGGCAATAATCTGATGTAGAGTCCTGTGCGGGTCAGGTTCTGCTCAACACGAACCCGCAAATTCCATTTTAAGTCAACCTGCAACCCGACCCGAACCCGCAAAAATAATTATGGGCAACCCGCAACCCGACCCGAAGCCGCAATGTAAGGAAAGCAAATCATATTTTAATATCATTACGAAAATAATCTACAATTGTATCTCTTATAAAGTTCTGCACTGGTCCAGCCCACGGGCCGCGGCGGGACGGCAAAATTTCAAACTGGCCAGGCCGTTTTATTAGGACAGTTTTTTCAATGGGCCAGGCTGATAAACAAAATAAACAGGCCGGGGCGGCAAAAAAAGTATGACTACAATTAAGCGGGTCTACCGCCCCGATATAAATATTTAGACGAAGCCAATAAAGTTATAAACGGGCCCTGTCGTGCTAGGGCCGAACTTTTAAGTTTTACATATAGCAGACCGGGCCGGGGTAGGTCGTTCCTGGGCCTGGAAATTCCGTCCCGTGCAGACCTTTAATTCTCTAATACCATTTTTATGTTTTACATAGAAGAATTAACAAATCTATATTCTTTAATATTCAACAATAGTAAAACCTCTGACCGACCCGATGCAGGACTCTAAATGGTATAAAACTAAAAATCTAATCTTTAAATATGCTTTAAAATTAGTTGCAGTTTCAAAAGTTCCACTTATAACGATACACCTTGTTTTACACAAGTGGCCATGTGCCTTTAGTTTATCAGCAGTTATTATTTTGAAAATTTTCCCGTCTAACATAGTGCATCGCGTATCACCACAATTAAATTATTCACTTGATACATTAGACAGGAAGGACCATTTAGCGTTTTGCTGCGTATTGTATTTTTAAAGTTTGTTATTTCGAAGACCCGTGAAAGGATGACTAAAGACAAAACAGACAGGCACACATTTTGCTTTTGTGAAACTTTGATCTGCGGTTTATATAGGCTTTTAACGGGAAAAAATATTTTCCACATTCTTTTAAAAAAGTGGGTCAACCTGAACCCAACCCGAAACCGACCTGAACCCAAAACAATAAAAGCCAACCCAACCCAACCCAAAACGGAAAAATATAGCCCCGACACAACCCAAATCGTGGGTCTGGTTCGGGTAAGAGCAGGTAATCCGACCCGATGCAGGACTCTAATCTGATGTGTGTTGGGAACATTTACCATTGAACACAAATGGCTGCCCTGAAAGCTGCAACAATGTTGTGTGGATGCCGATTGGAGTTCCTCTTACCCACACCACATACGTAATAGACCTCGAGGGTAATACCTGGGGAGCAACACGCTGAGGGGCCATCCACTGTTGGGTTGTGTGGGCTGTATAGGTTGGTACAGGGTCTTGTTGAAAATGTATGGCTTCACACGTGTTACAGAAGTAATCCAGAGTTTATTCACCATGGTATAAACAACGGCATTGACTCTGGCACCTTGAAGAAGGAAATGTGGAGGCATCAGGTCATCTTCGCTGCTCATGACCTCCCAGAATCATCAGTGAGGTTGTAAATTTTCTTTGCATGACAGTTGAAACCTCTTCAGGGATTTTATACAGCCACAGATCTTTTTGCAGTTCATTTTCTGGAGTCAGGCAAAGTAGTGATGGGCGATAACGAGATGTTTTTATCGATTTTCTTGATTGTATGGCAATCTCGATATTTTTCGATTGTGTACAAATTTTCTCGATGACTCCAGTTTGTCAATTGCTTTTATACATCATAAATTTATCAAGAATTGTCTGCAGGTGAACTGGAATGTGTCGGCGTTAATAAGGACTAAGTGGCTTCACTCGCTAGTGGGCCCTTCCTTTAGTCAGGGCCTCTAATTTATATGTAATCTTGTAATATGACATCTCGAACTGGCTTCCCGCTATATAAGGCACCGTATAACAGGCATGGTGTGCACGCACTACAAAATCTTGTTAAAAAAATAATCTCAAACCGAATCCCTGGGGGGAGGGGTCAAAGTGAGGGGAGGAGCACAGCAGCTGCATAATAGGAATAAGGCGTCATGGGGCATTAGGCCTTTCCAACTATATGTCACATGATGGATTTCGATCTGAATTTATAAAAATGCCCTCCCCATGGGGGCAAAATGGGAGGCAGGGGCATGGGAGGTGCATAACATGGGTAAATGGTTGCAGGCCTTTCCGACAATATATCACAAGGTCTCAAGTAAATTTAGAAAAGTCACATGAAAGGTCCCGGCTAAATTTATAAAAATGGCCCCTGTGGGACAAAGTTGGGGGGGGGGAGGGGCATAAAATGAGTAAGTGGTCACAGGCCTTTCCAACAATATGTCACATGAGGGGTCTCGGCTAAATTTAGAAAAGTACCCAGTGGGGACAAAGTGGGGGGGGGGGGGCGGGGTTGCAGACACTGGAGGTGTGCATAATATCAATAAGTAGTCACAGACCTTTCCAACGATATGTCACATGAGGGGTTTTGGCTAAATTTAGAAAAGTACCCAGTGGGGACAAAGTGGGGGGGGGGGGGGGAGGGGCATAAAATGAGTAAGTGGTCACAGGCCTTTCCAACAATATGTCACATGAGGGGTCTCGGCTAAATTTAGAAAAGTACCCCATGGGGGAGGGAGGCGGACACCGGAGGTGCATACATCAATAAGTAGTCACAGACCTTTCCAACGATATGTCACATGAGGGGCCTTGGCTAAATATAGAAAAGTAACCAGTGGGGACAAAGTGGGGGGGGGCGGGGTTGCAGACACCGGAGGTGCATAATATCAATAAGTAGTCACAGACCTTTCCAACGATATGTCACATGAGGGGTTTTGGCTAAATTTAGAAAAGTACCCAGTGGGGACAAAGTGGGGGGGGGGGGCGCGGGAGGGGCATAAAATGAGTAAGTGGTCACAGGCCTTTCCAACAATATGTCACATGAGGGGTCTCGGCTAAATTTAGAAAAGTACCCCATGGGGGAGGGAGGCGGACACCGGAGGTGCATACATCAATAAGTAGTCACAGACCTTTCCAACGATATGTCACATGAGGGGCCTTGGCTAAATATAGAAAAGTACCCAGTGGGGACAAAGTGGGGGGGGGGGGGGGGTTGCAGACACCGGAGGTGCATAATATCAATAAGTAGTCACAGACCTTTCCAACGATATGTCACATGAGGGGTCTTGGCTAAATTTAGAAAAGTACCCCCGTGGGGGGCAAAGTGGGGGATTGCATAACATGAATAAGTAGTCACAGGCCTTTCCAATATGTAACATGAGGAGTGTCAACAAAAGTTAGAAAAATGCCCTGGTGGTAAAGTGGGGAAAGGGGCAGGTAGGTGCTTAATATGGATAAGTGGATTTTCTAATGATATATCACATGAGGAGTGTCGGTAACAGTTAGGAAAGTGTCCCCCCCCCCCCCAAGGTGCCAACTACCGCACTCCCCGGAATACAACCCAACTTTTTGAAATTTCATATATTATAAATAATACCGGATGACTCCGTAAAAAAAATCTGATCTAAAATGATGAAAATGCAACAAAGTTTGAAAATTACACACCGTCCCCCAGAGTGGGAGCAAAATTGGGGAGGGGGGACGAAAATCTCATAATATGAAAGAGTTATCCAAGATCTTTCCGATGATATATCACATGACGGGTTAAAAAAATGTTTAAAAATTGCTTCCCCAACCCCTCACCCCAGTGGGTCCACTCTTTCACCCCGGAATTCACGCAGCCCTCACTTTCAAAATTTTTATGCTTAATAAATAATAATTACCGTAAGGCTCCATAAAAAAAGAAAAATCCACATCTAAAATGATATTTATTATAGAAATCGCACGGTTTTAAAAATTTGTTCGCCCCTCTCCACTCCAAAATTCAATTTTGGTGGAAGAAAGGTTCATAATATGAAAGAGTGGTCTGAGAGATTTCCGAAGATATATCACATGAGGGGTTTCATAAAAGTTTGAAAATTGCACCCCTGCTTGTCCACTCACGCCCTTTGAATACTCCCAGAATTCCCCAACTCTTATTTTAATATTTTTATATTTAATAAATATTATTTTTCTGGGGGCTCCCACAAAAAACCCATTTAAATGATAATTATTCTAGATATCGCTACAGTTTTAAAAATTTGTCTGCGCACACCCCGTCCCCCAGCATCCTGAAATTCAACTGCGGGTGGGAGAAAGGTTCATAATATGAAAGGGTTGTGACGGATCCAAACGACAAGATTTACATTAGCTTTTCAAGCTTCCTGTACCAAAATTAGACCAAAAGGCTCCCCTCTCCTCACACTACAAAGTTTCCTAAACACAGAAAGCAATATTTTTTTTCAGTAATGCCATAGAAAACACACTTTTTCTTTGATAAAACTGTTACATTTAAGTATAAATGTGTTGAAACGATTTTCAACAATTTTCTATTCCATTGTTACTGAATTTGAGGCTGTAAGAGCCTTAAACTTATAGCGGTGAAATGAAAAGCAGAGAAAAATTATTTTGATGTGATTATAGCAACTGTCTTTTTCACTTTTATAAATGAAAATGCATATTTATGTCATTTTTACACTGATAAAAGAGTTCTGCCATTCTGCATTTAATGCCCTTTATATAGAAAAGGGCCAAAATGCCACAGTGAGTAAAAAAGCCGTCATATTTAACGAGAAGCAAGTATTTTCATAGGTAAAACTGAAATGATTCCCAACAAATGCATTGATGAGATTAAAATCCAAATCATCAAAAACAAAAGACAGAATTCTTTAAATAAAAATGTTTCCTGGGCCTCCCAGAAGTGAATTTTATGACTGGATACTTAAAATTTTACGACTAAGCAGAACTCCCATGAATAAATTTTATGATTGGACACTAGAATTTGTGGCGCTATACGTAGAAAAGATGACCCCCCCCCCCCCCCCTCTTCCCCAGGACATGACTCACGAAGGAAAACAAAAATAACAGATTATAACGAGCTAGGGGCAGAAACGAAGCACATTTAGTCATGGGAACGAATAGTACACCTCCCATGTATCTGAGCACATAAATTTACAAAAGTCCACTCAAAACTACAAGGAAGGCAGAAGGGAGAAAGAGCAGATTAGACCCAATTGGATAGTAAGGAGATGAAAAGGAAAATGTACAGAATAAATTACAAAAAAATTAAAATGTAAAGATATACAACGAAAATTAAGAAGTGACTATTGTCTGAAAGATGTTTTCATAAGAGAGCTGCATAAAAAGAAGGTTCTGCCAGTTTGTAAAGTAAAAATAAATAACGGATAAGTTAGTTATACTTGTATGTGAAATGAGATCCTAGAAGTGGTCTTTACTCAGAGACTCTCAGTATGTGTGTCTACACAAAGTGGATTTAATCACAATTAGCTCTGGTCCTTCTGCAAAGATGATGATCCATGATGAAAAAGGTATCTTTTATTATTTCCCTTTCTGCCTGCTCAAAAGTGGAGTTATGCAATTTTATTAAAACCATGCCCTTGCCTATTCAGGGTCGATTAAATAATTATGTTGAGTAACTTTGAAATAAAGTATCAGTCAATAGCCTAATGATTGTAATTAATATTTGGTCTAATTTGCAAATTTCTAATGAAGTATGTCCAAAGAATTATTATGTGTATTTTTATTGTCTTTCCGTGTTTTTCTTTTTGTAAATAAATTTCCTTTTATATGTAAAATTGAGTAAGTATCAAATTAATGGCATCATGTGTCTTCTTAATTTTAATAGTAGTAGAAATGAGCATCAAAGTTAGCTGCTTCAAACGGAACTTGGTCATCAAAATTACACAGCGCAAGTTAATTAAGATTTGTATTAGGAAAACTATTAATTAAATTACTTAAAAGGGTAAAAGAATTTTATATAAATAAAAGATTAATTTAGGTATACATACAGGAAAGAGGGAAAATTCGTTCCTGCAATCCAAGATTCCCAGAAGCTGAAAGCGATAACCAATTGTATAATAAATTTGTTAAAGCTAACTAAAATTTGATGCTTAAAAGGGTATTGGTAAGGTGCTATACATAGGGGGTAACGAGAGCTAGTGAAATTGTTCTAAGATTCATTTAGAAGTGCAAAATTCACCCCATCATGCATCATCTAAATAACATAAATTTCTTTTTTTTTTTAATCTGCAGATACCAATATCAGGACATAAAAACCAAGTTGTTCATGAAATGCAAAAAGCAGTTTGTATGCAGAGTGCTTGGTGTTAAACATTATGTAAATTAGTGAACTACGGTTGTAAAGCACACACAGGACCTCTTTTTAGAGAGAATAAGAACACTTCTAGTAGAGAAAAGCAGAAAGGGCAACACACACATTCTAAGTTTAATGTGACAGTGCTTTATTTTATGTTGGTTTTAATACATTACATTATTCATCATAAAACTAATTTTAAATATGCAGAACACTTGATATACTTATTTGACAACATGGGCAGTTACAGAATAAAATTCAGGCAGGGCCAAGATTTTGGAACTGTATTGTCTGTTTATTTATATTCTGCAGCGATAGATCATTTCCTGTATTTTATTTTACAGGGTGATCCCAAGTATTATTTTTTTTCTTTGATTTTTTGTTGGCCCTGTAATCGGCCCTCCTGTCAAATCAACATTCATAAATATAGGGTCATACAAGTTCTTTTTAATCCTAAAATTCCAGAAGAATCTGACAAGTATATTTCTAAATATTCGACAAAATGTCTAAAATTGAAAGTTGCCGCTCATTAATAGCCATATAGTGTAGAGGAGAATGGGGATGAAAGGGACATTTTGTCTTTATAAGCTTATAAAATAAAATAATAACAATAAAAGATATCACTTTCAAATTTGTGCCTACTTCTCGTCTAAAATCTTTGTCTTGATACTACTAAAACCTCTTATCCTCAAGTGCAGTAATTAAAAATATATATCCATTTTTATAAATTGGGAAAAATGTCCCTTTTAACCCCATTGTAGGGGATGAAAGGAACACTGTACGAGGCTGAAAGGGACACACATTAACAAAACACTTTTATGAACGTTTTTTCTTTTTATTTGTGATTACATTATTCAAAAATAAAAGATAATTATACACAAATACAAATAAAATATATTACAACATATGATAACATGAAAACAAGTAAAGTAACATGTTTAGGCCTACTTGACTTAAAACAACTTTAAATCAGTCAAAAATTTTAAGAAAGATTTAGCTCTAGCTGTCTAGGCACCAGTTACAGGTTTAGGTAACTTCACCATAATATCATTAATATTCACATTATTCATGTCAATAGTATTAGTAAATACAAAATGGTTTTATTCTGTTTTTTCTGAAAAAATGTACTTTGAATTCATTACGAGTGCTTTTCTGGAGTTTGTGGCTACAGTGCGACCAGAACATCACCATAGTTATTCCATTACTTTTCACAAATTTTATTGTCTTAATATTTATATTGCTTTCATACATATCAAATAAAAGAAGAGCAGGATCAGTTTTGGAACAACTAGAGTTATTAGCTAATGCACAATTGCATTAAAAAACTTCTGCGGTCATTGACCAACTTTGATGAGAAAGTCCAAGTTTTTGGGATGTGGCATCTCTGAGAATGAACTCTTTGAAATTCTTCCTTGAGAAAACGAATACTGTTGAACAGAGTTACCTGATGCAGAAACAAAACACAAAAGTTTACCACTTTCAGCTGATGTTATGTGAGAAAATTGTTTTTCACTACATTTTGTTATTATATTAGGTGATTTGTGCTCTGTTATTAAGACTGTTTTATCACAGTTATATATTATGTTCTGTGTAAATGTATAGTGATACATAACTGAAGGTTTTAAAAAATATCAACATTAGCTTTGTTGAAACTTATACTTCTTGTTAAACTAATGGCTACAGGTTTCTTAAGAGGAAGTAATGAATTTCGTTGCATAAAATCTTGGAATCAATCAATTCCAGCTTGCTTCTTTGTTTGCCAAGATAGGCACATATTTGGGGGTTTCAAAGCAATTGAATACTCATATGTACAGCTGTCAAACCATAGTTGATATTAGATAATTGGAGCAAACATGAAGCTAACTCTTTTTATTAACCTTCACTACAGAAAGTTTGATAGGAAAAACCTGAGGGGTGTCCTTTTCAGCCCCTCAGTTTCTGTCCCTTTGAACCCCATACCCACCTAGCGAAATCAAAAATGTATTCATGCATGAGAGTATTTTAGCTAACAAAATATACTGATATTCACATAAAGTGTATACTTTACAGGGCTAAATAACATAAATATTAAAATGCTAAACAATATATTACTTTTTTAGAGAAAAAAACAAAAACATCAAAATTTACTTTTTTAATATCAAAAACAGGTTTTGCTTTCATCATCTACAACGCTTTAATTGCTGATGTTAATGATAAGGATTATTAAGACAGAACAAGTATCATCATTGATTGAGCCAAAGTTCGAACTTTGTACATTTTATTTTCTTCCTGAAATTTTGAGTGTCCCTTTCATCCCCAGTCTCCCCTACTCATGCATGTTTACATTACAACTATAGTTAGTTAGAGTTCATGCTTGAAGTACGTTTAATTGTCTTTAGTTTCATTGTACTTAAAGATTTGTTTACATATCTTTCTCGGGTGACCTTGCCTCCCTAACCTAAATTGTGTCCCTGGGGCAGAATGGGGTACCCCGAAATGATTTTAACTAACTTGTTCTGACTGTGAATGTTTATATTGTGGTGAATTTTACTCAAAGTCAGTTGTTGAAGGTTGGGTCGCTTGTTCCACATGCAAAAAATAGGCATACAATTCCTGTGCGGCAATAGATGGAGGAGATGATGAGACTGTCCTAGTGTGTGAATTTTGTCAATAGGCTTGAAAAGGACACAATCAATGAAAACTGTAGTTAAACCTTTATAGTCACTTAAAACAAAATAAATCTAGAGCAAACTTTTTTTTTTTTTTTTTTTTGCATTTCTACTAGTTTTATAGGTTTTTATAATTACTTGTCCTTCCCACCCTGTTCTGCCACATATCCAGGACAGAATGGGACAAATGACATAATGTTCTGTTTCTGAAAAAATATATATACTGTTCTTTTGTTTTCTTTCAATATTATTAAATTTTTATTATTATTACAATATAATGTGTTCATAGAAAATTTTACAGCTCTCTTAATTAACCCTTTTGCATTTTAAAAACATATTTTAAACTTGGTACCCTGTTCTGCCACGGGTTCCCTTAAGTGGTTAATGTATTTGAACAATTATCAGCCTAAATTTATTTAAATGTGATAGATATATATTTTTTAATTAACTGGAACTTACCTTCAGAATGTGTTGAAGGAGCATGATTTAAATCTGCACCATCTAAATCTGCCCATTGAAAAAAACCACAACCTTCACCTTGTGGTTTAGAACAAGTATAAAATGGTCGACCTTTGTTAGGACCATCTTTAACAACATGTTTTCTAAAAACAAAAATATTTGATAATTAAAAATTTGAAATCTGAAGCTAATATAATGCTAATAATAAAAAAATTGACAGGTTTATCAGTAATTACAAACTATGCATCTCAATAACAGTGATTTAATGTTTCCTTGAGATATAACTCACAACCATGACATATAACCACATATATTGAAAATATAACAGATTATAGAAATTTCAAATCTAATGTTTTTTTTTTTTTTTTTTTTTTTTTTTTTCCATTTGAGAATGCATCTTCTACCTCTAACACAATTAAAAACAGATGAAAAAAAAAAAAATCCGGTCTTGTACGTTTATCAAAGGAGCCGAAAGAAACTGCAGAGGAGTCTACTTATTGCATAGAATTTCCTGCTGATTTCTGGGCTACAGCTACAGAATGCTAGTTACTTACATCATCTACTAATGATTATGTTGAATGCGATGAAGGAGTTATCACATGTTTTGACCTAACAACAAACAACATCATCAAAAACTCAACGAGAGAAGGAGAAGAAGCAGATGACAGTGAAAGTGAAGGTGATGATGTTAATTGTCAATCAAGTACTGATTGTGTTGTAAAATCAAAAGAGGCCCTGTTGAACAATGAAACTCGTTCCAGCAAAATAATGTTCCAGAAACATTTTATACGATGGTGAATAATATTGAAGATTTTGTTTTGAAAAATGAGTTGTCAACTTCAGTCCAGAAATAAATTTCTGATTTTTTTTTTTTTTTTTTTTTTTTTTTTTTTTTTTTTGTAAAGAAATAAAGTTGCGTTAACAGCAGATGTCAATGAGATTTCTTTTTAATCTTTCAGATATGCAAGATCAGTGATGTGAGAAAGGTAAATACCCAGCGGGTAGGTATTTATTTTTAGGTAGCTTTCTTTACAAAAAAGCTACCTATTGCAGCCGTTCGGAGGAAAGCGATATCAAAAAATTTTGGTATATTTTCATCGATCATGACCCCTAGACCCCGAAACCACCCTCCGTTCAAAATTGATATATATATATATCTGACCTATGTCACACTGTAACTCCCGTAATTATGAACCGATTTCGATGTAATTCGGTGTGTACATAGTATATACCAATGTCTCGACCGAGTTCGTTGGCCAGCTTCATCCGCCGTTTTGTTTCAAAATGGCGGCCATTTAAAATTTTTTTAAAAAATTAAAACTTGAAATGTGGTACCAAAAAATTAAAAATGGAAAAATATTTTTTTCTTATGTATTTAACCTTTATACAAAGATTCCAGAGCAGTTTTTGTTTCGTCTATATCTTAAAAAATGGCTGAGTTATAGCATTTTGAATTTCTAGCGTGGCTGACATTTTGAAACGTCCTGAATTTTGTCACGCAATAAAAGGCGTATTTATGAACCGATTTGGATGTAATTCGGTGTGTACATAGTACATACCAATCTCTCGACCGAGTTCGTTGGCCAGCTTCATCCGCCATTTTGTTTCAAAATGGCGGCCATTTAA
The DNA here is from genome assembly GCA_963932465.1 of Maratus speciosus. Taxonomy (NCBI): domain Eukaryota; kingdom Metazoa; phylum Arthropoda; class Arachnida; order Araneae; family Salticidae; genus Maratus; species Maratus speciosus. The sequence continues at coordinate 120,931,883 of OZ010788.1, read as the reverse complement.
AATTTTTTTAAAAATTTAAAATTTGAAATGTGGTACCAAAAAACTGAAAATGGAAAAATATTCTTTTCTTATGTATTTGACCTTTATACAAAGATTTCGGAGCAGTTTTTGTTTCGTCTATATCTTAAAAAATGGCTGAGTTATAGCATTTTGAATTTATAGCGTGGCTGACATTTTGAAACGTCCTAATTTTTGTCACGCGATAACAGGCGTATTTATGAACCTATTTGGATGTAACTTGGTCTGTACATAGTACATACCAATGTCTCGACCGAGTTCGTTGGCCAGCTTCATTCGCCATCTTCTTTCAAAAGGGTTGCCATTTAAAAAAAATTAAATTCAAAATTCAAAATGAGGTATTAAAAAATTGGAAAATGAAAAAGATTTTTTTTTATGTGTTTGGCCTTGATACAAAGATTCCGGAGCAGTTTTTGTTTCTGAAAATTTGTTCTTTTGTTGATATCTTAAAAAATGGTTGATTTATAGCACTTTGAATTTCTAGCATGGCTAACATTTTGAAACGATCTTGTATTTGTCACGCGATAACACACGTATTCGCCTATTTCGATGTAAGAAGGCATGTGGATAGTATACATCAACACCTCGACCAAGTTCGCTGGCCAGATTCATCAGCCATCTTGTTTCAAAATGGCGGCCATTAAATTAAAAAATATATATATATTTAAAGTGAGGTGCAAAAAAAATAGAAATTGAAAAAGGTTTCTTTCTTAAGTATTTGATCTTGATATCAAGATTCAGGAGCATTTTTTGTTTGTATTTACCTTAAAAAATGGCTCAGATATAGCAGTTTCAATTTCTATTGTGGGTGACATTTTGAAAAATCTGATTTTTTGCATGCGACAGCACTCCTATATATTAACCGATTCCGATGTGAGTGAGCATGTGCACAGCAATTACTAAGGTCTCGACCAAGTTCACTGCTTAACCTCATCCACCATGTTGTCTTAAAATGACAGGCACTTTAAGAAATTGCCGAATTTGGCAGCCAAATATAAGTTACTTTAAAGAAAAGCAGCTTGGATAAAGCTGACTAATTTCGCGAAATTGTCATTCATTATATTGATAAAAATTAGTATTGAATCTCCTATATTCGGTTTCCACTAAATTGAGCTTCGTGTGTTTGCATGATATAAGTTGGCTTTTTAAAAATAAGGATTATGAAAGCTACCTCTTCCTCCCGGCACTGGCCGGAAGGACTTTTTGGATATATACCTGGGTACTTTTTGGGGTATTTACCCAAAGGCCCCAATATACCCCAAAAACTGGGTATTTTCATATTTCTCTGTAAAATATCACGAATCTAGAAAAAATTCTTGAAACCATAGGTTAGTATGTTTCAAATATGATAGAAGCATTCAGTTTAATTAAAGAAAAATACCTGCATGTTGTCTGATTGAGAAGCCTTGCAAATCTTTCTCATTTAGTATGTTCAAATATTTAAAGTACCAACCAATTAAGCATTTCTTTTTAACAAATGTAATTGATATAGTTAGAACCATCAAATGAAGTAACCATTTACATGCAGTGTTCAGTCGAATTCAAAATGAAAAAGGTTTAAAAAAAAAAAAAGTATTCCTTGAAATTTCCAGGAACTATGTTGGGAAGTTAATTAAGTTAATTGGACTGTCTTACACCTTTAACACTCAAGCTATTTTAAAGTTTGTTTCTTATCGAGATTGTTTTTTAAAATTTTTTTAACATAAAAAAGAGCTTATAAATTCTTATCACATAATAACAAAGAAAGACACTTTTTAAATACGCAAAAAAAAAAAAAAAAAAAAAAAAAAATGCAACACATTTCAAAAATCTTTCTTCATCAGTCACAATAAGGCCGTTCTACGAACCAGTACAAAAGTAGAAGAAAGTTTTCTTTCCGTTCTCGTAATTGTAGTAAGTAGGATGTGCATCATATTAATTGTAGCACTTTGTAAGAGGAAACAGCAATTTATTCCAAAAAGAGACAAATAGTGGTGGCATTCATGCTTCAACAGTAGACGAAAAAACTATATTATACTATTACCCAGCCATATGTCAGAGTTCATTCTAGGCATTTTTCGCGGGGCGGGCCGCCCTGCCTGCCCTTCTTTACAAAATTTGACGCCCCGATGCCCCCACTATCCAAAAGCCCCACCCTGCGAGCCCTATCACTCGGAAAATCGACCAAGGGAAAAATAGCACCCTTTAAGTTAATTTCATCGCTTATTTCAAGCAAACTCTAAACTATTTGTAAACATTATATAACGTCCTAGCCCCATTTTGCTCTTAATCTGTTCTTTATCACTCTCCCCCCCTCCAAACATCCTCATACAGACACCAATTATTTTCAGTAAAATTCCAGCACCGACACAGTCATAAATCTCTGTCTCTATACCCCGTTTCTCGGCTACCGTGAAAATTCAGCCGAAATAAGAAAAAAAAAAAAAAAAAGGTCCTTTGATGAAATTTTTTTTTTTTCAGCGAACATGTCTCAAAATTTGCGACAGTTTATGTCCAAATTTTCGGATTTATGAACGATTCTTTTTAATTTTCGGAAATGACTGCCTTAATTTTTCAGAAAAGAATCACCCCTGCACTGCAAAGTGTCATGGACGGGGTAAAGGGTTAGTAGCCAACACTTTTTAGGGGGTGGTGTCAGGGTGGAAGAGTTATTAGTTATTTATCATTACATTAATGTGCCCTTTTTTTCTTCAAAGTGCCCTTTTATGGCAAAGTGCACCCTGCCTGCCCTTGATCCTACAATGAACTCTACATATGTAATGAGTTGGAATACTGGGATATATTAACTTGCACAAAAGAACCAATAAGGTGCATTATCCCTTTAGAAAGCAATAATGAGAAAATAAACCTATGGTGGGAAACTATTATCTCAAAGAATCATAAAGGGTTAAAATCGTAAGATATTAAGTTTTTATTACAAATTATGGTAATAAATGAAGAAACTTATCAGCTAAAGAGAAGACTTTTAGATATATGTTTTGGATTCACTTTTTTTTTTTTTTAAGTCTCCGTTTTTAAACTAGTTATAGAACTAACTGAATCCTTTTGATCAAATGAACATCAGATTAACTTACTATATGAAAAACTTAACACCATACTATATTACCTATATAACTGCTTTTTATATCTTTATTGCAAAGAAGAGGGAAAAAAAACTTATTCAGTAAAAATAAAAATATATATATATATCATTACACTTTTTCAATCTTGCAATAGATATTTTAAATCTGGTGATGCAAGGAACCAAAAAAAAAAAAAAAAAACTTTTTAATGTCCAAATTTCCAGAGAAAAAACAGAAATAGCCATTTGATTGCAAATTATGTTTTTTTCAAATTATATTATCAAAAAACAAAAAGGTAAAGGGTCATCCTCACTATAAAATTGTACCAAACTCTGAAATTTTCAATACGAGCACTTAATTTCAACATACTTGACTTTTCTGTAAATTTTACCTTAGAATACCAAATGGGAAACTGTTCGGTCGAATAGCTTAGTAATTAAGAATGTTTAAAATTTGGAACTCCTAATGTTAAATTCATTTGCAATTACAATGCAGGTAGTTTTTAAAGCATAACTCAAGAACTAGTTGGCGAAATGAGCTGTAATTTTAATATTATTATAATGAAACTTCCAGAAATTGATTTCTGTTAAAAATTTCGTTACTTTTTTTTTTTTTTTTTTTTTTTGCAAAAATTAATTAAAAATGTTTTTTTTTTTAACAATAATTATGAATTGTAACCTATAAATATTTTGAACAAAAATAGATTTCTAAAGGCTTCAAATCTGAATTATAGTTTATTCTGCAAAGTAGTTCTAGAATTACGCTTACAAAACTACCCACATTGCAATTGGTTTTGCAATAATTAAAAATGAATTTAGCATTAGGAGTTCCAAATTTTAAATCTTTTCATAATTCCTAAACTACTTGAGTAAATGACTTTCCGTTTGGTTTTCTAAAGCAAAATTTAATGACAAAGCCAAATATGATGTCAAAATGTCAAAGTGTTTGCACTGAAAATTTCAGAGTTTGGTACAATTTCAGCATGGAGACGAGCTCTAAGCTTTTTTTATATAACATGAAAGAATACATAATTTTCTATCGAATGTCCATTTTAGTTGTTTTCTGGGAAATTTTGGTGAGTAAATTGCATGGAGTCATTTTTTCAATCATTTCTTCCTTTCAACAACTGCACTTTAAAACCTTCAGATATACATGATATTTATTTATGAAATTGGTCATCATATAAAATTAGATACTCATCTTAGACAGACGTAGTTATTTGTAGAGAAAAGGAGCATCAGGAAAAGAAGAGTCTTGTGAAGAAAAATTAGAAAATGTGTCCCTTTTATTATAGCACTAACACCTTAATATATTACCGTGGTAGCAATTGGAGTTACCTATGTAATTCTAATACATTAGCTGAAGCAATATGGCACATATTAAGTGCACCTGTTATACAAATTTAATTAAAATTATATTTTTAACAAAATTCTTCTGAATAAATACATTATTTTTTTACACTCTTCATTTTAATTTAAAAAAAGACATTTATATTCAATATGTAAATATAAATGCTGAGTTTCTTTAAAATTTAAGTGTTGTAAAAAGTCTAATGCTTTAAATTTTTCATTCTTTTTCAGTAATCGATCATAACTAATAGCATAATAAGTTTCTTTCACAGCTATATTTGATTGAAGAATAAATACCTGGGTATTTACTCTTAAATACCTGGGTATTTTACATCACTGTGTAAGAAAATTATAATTACTTTAAAATAATACTTACAATTAAAATATTGAAACTTAATCCTGTGTTAGCCCCATGTGCATCTCCGTGATACAAACTGCCTTTTTCCTCTTGTAAGTTTTGAACTAAGTAGATTCATAACCTGTGGCTCCTTCTACCTTCCTCCAACCGGTATCAACTTTTCATCTGCGACATTTGTTCTTGACGCATTCAAAACTTAGAAGATGAAAATGGCGACTTGTATCACAGGTGTACTTGTAGCACATGTGACTAATGCAGGGTTAATGTATCCATTCTTAGGAAAAAAATAATTAGCCATTTTAATTTAAAATTATTATTATTTTAGCAGGAATTTACAAACACAATATGTATACATATTTAAATACAGTTCTATAACGTAAAAAATGATGAAGATATACAATATGTTATAGCTGTTTAGGTAATTTTAAGTGATGAAGGCCAGTGATGAATTCAGGGGGTGTCCCAGGGAAACATAACTTCTCCCCAGTAGCTTCAAAATTCCGTCTTAGAGGAAGCCCTTTCCATGTGTATAGTGCACTTTATGGCACAATATATATATTTTTTTCTTTTGAAATATATTTTGTATTTTAAATGTATTTTGAAAATACATGTATTTTATGTATGGAATTTTTTAATATGGGAAAGTATTTTGCAATTTGTATTTAAGTTTCTAAAACCAATGTATTTCACATCGAAAATGGTTTTTGGTGTACTTTGTCCAACTCTGCATCACATATCTTATGGATCTAGATTTTTAAAGTAAATTTTGAAGGGGAAAAATCTCATGACAACTCACCCCCCCCCCCCCCAAAAAAAAAAAACAAAAAAAAACTTATTAATTATTTTTTTGCTTTTTAGAATGGCAGACATAATCACTTGGAAAGATTTTTATTTTACTTCTTTTAAAAGTGAATCTCTTACAAGCCTTACATACTTAAGAAAGATTATCATAATACTAGTATTATTTATCCTGTAATATATAAGTCTCTACATTTTCTACTCTTGTATAGCCCAATTAAATCATTGAAGCTGTTACATTTAATTTTCGATAATTTAGAGAGTTTTTAAGAAGCATTTTGTTTATTTAAGGAGTTTTAAGTACTCTTAGAAACTTTATCATTTCAAAGAAGTTTTTAAGGAGTATAAAAAGTCTAAGCACCGTGAATATGTTACACTTACACGTAAGACATCATTTCATACTAAGCTAGGAATGCTCTACAACTTTGCAATCTACTTTTTCCGTGTAACTTGTGCCGTTTTTGAGATAGAAATACTAATTCCACAGTTTGTCCCTAGGTTCACTTCTAGGTTCCTCAGCGTGTAGCACATACCTGTTTTATTATACCTAAAAACAGTCATACATGTGATTTATTCTCTTTAAGTTCTTGATTTCCTAGCTTTATAGGCACTCAAAGAATTAAGGGGGAAACTTTTTTTACTCTTGATATTTTTATTTTATTGCTTCAACTTCATGTTTTGTAAAAGAGTATAAAATTTGAATTATTTTACGAATAATGAAATAAATTGAGAATGGGAAACATCTCTTGTTTAGAATACATAACAAGAGAAAAACAGATTATCTAAGCATAAAAGTACCAATTACTTTTGAGATAATACTGTGGTACGGTATTTGCCTTAAGTTCACTGGAATCAAAGTATATTAATTAGACAAATAAATCTTCAAGACAACTAAACTTACAGTACAGCTGTATTTGGACATCGACATGAAGGTATACTGCCAGAGCTTTGATTTTCATTCAAGTTGGGAGACCTATTTCATAGCAAAATTTAAAAATAGAGAAGTATCATTAAAAGCTAAAACATATAAGCATACATTTAATGTTTTCTAATTTTAAATACTAAAAGAAAAGCAAGAATTGATACAATTGAAAACAATTAATTCTGAAATGTGGTAGCATGCATAAATTTATGTACTTGTGCTATGTACTGTACATAGATGAACTCAAACACACTACTATTCCAGTGTTAAAGAGAGAGCAGAACTAAACAATTTAAAATAAAATAATGTAGTTAAATAATTCAACAAATAGTTTGGTACTTTACGGTTAGCCGGGCACCAGTGTTATACATACATCACATATATGTACATATATATTTACATTTGTATATATATACTATGTATGTGTTTGTGTGTACATATATGTGTATATATAACACTGGTGCCCGGCTAACTAAAAAGTACCAATAGTTTTTATTCCACCTAAAGTTTAATAAAACTACGATTACAGTTTTGGAACTAATTACTTTACAACTTCCTTCATCAGATAGAATAAAATACGTATATATTTCTCAATTGAAAACAAGAAAGATGAAAGAATTGGTAAATTAATTGCTTTGAAAAAAATAGCCATAGATTCTCTGTTTTTACACTCTTTTATTAAAGTCAACCTGGTTTTTGTATGTAAAGATGGAATATTGTAATCAATTTTTAAAGCACTACCTGATATGCTAGAATTATAAAAATTACGTTCACAGACGTGTTTCTGATGACAATATAACATTTTAATATTTTTAGAACTTAACTATAAATTAATACATGTATATTAATTATTATTAATATACATTAACTTTAAGGTATTTTTCCGTTACCCCACCACGGATGATAATCACCAAATAGTCTCTATAACTTGCACAATTATACAAGAGTTGAAACAACAATAAATTTAATTATGTACCAATAAACGGTCTCCAAAATAGGCCACATGAATGTGAAACTGCAACAATAAAACATTTTAAATGCTAAAAAGTAGAAAATAACTTATAAAATAAAAAAATAAAGAGTGTAATATTTTTAAAAACATGCTTTTATAAATTAATAATTCGATATTTATTAATTTATTAGTATACTTTGAGAAATCAATTTAGAAATCCTAAAAAGATAGTTTAAACAATGTTTAAAGGGCAAAAATTATATATTTTTTAAATAAATTCACTTGCTTGAGCTATCTACCTAACATAAAAAAACAGTGAATTTTTCATAATTGAGCTTTGTGTGCATGCCAAATTAATGGAACGGAACGGAATTTTTTTTTTTTTTTTTTTTTTTTTGGTGGTGGTGGTGGTGGTGGTGGGGGGACATGAATTGCAGTCGAAAAATTAGGCATGATTTTCAAGATGAACATTGAATGCTTATAAAAGAGCATTATTTTTAAACTATTTTTACCTTTATGCTTACCCTTTTCTACAGTTTCAAGACTTTTAGTTGAATTGTCTCATTTACCTCCAGTAGCTCTGCTCTCTTTTTAAAGATGATTAGTAATTTCAAAATGTTGCATTGATTATATGAAATAGCATTGAAGCTTCAAACTAATAAAAATCATTATATTTAATTGCACATTTATTTTTTCAATGTATGAGCAAAATATTTAGAAATAATACCCGCACAAATGTAAAATTGAACTCTAATAAAGTTTTTAGAAAGTCTGGCAACTCCATATAAATACATCAATTGACAAAATATGATTACTTCAGCACAGATCAGCTATCTAATTTTACGGAGATCACATGCATATGCATGCATAGACACAAAAAAAAAGAATGGGAGAAGAATTTCAATAAATATGATAATATTATGTTTTGTGTTAGAAGATGGACCTTTATTTTCTTTAGCGAGTTACAATGAAATTAAAGGTACACAAATTTAAAAAACTGCTTGTTTTTCGTATTAAAAAGTAGAGATAAACCGAAAATCTTTTTCGTTTTTGATGAAAATGCTGTGCCAAAAATTCGGCTGGACTGAAACTATCACGTTCCAAAAATTTCATTTCTTCTTTTAGCAATTTACAACATTACTCATTTATTTGAGCTGTATCGGCTCAAATGAGACACTCTTTACTTATTGCTATGAACTTCACTGTTTATAATTATCAGTCATGACTGACTTAACATGTGAGTGCAAATTATAAAGCAAATAATGCATATATGACTAAACTTTAAAGACACTTTTCATGTGTTCATTAAAAGCCATAGACTTAACAGTTAAGAAATTTTTTAGTTTGAAACCGCAGACGTGTTTCAAATACTCTTTGAGAAAGTTCTAGTATAACAGATGATCATTTACAAAAATCATTATAAAAGGTACATCGAGGTATGTTTATGTATACCTAAAACTTATTTTAATTAGATGAAATTCGTATGATTAGAAAATCATTCTATGTCATTGATGAATTAATTACATTTTATTTTATATGAAAATAAAAAGTTTTGGTCAGAGGCACAGACAGCCAACTTGGGCCACATGTATAATTGATTAATAATTATGTATGTTTAATAAACACTTATAATTAATTAATAATTATGTATATTTATGTATGTTTTAATTACTTAAAAAAAATTTTGGGACATTTTTGTTTTCATTTTCGGTCAAAAATAGGATGATTACTGAAATTGTGTTTCTGATTTGGTCTTAAAAACCTGTTTCGGTCTATCCATTCAAATAATTTCCTTAGAGAAAAGAGTAGTTTATCACTAACCTTGTAACAGATGGTTGTCTGGAAAATGAATTAGTTTGAGCTTGATGGCTTGAATTAGATGCTACAGATTGCTCATCATCTTTCCACAAAAAGAAGTCACATTTAGTACCATCAGACATTTCAGGACACCGATAAAACTGTCTACCTGTATCACAAAAGTGAATGTGAAATATAAACTAATATAAATATCAAAACATAAACAAATATGAATATCACTAAAAATATACAGAATGGTACAACTTTATTTTAGACTAGATGAGAATAAATAGACAAATCCCTGTGGTGCTACTGATATCATGCAAAAATATCTGGAACATTTTTTGGCAGTAGAAATTTGTGTGAGAGACAATTTGTCTCCTTAAGAAAAATGTCACTATACATGAGAAAATTATCTAGAAAATTACTGCTTTTTGGAAATCTTTCAAAGCAGTCTACTATTCCTAAACTTACAAACATTTATAGAAATCCATCTACGATAAGTTCAGGCTACTGCAGACATAACATTCTTACTAGTAGCCTGTTTTATATTATAAATTTAAATGATAGTTTATAAGTCAAAATAAATAAAGCATTTATTCAAAAATATCTTTTTGATGGAAAACTCATGGACGTTTCGATGGACGTTCACAAATCAGAAATGAGATACAGGTTACATTCAGATGCATTTTAAAGCTAAAAAATTTTACACAACAAAGTGTCTAACTTTTTCAAAATATGCAACTAGATACGGAATCACTGTTTTTTTTTTTTTTTTTTTTTTTTTTTTTTTTTTTTTAAACTAAGAGAATAAATAAGATAACTTAAAATTTATGCATTTAAAAAATATTGTCATTGAAATTTTTTACACTGAAACAGAGTTGAAATACTCTTTCATTATTTCTAGTGTTTTTCTGTGCATGCTACACAACTTAATCTGAGTAAAATTCATAAGATTTCTGAAAAATCTTGAAAAGAATTTAAAAAGCCAAACTAGATTAGAAAAGAAAAACATTCTGATATATAAATAGCATATTTCTGAGGGAAAATCACAAAATGCATAAAGGATAAATACTACACAATAATTCAGAGCACAATTTTGGAATGCATTTATAGAATATGTCAATCACACATATAAGACAAATATTAAAAAAAAAATACTTGCCTGTATTAGGCCCTTCTTTTCGTACAGTCAGAAGAATGGCATTTTTACCACAATTACAAACAACATCTTGATTTGAGGAATTTCTTCTGTGCATTAAATAAATACAAAGAAAAATTAAGACAAAGCATACAAATGGTTCATATTCAAATATATGTAAATAAATGAAAAATACAATCATGTGTACATATAAATGTAGTACACTACAAAAAAAAAAAAAAAAAAAAAAAAAAAAAAAAAAAAAAGTTTTGTTATTATCATTAAACAGAAAAGCACAATGAAATATCAATAAAAAAGGAAAATGAAATAATTCTAATTTAGACCGTTTTAATACCATTTTTACCGAATCACACTCATTCATTATTCATGCTTTGCTCTTTCTTTTTCTCCCATCCAGATACGCTATACACAGTAATGCTTATAAAGCACTATAGCACATCATTTAAGCCAAAAAAGAGAGAAAGAATGCTTAAACAAAAATTGTGGTGGGTCCTTCAGGATGCATAATTTTTCTCTTGAAAGGAACAAAACATTTTGTGGACAATTGCAAGAGGCATATTTTGTATTAAATACATCGAATATCTGTCTTATTTTTGTGTAAGAAAGGCCCCTATAGCGCACCGCTGGCATACACATATAAATCCAGTAAACGAAAATTTAGGAAGTAAATAAATAACCTTAGACACTAAATTTACTTAACCCTACACATTAAAAAGATTATTCTACTGTGCAAGTAAAACTGAACAAGTCACCAAAATATTGCATTTTCTTAATAATAACTGCTAGTACATGATATTACCCAATTTACTATGAAGCCAAAAGGAAGGATTATGAATATATACACACATATTGAAAATTTGTGCTTCTATAAATTAATAATATTATATTCCTAGAATCAATATGAATACATTTTGAATTTTATAGGTGAATATGTATTGCAAAGCGTACTGAGCAATATGGTAGTAAATTTTGTAACAGCAGCACTGTAACTTTCTAACTTCTCTATGTTACTGTATACTTTTTTCCTCTCAAACTACACAGACAAATAAATAAATTAATTAAATTAAAATTAAAAGTTAGATTTTATATTTTGAAAAGAAATTTTTATTTTATTTTTATTGTTATTAAAAAGGGTCCGAAATATTTTACTTACATTTTATAAAGTGATACAAGCCCCCCCCTTTTTTTTTTTTTCAAAATTAGCAACTTCTGAATCTTCAAATAGTTTTAATAGCAATTAAAGATAACTGTACTGTACAAGACTCAAATAACTAATAATATTTATTTAGAATATAAATTTTACAATATCGCTGATATAAAATAATAATTTTACTAAAGGGACTAGCAAAATTTAATGTTTATTAGTGTTATAAACATTTCTTTGTCAAAGTTAAAAGGAATAAAAACTTTTCTTAAGCCTTTTTCTTTTTACTTTTTTTCTTAAATTCAGACATCTAGAACAGTATCTTGTAGCACAACTCAATAATGTGTACAAGTTTCTTTATGTTTGCAATAAATAAAATATGCTGCAAACAATTTTTCCCATAGACCATTATATAATCGGATTATTCTGAGTGTCTCTGTAAATGAACTATAAAAGCTAAACATTCCATTTTCAATAGCAAACATGCCATAGTATACCTCAATAGCATATATTAATCACATGGTAATCAGAGAATATTTACAAGAGTTAGAGTACAGATCGGTGGCAGACATATAAACAAAAGTCAAACACTTTTACACTGTGTTAGAAAACATTAAAAATTGAAAATTTATTATTCCAATAAATAGGGAATCTAACAAAAACAAAATTTCAAAAAGAAAAATTTAAAGTACTTACACAGCATTATTTTGTCTTGAAGTTTGTTGATTTGAAGACTGTAAAGACTGCTGGGAATTCGATCTAATACTAGAAATAGACCGCGACCTTGAAGCTGAAGATCTATTTCTTTGTTCAAAAGATGAAGCATTAGAATTTGATTCATAGCCACTTTCAGAATTCGTGGTCCTGGATGATAAGAAAGGGGAAGAAGTTGATCTGTTGGAATCTTTTATAAAGGAAAAAAAAGGGGAGAAAAGCTATTAAATGCAGATATTTTTAAATGCTTTTTTAATACTTTATTAGTTTTGATAATTACCTTGGTAAATCAACTATAGAAATTAAAATATTATTTTAAATACAAAAAATACACTATATCAGAGATTTTCAATTGCTGTGCCACAAAACCCTGGTGAGCTATGAAAATTTTAAGAAGGCATCAGTTAAATCATTTCACTATATCTAATTGGTGAATTTCTAAATATAACACAAAAAAATACTTTAACTTTTATAAAATACTTGTTCTATTCTCAAAGTCCAATTTTGGTGAAATAAACACTTTTCCAACAGTAAAAATTGATCATGTCTAGAATCCCGTTTTTTTCTCCTTTAAATCAGTATAACACCTTTAGTCTGTTTCTGGCAACCCAATAAATCATAGATATATATTCTTAGTTAGTTAGCAGTTGCATAGCCTCAGTTGGCATGGAATAAGCACTGCCTGTAATAATTCTAAAGACATTATTCAGCAGAATTATTGGTTTATTGTGTAGCGTGTCAAGGGCTATCACAAGCAACTTTCAGCAATATTTAATGGCTGGTCTCAAGTAAGTTTTACAGGTGGTACACATGAAATCCTGGGTAGTGCCTCACGTAAGCCTCTTCAGAGTTTACATCTGGAAATCCCAATATCAGCCAATGTCAAGGAATATTTATTCCAAGTCAGATGGCAGCCGAGCCTTATTCTTAAATATGTAGTATAATCTGTTCTTCTCAGTTGTTCCTGAGAATAGTTTAAACTATCATAAGTTTTAGTAGTGAATAGCTAATAATTGATTTTATTAAAATTGAAAACCATCTCATTTTCCACACCCCAATCCAAAAGGCCATCAGCATCTCTATTTAAAGAGTCGATTGACGTATTTGGATGTGACCATCAAAAGACCATAACACTAGGTCATCTGTAAAAAGAAGAGCTTAGACCAGTGGTAACCAAATAGCAGAAATAATAGAAAATAATAATGAATCAGCATTCAATGTGTACTATACAGGCAGTAGTGTGGATGTGGCCCGAACCCAATGCAGGTAACTTCTCTCCCTAACACAGCTACTGCTTTAATCTTGAGGTACAACACCTGCTCCTGCTTGCTTTCCCCCCCTTCTTTTTCTTTTAGTCTGATCTAGCTCTGGTATCAGTGCCCGTGTTGTGTTTATTCATTTCATTCTTATTCAGAGTTCTTGTTAATGTTCAGTTTGTTTGTTGTGGAAATTGTGTTTGATTTGCACTGTTATGGAAAAGGTGCAAAAAAATGTTGAATTGGAAAACAGACAATTTATACCAGAATGGACTGTCACATATGGTTTCACATTGCCAAACTGAGTTGAAGCAGTACCTGTTTGCATTATATGTTTTTCCCATGCAACATTTGGACAGTTTTGAAACTGTATTTTTGGTACGAAGTGAGCCCACACAGAAGCATATACTCATCACTTTTTTTAATCGGTAGTTGTATTTAGCATCATACAGAATATCATGTGAAGGTTTTACTAAGGAAAGATTTTCTAGTGCCCATGCTTGGACTTTAAATACTTTTCCTTGCAATGCTTTTGACACTAAGAATTTGGCATGTCCAATTTTTACAATTGCTGTTTTACCCTTTCCCCTTTTCTTCTTTCTTTTTTCAGAGGGATAGAACAGCTGCTTGGGTTCATCCTGTTCAAGACAGCTTTCTACATATTTTGGAGGGACATTTTGTCCTGGAAAAAGAGAGCAGCAGTTAAGATTGGATTGTGAAGGATATTCATTTATATTAAATGCAATAATATGCAAGCTGTACTCTCTACTTTTCAGTTCATTTTTGACCTTGTCTCCTTACGGACACATGCTTTAGCTGATGACGAGCTGTTAATATTTTTAGCTCGAAACGTGTCCTATGTTTTGTTTTTATTTTATGGTGATTTTTTACAAAGTTTTATTATTTTAATTGTTACTTATTGCCAGTTTTCGGTGCTGTTTAGCTATATTCATTTATAGTTTATTGGAGGCCTGAGCAGTTATAAAACATAGAGATTTAATAAGGTTATGTGTTGGCATGGACAAGAGGAGGGGGGGGGGGGAGAGAAGAGTCGTAGAGATATCATTTTGAGAACACTTTCTCCCATAGATGAGAATTATATATATAATAGCGCTAAGTGTATAACACTTTCGGGATGAACTCATCCGGATCCCGATAATCTTTTGTTAAAATTTACCGGGTTGCATTCATCCTCGGAAAGAAAAACATATTGCATCCATGTTAGGCTTAAGCATTTCGATTCCGTAAATAAGGTAATTATTCGACTTATAATAATATACGCTGCATCATATCTATGCTTCTTCATTTTCTTTAAAACTTATACAATTATAACGTTTTAATTTCTAAATTAAAAATAACCAGCTACCAACAACAGATTACCGATATAAAAAAACGAACACCATTGCCATTCAGAACCACAAATTCCACATCCAGAAACAAATTAATGACTCTTTGAGCGATTCACTAAAAAAATACAAATACGGTTGCCATCCAATTCTGCTCTTAAAACATTTATAAAAGAATACTAAAACTTTTAAATATTCTGAAATGAGTTTTTTACTTTTGTTTACATTTATAAGCAGTAAGTTTGAATTCAGTATAAGCTGAATTCAGTGAATTATTCTGTGAATCATTCCTGTGAATTATTATTACCTGATTAAGGTTTCATTGATAAAAATTGTTTTAGCACCATTTACAGGCATTCAATTTAAACAAAGAAACTTTCTGTTGAAATTGTACTTTTTTTATGCATTTTATCAGCTTTGAGGGCATGGCAAATAAAATGAATATTTCTTATCAATTCTTATTGTAATTACAATATTAGGGATATCTATAATACCGTTCTTACATTGCATAAAGTTTGTAGAGGAAAAAAAAAACATCATATTAATGCAATTTAATAGTTACAATTTTGCATTACTTTTGCAATTTAGTTTAATTACTATGCAATTTACTTTGAGAAATGATGCAGATTAAAATCATTACAAATTTGCTGTTTAGTGTGTTACAGAATAATTCAAAATTAGTTTCTGGGTAGTAAAATAACTTGTAAGTCACAAAATTAATGCAGAGTAAAGAATAATATATATAAAAAAGGTATTTTATTCGGTAATAAGAATATGTAAATATACTTTGTAACAAGTTTTATAGAATTAAACGTAAAGTTTTCCTATAATATATATACATATATATTAGTTACAAATGCATAAAAATGCAATTTTTATGCTATAGTATTTAAAATTTGGGATGTAATTCTGATATTTTTAAAGGAGGCATTTTTCAGTTCAAATTTTTGTATTTTAAATATTATTTTAAATTGTAGTTTACATAATATCTTTGTTGTAGTCATAGAAAATAAAAGGATAATATTTTTTTATGAATAAAAGGCAAAAATCATAAAATGATGCATCTTTTTTTTTAAGTCAGAAAAATATTTTCTTAATGAACAATTTTCATGATTATGTGTTACCAGAAAATGTAGCTATTTTGATAGAAGTTTTTTTGCTATGAACTTAAAATTAAAAAGAAAAAACAGGGCCTATACCTTTGTCAATGAGCATTTTTTCTTATTTTCATTCATATTTATTGAACAAGTGGAATTTTTCAAATCCCAGAAATAAAATAATGAAATACCTAATGACATTTCATGCTGCCATCTATAATCAAAAATTGAAACTGCATCTAAATCATGTGACACTTAAGTTGGGAGCACCAGCGCCACGAACTGAGTACTATTTTTGGATACAAGTCCTGTGATTGAAAGCATATCTTCATTCTTCTCCTCTATATTCTACATTCATGATCTAAACTTCTAAGCACTGTTTTGAAGATTTTTCATTCACCTTCCATCAATTTTGACAGGGTTATATACCAGTGTTTCAATATTTGAAGAGCAGATTAGAGGAGTCTTGTTGTACCGCATAGCAGGACGTGAACTGCCTATTTTCCTCGTCTTTGGTTATCGGGTGAAAAATCACAGTTGTCATCGAAAGCTGGTGACTGTCCCTCCCTGGCATAAAACAAACAGATATAACCAGCTAGAGTAATCATATCTAATGAAATGAAAAGGTACTCTTTAAAAAGTGGTGTAAATGTTTCCACCAAGTAACGACTTTAACATTTTGTGCGGAAATATTACTTTCAAACGTTTTTAGTGCATTAACTTGTGAAATATGCCTTTTCCAATGCTCTATAAATCTGGATAATTCTGATATGCAATATCTATATACTGAAAATATTTTTTAATGAGAAATGTGAAGAATTGTATTATTCGATAGATGTATAGTGTGTAATAATCTTGTTGTAATTGATAAGTAATATTCTACAGCAGTATAATAATAATGCTGTACTAATTGTTAAATAATATTCAATAGAAATAAATAAAGTATTAATGCTGCATTAACAAATGTTAAGAAATTATTGATATAACACTTTTTAAAATAATTTTCTTTTTTAATAATATCACATTGCAAATGTGATATTTGCATCGTACCTTTCTCATTTTTGCTAACCACGTGTTTCTTCCCTATCTTTAAAATTTCTAAATTTAATGTTTTTAAAATTGCCCTTTTTTTTTTAGTAATCTTTCGATCTTATTTATCTAGATTTATTTTTCTCTTTAATTTAATGCATTACTTTACGTTTCCCGACCATCTGATCATATTTTCACATTCCCTCTGCAAAAAGTTCGCGTTTTTATTTTTCTCCATTTGTGCACCTGCCGTTCTTCCCGTTTCAGCACAGCCATTTTCTCTCCAGCTCAAGTCCGACGGCTGAGGTTGCAACAGGTTTCTCCCTTCTTTCTTCGATCGGAAGATTGGCGCGTGCAGCTGTGAGGTGTGCTGTACTGCCTCCTTTATCGCTCTTGGTGGCGGCGCGTTTTGCCGCGTTTGTGATGGAGTTCGCGGCATTTTTACGTGCTCTGATTGGCTAATCGGAGATTTTTTGCCAAGTTGCTCCTAGCAGTGCGATTTTTGAGAGGGAATCGGCAGTTGCTTCTGGTCTGTCGAGTTTGTAGGACTTTTTTTTTAGCGATGCGCTCCTGCATCGTGTCATCGTCATCAGGTCCCCTAAATATTTTTAAGTTTTAATTAAAATGCCCCAAAAAGTGGAAATATCGCGTCCTTTATTTTAATCCTACCTGTTGCCTGTGTTTTTATTTTACAAGAAAAAAACAACTTGCCTTTGAGACGACATACGGCGATTCCTGCTCAACAAAATCGGTTAGATCGTTTCCTCATTTATTTATTTTACTTTATTCTGTATGACAAGATCGCTTCACAGCAATAGGAAATTTGACAGTGAATATAACCTTTAAGAGTAAAGAACCTGTGGTTAAATTTCATCCAGATCTCCTTAAAAAAAAAACGTGCACTTTGGCCTAACCTAAGCACGTGGTGTCTGGATTTTTTTTACATGGATGCAGTTTCCAAATTTTTAACATTACCACTTTTCACGACACGACATATGGTGCCGTGATCGTATAGTGGTTAGTACACACCATATTCCTGGCAAGCAGAACATGCTGGCAGATTTCTTTTCAAGAACTCCAACAGATACTGTAACATCTGACTTGTCCTCAGATCCATCTCTTATTTTCTCAAAACAAATTCTTCCTATAATTTGCAATCAAGAAGATGACACAGTTAACGCTTTGTCGAACCCCTGTAGTAATCAAAAATCTAATAGTAATTTAATGAATGATGCAAAGTTGGAAATTACAACTGACACCATATTCCTGGAGCAACTTAAAGATTCATTTACTTACAAAATAATTAAAGATATACTTAAAAATAACATGGCTCATAAACATAAACAATTTCTAATTTGTCCTCATTCAAATCTGCTATTCTTTATTAATCAAAATTAATCACATAGTCAAAGAACCTCTACATTTCAAATAGTATTGCCTAAATCTCTACAAGCAAAATGCCTACGTATTTTTCATCTTTCACACCTAGGCATCGAGAAAACTTATAAAAAAATTTCAGAGAAATATTACTGGAAGGGAATGTACAGAGATGTTGTTAACTTCGTCAATTCTTGTGAAACCTGCATCACATCCAAACCTCAAAGAATACCGCAAGCCCCATTCAAAAATTCATTTATCCCTTCAAGGCCAAGTCAATTGCTATCTCTTGATTTCGTTGGTCCATTTGAAAATGGATTCCACATTCTTACAGCAATTGATCATTTCACAAAGCACCTTAAATTATAACCAATAAAGAACATAACTGCAATGAATGCGGTAAAAGCAATATTTGACTACATCTGCACGTTCGGCAGACCTGAAGTCATTTTAGCTGACCATGGAAAACAGTTCACTGCACACATGTTCGATGAGTTTAACAAGATGTTAGGCATAAAGCTGCGTTATACAACGGTTGCACATCCGGAAGTGAATGCTGTTTCTGAACGCATTAACACTTCCATCAAATCAACCATCAAAGCTTTAATGCTAGAAGGTTACTCTTTCCATAATGCACTTTTAATTCATAAGTCCATCTATAACAATACCTTCCATTCGACAATAAAAGCATCGCCTAATCGTGTTCACTTTGGACGAGCTCTTTCTGGTATCACCGATACGTTCTTTCCATCTGAAGGACACACCAGACTAGATGTCGATGCAGACTACTACAATTTAAGTAAAAATTTGAACCAGCTTTATCAGCAGATTCATGAGAACCTAATCAATTTTCAAAAATTACAAAACAATAGACAACATCCAAAAGCAAAGTTAAGAAATTTTAAAGTAAATGATGTTGTCTATCTGTCAGAAAAAAACAAATTTAGAATACAATGGAAAGGCCCGTATAGGATCACAGAAATTGTATCTGATGTCATCGTGAAAATCCAGTTTCTCGAAAATTTACATGCCTCAGTCAGCCAAGTTCATATTAACAGACTTCGTCCAGCTCACAGAACGTGGCCTGCTAGTGCTCCTCCTGGCACTGCAAATACCAGTAGTAACGTGAAAGATTACTTACCTTTATCCTCTGTTAATGATTCTCCGGTTACCAATACTTCTTCAGACAGCAACTGTCCTTTCAACAGCGGGTTACCACAACAAAATTATTCGGAAGTTCCTCCGGTGACTCCTGATATCCCTTCATCTGCTAACTTACCTGTTAGTCAGTGCAGTGTTCCACAAACTGATTCATCAAAGAATGCTCAACCTGCCAGATCTCAGTACAATCTGAGAACCCGTCAACCAAGGTACTATGGTTTGTCTACTTCAGCCAGAGGAAAGTGTTAGTCACCCTGTCATTTGACTAGTCATCATATATCTGTGGGATCCTATACTTGTTACCCTCTGCTGGCAGAGTAGTATACAAGAACAGACAGACTGTGATTTCTCGTTCTTAAAGACTGATCAACAAAATACATATCACCAGTGTTTTTGAACTGTTATTCACTTATGCATAGAACTCTAGTTTACTTAAAAGAGAACTTTCTCATGAACATTCCTTTCACAAGTTAAACTATGCATTCTTAATTTATAATCATTCTTTTATTTTGCAGCTGATAAATCCCTGCTGAAGTGGTTCCTGCTAATCGTCTGTTAATGTAAAGTTTGTGAGTAACCATGTAAATTGTCTTCATATTTGCAAAGTTCAAATTCTATGTCATGTTTAATGTGTAAATTTATGAGTGTAATGTGACTTCAAAAACAGATTGAAATATATACCACTCGTATACAAGGGTTTTATTTTGTACACTTAAGTTTGTATACTTGTTTTATGTTGATGTATTAATTGCAGTAATGATTTTTGGGTGGTACCTGTCGCTTTGGCAGTTTTTCCTTTATCCCCCCCCCCTTTTTTTTTAAATTTAAAAATACTCATGAGTTTTTGCCCCATATCCTTTTGTTTGATTACTTTTATCATTTTTTTTCACTTTGTATTGGGATATATCTTTTTAAGCGCTTGATAAAGATTTTTTTTGACCTAAAATTTTCCCATGGTACCTATTACATTGATTAACTGTATGCTAGCTAGCTATTAGTCTTATATTATATTGTGTGCACAAACTATCTTGTATATAATGTCTTCATTTTGAGGGGTATATCTGTATCTTATGCATGTTCATAACTTATTTTACTATAATCTCTTATGTTGTCAACAGTAAGGTAATAGTTGTAATATTCTGCAGATACTTTTCAGGTTTTAAGTAAGGGTTAATTTAAGAAACCTGTTTGAAAACATGATGTAAGTATCATCATTGTAAATCACTAATACTGTAAAGGTTTGAGTGAAAAAAGATTTTTCTGTAAATTTTTGGTCAATTTGTGTTCCTACCTGCACGACTTATTGTCAAAGTCATTATGTATCCCCGTGTAATCCCTGATGACGATTTTCACTTTAAATTCTAAATTTAGCAAAATTTTCTTTCAACTTAAAATTTCACAAATTTTTGTTTGCCGGGGTGTATATCACATTGCAAATGTGATATTTGCATCGTACCTTTCTCATTTTTGCTAACCGTGTGTTTCTTTCCCATCTTTAAAATTTCTAAATTTAATGTTTTTAAAATTGCCCTTTTTTTAAGTAATCTTTCGATCTTATTTATCTAGATTTATTTTTCTCTTTAATTTAATGCATTACTTTACGTTTCCCGACCATCCGGTCATATTTTCACATTCCCTCTGCAAAAAGTTTGCGTTTTTATTTTTCTCCTCTTCCCGTTTCAGCACAGCCATTTTCTCTCCAGCTCAAGTCTGACGGCTGAGGTTGCAACAGGTTTCTCCCTTCTTTCTTCGATCGGAAGATTGGCGCGTGCAGCTGTGAGGTGTGCTGTACTGCCTCCTTTATCGCTCTTGGTGGCGGCACGTTTTGCCGCGTTTGTGATGGAGTTTGCGGCATTTTTGCGTGCTCTGATTGGCTAATCAGAGATTTTTCGCCAAGTTGCTCCTAGCAGCGCGATTTTTGAGAGGCGATCGGCAGTTGTTTCTGGTCTGTCGAGTTTGTAGGACTTTTTTTTTAGCGATGCGCTCATGCATCGTGTCATCATCATCAGGTCCCCTAAATATTTTTAAGTTTTAATTAAAATGTCCTAAAAAGTGGAAATATCGCGTCCTTTATTTTAATCCTACTTGTTGCCTGTGTTTTTATTTTACAAGAAAAAAAAACAACTTGCCTTTGAGACGACATACGGCGATTCCTGCTCAACAAAATCTGGTGAGATCGTTTCCTCATTTATTTATTTTACTTTATTCTGTATAACAAGATCGCTTCACAGCAATAGGAAATTTGACAGCGAATATAACCTTTAAGAGTAAAGAACCTGTGGTTAAATTTCATCCAGATCTCCTTTATAAAAAAACGTGCACTTTAGCCTAACCTAAGCACGTGGTGTTTGGATTTTTTACATGGATGCAGTTTCCAAATTTTTAACATTACCACTTTTCACGACACGACAAATAAACATCAATTTTTAGTTTTGTAATGCCCTGTTCTTTGCACACTTTGTTTGAAATTTCTTATGTTGAAAGAAGGGGCAGGAATTTAAAATATGGTTGAAAAAGTGATTAAATTTAATTAAATTAGCATTACAGTATGAGACGAAAGTGATTAAAGTAAATGTAAATCTAATACCTGCTTAAATTTTAAAGAATTTAGATAGGGATGGTTTGCAATGATCTAAAGTTAAATACTAAAGAAGAGAGATGTTTGTTTAGTGGATTATTTATTGAATTAATTACCAGAGATTTTCTTTGGTAATGCATGCACATGTTGCACAAAGATAAAAGAGATATTTCATTTCCATTTCACAAAATTTTAATGCAAATTTAATCTTAATGAACAAAAATCATAATATTTCAATGAGTGCTTCTGTTACATTAAAGTCCCTCACTACTCCAAATGCATAGTGCCACACAAGAATCACATAAAATATGAAATATACATGGAATAAATTTTCAAAAAAGAAACAGACAATTAATATGTAATGATAATAAAAGAAAATATGATGCC
This sequence comes from Maratus speciosus, assembly GCA_963932465.1. Lineage (NCBI taxonomy): Eukaryota > Metazoa > Arthropoda > Arachnida > Araneae > Salticidae > Maratus > Maratus speciosus. The sequence goes on along the minus strand of OZ010788.1, from coordinate 120,909,376 downwards.
TTACTGCTTGAATTTGAAATAGGGTGTACATCTATAACATTTAAGAAATCCAAGTCACATCCTCCTAGACAGTTTACTAACCTATATTTTAAATGAAAACACAAAAATTTTAACATAAATTTAAATAAAAAATCTATGAATCCATAAGAAATGTTAAATCAGACATATGAAATAAATTATGAATATACAAAAAGTAATAGAAATTAAATATAAAATGCATTACTCTCTATAAGTCATATTAAGCTTAGCTGAATAAACATATAGATAATTACAAGAATTTCAGTATGTCAGTAGATATTTTATACAGAAATTAAAATCCTTTTCACGAATTCAGAGTGAGATGATGAGATTCCCACCAAAAATTGTGAAATCCTCTCCTGATAAAATGTAAAGGTAGGAGGCAACATGTCTGTAGATCATTAAAATGAAAGTCACAAATGAAATTATTTGGTCATGAAAGTGAAAAAGAAATCATGAATTTAGTCGAAGTGTCAGAAAAATCTCACGAGTTTCGACAACTGGACCAAAGAAAAGTTACAATTTTCAATAATTTCTTCATTCACAACATAAATGTCAGTATTTATGGTAAACTTGTCTCAGTAAAATATAAAATACTACAAGATGAAAAAAAACTGCAACAAATTTCTTGCATATCTCTTACTTAGATGTCGTTAAAAATATCAGTAAATAAATACTTGAATTCATCATTGAAGTCATTGAATCTACGTGCTATTTTACTTTACTCAATTTGAATTGCTGCATCACTAAAGAAAAATTGTGTTTGTTAAATAATTTTTTTAATGCATATTTAAATAATTTATTTCAGATTTCAGGAAATGATCCTGAAAAATTGCAAGTTACACAAAATGCAGGAGCCTGCATGTGGCATAAAAAAAAAGATGAAACTTTATGTGACATACATAAAGGGTAGGGAAAAAGAAAACAGTTAATATTGCTACTTTTTCTCCCAATCAACTAACTGTGATTCAAACAGTGAAAGAGGGGAGTACTAAAAAATTTTAATTTTATCCCTTGCCTTTACTTAGGATGAGCGAAGCGAATCCTCTACTAGGCTACACAAATTACATTTTGTCGTACATTTTACAAAAAAAAAAAACTATTCAGTGTTTTGACTTGAAATTAAACATAAAAATAAATTATGATCTGTAGATTTGCACATTATTTTCTTTACAGAATATCGTTAAAAAATTTATTACTTTAATTAATTTATTTTACATGTTTTTCCATTACGGAAGCATTTTTGCAAATCAAAAATTAAACACGTATATTTTCAGAAGAAAAAATAAATCATGGACTTAGTAATTATAGATAGAATCATGATTAATTAAATAAAATATATTTTCATTATTCCACCAAAATATCTCAAAAACTGTTTTTTAAACTTAATTAAGGAAAGAAATATTTTTGGACTTTATAGAAATAAAATATGATCTGTAGATTCTATCGCAGACGATACTTACACATTTGAAAATAATTATATTATGATTTTTTTTAAGTGGCAACAAAAGAATTGTAAACAAATAAAATTAATTATTAAATTCATTATATAAAGTGCTATTTGAATTTGAAGGTTGAATAATAACAATAATATAATAAGCTAAAAATTCTTAGTATCAACAAAAGCAGATTTCAAATGTTTGGTTTAGATGCTGTATATCCCCGCGGCCACGGATGTTTTGAGATTTCTTGGCGTTTTTTTGTTAGCAATGTTGTTATGTTTGTTTTGTTGTTGTTATTATTTATATGTTATTTTCGTTAAGCCTAACATGCACATAAATCGCTGCTTGGCGACATTTACTACTTGGCAGAAAAGGGGTTTTCATGCCAAGAAAAAATCCAAGATGGCGGCCGCGGAAATATATGACATCTGTTCCAAATGTTTTTCCAGAAAATAGGATTTTGATGAAGTAACTTTCTTCAAATAAATTATTCTAAGTTAGCTATCAAAGATTATTTGATGTGAATTACAAAGATTGGGTTGGGTTGGGTTGATTTTTGACGGCCAATTATCTACACGAGGGATATAGGCCCGGGGGGAGTGCCCTCCGTGGGGGTCTTTCTAAGGGAACCTAATCTGTATTAACGCATGGAAGATCCACGGCTCGAAGAAAACCACGAAAACTCCGAACGATTAGGCCGACGGGCGCGATTGGGATCGAACCCAGCACCTCCCGTCTACCAGCTTCGAGAGCAGAACCTCTCGGCCACTGGTGGGGCTACAAAGATTGGAAACATACCTATTTGAAACCATTTGAGGCTATTGGAAAATGTAAAAACATCTTTAAAAGAGCTTTTAGTTGAAAATTTAAAAATATTTTATAAAATTTTGCTTTGAAAATATTTTTATTTTTACCAGTCTTTAGAGGTTTGCACGGGCTGGAATTTCCAGGCCCATGCCCGTACAAAAATTAGTGAAAACAGGCCCGGCCCAACTCAATTTCTACAAAAAATTCCATTTCTTCTTGACATACAATTAAGATTCTCTTAATGAATACCACATGCATATTTATGGTTACATTTTACAGCATATATTTTAGACTACTATAGCAAAACAGAAAACACACAATAGTAACAATAATGATTACTTACAGTCTTAAACATTTCAAAATTGAAATAAGGATTCATTAAAAAATTAATGTATAGTTTAGAATATACAGACCTGCCAACCTTTGAAAATGAGAAATCGTAGCACACAAAATTTAAATTAATCTGGAGGTTGGTTGGTTGGTTTTTCGTGTTACTCAGCCATCTTTTGACATTCGTAAAAGGAATAAGCTTTCAGTCTTTCAACTCAATATAGTAAATTTTTTCCTTTGAAAATTTTTATACAATTTTTAGAGTTTGTTTTCGTTTCGCAGCGGTTTTTTTTTTTTTTACATTTGTAAAAGGAGCCTGGTTCCAATTTTTTAGCCCAGTGCAGTAAATTTTGACGAAATTCCGGATTTTTTTCCTGCGATCATTTCAGAATATTCACAATTTTTCCGCAATTATAATTCACATTTTTCTATCATGATTCTTTGCTGAAATCTGCACTTTTTACCATGAACTTTTGATGAAATTCGTATTTTTTACCACAATCCTTTGTCGAATTTTTCCGCGATCCTTTTGACGAAATTAGTGTTCTTTTTGCGATCTTTCGGCGAAAATTTCGTTTTCTTACTGATTTTTCGATGAAATTTGCATTTTCTTACTGATATTTTGACGAAATTTCCGTTTTCTTTCTGCGATATTTTGACAAAATTCACACCATTGAAAACATCAATCTCAAATCTTCCGGGCAGGCCACCCCCTGAAATCAACACTGCGTTTTTACCACGATCCTTTGACGAAATTTATTTTCTTCTGTGACCAATTGACGAAATTGATGTTTTTTGTACAGTCATTTGTCGAAATTCGCAGTAGTTTATCGCAAATCGTGCGATTTTGCACACTATTTCAAACCTTGCCCCTCAAAGACCCCCCACCCCCTTCCTTTCCAGAAATTTTTAAAATGGCACTTTGTTTCTAAGGAAGCGAATTCCTGTATAAATATTTACAGAAACACGATTCACTCGTGGTTAATATACATAAGGAGAGTGTTTTATGTTAAGAAGTTTGTTTTGCAGCTCCGATTTTTTTTTCTTTTTATGAGCATTTTTTACTGTCCTAATTTTCGGACTAATGGCCAATTTTTTAAAACTTTCGGAAATGAACTTTGAAATTTTGGAACTTTCGCAACAGAATCACTCCTGAAAAATATGCTGTGCGGAATAAAAAATCTCAACTAGAAACAAAAAATGCGCTTGTGTTTTTTGCAAAAAATCGTAGTTTAAGACCGATTTTCGTAGCATCGTAGTTTAAAGGTCCAAATCGTAGCAACTACGATTTTTTCGTAGCAGTTGGCAGGTCTGAATATAGGATTAAAAACATGATAACTTTTGAAGCTGTATAAATAAAAAGTAGATTTTTTGAAAATATTTCTCTTTCATTTTTTAAGGCTTTTCTCAAATCCAAAAGAGCTACATTCTGACACATTTCTGAATTCATTTCTTTTCAGAAACGCGTAAGACTGGCAAGTACTCTTATTCAAAAACTATGTAAATAACTTTTTTTTTTTTTTTTTTAAATAAAAGCAATATATCTTTGAGAAAATACTGCCAAAGTTAGCGTTTTGAATCAGAATTTCCAGAAGTAACAGTACGGGATAGGAGAAGAACCTGCAGTCACATGACAAGAATCCCTTATATTTCTATAAGTAATTTATCTAAAATGAGACGGAAAATGAGATGGAAAGTTTCGCATTGTTGAGCAGTGAATTTGAGAACCGCCTTAAGGTATATTTTCAAAGATACTGTTAACAGAAGTTTATTATTGCTATTAATACTTTTACAAAACATATTGCCTGCCTTACACATCCTGAGAACGATTAAGACCAGTTCCCTCCCGGTTCGACTATGTAGGAAGAAAATACAAGCCTGATCCCGGCCTGGCATGAGTCTGCTGAAAAAATTAAACTCGGGATCAGTCGCCATGTAACTGTCTGATGTCAATTCCTACGATGGACATGTTACATTTCTGTATTGATATTATTAAATTTGCATCAGCTTGTGACGCACATTTATATTTATCCTCGCAGAAGTCATGTTCATTGAAAATGGATCATATTTTATCGGCTGGTCCTGCAGGTCCATTCAATGTTTTTGCCGGCCCGGCCGGGTACGGGGCATGGGCCAAGCTCAGGCCCATGCAGACCTTTACCAGTCTTATATCATATCTAAAAAATTATGAGGAAATTCTTAGTTATTTGGCTTAATTTACATTTCTAAAATGAAAATGCGCCAAAACATAATATAACATTTTTGCTTAATAAAGAAGCAAAAGTAGTATTAAAAAATATATTGTTACTTTCAAATATTTATCTTATTAAATAATGCTTCGCGAATCCAAACAAAGCATGGTTTGCAAAGCAGTGCTAGTTTTATGAATATAAGTACAAGAAAACTGATGAATAATAAGCCAAGTTTAATATGTAAAAATTAGAGGTCTGCACGGGCTGAAATTTCCAGGCCTGGGCCCGGCCTGATAGAAAAATTAAAAGTTCAGCCTGAGCCTGTACAAAAAAAAAAAAAAAAAAAAAAAAAAAAAAAAAAATTGGTCCAACCCAGTAAAAAAGTTAAAAGTACAACCTGAGCCTGGCCTGGTATAACAGCTAAAAGTTCGGTCCTAGACCAGCCCGACCCAGAAAAAAGTTAAAATCTCAGTGCGAGCCTAGACCAGCCCAAGTGAATTTCTACAAAACATTGATTTTTACATCGATTCGATTAAAAATTTGTCTCGTACAAGGAGTTCTGACCAAAAATATTTATCTTAGCTTTTTTTTTCATGTTTATAATCTCCATTTTTATAGAAGTGCCGCAGGCTGCAATATTTATTTTTTTAATGGATCGCTATTTCTTGAATGTAAATGTTTCAGTTATCATTAATATTGTTAATTCATACTCCATGTATTGAAGTGTTAAAAGTCTGAAAAATGCTATACAATAAAATTTTCTAAGACGGTATTGCATAGAAAAGAAAAAAAAAAAAAATGCATTATAGACAAGTTTCCTTCTTAGCAAGTGTAAATGTATTATATATTCTTTTCTTACATATTAGTACACTAATTTTGCATGGATCAAAATGTTTTTCAGTTTAAAACAGGATTCTGTCATAGGCAGGTTCTTTTTCATACATTTTACTATATTTTAATTTAGCTGTATAAGCTATTTAAATCTATTATTCTTTAAAAAGAATAAATTTTAATGTTTAATTGTAGAATAATGACAATTTTAAAATGTACACATTTTTTGCAAAAATTTTTGGCCAGGCCTAATTTTACTGACCTTAGAATAGACCAGGCCACGCCGAGACAATGATTTTCATACAGGCTGGGTCAAAACTAGGACTGGAAACTTTGGGCCATGAAGACTAGGAATTAATCCAGTCCCGGCTCTGTACAGAAAAAATAAGTTAGGCCCGACTGCAGTGAATGAAAATAGGCCCGAGCCCGACCCATGGGCCGGCCTGTGCAGGTCCCTGGTAGAAATACAAGAATAAGAAAATTCGTAGATAATTGTTTTGTTTTGTTTATTTGCAAATGTATTAATAAAGCCATTTATGGAAAACACATGAAAAGGTTGGTTGGTTGGTTGTATAGTGTTTAATGGCACAAAATCCCTTAAGGGACATGCTGCGCCAAACAAGAATAGACTAAAACATTAAAATAAAGAGCATGAGAAAAGCAATCTGGATGGGGGATCCCATCTAGATGCAGCCAGACAAGTGTAGATAGAGAAGAAAATTAAAAACTAAACAATCAGACTATAAAAGATTTTAGATAAAAAGTGCAGTCTGGATGGGGTTCCCATCCAGATATTAGAAAAATGTAAAAGAACAATTCAAGTTGCTGTCAAACCAAAGAAAGATATAAAAATCATATTTCAAAATAAAATCCAGCATGTTTTAAAAAAGTGAAGAGTGCCCCATGAGGTGTATCCTTAATGAGGTTTGTCAAGATTGGTGATGATGAGTTAAAATAAATTCTATATAAGTGCCGGAGACCCGGGCAGTCAGTTAAAACATGATGAATGGTCAGGTAATCAAAATGACAATGTGGACACATGGGAGCATCCTCCCAAAGTAAAAGATGTTTATGAGTGATTCTAGAATGTCCAATTCTCAGACGGGTCAGAAGAACATTGGTTTTCCTTAGATAACACGGAGGCCAGGTCATGATGGTAGGTTTGATGTGGTGCAGTTTATTATTGCATTCTAAATTCCAACTTTCTTGCCATTTATTATGAATAAAGTGTTTGATAAGTAGTTTAACATCTGAGAATGGAACTTTATGGCACAACGGATTAAGAGCACGCTTTGCTGCCTCATCCGCTTTCTCATTACCAGGAATACCCATGTATCCAGGTACCCAGCAAAATAAAATATTATAGCCACATCTTGTCAATTTATTATAAAATTCAAGGATTGATGAGACATAAGGATGCTTTTTAAATGATTTGATTGCGTCAATAGAGCTATTTGAGTCAGTATAAATAATGAAGGATGAGCTGTGATGATGAGAGATGTGGAACATGGCCCTCTCTATTGCAATCAGTTCAGCTGTAAAGACAGAAGTAGATGAAGGAAGGCAATAGCTTAAAGAAGTATTTTCACAAAATACCCCACACCCAACAGTATCTCCACTCTTAGAATCATCCGTGTAAATATCAGTATAGTCATTAAAGTTTGATCTGTGTGCAGCAAATAACTGTTGAAAAACAACAGGATCCAAGTTGTTTCTATGGTATCCTTTAAAGGGATGGAGCGATGTAATATTAGGAGGTTTCCAAGGAGGGTGTACATGATTTGGACATGGACTCACCTCGATATTACACAGAGGGCTATTATTAGTAATGTTCCTTATTCTGACACCAAAAGATGGGATGCAAGATGGTCAATGCTGATAAAGGATATCATTGTTTGTATTTAGAATGTATGTACGAAGAGGATGGCCAGGATGAGAAAGGATATGGTAATAAAGTTCTAAAGAAAGCTTTTCACGAATGTGGTGTAATGCTGCTTCATTGCAGTCAAGATAAAGACTTAAAACTGGAGAGGTACGAAATGCACCAGAGCAAACACGGAGTGCGCTATGGTGCACAGTGTTAAGTTTTTTAAGAACAGAATTACGTGCGGAACCATAGACCTGGCAGGCATAGTCAATTTTGGAATGGATCATGGCTCAATAGATTTTAAGGAGAGAAGTACGGTCTGCTCCCCAGGAAGTATTTGAAAGCACCTTTAGTAAGTTAAGCGATTTTTCACATTTTGTCCGTAATTGTAAAATGTGTGGTAAAAAGGTTAGCTTACTATCAAATTGGAGGCCAAGAAAATGGACACTGTCCACAACAGGAATTTGAGTTGGTCCAATAAAAATTTCAGGATCTGGATGCAGATCCCTACATCTACAGAAGTGAACACAAGAAGTTTTGTCATGAGAAATTATAAATCCATTTTTATTAGTCCAATTAAGAATATGGGTGATTGCAATTTGCAACTGTCTTTCAATAAAACGGATATCCTGTCCCATACACATAATTCGAAAGTTGTCAACATATAAATCACCTTTCACAGAAGGGGGTAGTTGACTAAGAATGTCATTTATTTTTATAGCAAAGAGGGTGACACTCAGGACACTGCCCTGGGGTACACCCTCTTCTTGTACATAGAAACTAGAGAGGACTCCCCCGATTCGGACTTGAAAAAGTCGAATGGCGAGGAAGTTCTTAATAAAAATAGGGAGATTCTCACGAAAGCCTAGGTTAAAAAGATCACGAAGGCTCCCGTATCGCCATGTTCTGTCATAGGCTTTCGCCATGTCAAAAAATACTGAAACCAAATGGTTGCGTTTTAGAAAGGCTGTCCGTATGTGATTTTCAAGATTGATCAGGTTATCGATAGTTGACCTATCTCGTCGAAATCTACTTTGAAATGCAGCAAGGATATTGTTATTTTTTAAAATATGCACAAGATGACAATTGATCATTTTTTCAAGTAATTTGCAAAGACTGCTAGAGAGTGCGATTGGCCTGTAATTATTGGGATTGCTAGCATCTTTCCCTGATTTAGGGAAAGGAATGATAATACAGTTACACTAGGCATGAGGAAAGACCTGTTCCATCCAAATTCTGTTATAGAATACAAGTAAATTATTGAGAGAGGTTGTGCAGAGATGTTTAAGCATGGTATAGGTGATGCCATCGTGACCTGAAGCTGATAGATGGCTATTTTGCAAACATTTTAAGAGCTCTGAGAGAGTAAAAGGGAGTTAAAATTGAAGTGGCTAGTTTCTGTTTGTCTTTTGTATGATAAAAAAGGTTCCGGGTATGAGTCAGAGGCAGAGTTAGACGCAAATGTATTTGCTATGGTTTCAGCAATATTTTTAAGAGAAGCTATTGTTTGTCCGTTGTGATTTAAGATTGAGATGTGGTTTTCAGAATAAAGACACATACAATTTTTTACTTTTTTCCAGAGGACTTTACTAGAGGTATTTGAGTTAATGTTAGATACATATTGAATCAAGGATTCACGTTGGCTTTTACGACGCACTCTTCTAGCTTCAGCCTTTGCTTTTTTGTAGGCAATATAGTTAGTATTATTGGGATAACATCAAAAGATGCCCCAAGCTTTCTGTTGATTTTTTTTTTTTTTTTTTTTTTAAGCTTGACAGTCACTGTTCCACCATGGCTTCCTGTGTCTCATTGTAGTTTATGAGTTAGGTATGCTAATATCTGCAGCATTGATAATACACTGGGTGATATTATCAACTGCATCGTCTATGTCACCTTCTACTATATGATTTGTGATTTTAGCATGATTTGTGAAAGTTGGCCAATTGGCTCTGTCATAGTTATAGCGTTTAAAATAATTATTAGAATCCCTGTTAGGAGTGGTCTGTGAAATGAAAGTGGGAAAATGGTCACTGCCGTGCAGGTCATTTGAAATCCAAAAATTCCAATACAGATAGCTAGATGGAGAGCAGATAGTGAGATCTATGGCATGAAAGGTGCGTGTCGGTTCATGAAAATGTGTATGATCATCATTATTGAGTAGGCATAAGCCATTGTCAGAAATTAATATTTCTATTATATCACCACGTTGATTAGTGTCAGAATTCCTCCACAATTGGCTATGAGCATTAAAATCACCAACGATGATGAAAGGAGTGGAGAGTTGGAGAAGGAGATCATCAAGTAGTGCTGACTGAATAATTTGGTGGGGTGGTAAATAAATTGTACAGACTGTAATGAGACGTTTTATATGTACATGGACGGCAACAGCTTGTAAGTTTGTGTTTAGGTTAATATGAGTATGGGGTAAATTACGAGAGATGAAAAGAGCCACTCCACCAGTGGCCCTATCACTACCTGTAAAATCTTTTCTGTATGTAGCATAGGTGTGCAGTTTTACTTTGTCATTGGGTTTAAGATGGGTTTCTTGTAAAGCTAAACATAGTGGGTGATGGTCATGAAGAAAATTTCGGATTTTGTCATATTTATTATGACGACAGTTCCATGAAATAATATTAGTCATAAGTGAGTTTTTTTTTTTTTTTTTTGATAAATTTATCTGCGTCTTTTTATCCGGAGATAGTAGACATACTATCTCCATCATTAAATTCTTCATCCGGTTCTGGGTGAAGAGCAACAGCATCATCCTCCTCCATTTTTTCTTTCATTTTTGGATGGATTTTGTTACGACGATTGTCTTGCACAGATGGTTCATTTTGCTTGGCTTCCATACTGAATACAAGGCTGAAAATTAACTATTACTTATTTTAAGAAGAAGGCAAGAAACTGCTAAGGTAGAAATTATCTAAAGGTCTTTATTGTCCACCGGGATCGTTTCGAACATAGCCGAAATTACACGGCTAATGCCGATGTTGGAGAAGGGAGCAGAAAGTTACATTTTTTTATGTTCACCGAATGAGATCTTAGAAGGAAGAGACACAATTACATTTACTCGAACTGGTTGAGTGTTGGCAAGCGTACATACACAATTTCGCCAAATACATATACTGTATGGCAAGATTAAAGAGAGAAAGGCATGTGGTCAAAGTATGATAATTGAAATTGAATGGGGGATGTAAAAGAGTAATAAGAAATATTTAATGCCAAATGATTGTGTAGAAAATATAGCTCATAAACCGCGACCGAACATTCTATAGGGTTATCAGAGATTCCACGGGACTGAAACGCCAGCAAGAGAACGTTAATAAAATAAAACAAATTAAAAGACAGGGCTAATAACTGAAATGATGAATATATCTTGCATCTGGACCAACGGCTAAAAATGTAGAAGTACTATGTCTGACTAATTTCTGCATATCATCAAAAGTAAGGCAGAAGGATGAGAATTGGAATTCGGTTGTTAGGTGAGAAAAGGAAATTATTTCTTTTCTTTTAAATGCAGTGTGCTGCGGTTAAAATATTACAGATACAGAAAAAAGATTGCTTACTTTATGAAGGAAATGAGCGCTAAAAATGGTTGAATCCAAATGCAGACAGATAATTGAATTTTAAGAATTTTAAAAAATGTAATTTTAAAGGGGGGAAAGGAGAAAGGTATTAATATTAATATATGAAGGTAGGTGCCTTCACAGATTTCATTTTTGGGTGTTTTATTCTTTATCTTTTTGGCTGTATTTTCAGATGGCACAGTGGCTTTAATTGTTGGTAGATTAAATTTTTCTGCATCAGATCTACAGTTTGTTTTTAGAGGTCCTCTTTTGGTGGTATTTTGAGAGCCTCTCTTAGAAATATGAAACTGTGATGATTTTGAAGAGGCATTTTGTGATGGTTTAGGAGGAACAGATTTTGGTGACCTAGGAAGAAAGTTTGGTGACTTAGGAGGAATAGATTTCGGTGGCTTAGGAAGGTAGATTGCGTTGAACTAATTGTTTTACCAGAATAAGTAGACAGGTTGATTTCTTTTGATTGGCAATTATTATCAGTGGGGAATTCGGTTTGGGTGGCAATGCTTTGATAAGTTTTATGGGCCATTTTGGATAAAGCAGCAGCATATGAAACACCAATTTTAGGTGTCCTGGATTCAACTATTTTTCTGGCTTCTGGGTACGAAATGTTATCTTTTGTGCATATGGTCTGTATCGCTTTTTCCTTTTTCCACTGTTCACACGATTTGGCGTAGGATGGATGATCTTTTTTACAGTTGACAGAACAAGGTGGAGCGTTGCATTGCGCACTTTCATGGCCAACTGCACTGCACCGACCACATGTTTCCTTGCCACAGCAATTTGTGTTTGTATGCCCAAAGCGTTGACAGTTAAAGTAACACAGTGGGTTTGGAATGTATGGTCTGACAGAACATGACAGACATCCAGCTTTTATATATTTGGGTAAGTTTGGTGAGTTAAAGGTGAGTATGATGTGCTTGGTAGGGATTTGTATTTGATTGGCTGGTATTTGTTCGTCTTTACGGTAGATTTTGATTCGTCTAGCTTCAATTACATTTTGTCCTTTTAGATTATCAACTATTTCAGTTTCTGTAACATGCAGCAGGTCAGATTTAGAGATCACCCTGCGAAATGTGTTGAGGGTTCTATGTGGACTTACGGAGATCGGGATATTTGCAAAATATGTACATTTCTTTAAACTAATGGCTTGTTTGCTATTGTTTACTTCAATAAGAAGTTCACCAGATCGAATTTTTTTAATGGTCTTTGGTTCACCTATCAATCTTTGGATAGATTTGTGAATCAAGAAGGGAGAGGTCTTGTCGAAGCTGCCTTCTACCCTTTTAACAAGAAAGAATCTTTCAGCGCATGTATCATCAGTTCTATCAGCCCAAGATTTGGTTTGGCTCTGATTTATATCTGCTTGAAGGCCTGAGCCAGATGCAGTGAGTTTCCCCTTAGATATATTCTGAGGCGTAGCAGTTTCCGGTTGAGCATTGGATGAAATATGGGGTTGTGGGGCCTCCACATCACATGTCTTACTTTCTAGAGTTGTAACCATATATCAGAGAGAATTTTATGAAACACCAGGCATCGGGCCTGGTCACCGACCCTTCTTCTTACCATTACTTTAGGTGCAGTTCTCAAAAGGGTGAAAACTATCGAAATAAACTTCCACGTTTTTCTAACATTGGATTAAACTCGATATCATTTCCTAATAACCAGTTCTTTCATGGTGGAACTTGGTAGTCGTAGGTAAGCCTTTACAGCTCTGTCCAACCTACCACCCCTTACGCTGAAAGGCACCGGTCTCCCAGTGGATATCCTAACAGCTGCCATACAAGTATGGCGTCCACTGATCACGGAATCAGAATTCTGAAATGCCCTGCACTCTGGGACTCGAGATCAGCCTAAAAAGGTAGAAACGAGGCGATAAGATTAAAAAAACCCAACACCCAGAGTGTCTCACGTGAAAATAAAAAAAAACCCACTATTGCAAAAAGAAAAAGCAATGTGAGAGAGAACTTAGGAAAATGGTGTATTTTTTGTCTTTTTAAACTTTTTTTTTTTTTTTAACAATAGAATGAGAACAATGTTAGTAGAACAAAGAACAATTTGAACAAAAAAGTTAGTAAAACATGAACAAGAACGAAGAGGGATAACAAACTGAAAAGAGAAGATTAAAAAGTGTGAAACAAAGAAAAAAGGATAGACAACCAAAAAGAGAAGAAAATAAGAAACGAGAAAGATCGCTGAGGAATCCGGGGTCGCGAAACCCGTAAATACCTACAGAAGGGAAAACACATGAAAAATAAACATATATTCAGTCTTTTAATTACATGGTTATTCACGTGAGCAAGAGTAATTTCAGTATTGGTGCATTGTAATATGATACAATGATGATGTTTTTATTTTATTATTATTTTTTTAATGTGTACATTCACCAGATGGGGCCATATCAATTTATATGCAAATACAAATAGCGAGTCTTAATTTCAATCTCATGGTTTTTGCAATACAGACGCCAGAACTATTAAGGAAGATCTTGTTCTCAAATTAACTTTTTTTTAATTATTAGATTAAAGTTTTAATTTTGTTACATAAACATTTAACGAAGAACTACCAAATATAATATACTTACACATCAGGATAAAATGGCAAAAGAGAACCAGGCTTGAATTTAAACTTAAGCTTCTTTATAGATCTTGGAATACACTAATAAAAATCAAACAATCGTAATCAGAGTTTAATCAATTTGTAAAAGAATCAAAACAATTAGCAACTGTTGTAAGAACGTTGGTTGGTTGTATGGGGTTTTATGGTGCAAAATCCCTTTAGCGACATGCTGTGCCAAAAAAAAAAAAACTAAAAACATATGAAAGGTCAAACTAAGACATTGACAGTAAAAAATAAGTAAGTTACAATGTAAATTATTAACCTTTAAATGCCCATGGTATCACTTATGATACCATCAGTGTTCTCGATTAAGTGGATTTTTAATTCACATATTCTGTATTCACACCAGAAATTTGAAATGAAAATCTTTGATTTATTACATAACAGACATTTCGTTATTAAAATAACCGAAATTTACTATTTATATTTTTCTGGTATGAATTCTAATTCTCTGAATTATGCAATTTCTGGAATGCATTCTACCCTGGGCATTTAAGGGTTAAAAGAGTAAAGGACAAAAGTGAAAATATTTCAATACAAATATGGTATGTGGATGGGATTCCCATCCAGATGCCTAACAAATAGTGAAACTAATGAAGCATTTTAAACCCTATATCGCAAAATAAAAGCCTGCATGCTTTAAAAAAGTAAAGAGGTCTGTCAAAGTGGGCGATGAGGAATAATTAAAATACTTTCTATACAAGTGCCGGACAGTCAGTTAAAAGATGACGAATGGTCAGAAAATCAAAATGACAATGTGGACACATGGGTGAATCCTCCTGAAGTAATAGATATTTATGAGTAATCCTCCAATGTCCAATTCTCAGAAAGTTAGAAAAACATCTGATTTCCTCGGATAACTCGGAGGCCAGGTCATGATTGATGATTTGATATGGGGCAGTTTATTACTATATTCTAAATCCCAAGTTTCTACCCATTCATTCTGAATAAAATGTTTTATTAGTAGTCCAACGTCTGAGAATGAAATTTTATGATGTAATGGATCAAGACCACGTTTTGCCGCCTCATCTGCTTTTTCATTTCCAGTGTTGAAAACACATTTCCATTAGCTAAGCAAAAAAATTAGCTTAATAAAAAGTAAATTGCTTCACAAAGAATTAAAAAGAAGAGAAAGAGAACTAGTATAACTACTTACTCAGATCAGATTCCTCCCAACCCAATTTTAATTAAGGACTCAAGTTTCCCATTACTGATTGATTTCAAATAAAATAATTATTTAAGGTTATAACTACTGATCTATTATAAACTTAATTTCAAAATATTATAGAAATCCAAAATATGAACAAGGAAAATGAAAATCGATACTCAGAACTTATGTGATACTCATATCTTTGCGATTCCACAAGCAAGCCAAATCAATATCTATTATAAATTTATCCTTGTACAAAGCGAAAAACAACATCCAAGCATCAATTGTTTGAAAATGCAATATACACCCAATTACACATGGTCAGAAAGGCATCAAAATCCTACCTGTAAAAATAATTATTGATACTGACAGATTTAACAATGCCAAATATGCCAATCATAGCTCCATCACATAAGATTTTTTTTTTGTGTGTGTGTGTGAGGCGAGGGGGGGGGGGGGGGTCACCTTTGAAATTAAACTAGTTTTCTCTTGCTCAAACATTAATGCTAAAAGCATTCTGTTCCTTTATCTTTGGATTCTTTTGAGCTTTTTTTTCTCCTCCTCCTGATTGTCGACGATCTGAATATGTGCACGTTCAATCTCAAATAACATTCTGCATTCAACCCTCAAAGGCAATCAATTTGTGTAGTGTCTCTATTGAGAGGAACAGTGTATTGATTAAGTTAATTTATTTTGCAGATTTCAATATTTATTGCTCATGGAAGTGATATGAAGGGAATATACTACTTAAACTTTCAAAATGCACTGCAAAAACCAGTTTATGAAGATCATCAGTGAAATATATGCACAGATCTCATAGTTATAGCATTGCTAATTAGATTACAACAAAGTTTCACAATTGCTTCTGATATGAATGGGACAGCCAAGCAAGAGATAAGCACTTCTGCGTGAAAAAATGGCCACTGCAAGAAAAAAATATGCATGGCAAAAAAAATTTTGCATGCCAGATGTTACTTGACAAAACAATGATATATTTACCTCCTATCCACATATAGTTTGGATTTATTTAAACTTTAAACAATTTATTAAAGTAATGAATAAAGACTGTGAAGGATTTGAATATTTGATACACAAATTTCCACGTATGAGTGAAACCAAAATAAAAGAAGGTATTTTTGTTGGACCTTAAATAAAACAACTACTTCATGATCCGATTTCAAAATTAAATTAAGTGCTGTAGCACAAGATGTTTTTAAAAATGTATGTAAAAGTTTTTAGGGAAGCAAAAAATCTCAAAATTATGAAGAAATTTAGGAGTAGCTACTTTCCTCACTTAGCAGGGTTCGCAAAAACCCGGGTTTTTCTGAAAAAACCCAACCCACATGGGTTTTTTCGGGTTTTTTCATGAAAAACCCAATTTTCCCCGGGGAAAATCGGGTTTTTTCAAAAGTATAATACATGCGTAATTACATTATTGTATACTATATTTTCTATATATTATATACACTATGCATAAAAAAATACATTGTTCTCTTATATACAATATAATTGTAATGCTATTTTACAAGTTATAAATTGCATAAATTATATGAATTTAAATTAATTAAATGCCAGTGTTTCTCACAAATTAATTTTAAATATAATAGAAGATATAAAATTGTTAATTTTCTTTAAATCAAATAATGAATAGAATATTAAAATTTAAAATATATAAGTAGGAAGAAAAAAAGGGGTAAACTAGTCAGATGTGCCAATCCCAAAAGTTTCTCTATCTCATACATGTTAATAATTCAAAATTTGCTATCACAGTGCCAAAATTAAATGGCAATTTATGCCCATCATGAGGATTGTAAAATATAGATTTGTTGAATTGGATGCATTTAACAAGGAGATATAAGTATCACCTGTTGTTCAATTTACAACAAAACTTGATCAGTAACAATTTACGTCAACATCTAACTGAATCTGAAGTTTGATGAAAATCCATGCATTATTAGTTCTTGAGATAAAGCTATTGCAAAAAGTGAGATAAATGCAGCACAACTGCGCCGCTTGGACGATATACACCAAAAACTAATCAGCACCAGTTTATATCAAGGTTTAACTGAATCTAAATTTTTATTCAAATCCGTGCATTACTTCTTGAGATTAGAGTTATTGCTGAAATCGTGAAAAATGCAGCACTACCTGTTGGGCGATATGCACCAAAATTCAATAAGCAACAACTTAACTTGTAACTGAATCTGAAGTTTTATGAAAATCCATGCATTAGTTCTTGAGATAAAGCTATTGCAAAAATTGAGATAAATGCAGCATAGCAGCACCACCTGTTGGGCAATATACACCAAAAACTAATCAGCATCATTTTACATCAAGGTCTAACTCAGTTTTGTGTTAGTAAAAGTTTTGTGAAATTCTGTGCATTAGTTCTTGAGATAGAGCACCCACAAAATTTTTTTCACATACAGACAGTCATTTTCTAAAAACTATTAAATTGCCTTCAGGACCTTTTTAAAACATATAAATCAATCATGAACTGGAAGTCGAAATTTTTCACGAATCCAATACTTTCTTCTTGTAAAGATAGAAGAAAGTAAAAATACATATTTTTTATTTCCATGAATATAGTTGATTTGAATTATTTATATAAAGACATACCTATAATTATGTACTATGTGTGTTGCCTACTAGGTTCTATGTTAGTAAAGTAGTTCAATGTGCTGAAATACATTTTTATTTGTATGTAATGGCTTTTATATATTAATATTTTTTCAAAATTAACTGAAATGACTTAAATTCATTAAATTTTTATGTTGTTTAAATTTTTAAATTATATCTGAAAATTGAAAAAACCCACTTTATGGGTTTTTCAGTGGTCTTTTTCAAGTGGGCCCATTCTGAAAAAACCCACCGGGTTTTTTCGAACTGGGCCCAGCTTTGCGAACCCTGTCACTTAGGGGCACCAGGGTGCAATACGTCCTTAAAACTGCACTTTGTACACTCTCATTTGAACTTTTTGTTTGTATAATATGGGAACAAGCAGCTTACGATGAGCATGAAGAAAGGTTGCACAATTATGCAACTGAAATTGAAAAGAGGTACAGCGGCAATGGAATGAAAAATTTTTAGCAGATTACTGCTGAACACTTATATGGGAAGCATCAAAAAGGCAATACGAAAGAAAAATGTCAAAAACGACTTTTTCATGATAGACTTTAATCATTTCTTAGCTAAAGCGATAGAAATAATTCGTTTTTATTGTTTTGTAGCATTGTAGATAAACACATTAATTTTTCAATTGGTACTGTAATCTTTATTTTAAAATTGTCTCTCTTAAAAATAGTATGTGATAAGAATAATTTTGATGGCATATTTAGAACCAAAAATGTCAAAATTCATGAAATTCAATTTTTTTCTCTTTTTCTTCCCTGACCAGTGTTATCTGAAACTCGTGGGAACAGTAGCATGTCAGAAAATCAAGAGGATATTATCTAATGGATTTGATTTTCTAGTAAAAATATTAAACTATAATTAAAAACTATAAACTAAATAATCAACTACTACCATAACATAAAATAAATAACCGTTATCATAAAAAATATTATAGAAAAAAATAAAGCAAATTTAAGGAGGAAATTCAGTAATTATGCACCTTTTACTTTTATTATTAGTAAAGAAAAGACAATTTCAAGAGAAGAAGAAGAAAATCACTAATATCCTTTTGTTTTTCTTTAAATGTGAAATGCTTGCTGCATCATTTCAGATTCCAAGCAATAAATCTGCTTCACTACTTCTGCTTCCTCCAAATTTACAAACCATTTTTGTTTGTGAGAATTCCTCCAAATTTCCAGTTTACTTAAAATTATTATTGCAGCAAAATTCTGTATTATTTAATAAAATTTGCAATGTATTAAAACATTTAACAGTACTTTAACCCTTTATTAACACTTTTTAAGCTTGTTATAATTGATATAAGATTTAACAAAAAAAAAAAGAAAAAAAAAACTGAAATTTTGGAATACAGCTACAAGCACCCTTATGGTGAGATATGTGAAATGTGGCACTTAACCAAGTGGAATATATAATTGAGCATATACAAATACAGGACTACTATAAAAGATTCATTCATTTAAAAAAGACTATATATTCAAAAGTATTACATGTACAAATATATGAGATATATGAAAATAACCACTAACTCACCAAGTTTTTTGCACACTCTATAAATGTTCTATGTGTGCCCCCTGCGTCACACGGCCAGGCAGTAGTTGAACTCGCTTCACACATTTTGACCCGTTATCCTGTCAATGGTCATCACTGCAGCATTGATTCTTTCTTTCAGTTCTTCTAATGTTTTTGGTAGTGGGGGTTGGGGGTACATAAACAAGGTCCTTAATGTGCCCCAAAGGAAAGAGTTACAAACCATTAAATCAGGTGAGCTTGGGGAGGGGGGGTGTAAGGGAACAAAGCAAAGTCATCCTCACCAACACACTCAATGCAGCGATGCGAAAGTTCATCATTCAGGTATCGATGAACTTGAATGTTCCTATGAAGGGCGTGTCCCGTCCTGTTGGAAGACAAAATTACTTTAATCAGCAGCCAGTTGCGGAAACAACAACAACTGCAACATATCCATGTTACTTGCACCAGTCAAAGTCTTCTCACAGAAGAAAAAAAGCCCATACACCTTTGTCTGTGAAACTGCACAAAAAAACATTCATCTTTGGCGAATCTCTTTCAACTGTCACAATTGCACGTGAATTTTCAGTGTCCCAGAATCGCATAATGATGATTCATGTTACCAGATAAATGGAATGCAGGTTCATCGCTGAATTCAACTTGGCAGCGAAATCATCATTCTCCAATGTTTCTTGCATTTTTAAGCAAAATTTCAGTAGACGGACATGATCCTATGGCTTTAAGTGCTGTAGGAGCTGCACACAGTACGATTTGAAATGTAACCGTCATCACAAAATCTTCCACACAGTTTGTTGCAGCATTAAAAGTTTGTGGCTTGCTCATGCTCGAACCGTTGATTTATGTGGACACACACACAAACTATCCCTCACTTTCTCTACTGTTTCATCTGGCATTTTTGGTTGCCCAAAGCTTTTATCTTTACACAAAGAACCAGTGTCCTTGAATTGCCGATGCCACCGCAAACTGCTTTGTTTACAAGTCGGTTCTTTTCTGAACACGTTGCACAGTTATAACAGACAAACATCTCACATATTCTAATACACAAAAACTCTTTTCTTGCTTTGGCTCCATTTCAGGAGATACTGGATACCAAACTCGTGTTGCCACTTGGTGCACACAATGCAAACTTGGTGGGTTTGTGGTTATTTTCATATATCACTCATATTTATACGTGTAATACTTTTCAATATATAGCATTTTGAAAATTAATGAATCTTTTATAGTAGCCCAGAATAATTAGTAGTTTACTGTACCCTCAATTCACAGTATTTAACAATCAATTCAATCACTAATTTAATTCATAATATGCCAATTCAACTCAATTGTTAAAAAGTAAAAATTATTCAGTTTAATTTAATTTTTCAGATTGGCTAACTTATCAGATAATCTGAAGTTAGAACAGCAAATATTTCAATGAACCATCAAATATTTTGGTGAACATAAATGTTAGTAGAAAATATAATTTCTAAATAAAAATGAATTTTAGTTTTTAAAGATTATGAAAGACAGAATACATTCTTAACATGGCATTGAGTGATTACTTTTGAAATAAGAACTAATAATCAAACAAAATAAAAAATGTTTTACTTTCTCACATTCCTGATCTGTAACAGACAATTCTTCCAGACTGTGAGGCAGCCACATAACAGCATTACAACTTGGAAACGATAAGCATGATAAGAAGAACCTATAATCATTTTATATTCAATATTTTCAATTTGAAAATAGAAAAACTTTCAAAATAAAAAAATTGTTATCTTACTGACTTATCTTCTGACATTTATGCTTACATTTCATTGTCCAGAAAAGTTGCCATGGATTTTGGTAAATCCAGGGGTGATTCTAAGTTTAAAAAAAAAATTCTAAAATTCACAGCAAATTTTCTGAAATGTCAGTTACAGAGGGGAAGGAAGGGGGGGGGGGGCTGTGTTTTTTCTGCACCTGTTTGATGAAATTGATCATTTTTCTGCGAACGATTGACAAAATTGATTTCTTTTGGTGCCCATTTGTCGAAATTTGCGATATTTTTTCTGTCCAAATTTTTTTAATTTTTGGAACTAAATGCCTTAAATTTTCAGAAAATTCAGAACAGAATCACCCCCTAGTAAATCCGCACGAATTATTGCAACATAGAATTTTTACAGAATTTTCAGCAATGTTACAGATAGAGTACAAATGTAAATTATGCAAAAAATCTGAGAAGAAATGCAAAGAAGTAATTGTGCTGTATCCCTTAAAAAGGCATAAAAATCTTACTACAGTGTGTTAAGAAATTATAAGACCACTATTGAATTGGCGCACTTCTGAAGAAGAAGACACAATATACAAATTTTTAGTGTGTGTGTTTAAAATTGATTGTAGAATGTTTTCTGTTATAATTGCTACATTAAAATTTAAGTTACATTTTATTAAAATCTTCTAATTTTTTAAAAACATAAATAAGGTGACCGTTAAGAAATTATAAGACCACCTGAGGAAATTAGCATATTATATGTCACATCAGAATCATTATAAAACGTACGCATTTATATATCGTGAAATTACCAAGAAGCATAAGTGCAGGTTTAGATAATGTTATTTATGATATATTTGAAGATGCCACGGGGTAAAGAGTTATCTGTGACCAAAGTAAGAAAAATTTGGTTTTATAAGGGTGCTGGTAAAACTGAATCAGAAATAGCTCAAATGAAGCATTCTAAAACTGCCATTCACAATGAAATAATTAGGAAAAGGGATTCAAATAAAATTAAACGATATGGAAGAAAAAGGAAACATCATAAAGAAGAACGACTGAAATGAACTAAAAATGTCATGTCATGGGACAAGAAATGGAAATAAGTGATATATTCAGATGAAAAAAATAATTAATCTTGACGGTCCGGATGGTTATAAACATTATTGGCAGATTTGAGGAAGGAACCAAAACAATGCTTCAGTCGACAAATGGAAGGAGGATCAGTAATGGTTTGGGGAGCTTTTAGTCATGATGGATTATGCAATTTAATCTGAATTTCGGGCATATGAACTCTGCGCTCAGGCTATGTTATATGATCATTTGATACCGTTCAGACCTTTTTTAGGTGGTGCTAACTGGATGATTCAGCAGGACAATGCTTCTTGCTATGTGTCTAAATACACCCAGCAACGGTTTAAAAAAGAAAACAAGTGGGTAAGTGTGATCACAGATCGCACAGAGGGTTTCGTTTAATATTCATTTCAAAACACTTTAACCTTTTGAAAAATCTGTTAGTTCCACATTTCGCAACCAGGGGCACACTCTATTCTAAACAAATCTCTATCCGAACGAAACTCCGTTTTACATACTATCCGTATCTATATTAATAGAAGGGATTGGGCCCATAGCACCCGAGATAAGTACCCTGGCGGTAAAAAGTGGAACTCAAATATATAAGGCTATGGTGCATTTTATAATTTGTCACCTGGCCTCAGGTGTTCTGCTATAATAAGCATGCAAAATTTCAAATCTCCAATTTAATAAGGGGCTCAGTTAGGAAGAATTGCTTAAAACACGCATATGGGAGCCCAAAGGGTTAAATGTACTACTTTTTCAAATTTTTATGATTTGTCGCATGATGGTGTTCAGCTAGTAGCAAAATTTCACGCCTCCAACCTAAATAGAGTGTCACTTAGAAAGAATTGTTTAAAATACCCATGTAGGAACCCAGAAGCTTAAATGTACGACTTTTTCAAAATTTTATGATTTGCCGTTTGATGTGTGATGCTCAGCTATAAGTATGCAGAATTTCACGCCTCCAACCTAATTAGGGACTCACTTAGAAAGAATTGTTTAAAATACACATGTTGGAGATCAAAGGGTTAAATGTACGACTTTTTGAAAATTTTATGATTTGTCGTTTGATGCGAGGTGCTCAGCTATAAGTGTGCAAAATTTCACGCCTCCAACCTAATTAGGAGCTCACTTAGAAAGAATTGTTTAAAATACACATGTGGGAGCCCAAGGGGTTAAATGTACGACTTTTCAAAATTTTATGGTTTGTCATTTGATGTGGGGTATTCAGCTATAATTATGCAAAATTTCACACTTCCAACCTAAATAGGGGCTCACTTAAGAATTGTTTAGAATACACATGTGGGAGCCCAAAGGGTTAAATATACAACTTTTTGAAAATTTTATGATTTGTCGTTTGATGTGAGGTATTCAGCTATAAGTATGCAATATTTCACTCCTCTAACCTAATTAGGGTTCACTTGGAAAGAATTGTTTAAAATACACATGTGGGAGCCCAAAGGGTTAAATGTACGACTTTTTCAAAATTTTATAGTTTGTCGTTTGATGTGAGGTGTTCAGCTATAAGTTTGTAAAATTTCACGCCTCCAACCTAATTAGAGGCTCACATACAAAGAATTGTTTGAAATACACATGGGGGAGCCCAAAGGGTTAAATGTACGACTTTTTCAAAATTTTATGATTTGTCCTTTGATGTGAGGTATTCAGCTATAAGTATGCAAAATTTCACGCCTCCAATCTAATTAGAGGTTCACATAGAAAGAATTGTTTAATATACACATGTGGGAGCCCAAAGGGTTAAATGTACGACTTTTTCAAAATTTTATGATTTGTCCTTTGATGTGAGGTATTCAGCTATAAGTATGCAAAATTTCACGCCTCCAATGTAATTAGAGGTTCACATAGAAAGAATTGTTTAAAATACACATGTGGGAGCCCAAAGGGTTAAATGAATGACTTTTTCAAAATTTTATGATTTGTCGTTTGATCTGAGGTGTCCATCTATAAGTACGCAAAATTTCATGCCTGCAACCTAATTAGGGACTCAGTTAGAAAGAATTGTTTAAAATACACATGTGGGAGCCCAAAGGGTTAAATGTACGACTTTTTCAAAATTTTATGATTTGTCGTATGATGTGTGGTGGTCATCTATAAGTATGCAAAATTTCAAATCTGCAACATGTGTAGTTTCTGAGAACGGGCTCTGTGACGGACAGACAGACAGACAGACAGAGGAGCGAGACGAATAGGGTTTCGTCAGATGAACGAAACCCTAAAAATCATGTTTTGTCATGGCCAAGTTGAAGTCCAGACTTGAACCCTATGGAAAATCTTTGGGGCACATTAAGTCACAAAGTTTATGCTAATAATAAACAGTTTTATCTGCCAATGAACTAGAAGTAGCCATTGTAAAAGAATGGCACAATATTTCTGAATCTGTATTTAATCACCTGGTCATTTCTATGAAAAACAGAGTGTTTGAGGTTATAAGGAAAAGTGGAGGACCAATATCGTATTATTTTACATATTATTTTTGTTTTTAGACAAGTGTTCTTATAATTTGTTAACAGTATATTTTTCAATCATTGCTTATATTTTTGTTAACATACTTATTTATTGCATTATACAAAATTCTTGCAAACAAATTTTAATAAATATGTTTTATTTTGATATCATATCTGTTTAAACTACAATTAGAACCTTTGTTTACCTAATAATTTTCAAAATTAAAGTGGTCTTATAATTTCTTAATGCATTGCAAACATAACAATCTTAATACAAAATATTTACTTCACAATAAACTCTGTGTCATATAATAATAAAAGAACTCAGTTTTTTGATATGTCAAGTCCCAGATGCCTAACAGCATAAAAAATTGATTGATTGATTGATTGATTGATTGATTGATTGATTGGAGTGGAGTGGAGTGGAGTGGAGTGGAGTGGAGTGAGAGTGAGAGTGAGAGTGAGAGTGAGAGAGAGAGAGAGAGAGAGAGAGAGAGAGAGAGAGAGAGAGAGATGTTTTGTTGGTGCAGATGTTTATTTTCTAAAGTGTCTTCAAAACATGTTTCATTAATAAATTCTTCTAGGTTTCTTTAAGAGGCCAGTTTTCAATAAAAATATTGCTTTTTTAATAGTAAGTTTAATTTTTTATTAAAATGTTGTTTATGTACATTATTACATAGGCATAGAAGCCCACTACTTGAGCATGTTAAATTTTATTTTATGTGTAACTTTTCTTAATAAACTTTTGATATTCTAAACCTTTGTCTATAATTTATCTATTAGGTTATTATTACTCTAATTTTTGTATTAGTTGTATATATAATGGAACAATAGTAAGTTAAACTATTATCATGCAAGAATATATGTACTTATACAATGTTTTTACCACCGGAGTTATTGGAAATATCTGTTATTACCTATCGTTATGCTGTGTCATGTAATTCAGGTTATTGCATATAACATGTTTATGCTATTCTAATGTTTCTCAAGTACGACTTGTTGTAAGTCGTGATGCATACCCTGTGTATTCCTTGGTGGTGGTACATTCTTCCCACACTCTCTTTTTCTCAAAATCTGGTTTTAGCATTTTTTTCAGTTTTTTAAAATAATTTATTCTTTCAGTTTTGGAGGGTTTTTTTTTTTCTTTTTCCTTTCTGGGAGAGTAATGTCACATTAAAATGTAACATTTTCAATAAATAGCATACCATGTGCTTCATCACATGTCCTCTTTTGCCTTATTTTCTTTAATTTCAATGATTTCCTTTTAAAATTCAACTTTAATTTTAATTTTATCAGTCTGCATTTAAAATTCCATTTAATTTGATACCTCATTTATCTCTGTACAATGTTTCTTTCTTATTTTGATCAATGTGGAGCTATTTCAGGTAACAGTTCGCATGATTTTGCCAAAAGGTTGTCTGATTGAATTGTACCTACCGGATTTGTCCAGGAAGGTTAATTGGTAGAATGCTGGCAGCTAAAGTCAAGGTCCTGGATTCAAATCCTGTCCTGGACCCTTTTTTTCATTCAGTTAGAGAAATTACGCGTATGATTTCTTTGTCAATCACTGTGTGTTAAAGTAATGAAGTATAATTACGTATCCAACATTTATTGGATTTATTCCTTTACCTGCAGTTTAGTCTGTTGAGCTGTTTCAGATAATAGACTGATGACTTTGGCAAAAATTATCTGAGAGAATTCATTCTGTGGGATTTGTCCAGGCTACCTTAGTTTTAAGACCTATAGCAGCTAAATCCAAGGTCCTAGGTTTAAATCCCAACTCTGACACTTTTTCAACTCATTTGGTGAAATTACATATGATTTCTTTAAGCTAATCAGTATTAATATGTTAAAATAATAAATTATCTGTTTTAATGATTCAAAATTAATTAACTTAAGAGCCTACACCAGTTGCATGAAGACATTCGCAAGCTAATGTTAAACCAGTGAAGTTTTTTTTTTTTTTTTTTTTTTTTTTTTTGCAAATTTCTAGTTTGTATTTCAACATTTTTATTTTTTTTCCATAGATATTTGAGGTAGATGTTTAATGTGATATCTTGGTACATTTGTTTATTTTTGTAGTAGGTTATTTCTGCAGACACTGTCAATTTTGGTAACAACTAACCAATTTCTTTCTGAAATTGAAAGTGCCTTCAGAAATAAACTACAACCAAGATTTGAAATGTACAAAGATATCATATTAGAGATCTAAATGAGATATTTATAGGGAGGGGATAGGGAATATTAAAATGTGAATGAGAAATTTGAAAAGAACTCATCTGTTGGTTTAACATTAACTTGTGGATGTAGTCATGCAGCTAATGTATTTTCTTGAATTATAATTTACAAACAGAAAAAAAAAAAACTAAAAATTTTATTATTTTATTATTCTGCACTGACCCTTTATTGTCCTTCTTTTTTCGTATAACTATATCACCACTCTGACATTTTGGACATTTCATAACAGGAACCATATCTGGTAATATGTGATTTTCTAAAGAGAAATGAGAGTTAATTAAATGTAAACACGAAAATTTTTTATAAGGATTTGATATACAACTTAAAATTACTTTCAATAAAACTGCCAGGTTTATTGAACAGAAGAAGTTTCTTTTCTATATAAATTTCAAAACAAATTAAAAACAAATTTAAGGTTTGTGAAAGACCAGTTAAATATGCACTACTGTATAAAATTATACAAAGATCATTTTTAGTTCTTCTATCTAATTCTATAGCATTAACATATTTTGATATTACACTAAACGGCATATGTCATAAAATAAACATTTGGAAATTTAAATGAAATCATAATACATTTTATGAATAATTTTATATTTTAAGGGAAATAAATAATAATGCTCATTGGATTTTAATAAAGAAAGTTTCAAAGTATCTCAAAAGTTCAGTTATTACTTTGTTGTAAAAACTCTTGCTGCAATTACAGTTTGAAAGTTGTCTCAGTTACTTAAGGCTCTGCTTCACTGAAACTCCCCGATAGCGAAATCCCATGTTAACCTATGGGAAAACTTTGAAGCGGAATTACTAAATTCTTAATATAATTATTAAAATGCTGTTTTCACCATCAGAAAGTAGATGGCAGATGCCAATGATGTACGTTTTTAAAAACTGTCTGCGTAAATTTTAAGTACATAAAAAATCCCTACAAACTTTGAAATTTCCATTTGATTAAATTTTATCACCTTAAAAATACTTAAAATTTATGTTGACAATTTTAAAAAACGCACATCATTGGCATTTGATGTCTACTTTCTGATGTTGAAAACAGTATTTTAAAAACATTTTAGATAAGGAGTCATTTCGCTATTTTGCGATCGGTAAGTTTCAGTGCAGCGGCCCCTTAACACTAGAATGCCAAGCAGGTGTCAATTCAACACCAACTTATGGAGAAATTGTCGATTCGAAACAGAAATTTCTTCATAAAATATCTAAAATATAAATAACACTGAAATAAGTTAAACAATTTAAATAAATATTCTGGTTTGATATATTTTTATAAAACTTAAGTAAAATTTCCCGACAATCTAGTGTTAAGGGCTGCATGAATAATGATTTTCAGTACATGAAGCATTATATGACAGTATAAATGATTATAACTACCTATTATTGATAGTATTTAATTTTTTCCTAACTTTCAGTAGCAAATTTTGAAAAAGAATTTTGTATTAGATATCTCAAAACAATCATTTTCCAGAAATTATTTTGTTCAGGAATGAAAGTGGGAAATGGGAAAAAAGGTGGAAATTTTTTTCCATCTATACAATAAGGCCAAACTCGTATAATTTAGACATATTTTAACAGTTATTCATACAATAAAATGAATTACAACTGTACATAGGATCGTTATTTTCTTTTTGTAACTTAGAAAGTATTAAAATAAAAATAAATAAATGTATAAATTCATTAAATCAAAAAAGAATATTGGAAACAGTTTGTTAAAAGTATAAATCCATCCAAATGAATCTGATGAACTTATGTGAAGTACAGAGATTAATTTTACAAAATAAATGTATTATTTTGAATGATTTGACTGCTTAAGAATTTACTTATTTAAAAAAAAAAAAAATCTTTATGCTAAATATATGCACGCCAAATGGATCTTTACTCCAGAAATACATTTCCAAAAATGCATCACTGAAATTATCCAAAAGTGTTTTATTACATAGAATAAAATATTCTATTAAAAAAAAACCTTATGGAAACTTCCTTTCGCTAGTTAAAACACTTAATTTACACGACTTTCAAGTGCTTATAATAAAAGCTCGCCTTTGATTTGATAGTACAGCAATTCAGAAAAATACTCCAAGGATTTGAGTAGACAAAATGTCTAATTATTAAGCTTTCTAGACAACCCCCCCCCCCCCCCCCCATGCTTCTAATACTTTCTTTGCACTTTTGCATCAATCCAGAGAATGTCCAAATTTGCTTTAAAAAAGGTGGAATTCCTCCTTTAGGAGGAACTCTTTCATGCCTGTTTGTTATATGTGCATTGCACAAAATCTTTCTGAAACATGAACATTTCATCATTACAAAAGAATTCATAAGCTGATGATGAGAGTTTTTATTCTAATACATAAATTATGTCTTTTTTTGCTGTTTAAAATGTGATTGACTATAAAATTAATTTCATACCTTTGTTATACAAATTATAGCATAAAATATCTAAAATTTAAAAGCACTAACACTATGTGAATATAAATTTTATAGCACCATAGGTTGAAAAATTAGATTTATTTTAAAAGTCTGAATAAACAAAAGTTATGAATATACCATACTTCAACAACAAAACATTTTGAAATATATATATATATATATATATATATATATATATATATATATAACCATTAATTAAACATTACCGACCATCATCAAAAACCACAATATTGTGAATGAAATGACAATAAAAATGGATACTACAAACCAATAATATAGAACTGTATATATAAAATAAAGTGCCATATACTTAATTCCAAGAATATGGAAGAAAAAAAAAAAAAAGAAGAATATGGATACCAAAAAAAAAAAATGAAAAATGAAAAACTTATATATTGAATTACGTTTTCAAGAGTACAGAATTCAATGATATAAGCAAATCGGTTGTTTTCTGTGAGAAAACAAGCTAAAAGCTGAAAAAATTTTTTCTTCTGTACTCAAACAACCAATATGACCAAGAGAATAGTTCAAGATGAAAACAGAACATTATCAAATGGCATGAAATGGAAAAAACAATACAACCTTTTAAATATTTAATTTATAGTATAAAAAATAGAAATATTACACATCATCCCGAATAAAATCCCAGTTGATTTTCAAAATAACCTCCCACACATGGTATCCAAAAGCATGATAAGATTAAGGTGAATGAAACAGTTAAGTTAACACAGATGTTAAAACCTATGGATTCAGTTAATTCATTTTGAAATACTGTGATAAATTCAATTAATATATAATATAAATAGAAAATAATTACATTATTTAAAATACCTAAAAACACTTTTAAATTCTTTAATTTCTATTTTACAATATCGCCAATATTCAGTGTTCAATACCACCTGGTGTAAAAAAATAAAATTATTACTCAATAGGAGCATTAAATTTTTTTTTGGTGCTGCCATCTATTATGTTATTTTAAAACTATTATTATTATTATTCAAATGTCATAAGAACCTAATAAAAGCTAACGAATTTAAAAGATATCAACTGCATTACCACACAAATCCTAATATATAAATAATACCATACTATATATCATTATTAAAAAAAAAAAAAAATACATTGAATGTTAATAAAATGCTTTCAATATATTCTATTACCTTACTCATTTAATCTACACTGAGAAATTAAATAATTTTATTATTGATAATATATAGAATATAGCTATATGCTATAACATAAAATAAATTATATATAATAAAAATATAAAAAACTTTAATAATTACTGTTAAATATAAAAAATAATAAATTAATAAAATGAACAGGGGAAAAAAATGGATGTTTATAGAAGATTGTCATATTCTAAAATTCCCAATAGCCTAAAGATCACAAATATAGTGTGTGGATTATCTTCATATTAGCCATAAAAAAGCTAAAAAATATGATTGTGACAGTCAAACACATTAAACCGATAATTAATCATGGAATACAAAGTTGAAAATAAAACAATATTAAAAAGTATAGAGGAATAATAATAAAAACTAATTACCCAATTTTAATACATACAGTATAACATTAGTTATATCAAATAAACTTATATGCATATTAATCACTATGGTATACTATTATTAATTAATATGATATTGTCCTGAGTAGACTAAAATTTAAAAACAAGTTAATTTTGAATTTGATTAAATAAGCTAAATTTAATATGAATTGAAAAAAAAATGTCACCAATTACATATAAAACATCAAATCAACATCCATATAAAATGCGTAATAGAAATGTAGTTATAATACAAAAGCCCCATAATTTTTTTAAAAATTAACAATTGCGTATTATCCAAACAACTCCACCCTCCTCCATACTCTAACATCTACCCACCCAACCATCCTATAGTAATTGTTTATTATTATTTTAAAATTTTTAATTTTTTATATAAATATTTTTTTATTTTATAATTTTTTTTTTTTTTTTTGTAATTTAGTTTACGCATGTGTTAATTTGTTTTTTTTTAAGATCATGTAAGTACTAATTGTATATTAATGAATATATGAATTTTTTTGGAAAACAATGATTTAATGCATCATAAATTAGTTTTTTAATATTATTGTTAATTAGATGAGAAGAACATAAACATTTTATTCTATATAAATGATTATGTATTATATTTCGATATACAGAATGATGAAGACAAGATTTAAAATTTGTAAATGTATTAACATTGAATTTAAATTCTTTACATTTATCATATAAATCTCTTATTGTTTTGTTGTCTATTATTGCAATTTTAAGATCTAAGAAGTTAATTGTATTGTTAGATAAGAGGTTTTCCGTTAATTCCAAATTAGTGGGATAATCAACTGGAAATTGAGAAATTTTAGATTGATCAGTGGCAATTAAAATTATGTCATCAATATAACGATATAAATGGAGATTATTATTAGTAAAAGTATGTTCATAGTGATATAAGTATAAGTCTGATAATAAACTGGATGTACAACCACCTTGTGGTATACCGACGTGCTGTAAATATAATGCGTTATCTTGCAATATATAATTATTATAGATAATGAAGTTTGTTAAAGATTTAAAATAATCAATATCTATATTAGATGGTAATTCCAGTTTTTTATAATACTTTTTAAATAATGCATTTATAATATTATGTAAATCTAATAAGTCTATATTATTAAAAAGATCTTTGAAGTCATATGTTGTTATACAGTAGACTCCCTCAAATCCGCACAGCTTGGGACCAGAGGTTGTGCGGATTTTAGAATTTTGTGGATTTCTGGTCATTGATTTGTTTACATTTTTGAAACATTAATTTGATTGGTAATTAAGCTAGGGAAATTATAATGAATGCTTACAATAAAGTGAAACATTAAAATAAGTACAATATTAAAATAATTTATTAGTTTAAACGTAAGTGATTATTAAAATAATTATGTAAAATAAAAATTTAGAAAAATATTAAATTATTACTGACGAAATCGATTCAATTCGATTTTAAAAGTCCTATGCTGCCATCTAGTGGTAAAGCGATCGTAAGATCGATATGTAATTATGCTATTATCAGTATATATAACTTATTGCGCTCTCTGTAACTTTTTTCATTGTTATTTAGAGTCTTGAATGCTTTTCTTATACTGTTTTGTATGTTTAGAAATAAATTTGTCTATAATTAAAAATAATGTAAATTTATTTAGTAATAAATCAGCTGCAATAGCCAAAAGAGAATCATTAACAAAAAAATTAGTAAAAAAACATTGCGGTAGTCGCTGATTTCGGTGCCATCTTGAATTTTGTTCCTGCAAATTAACTGTAAATTTCATTGTTTACATCTGAAAAAATATGCGGATTTCTGGCGTTCACGGATTTAAGGGAGTCTACTGTATTATATACACAATGAAGATTTTTTTAAATATTGACCAGTTGATAGCTATTTTTTATACAATGTGTATTATCATTATTTGTAGTAAGTATATATAATTGATTAAGAATTTTTAATAGAAGTTTATTGGCTTTATTATTATATGTATTGCAACCAATAGTTACAGTCCTAAATTTAATTGGAGTTTTGTGAAATTTGGGAATAAGAACTAAATAAGGATAATTAAAGTTAGTAGATAGAATATTTAATAGTTTATAATAACTTTGAATTTTACGATTATTTACAGTTACATTTTCATTAGTTTTTTGAAAAGATTTATTGGAAGAAATATAGGTTGTAAGAAGTTGGTGATAATAAGATTTACATATGATTGCATAATTATTAGGAGATTTGTCTACATATGTAATAACGTAGTTTTTTTGTAATTTAGTAATTTGTTGGAAAAAATGCTTTGTGTTAATAGAAACCAAATCAGAAATATTACTTTTTAAAGCCATAGTTAATTTTTCAATTACTAATATTTTCCATTGATTAAAATATTCAATAGGTTTATTGTAATAGATTGAAATTTTATATATAAAAATATCTATATCATATGTAAACTGTTTGATAATAGATTTAACAGTAAATTTAGATGGAAATCTATATTTAGTACCATAACCAATCAGTTTTTTCAATTTAAAATCATTAACAATATTAAGATTTCCAGTGATTATATGTCCATGATCACTGTTTATATATTTTTTTAGATTGGGGTCTTTGTATTTAGACGGAAAATTACTTGCAGCAGATGTATTTTTTGAAAATGTATTCTAGTTAAAAATCTTTCTACCAATTGTATTCGGATATTTAAAGGTTTTTTATATATGAAGATTATTAATAGGAAAATAACAATTTTTATCATTAATTATAGAATTGATATTAATTTTATTAAATATATGATTTGAAAAAGTTATTATCATTTGAGTATTCGTGTTTTGAATTTTATGGTTTTTTTTTGTAAATTAATATTTAAAAGATTAACCCTAGTCATAATGAGATCAAGATAAATATCAGAGAAATGTTTAGAGAAAGATTTATTTAGAAATACATTTAAATGTTGTACAATCTGTTTCTTTTTAATAGCAAATATGTATTTTCGAACTAATAACCAGTTATAATGCTTTAAATATTTACTTTGAAGATCATTAATTTGTTTAGTGATATATTTTTTGGAAACTACAACTGATCATGAATCCTTTCCACATTTGTTTCGTGTTGTTTTACAATTTAAATTATGATTAAGAGTAGGATAAATTGGAGAATAATCAATAGTGTTATTTATAGATGTGAAGACTTTGACAGGTCTATTAAATATTTCACTATTAAGTCCATAAGGATAAATTGTGTTGTAATATTTCATGTATGATGACTCCATATAAAGCCGTTTTGATTTATTTTTTAGAATTTGAAGGATTTCAATTGTCGTATTTTTAAATTGATGTTTATGCAAATGTTGAATTTCAGCTGTAGACTGTAATGTTTATGAATTGGACCTGATGTTTCACCTATATATTTCATGTTATATAAATTGCACTTTATGCAATAAATAACATTAAATGCTTTACAAAAATTTGAATAATTAGCATCTGAGACAATTTGTGTCTGAGAAGCATATGGACATGTCTTGCACCGAGCATCTAAACACTTACGAAAAAGTAAAGGACGAGGGGGAGAGTATAAATAATCACTGGATGACGAACCAGGAACAAATATATATATATATACATACAATTTTTTTTTATCCCAAGTGGATAAACTTTAACTTAGATATTATTTTAAATGAATAAATGAAAAACTTTTACATACATAAATCATATACAGGTGATATGGTAAAATTTTTGGTATAGTGTTATTTATTATGGCACAATTTTCTAGCAAAAGCTTTTATAATATAGGCTTTAATAAAATGTGAACCTAATTTTATTTATTTAATTTTTTTTTTTTTTTTTGGGGGGGGGGGGGGATGCAGAAGCAGGGATAACCATACATTGGGTTAAGGAAATGGGCAAAACGTGTCCATGATTAGATACAAAGCACAGATTGATTAGAGCATGGGGGGACAGAAGAAGGAATAATGTTGGGTTAAAGAAAGGAGCAAAATGTGCCCATGATCAGATAAAACACACTGATTTTTTTGGGGTGGTGTGGGTGTCAACCACTGGATAAGATAATGACTTTAATAACTCAGCCAATGAGAGCTTCATATGAATTCAATAAAAAATCTTTTATTTTAATTTACTTTTATACATATAATCAGCTTAAAAAATAATTTATATTATATTACGGATGTTAAACTTGGCTTAAAAATAAAATAATAAAAATAAACTTGCCAAGTTCCCAAAAAAGAAAAAAAGCA
The DNA here is from genome assembly GCA_963932465.1 of Maratus speciosus. Classification (NCBI taxonomy): domain Eukaryota; kingdom Metazoa; phylum Arthropoda; class Arachnida; order Araneae; family Salticidae; genus Maratus; species Maratus speciosus. The sequence continues at coordinate 120,874,637 of OZ010788.1, read as the reverse complement.
GGAGATTCATTCTTACAAATTATTTTACTAATATAGTGATATTCTACAATTTCCATTTTTTAATTTTAAATTAAAGTCATATGATAATAAGAACACACACTAATGTAATTAAAAGAAATTTTAACAATGTAATCTTTTTAAACATAAAATCATAATTTATATCTAATAGAAAATAGTAGCAGATTTTATATTATTTAATAATGAAAATTGAAAATTAGCTCATAGTAACAGACAAAGTTTTAAACAGTCATTATTTATATTCAATTTGAAAGTTTATCAGATTAAAAATCACTAACCAATCACAAATGACTAAAGTCATTTTGTTTTGCAATTTTTAGCACCAATGACAGTACATTTGTGGATAATACAAAAAGATATTTCAAAATATATCAGAAAATCAGGAAAATTAAATCAAAAAATACGAATAAGGAAAAACAAAAGGAAAACAGGAATCTTCTGCCAAAAATAGGATTTTTGGAAAATCTATAAAAATGTTCAAACCTTAAAGAAAAACTTAAATTAGACAATGCCTACAACCTTGTTTTTTAAAAACAGGCCTAGCTTTGTGGTCATTTTAGGAGCATTTTTTTCCCTTTTTTCATACTCAATTTTGGAGAAAAAAAAGTATTAGTTTTTCAAATGTCCTCGCAAAATCCCCCCCCCCCCCCCACACACACACACAAAAAAAATAAATAAATAAATAAATAAATAAATAAATAATAAAATAAAACCAATTAATTAATCCATTTACAACAGAGATGAGAACAGCCAAATTGAAAAAAAAAGGTGAAACAATTTTTACTTTACCTCCCACCAGCACACACACACACACACACACATCTAGAAAATTCCTGTTTTCTTGCAGGGGCCAAAGGGAGTAAATAGGGAAAGCAGATTTAGAAGACAGCTTTTTTTTTTTTTTTTTTACTACAAAATAACAAATACAGCAGAAATTTTTTTAAATGTGTATTGAGGAATGCAGATATATTGGAGGAAGAGGTACTAATTTAGATGATTGATTTTGTATTTAAAGTTACTTGAAAGCAACAAATAAAGCAGTTTTTTAAAAAATAATAAAGTAACATTTAATGATTTTAAACTTTATATGTTGAGGGGGAGGGGGAAAAAAGGGAGAAGCATAAATTTTAGAAGGAGGGGAAAGTGTAATTTTGATGATGGATTTTATTATTTTTATTATAAAACAGCAACAAATAAGATAGAAGATATTTTTGTGGGCAAAAGGAAAATTTTTAGAAGAAGAGGGTAATTTAGATGTTTTATTATTTATTTATTGTTACTAGAGAGCAACAAATAGGGTAGAAAAAATTTTAAAAAGAAGTTTTAAAGATTTTAAATTTTGTGTTATGGGTAGGAGGGGAATTACTGAAATTATGTTTTCAAAAAGCGTAAATCTGCTGAAACACAAAAGATTTTCATCTCTGCAAAGACATATAACAGTTACTGTCTGTAAACAGAAAATCAGGACTGTTGCAGGATGTGTGAGCAAATTTCAGGAACTTTAAATGCCCTGGGAAAAAAAAATAAAAAAAATTCAGGAGTTTGGAAAGTGCATACAAATCCTGCTTTAGTTAACATTTAACCCTCCCCCCCCCCCCCCAAAAAAAAAAAAATCAAATTTGTTTTTATTTTCTTCTGAACTCTCCCCTCTCCTTTAAATACAGCATTTACATGAAATTAAAAAAAAAAATCATTCACTTCTGTTTAAAAAAAGCAGACTAAGATTTAGAGACATACCTTCAGCAACTTCACTCGGAGTACAATTTAAATAAGTAGATAAAGCACTATCCAATTTTGAAGCCTGGAATATTTACAAAATATGTTATTTTATGCAAATACTGTAGGTAGAAAGAAAACATAAACAATATATGTTAATAATTATTTGATTAATATCAATAGAGAAATATCAATTGAGAATGTGGGGAAAAAATATAATAATTCAGAAAAAGAATAATGGGCATCTTGAACTTTTTTAAACAGCATATTTAAATATGCATAATGTTAAATTTGATATTTGCCTAAACTTCTGCATAACTAAGCAATATGTAAAATTATTAGAAAAAAAATAAATTTGAGCTGAGAAACTACTCAGCAAAACCTACAATGCTTTACTGTAAATTTCTGGGAAGTGGTGATGGATAACAAATAATTCATTTTTTTAGTAAATGATTAAAATTTCATATAGTGAAATTTAACTACATTAATGAAAGAGCTTTCTTTGAACACCATAAAATCCCTACATAACATGAATTTTAAAATGCGCTCAGTGTATGCATGTTCTGCCTCATTTGATGAAGAGAACCTCTAATTAATTGTTACTGAAACTGGAATTATCTTAAATGGTGTTTTTATGAAGTTCAAAGACACCATTCCATTAGATATTACAGCAGGAAGCTCTTAAGTTGTGTGAGATTTAATTCATATTCTGTAATCAACAAACATATGTATGCAAAGAGGCGGAAAAATTAAGTTTGCTTTTCATGAACACTCTTGTGATACAAGATTGCTTGTTACATTTTCATAAATACCATAAAATTCCGATTGTAAGCATCCCTTTTCAAAAGAAAAATAAGCTAACTTTGGGAGGAAAGCTTATAATCGAAATTAAAAATAAAATTATTAAAAACTCTTTTTTTACCATTAATTTTGAAGTAAATAAAGCATATACAGAGGTGAGAATCTTCTGTATTTTATTTTGACACATTTTCGATTTGTAAAAAAAATATTATCTAAATCCATCCCCCTAAAATTTTAAGTTAAAAGCAAGCTCTCCAGTGAAAAAAATTTCTGCACTCCCTGGCATCTATTTATATAATACGCTTGTGATGACACCGGGTCGCATTCATCCTTAGGAAAAAAATATATACATATATTGCGGCCATGTTAGACTTAAGCATTCTGATACCGTAAATAAAGCAACTGTTTGACTTATAATAATCTACGTTGTATCATATCTATTATTCTTCATTTTCTCTAAAATCTTCAAAAACTATAACAATGTTTTGAGTTCTTAATTAAAAACAACAGCTAACAGCAACAGATGACCAATATAAACAAACGAACACCATTGCCATTCAGAAGCACAAATTTCAAACCTAGAAACAAATGAATGACTTTTTGAGTGATTCATTAAAAAAAAAATACAGTTAACATCAGATTCTGCTCTTAAAATCTTTGTAAAAGCATATTAAAGCCTTTAAAAATTTTGCAATGCATTTTTCATTTTCGTATAAGCAGTAAGTTTACGACATATATATGAAAATATTACATAATTTATTGAATAAATATTTTAAAAACTATTATCTATGTTTTCAACAAATGTTAGAAATTGTAATGATTATTCATCATTATTCAAATGAATAAGGATTCATATATTTCACTGTTCTGTAGTGGGAATAATGAAACGTTGTTACTTTAGGAAAAATGTGATGACATTTAGCGTTAATCTATTTGCAGCCGTTTTTGAGTGTTTTAAAACTAATTTTTATTTTGAGCTGCTTAAGAAATGCGAAGGCTGTTTCATTTTATTTTTATATCTATATCTCTATAAAATTCAAACAGCAATGGGGGGTGGAGGGGTTATAAGCTGAATTCAGTATATTTGTTTTGTACTGAATTAGGCTTCGCTGCTAAACATTGTTTTGACACCATCTATCAGCATTTAATATAAACAAAGAAACTTTCTACTGAAATTGTGCTTTTTATGCATTTTATCAAATTTAAAGGCATTTCAAATACAGTTGGACCTCTATTTAACGAACCTCTATTTTGCGAACTTTTCCTTGGAACCAAGAACATTTTGCGAATTTCTTCGTAAAATAACCTCCGAATAGCGAAGTGCATTCTCTATTTAACGAACTTTTTCTTGTGATCTAATTTTTTTTTCCTCCCTATTTCTCAAAATATTTCTGGATATTTCAAACTTATTCTTTTTTTTAACACATTTTATGATGTTCAATGGCCTTGAACTGATTTTACCAGGTGCCTTCTATGTCACCAGTGAGAATTCGGTAACTACGGAGAATGAAGACGATAGTCTCTTAGAGTAACTTAAAAAAATGCGCATACAGCTGAGAAAAAAAGAAGAAATTAACTATGATGTGCTGAATGATGATTGTATTTCATTTAATTCTGAAATTGAGATCTCGGAAACTCTAACCCAATTTGATATTTTCGACAGTGTGAAAAATAAAAACAATACAGCAATGAATTACGATGAAGACGAATATGCTGAAGTTGGAAATGATCATGATGCAGGAATTAACAAAACTTCGTATGATGAAATGCTAAAATCATTTGAAACAATCCGACGCAGATTATAGTTTAAAGAAAATATGCATGAAGGGGTTTTTGGTGCATTGCAAAGATGCGAAACGTATTATGAGAGAAATCCCCTTTTAAAAGGAAAAACTCAGGTAAAATTAACAGAGTTTTTCAGAAATTAAATTTAAGGACGCATGTGGTAATTATGGTTAAAATTATTTGTTATAATAATAATGAATACGATAATGTCATTAAAATTCATTAATTATAATGTAAAAACTATTTATATTAAACTGAAAATGCAATGTATTCCCGGACAATGTGTTGTTTTCCTCTCAGATTTCAAAGATTTAAACACATAGAAAAAATGAATTGATCATAGGTATTGGTGGGTAAAATAAATAAAACAAATAGATATAATTTATAAAAAATAGTGTGATTAATTACTTTTAGTAAAAATATTTAGTGTTTATGAATTTAAAATCTGTTTTATCTTGTTTAAAATATTTTAAACGGTGAATCTCTATTTAACAAATTTTCCATATAACAAACTTTTTTTCGGGATTTAGCGACTTCGTTAAACAGAGGTTCGACTGTAAAAATAATATTTCTTATCAATTTTTGCGAGATTCTGAATTTTTTTAAGAAATAAGATTTATTAAAAATATTAATCAAAATTTTATATGTAAATTAAGTAGCTGTAAAGAAAAAAGGGTAGAGCTTTCAGATACCAATTTTATTTTTTCATTTATTCAATGCTACCATTGAATAACACAGGAATTTTTGTTTAAATAATTTTAAAAAATGCAGAAGATAAGTTTTATTCATATTCTACAGAGGATTGTTTAAATTCTGTTATTTTTATGTTTTTGAAAAATTCAGAATTTCTGAAGGAACCGAAATCCAGAAAATTCCAAAATCCAGAAAACATTTTTTCCCCGAGGATTCGGATAACAGGTCCTGTACTGCTGTGCATACATAAATATGCATAATTATTAATTAATTACATACATGAGGCCCAAGTTGTCTCTCTGTGCCTCTGACCGAAACTTTTTATTTTCATATAAAATAAAATGCAATTAATTCATCACTGACACAAAAGGATTTTCCAATCACACTAATTTCATCTAATAAAAAAATGTTTTAGGTATACATACCTCGATTTATACATACCTCGATTTATCTTTTATAACAATTTTTGTGAATTATCATCTGTTATACTAGAACTTTCTCAAAGAGTATTCAAAACACTTCAGCAGTTTCAAACTAACAATTTTCTATTACTTTTAAGTCTGCAGATTTTAATGAGCATGTGAAAAGTGTCTTCACAGTTTAGTCATGCAAGCATTTCTTGCTTTATAATTTGCATTCACATTTTAAGTCAGTCATGACTGATAATTATAGACAGTAAAGTTCATAGCAATAAATATAGAGTGTCTCATGTGAGCCAATACAGCTCAAATCAATGAGTAATGCTGAAGATTCATGAAGGAAGAAACGAGATTTTTGGAATACAGATAGTTTCGGTCTGGTTGAATTTTCGCCGAAACTCAGATTTTGGGCCGAAAACGAAACCGACTTTTCGATTGATTTCTAATAATATCAGATATGTAGGTTCCCATGTGTCATACACCACCAGACCAGAAAATATTTGATTACCTCATTTTATACACTATATGGCCAAAGGTGACCGGCCACTTGCGATTTTAGATGTTTTGTTAAATATCTAGAAAAAGACATTAGGAATTAACCTGAAACTCCAGGTGCATATACAGTATAGCATAGGTCATATATTTCCATGAAGATTTTTTTCCCAAAACCCCATAGGGGACCATCAACAAATTGAAAAAGAACGAATATCTTTTGGATAACCCTGACAAAACTAATGTAGCAAAAGCGTTCAAACTGTAGATTATGATTAAGTGGCTTATTGTAATAATTTGTGTTCATTTTTATGAGGGTAGCATATGCACTCGAAGAGAAATTCAGGTTTTCATAAAAACAGTCTCAAAGTTTGCCAAGTTTTTTGCTTATAATTTGCAGAGTTCTTAACATAAAAAAAAGTTTTTTTCAAAAAATAAGACAAACAACATTGTACACAATACCCTGCAATCAGAATTAAAATATAGTAAAAATTGTATGAAAAAGGAGCAGGTTTACTAAATAATGTTTCACTGTGCATCGCCGAACGCAATCAAAATATAATGTGCATAATGTGTTAGCTAAATGTAAAGAACAACTTTTGTAAAAGTCTCAAAAACATAGCTTGAAAATTCTGAAAATTATCGTTGATAGAATAAGCTCAAAATCCGTTGTTCCCAAAATGAAGCAAAAAGATGAGGGGCTGCATCCATATATCCATTGATTAGTGCCAATATAGCATATACAATATTGCATGCACTACTGTATTTGTATACAATACTTCATCTTTTTGCTTTCTTTTGGGAATAATGGATTTTGAGCTTATTCTATCAACGATAATTTTCAGACTTTTCAAACTACGTTTTTGAGACTTTCACAAAAGTTGCTCTATACATTTAGCTAACACATTATGCAAATTATATTTTGATTACATTTGGGCATGCACAGGAATCATTATTTAGTAAACATGCTCATTTTTCATTAAATTTTTATTATTTTTTAACTCTGATTGCAGAGTATTGTGTACAATGTTGTTTGTCATATTTTCTGAAAAAACTTTTCTTTATATTAAGAACTCTACAAATTAAAAGATAAAAACTTGGCAAAGTTTGGGACTCTTTTTATAAAAACTTTAATTTCTCTACGAGTATACAAGTTATCCTCATAAAAATGAATACAGTTTATTACAATAAGGCACCACAGTTTATTACAATAATCACCAGAAAGCTTAAGTGAGAACAAAAATAATTTTTCTAATATTCAGTAATCTGGTCAAAAACCAAAATTCATATCAAAATTCACAGATGCTAGCAAGAATATGGTTTAATGTGGGTATCATTAAAGAGTTATTAAAAAAGCTCGCTCTATGCACAAAATCATATTCAATAAAATACACCAATTTGACAATGAACACAACTACAGAAGATTACTTAAAGGGTTTAAAAGTTTTTGCATAAGTGAATGTATTGCAACTTTAAACCAGTAGACATTATGCATAAATGCCAAAGTTGGTGAATTACACAGTTCTGAAAACTCCCGAACTGTATCAAGAAACAAGAGCAAAGAAAGCACAAAATTGGATAGAGATTGGCATCTAGAAGAAAATTTATGAATTTTAATCAGATTGGACACCAAGGGAGAACAAAAATCAAAAATAGGTGATACTGACCGCAAATATTGTTTAAAAGGAATGCGATTGTCATTAAATGGCTTTCAAAAGTTCTGTTTCACAAAACCATACTCTCTAAAATATATCAATTAGTATGTAGCCTAATTATGGCACATTATCCAAAAAGATTAGATGAGAGTATGAGGATAACAACAGATTTTTTTAATCTTCAGTAATCAAGTCTACAGCCAAGATTACCACATGAGAGTATGAGGATAATAACAGATTTTTTTAATCTTCAGTAATCGAGTCTACAGCCAAGATTACCACAATACAAAAAAGATATTAGCAACAATACGGTTTGATGTGAACATGGAAACCAAAAAAGCGTCTTCACACACACACACACACACACAAAAAAAAATAAATAAATAAATAAAAATACATTGCACAAAATCGTATTAGTTAAAGTATGCTAATTGCAGTAAACCCAATTACGACAGATTAATTAATAAGTTCAAAAATCTCCACATTATTGAATGTATTGCAACTGTTAAGCAAACGGAATGAAGCATAAATGCGTAAGTGAGTGAGTTAAACAGTTTTTGTATGTTAGGCAGTTGCAAATCTTACAAATATATATATTTTTTTCTCTCACCAGTAGCAGCTTTTATTTTTCACATGTATAAATTAGAAACAATGCTTTGATGTTGAAATAAAATGTTGTGGTTAATATCTTTTTTAGTATTTTAAATGAAATAAGCGAAAGAAGCATATTTAAATGTATGTATTTTAAATAAAAGGGGTGAAAGCTTTATATTTTAAATGAAAGAATGCAATACAGGGCTCCCAGCAAAACATGACTGGCAAATTCCCTGACGAAATCTAAAAAAAATCCCAGACCAAACAGGCATACAACGACAGGGATTATTCTAGAACATGAAAAAGGGCAGGGTGCACATTACATAATAAGAGCAATTTTGTTGAAAAGGGCACATATCATAAAAAGGGCATTTTTAAAACAAGTGCTTACACCAATATACTGGCGAGGAAAGGAGTCTGAAAACTCCTTAAAGAAACCGTAACTGCTAAAATTAAACTCCTTCTCAGTTATAAGAATGTAATAACATTCATATTTTACATAATTTCACCAAATGAAAAGTATTGAAAATAGTAAAAGGAAACTTATGTTTTAGATTTTTATTGTAAAATAGTCTTTGGCCTTCTTTACTATATTCATAGTCATTTCTTCGTTTTTCTATGATCTTTAGAAATTTCTCTCGCTAAAACTTTTATTTGCCAGATAACTTCTTCCGGGTTTAAAGAAAAAGGGCAAGGAGAGCGGGATTTTATCTAAAAAGGGCATGAGGGCAGGTTGCCCCTCTGAAACTGTCTAGAGTGCTCCCTGTAATGAAATTTACTACTTATTTTCACAATCCTTTGTCAAAATTAGCATTTTTTTTTTTTTTTTTTTGTGATTGTTCTTCAAGTTTCTAGACCCCCCCCCCCCCAATCGTTTGATGAATTTTGTGATTTTTTCCTGAGACTATTTGATGAATTTCGCGTCGTTTTTCATTTTTTCTCCAAGACTTTTCGATGACTTTTTAGAAACTATTTGTAAATTCCCTTACTTTTTCCTATATATTTTGAAATTTCCCTGGCTTTTCATGATGCTAGGAATCTTGTAATACAATTGACAGCATGGGAACAATATTTGGCAGTTTATTACTTGCACCCACAAAATATAAAAGTACTGCAGTTTTTGTCGAGCTTTATACAAGAAATATGAAATACATAACAATAAAATATATACAAAATGCTGCTTTGATCATAAAGAGTTCTTTATTTCTCTATGAGATTCTTCTGATTTGACAGAAGATTAGGGAAGTAAATACAATTATAAAAAAAAGTAACATGTTGCAATGCTTAGCATTCATTTAAGGGAGACCAAACTGTTTGACAGAGGCGGCTAGTTTTCAATAATTATGTTATTTCTGACTCTATTTAAACATACAATATTGATTTCAATTTTTTATAGTGTTATTGTGCTACAGATGTTCAATTTAAATTTTTGTACTTCAAAATTATATCATTGAAATATGAATGATAATGAAATATTGGGTAACGTTTACATTCAATATTTATTTAATGTTCTTTAAATGTTATATTGGCACTGCCATTTATTGTGTACATATTTATGTATATAATTCTTACAGTTTATACTTATCCCAGGTGAGTGGTTTTAATTATACTCCTCAATCATGATAATTTAACAATTTGAATTGAATTGAATTTTTTTCCTTTACTTTTTGCAATGTATAAGTCCACTATACGAGACCAAAATTATTCTTACTTGCTTTGAAATTTTAATTAGAACTTAAATTATTTTCATTATATCTTCAACACAGTATTTTAATTATTCCAAATTCTCTGTCATATCTAATTTAATTAAAGTTAAATAATATAATTTTTTTCTTTTGATAAGTGTAAAGCAGATTTTTTTTTCAAAAAATGGTAAAATGAAATTTAATAAATAGTAAACTGGGATGTATATGTCCTGGCTCATACTCAAAGAGTTAATAATACTACTATGCAGGGGAATGTCTAGAGAGCAGAAGTTCAGCATTTTCATCACAGATAACAGTTGCTCTACATTGTTGTAAATCATTTTTATAAATAAACCTAAAAAAACTAAACATGTGGCTGTACGATCCATGAAGGGTCAGGGCCTAGAGCACCCAACTCTGTTTACTTGACACTTGGCCCCGAGGTAGGCAGCATGTACTCCAGCCAGGTGGTCAACCCAACGTGAGACCCTGGCTGTTTAGTTCCCAAGCAAGCTTGATGCTCCTTTTATTGACCCCAAAGGGATGAAACATGAAAGGTTGTGTGAACCTTGCCCAGCCAGGAACAAAACTCTCTACCTGTAGTGGGGCAGACCGGCATGATGACCACTACGTTACTGGCTTTATATAAATAAACCTAGCTTGGAATATATTAGAGTACACTGGTATCTGTTTTTTTTTTTTTAACTAGGGGACTCTACCCCCTACGAGCTACGCTCGCTAACTCTCGTTCAGACACTGCAAACTCTAAAAGCACGCTAATTTCATCGGCTTAAAAAAAATTTCAGAAAAATGAATTATAATTACAAAAACAGTAGCCATCTCCCTGTTAATGGGTTGTTTTCGTCTTTAATTAAATCAGATCAGTGAAACAGATGAAAATAAGCTAATATAAAATGAATTAAGTATACAGAGTCTTTTTCTCTCGGTATTTTTTAAAAACGCTATAAGAAAGTTTTTAAATAAGACATTTTAAATGTATCATTTTAAATCTGATGTAATTTTCACCAAAGTTTTCTTTCTCTTTTTAATATTCACGTGAAAATACTTTTGTTGTTAGAAAGGAAATATTATTTGTGCTGTCTTACGATTCTCAACAATAGTTTAAGAAGATTATCTCAAAATATGAAATAAATATCTTGCAAATATATTTTTTAATTTAAACTGTTTGGCAATATTATGGTTCGGCAATTTTAAATATGACGTAATTTCTGCCATTTACGATTTTTAACAGATATTGATGAATTTATTATTTTACAATTTTCTTTCTCTTTTAAAATTCACGTGTAAATAAAGTTTCTATGACATAATTATAAATATTTGCCTGCTTTTAATACTCATTTGATAGTTTTTTCTGTTTATAATAGTCACGTGTAAATAAATTTTTAATTTGAAGGAAATGTTATTCTTTGCACTGTTTTAAAATTTGGCAACAATTTAAAATAATACCCCTTTCTAAAATATGTAAAAAAATATCTCTCGAAATGCAGAAAATTTGAATTTAAAATAGAAATAAAACCTCAAAAAAGGAGTCAAATTAAAAAAAATAAATGCAGCCTGCACACCAGGAACTTCTAATGTATAAAATGATTTAAAAATGTTTAAATTCCTATGTATAGTTTTTGCTCCTATAAAACTTTTTTAATGGAACTATTTTGACCAATTTTAACATTAAATATCTCTTAAAATAATTATTCGATTTGAAAACCATCTGCATCAGCGTGTTTATCAAACACTTCACTATAATACCACCGATTTTCATATTTTTGAATGCAATATTTTTCTTAATATTAACGAAAAAAGACTTCCGGCCACAAAAAATTCAAAAAAAGCAGCGGTGACAGTGTTAGTTACTTTTTTTTAGAATAGAGAGATACATATGATTATCTTGACCTGATTGATGACAATAGATCAAGAAATGGTGATTTTCTACACTGACTTTTTTTCTGACAAGGACAAATATATAAAATGAAAAATTATAAAATTATAGCATTATATACCTGGCGAACAACTTCGATAAAACATTGCTTGTATTTTCCAACATGCTCCCTCAGAACAGCTGAAAACAAATTATTTTTAATGTTTCAATAAATAAATTTAGAATACCAAATGGAAATACCAAAAAGAATTCAAATCCAAAAATTATAATTACCATCAGGATTCTTTGTTCCTTCAGCAACCCTGTAAGATTTAATTTTTCAGTTAAATATAAAGCAGATAATTAATATAAATTACAAGAATGTTGGCACTTTCCATTCGAAAATACTAATAAAGCAATAGTAATCTTAAAAAAAATTTAATAAATGCCAAATTTTATTCTATGTGAATGAAAACCAGCTAGCAAAACTGACACACAAATGGGGATATAATGGCATAAATAGAATAATAATATACAGCTGTTTCAAGATTCTCTACTTTGTTTTCATCAGTCTAAAAACTAAAGTAAAAATTATATTGAAATTTTTGCAATAGCCACAAGCTATACAGCAGCCCTTTTATGAATTCAATGATTCCCCCTATAAATATAGGTAAGTTGAAGTTTAACTTTTACTCACAAATATAAGGTGAAAGTAAAATCAATTAGACATCTATTTCTTAAAATTAATTTGGTAAAATTATGAATAAGATACTAAAAAACAACCATTAAATCTTTTTGCAACTGTTTTATACAAAACACTTTTCAAAATACTGTATTTTTCATATATGCCACATGCTCATGTAACTTGAATACTCTGATTTTTAATACCTCATTTGGGAGAAAAAATACAAGACACTTACTTTAACCCTTATCGGACATAAGCTTTTTATAATTGATTCGCCACTGGGTTTTAATTGTATTCAGTGAATATTGGCAGGGCCGTCACAGACAACTCTTTTTATATTCTATTTGCACCAATATATTTAAAAAACAAACATATGACAAACTATAATATAATATTTATATAATTTAAAAAACAAATGTATAATAAAAATAGTATTTTTTCTTGGACAAGTTGTTAAAGTACAAATGAAAGTGATGTTTAAAAAAAAACTGGTACCAACCAAATAAGATTCTAAGATACGCTAGGCTCAAATATGTTAATCTTGACACTTCACATGATGTACCATATGACTAATACAACAAAGTACTGATGTCATATGGGAAGTGACATAGGACCGATAAGAGTTAAACAGATTTCATTCTATTAAAATCAAACAGTTAGTGTTAAAATTGCAAAGTATTCACAAACTATTACTTAACAGTTCCATATATGTAAATTCAAAATTACCACCCAATGATTTTATGCAGTGACCAAAGGTTATATACACAAAGGTCAGTCAATTTCTAAATATCCATGCATCAAGTGCATATTGATTTTTGAAATCAATTTTGAGGAAAATGCTGTTAGATTAAAAAATGCAGTATTACAAAAATTACAAGCATATTTATGCTTACTTTAATAAAAATGACATACTTTCACTTACTTTTTTAAATCAGCTTCTAGTTCTGCTCTTAAATGTGGTTTTGACATATGAAAGCCCATTACATCGTAGCCTATAAAAAATCACATTAATAATTACCTAATATAACAAATTAAAAAACTAAAAAAGCATAAAATGAATGACTAAATACCTTCAACAAGACCCATGCCTAATTCACCAGGAACAAATCTATTATTTTCATTCAAACCTACATAATGGCGTGACTTAATTGTTTCAATATGCTCAGCATGTGTCGCATCAGTACCTATGAAACAATATAAAAATTTTGTTTTTAAAGTCAATTCCTATTTAGATCATCAAAAAAAAAAAATTAATATAATCCCTTAAGCTAATATTAGTTTTTGTTGCCTTAAAATATCTCAATTTGTTGATTTTCTATAAGCAAGTAGGTTTACAATGGGATTCTATGGGAATTTGGTGAAATATTAGAGATATTGCCAAGTTGGTGTCACTTTTGGCGACTCATTTTGGTTGCCAAATTTGGCGATATATCACCAAGTTGGCGACAAACTTGGCAGTATTTGCCGACAGAACAGGGTCCCCCCTATGGTAATCCCCTTATAGATATGAAGATGCATCAAATGCTTCAATAAAAAATGGTCGCCATTTTGTCTCCCATGTAAAACTAAAATTAATTAATTAAAATTTAATTAAAGAATTAATATTTGAAAAAACTGTATTAACATCAATTGTCATCCAGTACAAGTTTAAAAATTTTTATTTCAAATTGATAGGATGAATAATAAGTATTTTATTAACGATTGAAAATTTGAACAAGAAATAAATAAATATAGGGAGAGTGTGAACTAATAGTAGGAATTGAAAAATTAAATGTAACAAAAGCAGCACAGCAAAATAAATAAATAGAGCTGGTTAAATGAAATTAATATTTACATGGCAGAGTTGGGTAGTATCAAAAAGACATGTATTTGAAAAATAATTTTCAAAATACATTTGTACTTTGTATTTTAAATCGATAAAATTAAAGTATTTTGATAAATTATTTTGTAAAGCTTTTTCCAAATATTTTGTATTTTCAAACTACTCAAAATGCATATTTTCAGATTTGAAATTTCAGAACCTATAATTGTCCAAATGCTTAAAGATTCCATATAAAATTCGTGTCTGCTGACTATATGAAAAAACAGATTTTAAAAAAAGGACTTTTCGGTTAGCGGGGTGCCAGTGTTACATATACATATATAGGTTGTATATATATGTGTGTGTGTACATAGGGATGCACCGACTAGTGATTTTGATTGAATACCGAATATTCGGCCTACAGACGAACCGAATATTCGGCCAGACGAATAGTAACTATTCGGCCGAATGCCTAATATTCAACTAACCGAAAACTTTTATATTTCAAAGTTTAAAGGTATTAAAATGTTAAATTTTAAAACAATTTTACATAATGTTTAATGCAGAAACTTGCATTTTAATAAAAAGAGCTTTTTACAAGTAAACTTTATACTGAAAAAAAAATCTGCTTTGAGTTATTTAAGAAGTGGAGAGTTATAAAAATTTTTAATAAATAAAATTTTAGAATTTGTGGCTTCTTCTTAGAATTAAAACAAATGAATATGTATATTTTTTAAATTCTAAAACAAATATGTTAAAATCAAGGAGAAATTGTGAAAACTTTACAGGGTCATATACTATTTAATTGTCAGTTACACAGTATAAATATTATCAACTGCTATTTGAATAAAGGAATGTCTAGCTCATAGTTGTTTAGATATGAATTGTGGCAATTTCCAGGACTTCTCATCATGATATAATATTTCACAGTAATCAAAACAAGTCTGCTAAAAATATAGTTATGATATCTTCATGATTGTTACAGTAACAAACAAAATTGCAAATTTGATCATGAGTGAGATGAGATACACTGTATTTATGGTTGAATAAGTGGATTTCGATTATGGTTTCCTTTACAGAAATTGTCTGTCTTGATGTTCATTATCAACCTTGAAAGATTTTCTATTTTGCTTAGAAACACCCTTTTATGTGAAACAGATTATTTGCTAGATAATGTTCACGAACTTGTATTTGTACATTATTAATTCCTATGAAAATTCTCATTAATGGTTAATTTCTTAAGTGATACTTAACAAACAGCAAATAAATAATATAAAAACATTCTCTTCCGTTTAAATATGATTCTGTTTCTAATTATTTGGAATGTATTTATAAGTTGACAGTTAAAAGTAGAAGTTGTATAAGGTTTTTAGAAATATGTTTCAAAAGATTTTTTTAAGTATTTGGTTCGGCCGAATAATTTGATATTCAGCATACCGAATAGTTTGATATTCAGCCAAACCGAATATTCGGTAACATGGTCGAATACTGAATAGATACTGAATATTCAGTGCATCCCTAATATACTATATATAACACTGGCACCCGGCTAACCAAAAAGTACCAAATCAAATTATATTTAATGGTCAAAGGGGTCAACATTAAAGGAACACATTTCTTGTTTAAAGCCTGTTTGTAATTTTCTTGCTAAGATATTGTACTGAGTTGTAAAAAGCAGTGTTTTCTTCTGTTTTTTTTTCTTTTGATGGATGGAATATATGATAAAATTTTTAAAATTGGAAATCCTTATTTTTCTCCTATAAATATTTTCTGAACCAAATTTCTGAGTTATATGTTTCCAATGACTGTGTGTAATTATTTTGCTAAAATATTAATATTTAGTTTCAAAAGTTCGCTGTTTTACACATGACTATTTATTTTTATGATTATTTTTTTCACATTGAAATCCTGAGTGAAATGTTTTTAATTTTCAAACTATTTTTTCACCCTTAAATTCGATTATACCTGAACCAAATCGATACTCAATCATTAGCTAAATGGTTAGAACACTGGTTTCCAAAAATTAAGGAAAAATCACAAAAGAGCGATTACTCATTCAAAAAGAAACCTATCCGCATATGTTGTTAACTAAAAGATGCTGAATAAAATTACAAAATGCAAATTAATGGCGCTGCAACCAGATTGTGTCATCTGCAAGGAGCATAAAAATGTATGCTAGAGAGTACAGCTGCAGGTGTCGCTGTGATTATGAGATAAGAAAACTGAGATAGTCAAATCATTAGTATTACCTCGAGGTATCATTTGTCCACAGAACTGCGATATAGAGCAATTGGAAGATTGGAGGCAGGTCAAAGTCAGACAGAGGTGGCCAGATGGCAAAATTTGAGTCCTTCTGTTGTTCATAGGCTTTGGCAATAATTTCAAACCACTAGGTAAGCCCCCAGAAGGTTCAGCCAAGAACGGGCAAGAACTACGTTAAGCACCGATGACTGATATTTGCAGTTATGTGTACGAGGGAATCAAACAGCAACCGCCTCTCATTTCACAACGTACCTTGCTGCAGCCACTGGAAGTTTGGTATCAACATCTACAGTGCGTAGAAAGCTTCAGCTGCAAGGTGATCTAAAGGTGATCTAAACCCGAGGCGACCAGCCATTTGTGTGCCGCTAACCTCACGCCACCGGAGGGAACGTTTAAGGTCGGCATGACAACATGTACTCTGGACAGCTGATCAATGGAGGCATGTTCTCTTCATGGATGAGTCCTGGTTAAGTTTCCAAAGCGATAGTAGGTGTTGGTTGATTTGGGGACAACAGGGAACACGCTATCATCCATCAAACATCCGTGAAAGATATTCATACGGAAGAGGCAGTGTCTGTGTTTGTGATGGTATCTCTTTGGGTGGATGTACAGACCTCCATGTATTTCTATATGGAACTTTCAATGCTCACGTCTATAGAGATGACATTCTTGATGTTTATGTGCACCCTTATGCCAGCGCAACAGGTAATTATTCACTGTTACAGGACGACAACGCCCTACCGCACAGGGATCACATCGTGGAAGAATATCTTCAGCACCAAATAATTTAGCGCATGGAATGGCCAGCTTGATCACCGGACTTAAATCCCATTCAGCATGTTTGGGAGGCTTTAGGAAGATGTGTTGCTGCTCTCAATCGCCCTCTTCAGACCCTTGCCACGCTTACAACTGTATTACAAGAGCTATGGCCCGCACATTCCTGTGAACTTATCGATCGCATAATTGACAGTATCACACATTGCTGTATGTGCCATATTGCTTCTAGGGATGATCATACTCCATATTAAAGGTACTTTTCCTATACCAAATTGACACATTTATTTTGTTTATTTTATAATTGTGTTAATTTCTGAAACACCACAATCGTCTGGTAATTTTTTTAAATGTTATTTTATACCTTACTGTGTGTTGTATATTGTGTCTCAGTTTTATTAAAATCTACATGTAACATTTTGAGTAATCACTATTTTTGTTGTTTTTCCTTAATTTTTGGAAACCAGTGTATACAGCGTTAAAATTTCAGGGCTATTGTATAAAATTAAGTGTATTTTTTAAATCAAAATATATGTAATGTTAATCCTACAGCAAAATGTGTACAAAAAGGCAAAAAGTTATTTCGGGGAATGAATTTTTTCAAAAGGTTAATTTTTGTATTTTTTTTTTTTTTTTTTTTTTTAATGTTTTCAAAGAGAATTGAAAGTATATGCTATTTGGTATTTTCTTTTCTGTGCACTTTGATTTTTGGAACCGGTGCATAATTCTGAAATATGCCAAAAAAAAGGCAGGGAGGGGGCAGGGTCTTCCAATATTTTAAATGCTTTAAAAAATAGTCATCAAAATTTTCACATATTTTATTTTGTAAAAAATATTTCTACCAGTCCAAACGTTTCAAAATTTTTATATGTGATGTGAATCTGGTTTATTGAGATGCTATAAAAGATTGTGTTAAAATAGGGATGTTTAGTAACTTTTATCGTGGAACACATATCGTCTCCATAAGGCATGAAGTGACTTTCATTCGCTGGCATATTTGAAAGGGTTAAAATACGTATTTTTAAAAACCGATTATACCATCAATTTGAAGAAGATTTCAGCTTTAAGAAGATATTTTTGGTTTGTAGGTAAAAAAATTTCAAAAGGTTAACTGTGATACTGTGATATTTTTTCAAATTGATTGTGGTATTTAAGGGGATTCTTCACGCACTTGAAAACACACACTCCATAATGTTAATCCTATGAGCAGGTTATTTTTGAATTTGAATATTTTTAAACAATTTTTTTTGCATAGGATAGCCAAGCTCAATCTTTAATATGACTCTTTTTTACTTTTTTGATTTTGGTTCCAGATTTTTTTTAAAAAGGTACTTTCAGTTTCCAAACCGGTTTCGAAATTTTCGGTTTCAGCTATCCTATGCAAAAAAAAAATCATTTAAAAATATTCAAATTGAAACGGAAAATTCGAAAATAACCTGCCCATAGGATTAACATTACGGAGCGTGTGTTTTCAAGTGCGTGAAGAATACCCTTAAGACGTAATAGTGTGATCTTTAAGAATATGCAGTGATGGAACAGCATGGGCCTCATTTTGGAGCAGCAAAAAGCCATTTTGAAGCAGCAAAAACACTCATTTTGGAGCAGAAAATAACTATTTTGGAGCAGCAAAAATGCTCCTTTTTGGAGCAGAAAATAAATATTTTGGAGCATCAAATTGTCATTTTGGTATTCTTTGACGAAATTCATGTTTTTTTTTTGCAATTCTTTGACGAAATTCGCGTTTTTCCCGCGATTCTTTGACGAAATTCGCATTTTTCCGCAACTATTTCAAAAAATTCGCGTTTTTTCACAATCCTTTGATGAAATTTGCGTGTTTTTCGCGATCTTTTGACCAAATATGCGCATTGTTCGCAATCTTTTGACCAAATTTGCGTATCGTTCGCAATCGTTTGACCAAATTCGCGTTATTCGGATCCTTTATTGAAATCAACATGTTTTTCGCGATCTTTTGACAAAATGTGTGGTTTTTTGTGGCCTTTTGATGAAATTTGTGGGTTTTTTTCCGCGATCTTTTAACGAAATTCGTGTTTTTTCACAATCTTTTGACACCTTTTTGTTCGTTTATGACATAATTAGCGATCTTTTGACAAAATTTGTGTTTTTTTGCAACCTTTTGATGAAATTTGCGTTTTTTTTTCACTATATTTTAACGAAAGTAGCGTTTTTTCACGATCTTTTGAACGTTTTTTGACGAAGTTAGCTATCCTTTGGCCAAATTCACTTTATTAACATTTAAAAGATGAAAACAATATACATATACTTTAAATAAAACTTTTAAAAGCAAATGGAGATATATCGATAAAATTACTCAAGTACTATTGAAAAACAATATTAGACTTATCTGATTAAACTATAATAGGATAATCATCACGTGATGGACACGATTTCCCTTTGTAATACATTACATGAAAAGGTATTTAACGTCTGGAACTTTTAAATATAATTTTAACTGGATTCAAGAAGATATTCAAGTCCTTATAAAAAAAACTACTTTACTTGATATCGCAGTCAGACAGAAAAACGTTGATTTGATTACATGAGATACCTCCAGGCAAAACTTCAAATAAAAGACGGGGATGATATAAATATAGATGAAAAACTCAGTTCAGCAAAAATACACTTGATGACAATTATCCATCTTTACAAGGCATGACTTTAAGTACTTTATTCAAGGACTTCATTATTCAATCTTAACAACTGTAAACATATTTCACCGAAAAGCTCCTTTAATTTAGATTAAACACTATACTTAAAGATGACTTCAGGAAAATAAACTTAACATCATTAAACGTAGCCAAACAAACCTCTCACATCTCTCGAGACACTCAAAGACATCAATGGTTGACAGAGACTGAAGGTAATTCCTTTTATCCTCCGCCGATGTCTGAAAACCAATCTATACGCATGACCGAACTACTTTCTACTTGTTTCCAGAACGTCATATGCAAATATTGACGGAGCGGAGTAAATCACGGAACAAGCCACGATTACGTCATCCCTCAACGCCATGTATCAGTAATAACAATAACCGTTAGGGAAAACAGATGATCGAGTTGGACATGCAAGAGTTACGGCGACATATCGATGTAAGCATTCATTGTAAATAGGGAAAAGAAACTAAAAAGTAAGAGTACTATTTCCTTATATTTAAATAAAAAGAAACGTTATAAAAAGAAATTATAAAAGGTAAGTTTATATTTCCTTTACAGATAAAATATAACTTAGACTTAGTAAAAATAAATAGAGTAATTAGTTACCAAGGGAAAGATTAGAGGCAGGAATATTTATGCATACATGCAATACAAGCCATATATACTTATGGGCAAGTATGCTAATAAATATAAAAAAAATATGCAAGGTGATAAGACACAAGGACAAGGCAACTTATTTTCTAACAAATGCCCCCCTCCCTCTTATCACGCTTGCCCTATGAAGAAGAACAGCCAAAAAGGAGTCAAAAGCAATCCTAACACAAATTTGCTATCTCCATCAAAAATGGCTTAAAAATCAAAGTTCCTTCATACCTAAAAAAAACTACCTCATATTCCTCATGGCTTAACAGTTTATCCCAGATTCATATTAATACTTCAAAAAAACTTTCCATTACCTGTCAAAAAAAATTAAATCAATGCAGTCCAAAAAAAAACTACCGTATTTACCCACGTATAAGTCGAGAAATTTTGGACAAAAAAAGACTTTAAAGTTGGGGGGTCGACTTATGCGGGGGTCCTAAATTTTTTTTTTTTAACCAGAAATAAAAAATGTCCTTCTGAAAGGCAATTGTTCTGTTTTCGCATTCCATAACACAATCTGTTGTTTTCCAACTTTACTGTTGATTTCCATACCAGGAGAGAAAAAGAGGAGACTGAGTGACGGGTTTGGTGCTGGCGATGAATGTACGCCTACTACCCGCCCCCCTCCATCTGAGAGATCAGTAGATAAAATTCCGAGAATGTATCCCCTCCTATGTGCTATTGAATCGTCCGCGAGTGGCTAGAAACATGCAACTCTCTAAAAATGCGTTATATCTTAAGTGTTCTTGATAGTAGGCTTATTCATTATTTCTTCGTTATCTTACTGCACTTTTTTCCTTGTTTCTACTAATATGGCTGATTTAGTTATTAGAAAACAGAAAAGCAATTCATACGCAGCTGGATTTAAACTTAAAGTTATTTCTTTTGCGGAAGATTCTAACAACTGTGCTGCTTCTCGTCAGTTTGGGGTTCACGAAAAATTGATTCGTGATTGGCGCAAGAATAAGGCAGAGCTAGAAAACATTCCAAAATCAAAAACGGCTTTTCGGCATGGAAAATCGCCATTTCCAGAACTCGAAAATGTATTGCATGATTGGGTTGTAGAGTGCCGGCAGAATGATTTTACTGTCACTAGAACTGCCATTCATTTACGAGCAATGAAGCTTGCAAAAGAAGAACAGTGTGGTGTTACAAACACGTTTGGACCATCAGAACATTGATGCACTAGATTTATGAATCGTCCTGGTTTGACTTTAGGCCAGTGCACTAAACTGGCACAAAAATTTCCATCTGACTTGGAAGCAAAGATTATAAAATTTCAAAAATACATCATCGATCAAAGAAAAAGGAAATCTTTTAAACTTTATCATATAGGAAATATGGACGGAACACCCATGTGTTTCGACCTACCAGAAAATAAAACAGTGATCTGCAAGGGGGAAAAAAGCATTTTGGTAAATACAACTGGGCACGAAAAAACCCGTTTTACGGTCGTTCTTTCCTGTTTGGCCGACGATAGTAAGCTTCATTCGTTGATTATTTTTAAAAGAAAAACGTTGCCGAAAAAACTTACATTCCCATCTGGTGTGCTGATTCGAGCCCATGCAAGGGGGTGAATGGATGCTGACGGAACAGTTGACTGGCTTAAAAATGTGTGGGGTAAAAGACTGACACCTGTTTTCAAAAAACCTTCCCTTTTAGTTTACGACTCATTTCGTGGCCACTTTTCTGAAAACGTGAATAAAGTGACGAAAGAACTGAAGACGACTGTAGCTGTAATCCCGGGAGGGTTGACATCCGTCCTTCAATCCCTAGACGTTTGCCTCAATAAGCCCTTCAAAGCAAATGTTAGAAAATATTGGGCAGAGTGGATTTCATCCGGTTGTCCAACATTTACAAAAGGCGGTAATATTAGAAAGCCAGATATTGTATTAATTGGCCAGTGGCTTAAAGATTCGAGGAATCAAATTCCTTCTGAAATGATTATAAAATCGTTCAAGAAATGCTGCATCAAATGTCAAGAAACGAACTAGACGGCACAGAAGATGCCATTTTCGAAAGTGATAATGACGAGGAAGAATGTAGCCATACAGAGATTGAAAACGTGTATCATGATGAGCCGATAACGATGGAGGATTTTTGTGAATTGCTTGGCGAGTCCGATACTGAATCGGCCACTGAATCAGTTTAACCTTGTATATTACTTTAGTATATTATTATCATCATTATTGTATATTTAGTACTTTTTTTCATATGATTTCGAAAAAATGAAAAAAAAAATTAGAGTTTCTTTATTATTATATATTTAGTACTTTCTTTTTTTTCCAGGTGATTTTGAATAATGTATTCAAAATTTTTTTCAAAGTTCTTGATAGGAAAAGCAGGGGATCGACTTATATGCGGAATTTTAAAAAAATTCAAATTTTTTGATCGGGAAAGTGGGGGGGGGGTCGACTTATACGTGGGATCGACGTACACGCGGGTAAATACGGTAAGTCCCAGAATGCTAAAACCACACATCACATCATTATACAATCACAATTTATAATAACATAATACATATAACATTAAAAAGTTAAAACAACACTTAAAAATATCACAATTCAAAGTCCTTATTGAATATATATCACAGTCCTAATTATATATCTCAGACCTAATTCTTCATAACATTCTATATAACACTTTAAATAGTCTTTACACCTTACATGATACTTTATAACATCTAAAAATATTACCTAACACATAATCTTTTAACACAGAAAACTCTTGAATTTCATTTAACATTAAAAATCTTAATGAAATTTCACAAAAATGATACACCCACCTAACACTGTTAAAAGATATTATTCCCTTTAATATAAAACTTTGAATTCTATTTCTGTAACTATTATAAGAAAAACTTAGTCAAACTTTACCTGCAGCCAATCAAACAGACAACACTGATTTAAAACTACCTCATTAGAATATTTTCCATATGACATCTGTTATTTGCAGCTCAATTATATGCCTGAAAAAAGAAACTTACATGTCAATCCATGTCGACCTAGATTGCATGCATGCTTGACATAATCTACAATCTCATTTAATTTTAAACCATATTCATAACTTTATATGTACTGTCATCCCACACATCCTCTATCTAAGGATCCTGACAATCAGGACAGCACAAAACTAAACCTAAATATCCCAATACTGAGATAAAAAAAAATGAACATATTTAGTGGTACATAACACTCACCAACATGCATCATACTGAGTCCCAAGGATCAATCCCGAATGCTAGCCTTACCCAGAATTAGCCCAAGAGTCCCAGTATTCCCTGTCAGCACTAATGCTAAGCACGCATGTATTCATCTTCACTGCTTTAGGCCTAAAGACTCCACACCAAGCTCTCACATTAAAATTTAATGTAGACACAGGCTGATCAGGTGACAAAAGCTGTGATTCTCATAAATTTTTATATTAAAAAAACACAGACTAAAACTTTAAACCGGTCCCAAGTTTCAGAAACCTATCTTTCAATGCTGCAACAGACACCGCATATACTGAACAAGCTGATTTGTACCACGTACACTTTTCAACTTCTAACACAACAACTAAAATGATCTTCCAGGGGACCATTGACAAGTGTCAAGAACAAAAACTACCAATATCAGCATTTATCTCTACTATCTCTTGGCCGTCAATAAAAATTAACAGAAAGGCAAAAATTTTTCCTTTCTCCCCCCGAAAAAGTTACTAACAAAGATGCTATCTGCTAAAAGATTGAGCCACTAGGTAAAAGAATTGACCAAAAATTTCCACAAAAAGACATTTAAAACTTCAATTTCAATTCAAAATTTCAAATTTTCAAGTCCCTGAGAGGCATTAGATCTTCAACTTCTGACTCCACATATCGAGAATAATCTACCATCAGTTTCTAAAAAGAATTTCAGCAAACCGCAACAGAAGTCAATCTCCAATCCTTACATTAGAGAAATATTCCTCCATCTTACACTGAATTGAATTCCTGACAATTACTTTAAACCCATAGCAGTCGTCTCCTAACAAACCTCTGGCAAACTGCATGAGTGACATCTGACTCAAAAACCTCACAAGGACAAGAAAAACTATTAACAATTCACTATATCTATAAAAATCCTTAACATCCTAAAAAATTTATATTTAAAATTGTCATTATGAACCAGAGTCCCCCCTCAGAATTACTTCCATTAACAAGATCAAAACTAATAATAAGTAAAAACTTTTATATTATTCTCCTAACACTTAATTTATTTTATCATATTCATTTAAATCCAAAGCACTAGATCTTAAACCCATGTTTTATATATACATAAAATTCATCTATAATTAAATATATTAAGCAACAAAAATATCTGTAAATAAATATTAATAATTAACTAGTATTCAAATTCATGATTCTAGTAAAAGCTAATTCAAGAAAAATCTGTAAATAAAATAGTAATGGACTAGCATTAAAATTCAAGATTTCTGGTACAAGTTAACTCCTTTTACTAAGATACACTTTTATACCATGTTAAGTAAACCTTTACACTAAGCATAACATGATGCCATTAGAATACTTAACCTCTAGAACCTATGTTTCACAAGTTCAAATCCTGAATAGTTGTAAAAATTATTAGCCCTAAAGTTTATGCAGCTTTTATACAATATTTAAAAAAACAAACAGAAAAATCAAATTAAAATTTCTTGATTATAGAGACTGCTTAAATTTAAACAAAAGAAATAGTAGGTTTAAACAAGATCCAGATACTTCATATATAACTTATTTCAAAAATATCCAGGACATAAGGTAAGCTTAAAACATTTAAAATATCCTTTAAACATAGATGATATTAGGAATGAGCCAAGATTATAAATTCAAGCAACAGTTTCAACTAACTGGTTAATTAACCATACCTCATGATTTATGATCATCAAATTTCTTCTAGATCAATGCAATATCATGGTATAAAAAAATAGCTGAACACCTATCTAGCTTAAACTCACAATACCTGGCTCATATTTACTAAAAATTACAAAAAAATGCACAACTCCCCTTCTCAAGTGTCTTAAAAAAATCAATTTAAACCATATTTGAAACAAAAATAGGAATGTATTACACACATATTCAGCACTCCAGGGCCACAATTTCCTCATAAATCTTACAATAAATTGAAGAAAAAATTCCCAATGCCGAACAATATGTGTCTAAAAACTATTAAACTTTCTAATCTGTAACAAAACCTATACCTGTTCAAACAATTCGTTTAAGTATAAATTGAAATGTACTCTGAACAACTATTGTAACATTGTACAACTATTGTATTTCAGGCTTTAAAATTGTTTTTAAAACCATAGACAATCAGTAAACTGAGATGAACTTTGCAAATAAATTCCATTTGAAAAAAAAAAAAAATCTTATTTGGTGATCTAAAAATTTAAATTGTACAATTACAAACATGTTAGATTTGTGTTTTTTTAACATTATTCTTTTATTTGTTTATAAAAGAAGCATTGATTTCGTTAAATTTGTCTTTCACAAATATGTTAGATTGGTGTTTTTTTAACATTATTCTTTTATTTGTTTATAAAGGAAGTGTTAATTTCGTTATGCAAAAATAGTCAGAAACAAATGCTGAATAATGTTTGTTGCTTCAGGTGCAAAATGTTTATTATTATTATGTATTGAAACCGGCACGTGATAAGTTAAACTTTAAAAAAAATGATGCTTAAAAATTATTTTAAAAAACATAATACATAATAGTATTATGTTTTACTAGTCAATTAAGATACAGTTTTTAAACAAATTGCATTTGAAAGTAAATTTTTTCTCTATACGACGAAAATTGAAAATGAGCGATGTCAGAAAATTAAAAACATGCAGTAGCAAAAATTTCGAGACTGAAATTTGATCGTAAAGTTTTGCCATTCGCAAAATGACGTCAGCGTTACGCACAGATACATTTGTTCTTTATAATATAGATACGTAATCAGTAAAATATAATAAAGATCAGTTATTAGGATGTGGTTATCAATTGAGGCTCTTTTGCTTGGTATTCTGGAATGAAAAACAGCAATTTTCACCTTCTCAAAATTTACATACACACTTCTCATGCCCGTATTCATCATTTAAAAAAAAAAATAGTATTTTGTTTGATCATTTTAAAATCATTTTAATTCAAACCTTGAAGTCACGATTGTCAGCAACATCTTCTATGTGAACAGGCGCACTCTTTATACTTCAGATTCTAATCTCAATTCCGAAGAGTAAAAATTTCCGTGATTTATGTTTTTTAGACGAATTTGTGTTAAAATGTTTAGTTTTATCTAAAAAAATGATTGTTTTGTTTTAATCATGACTTCATTTTCACTTAAATAACCGTTTTGCCTAGTATCTGAAACTTAGTATCAGTACACATGCTGAAGGAAAAACAATATGGAAAATTTATGAGGAAAAATGTGTGTTTTCAAAAGCAGTATGTCATTTTCCGTTATTATGCCCCTAATATAATATTATGCTCCTAATGGGATTTTGCACCACTAAACCCTATTACAACAATTTTGAATTTTTATCAGAAAATGACATGAATAAATATAAAAATACATCATTATTTCTCTCCTGTCTGCAATAATGAAAGCTATCTAATTTTCACCATTTTTAAGAAATTTCATAAAATGCTTTTAAAATTAAAATATGAAAGTGGGGATATTAAAAAAGTGCAATCACATCGACAAATGAACAGCTTTCAGTGAAAAAAATATTAGTAAAATTGGTTCAGCAGAAAGGATCAGGGCAGATGACTAAAAAACACACTTGTGTTTTAAATATATAGATTATATAAAATTATGAAAAATTAAATTAAGCAAATTATGTTACTTTGATAAAATTATAGTAGAATGTCCTAAAGAATAGCATTAAAATCTTATTATTCGAAAGAATTTTGGGCAAAAACTTCAGGAACATGATATTATTTTAAACCTCAAATTATTTGTTTGCTTGTCTAACTTGGCGAAGCAAATCCATCCAGGCGAGAATCATCAATTTCTGTAATATTATTCGCTATTATTTGCGTGTCACCTCTCTTTTATAAAGACACTCTAAACTTTTGTAAAATATTGCCTTTTATCAGTGTGTAATTTCGATTACATTATTTCAAAAGTAAAGCATTTTCACCTGTGAAGAATTTCAAAGCAGCTGGGCTGTGAAAATGACGCACTTCTACAAAACATAATTCAGTTTTAAGAATTAAAATACACGCTTTTCTATAAAATGACGTCATTTGCATTTGCT
Source organism: Maratus speciosus (assembly GCA_963932465.1). Lineage (NCBI taxonomy): Eukaryota > Metazoa > Arthropoda > Arachnida > Araneae > Salticidae > Maratus > Maratus speciosus. The sequence continues at coordinate 120,846,812 of OZ010788.1, read as the reverse complement.
AAACCAATCCACTTTTACAATCCAGTCTTAAACTTTGTCTATAGAAAAGTATGCATATGACATCATTATCGCGGAATAACAGATAATATTCTTGACATAGGGGAGATGGGGGATGAATGGGAAATTTTCACAAAAATATTTTTTTATTTTTTTTTTTAATTTAAGTTATTATCAATATTATATATCACATTTCATACATTAGGTATTTGACAACATATATGAACAATATTTATTCCAGATTATGATTTATTCAGAAAAATATTATGAAATCAAAAAAACGTTCTTCCCTGTCCCAATCATCCCCACAGCAGGGATGAATGGGACACTAATAGGGATGGATGGGACACAAAGATTTTCCTCCCTGTATTCAATTTTACCAAATTAAAATTTATAATTATAACCTTATATGTAATTATATTTGTAATATATGATTTTACAGCACGAATCGATATATTTTTTTTTTCAATAACTTCTTTTATTGCAGTTTTAACTTTTAATGCAGACTTCGGCTATCAATCTGTTCTTTTTTCCACTTATGAGTCATTTTAGGTTTGAAATGAAAGTTCAAAAGGTCTTTTAAATATGACATAGCTAATAATTTTCAATCATAACTTATTAATTAATATTAATTAAATGTATCTTAGAAACATGCAGAACTGAAATTATTATGTCGATTGGAAAATCGTGTCATGTTGGAAAAATCAATTCGTACCGGAAAATTCTGCCCGGTAATAATTAGATATTAGATATCAGAATCAACGTCTAATAATTAAATGATAAAATTTTCCAGTACGAATTGATTTCCCAACACGACACACCTTTCCGATCGACCCAATATGTTAGGGGTGGGGATTTATTTCTGCAACATTTCAAAATTCAATATAATTTCCCCCGTTTGATCAATAAACACATGCTATTTTTAACAATTTTATCTATTTTGATTAAATTTTAGTACCAATTTTTTGATAATCCATTAATAATTATTACAATACAATAAATGATACTCAGAAATTTTAAACAATAACAACTCATATAATACTATTTAGTTAATAAATAAAATTTTCAACATCTCTAGGGATGAATGAGAATGTCCCATTCATCCCCATTTGAAATGTCCCAATCATCCCCAGGATGCATATATTCACTTCTCAGCCATTTTGCTTCAAAAATTATTTTGTCACAATGGTTACTATTCCTTCATTTTAATTATCGATACTGAACCTTAAAATAAATAACTACAACATAGCTTAGTTTTTTATATTGTATAAGATATTTCACATCTTCAAATGTAAAAAAAACTTACTTTTAAGCAGAGATGTCAGAAAATGTAACTTTGAAGGAAAATGAAAACAGCAATGTGGTCCTACTTTTAGTTCTGAAGCACACTGTGGTAGAGCCTTATATGGGGATAGGAAGCAATTTAAAATAAATGTTTATTGCCTGAAATATTGAGAATGTCCCATCCATCCCTTGTCCCATTCATCCCCTAGCTCCCCTATAGCCCGTATTTTAATTTCAACTTTTTTTCAGGTTTTATGAAAAAATGGCAACAAAAAGATGCAGTAATCTCCTATTTTCCGTTTACTTTTAATAGAAATGGGGTACTTTTGTTGCCACGATTAGCAAAATGGTATTAAAAACTACAAAAAAATTAATATCTCAAAAATAAATTGAGATACAGCTTTCAAACAAATTGCATTTAAAAGAGCATTTTTTTCCTTTTACGACGGTGCAAAAATTTAAAATGTGCGATATTTAGAAGTTTAAAAATTTGCAGTAGAGAAAATTGCAAAACCAAAATTTTATTTCAAATTTCAAAGTGTTGCCATTTGCAGAATGACGTATGCGCTACGCACAGATATGTTTGGCCTTTATAATATAGATAGATACACACTAGTGTCTGACCAAAACAAATGTTACAGCCTAAACCAAATTTTAGTCCTTTTTTTTAGTTTCAGCCGAAAACAAAATAAAACTTGCTCATATTCCAATTTCAAGATATTAAATACTACATAAATATAAAAGTATTATTAATTTAGTTAATCACAAGCTCTTACCACCTTACAAAGACATTTATGATTATGCATATGATGGTATGAGCATTTGTCAGTCTGTAATAATAAGGAAAAAAGTTTGTGTGTAAGTGTGTCTGTTGACAGTGTTCTGAAGTGACCATTGCACATACAGCTACAAAATTTGCTAGGAAGATACTTCTATGTATGTAGTTTTGTACCTCGAAGCCAGATTTTGGATTGTTTGATTATATTTTCTTTAATTTAATTTTTTTATGCAATTTTTAGCACTTTTTCACATTTTGGGGTGATTTGAGGTGATTCACATTTTGAGTTCAGTTTTACATCAAATAAAAGTGATACTCAACAAGAGAATTTGGATGATTATCTCCTGTCTGAATATAGAGAATTGCTGTGAGTCGACAGATTGGGAAAAACCAGATCTTTCTGAAAGAATAATTGACAGTGACAAGCGCATCAGTACAATCAACTTTTAAAGTTTTTTTTTAAAGTTGTAGGGGTGCTTACAAAAATTATTTTTTTCAAAAAATAAAAATTTTGATTATTTGGTGTGTGTGTGTGTGGGGGGGGGGGGGGGGGGGGAATCAGTAGAATATATTTTCATATAAATAATGTCTATATATTCTATGCATCTTTTAAAAATAGTTTTTTCTTGTGATTACTTATTTGCTCTTTTAATTAATTTAAAGGAAAAAAATACTATATTTACATATAAATAATGTAAATAGTACAGTAAACTCTGTCTAAGGCGGAAGCGATCGGGACGAAGATAATTTTCTGCACTAGACAATATTCCGCCTTAGACAAATTTTACTCTATGTCTATGGATTCACAGGGACTTGAAAATCTTTCCGAGTTAGACAGATTTCCGTCTTACACAGAGTACGCCTTACAGAGAGTTTACTGTATATTCTACACATCTTTTAAAAATATTTTTTTCTTGTGATTGTTTACGTGTTCTTTTCATATTTTACATATAAATGAAAAAGGTGTTTTTTCTTCTAAATCTTAAAATAAAATTAAGATGTGCGCAATATGCACACACTAACTTTGATTTTTTGTGTTTGTGTGTTTTCTATATTTTGTTTACTTTTTGCCAGGACTCTAAATCTACCGGAGCAAATGGGAACGATATTCTGATTCATGAATTATAACAAATATTGTTCTGGTTTGTGAAATTATGGTAAATATAATTCCAGTTCATGCAATTATTAAAACATATTGTTACTGTTCTTGGAAAACATTAATATTTCAGTTCTGGTTCAGATTCATAAAAAAAAAAAAAAATGGCTAAAACGTGCGATGGTGCACTTTACATTACTGTGATAAGTCACCACTTGAAGACTGAACAATGAGCAAAGAGTTAGCCTTTGGCTTGTCCGTCATGCTATCTTTCTTGTGATATTGTTATTTCCTGTTGAATTGTTAAATTTCTATCCTGTGCAACTGGTGCATTTATCATTGCAGTGTTTTGTGAAACTTTTGTAAATTTAAATTTATTATTAAAAATAATTTGATTTTCGCAATCATTCCACCATGTGTATTAGTAGATACTGATAAGATGATGACTGAGACTGACTGAAGTATCTTCAAACATAAATAACTTACGTACTGGACTGCCTACTCTAAGTAAAATGAACAATTTAAAAAATCAGCTAAAAACTGCAGCATGCAGTGAAAATAAGTATTAGTCAACAATAATTTTGAAAAAACTTTCCAGTTCGTGGCTTTTTCCATTTCGAGCCCTGCTTTTTGCCATGCTTACAATAGTTTTTTTAAGAAAGATTAATAAGGATAGTTTCTTGTTATTATATTAAAAATTAAGAACAGATTATAATGGTACTCATTATCACAACTACTAAACATGATTCTAATAACTGGGTTGTGATGCAAAGGTTTAATATTTTTGATTTGTGTTAAAAAAAAATAGTCTAGCAATAAAATTATCAGTTTTTTTTTTTAAACATCTTAATCGACAATAAAGCCATATTTGAATTCATTTTTATTTTCAGTTATTATTCCAGTCGGTAATACAAAACAAACATTGAATTAAACTTGAATACAGTTAAATTTTTAACTAAATATGTGCAAATGATAAATTTTCAACCATAAACATATAAACGAAAGCTCTAAAGTTTATTTAGATGGTTAGATGTATATATAAGCTCAGTTTCTGCAAAAATATGCAAATCACATTCATTATGTGATCTCACTTAATATTTAACTTTTGTCCAGCCACTTAAAACTTGTTTTAATCAAGTTTGACTGTAATTAAAAGTGATTTAATATGATTAGCACATTTTTTTTCTATAAAATAAAAACATTTATTTTAACTCTATGTATTATAAATTAACTACTAAGACTGGAATAAAATAATCACTCTGGAACATGTATGGGACAGACTGAAATATTTAAGTTTTCAAATCTTACATATCCAATTTCAGATAATGAGGCATACATTAAATTCTTGTGTAAATGATATATACAGTGCGTGTAAAAACTTTAAGGACAGCAAAAAATTTAAAATGCGATAATTGAAATGGTAATTTAATGTTGATCATAAAGTGGAAATACTAATATAAAAGTCAACAAAATATATCTGTGAGCTTTTTATTGTGAAATAATAATAATTATGTAAACAAACGCTATTTTTGCCTGTGTAAAACTTTAAGGACACTACAATTTTTTTTATAGAAATGTTACATATGATATTATTAATTTGCATATTAAAAACTCTTCTGTATACTGATTTTTCTGAAGTTTTTTACTAAAAGATTTGTTCACTTTATAATAATGACAAAAGCAAGTGAACTGACTGAATATTAAGGCGAGTTTATAAAAATGGAAGACATTTTTCCTCAGCTTCAGAATTCAGATCTACGATTGAAGATGAATGGTACAAAACCAGTCCAGAATTGTGACAAAAATTAATAGTGTCCATGAAAAATAGAATATTTGTAGTCATTAAACGCAATGCTGAGTGCATAATATATTAAGTACAGTGAAACTTCCTTTAAAGGCCACCCCTATTCAAGGGCCACCTCTATTAAGGGCCAATATTTTTAGGAACGAAAATTTTCCCCATAGACATAATGTTAAATTTACCCCTATTAGGGGCCACAACTACCCCTCATAAAGGCCATTTTTCACATGTGCCTTAAATCCTACACAGGTGTATTGAATTCCTGAACCAAAGATAACAGTTCAGCAAACAATTGCACTTGCAACAAAGAAGGCAGGGGCAGATGGAAAGAATGTAGTAACAGAATGAAGGACTACAAACTTTTCCACAGTTGAGACAAACAGGTGTTCCTCACCAGGGGTCTGTCCAGACTTTTCTCACAGGGTCCTGTTTTTGTGAAATTGTGAAGTTTTTCTTATTTTTGTGAAAATTCTAGTCATAATTTTGTGAATTTTAAATTATCGATGTCTTCATGTTATAGCCATCATATATAAAAAGCTAAGCAATATGCTCTTTGGTGAGTTAAACTGCTTACTTACAGGCCAGATTTTATTTTTAAATGGCTAAATTTGTGAAAAGTTCAATTTGAAGGTGAAAAAATTCTGTGAAAGGTCTATTTAAGAGACAAATAATTTTGTGAAGGGTCCTGTTTTGGGATAAAATGTTTTGTGAAGGGTCCTGTTTGGGGATAAAAAATTTTGTGAAGGGTCCTGTTTTAAGATAGATTATTTTGTGAAGGGCCCTTTAAAGGACCTAAAATTTTCCTAAACATATCCCTGCTCACACTTTGACCTTTCAACCTGTAAGGGTTGGGTGTGAGGGGAAACTTGATCCTTTGTTGTGGGCATTCAAAGGATAACAGGTTATCTAGAAAAACTGATTCCACATTTACTAAAACTCTGAATACATATTGAAGCACAACTTTTACACCCGTCAGGAAACGCTAACAGAAATGAATAAACTAATATCTCATTCTAAGGCATTAATAAATTATGCACATTTAAGTAATTTATTCCATAAAGTAAAAGAATCATTAGAAACCAAAATTGTCTGTAGAAAAATCATGAAAGTAAACAAACTTCAATAGAAAATTTTTTCAATCATATATAGGGTTTGAAAATGTTAATAAACAGCTTTTTCATCTACCGGATGTCCCAAAAAGGACTGACTGATTTTAAAATTCAATAACTTCCAAACAGTGACAGATATTAAAAAAATTCTTGCAGGAGGGTTATGCATAAAGTCAAAAGTTTTATTACAGTGATTTTCGATTTTAGTTCAAATTACAAACAATAGATGGCGCTGTAAGCAATAGTCGCTAAATACAGGCTCGATTTTTGGTCCTTTATTTTGTTCTATGCAGAAAAAGGAGATTGAAATGTATTATCATGGCCACGAAGTACCAAAAATCGAGCCTGAATTGAGCCTCTATTGATCACAGCGCCATCTATTGTTTGTAATTCGAACTAAAATTGAAAATCACTGTAAAAAAACTTTTGACTTTATGCATAACCCTCCTGCAAGAATTTTTTTAATACCTGTCACTGTTTGGAAGTTATTGAATTTTAAAATCAGTCAGTCCTTTTTGGGACACCCGGTATATAGGTTTTGATTTCCTTATTTTAATAGTTTTTTTTGTCACCCCTATTCAAGGGTCACTCCTCATAAGGGCCAATTTTCAATGGCACAGCAGGTGGCCCTTACAGAGAGGTTTCACTGTATTTGTTTCTTTGTTAGTGTATTGTTTTTATTTTGCTGCCCTTAAAGTTTTTACACAAGCAGAAAGTGTTTTTTTTTTTCTTTTTGTACAATTACTTTATTTTTGTACAGAAGTACTTACAGATGAATTTTGTTGATTTTTTTATTAGTTTTTCAACTTTATGGTACACATTATAGTAAACTTTTTTTCGTCTGATTTAAATTTTAGCAAAAAAATTAATATTTTTTGTTGTCCTTAAAGTTTTTACACACACTGTAACTATATAGTTTTACTGAATTTCTATACTTAATTATCCAGCTTAATGCATTATTTTAGATATAGATACTATCAAACAAACATAAGCAATATACCAATGCCATGTTTTTCCATTAATCCAATAAGATCTGCTTCAGTAAGCAACTCAGGAGCTGTAGTTTCCCCTTCAGTCATCTAAAATATACATTAAATTCCATTGTAAATTTGTAAGTGGAAAGCTTCAAGTATTCTAACAAAATATTATGTATTATTAACAATTGCATTAAAACAAACTTAAATACCTCTATTGATGACACTTTGAATACTTCATTTAAATCATATTGACCAATAACCTGTAGAAAGTAATAAAAATCCATAATTTTTTGGAATAATATTGTAAATGTCTCTAAATATTTATTATTATCAAAAGATTTTAAAACCAATTTTCAAGATTAGAATTTGTTGTATATTCTTTCAATCAATTTTTTTATAAAAACTGGTTAATACAAATTCCTAGGGAATAGAAAATTTATTCATGTCCAAAGTTATTAGCGTTATCTATTATATCTTCCAAGTGAAAAAGTTACCAAATTGCATGCATTTAGGTTTCTCAAGCTATGTTTTTAATGCATTCAGAAGACATTATTATTTCTATAATAAGATAATATATTACCAAACAAATGCAATGAATATTTGGAAATTCCTTTTTTATTTTATATTCAGACAGGCTGTAATAAATAGCCAGTTACTTTCCTTGTCACACAATACTACCAAAATCCTTAATTTTAGTAGAATTATTTCTATAGAATTTTATTCTATAGAATTTCATTGTTCTAAAAGAAGCCTGTACAGGTACATGGACGCCACTGCTTGAAAAGCTTAATTCATACTGACCAGTTGAGGTGCAACTTCTGTTTCACCCTATTCTCATTAACATTATAAAGCAATCTATGTACGTGTACTTAATCACTACTGATTATCACACGGTGCCCTCCAAAAGGACCGCCACGGCACCCACTGCAAGGGAATGACCTAGGAGGACGGACCAGCCATTCAGACCGGCACCAGAATTCCTCAAAGGGCCCCAAGCAGGATTGTCCCGCTTTGGTCTCCTCTGGAGCATTGCACGATTCGGGGAACCACGGACCAACACTCGTGTTGGTCAATGACGGTCCACCGAGAATCCCGTAACACCAACGTCCGATCACTGACCAAGCAACCCGGCTCAATATAACTCTAAAGAGGGGTCGGAACAGGTTCGACCTGATGCAGAGCCACCGTCGCATCATCGATTCCTAATCGCGGGACACTTCATAAGAAGAGCCCGTGCTCGGAATAAAAAATTGGCAAGATTTAAAAATTTGATGTGCAGTGTTGATCAGCTAAACAAAACTCTGGATTGTTTAGTGTTTAATCAAATGTAATGGTATTGAAATATGTCAAGTCGAAGTAAACATTTATTTCTGATTATTGATAATGGCATGGTGATCAAAGTTTGAAGTTTTGAATTTAGATACAGAGGAATTTTTCAATAAATAGTGAAAACATTCCCGCATTAAAAAAAAAAAAAAATCGCTTGTCTTAAAAATGCAATTAGAATCTTAAACATTAACAATTAATTTCATCAATATTGAATTAAAGTAACTAAAAGTATTATTTTATTTACCAAAAATATAAATGGCAAATTTTAACTTTTTATATGCAAACAAAAGTTAAACATATCAAACAAAAGGAACACCATACCTAATCTTTTAGAGGTCCTAGACCAAAGATTTTATCAGCTCTGAGTAGTAGTATTTTAGTGATTATAGGGCATCCTTTCATAAAGGAACAGGAGATATCCATCAAAACGAAAACAAATTTGTAAAGATGTCAAGTCAATTAATACTCAGCTAAAAATAAATTCAACAAAGAGATTCATTTACTGATACCCCAATACTTTTTTCTGTTTAAAATTCAACAACCTGTATAGGTAGTTTAAAATAAAACCATTAAAAAAAAAAAAAAAAAGATCAAAATTCGAGCACAGTCAATTTATATTGATACCTAATTACTGAAAACGTGTAAAATTGTAGTTGGTGGCAAGAATACTTTGTGAAAATTCATTGGCTATTGGGATAAACAGCAACCAAACAGAAAAATGTTGATTCCTATTGAGAAAGGGATTAAAAAAAATAATAGGCAATAATGATCTAAGATTTTAAGAGCCTAAGGACATCTTCACAAATATGGCCCAGAGAAGAAATTGATGAACAAAGAAAAAGGGGCCAAATTTTCATATAAACAACATTTTTAATGGCTGTTTTATCTTAAAAGAAATATTTAGAGACTGCAAATTGACACAAATCAAGTTTTGTTACAAACATTATAAAATTTTAGTCTCCCCAATTTTTAGCAGCTCTGGGCAACTGACTAATTTGCCATATACTTTAAGCACAATCCGGAATGGAAAGCAGAAACAGTCAATTTGAAATAATCTTTATATATAATAAAATACAATTAAAAGTGGATTAAATGCACAAAATAAAATTATCAGAAATGATATTTTATTTACCTTGGCATTCCATTTGTCATATGGATATACATCTAGATAATTTCTTGCAATAATGACTAGACCATTAACAGCAAACTATACAAAAATATGCAACATAAGTTGAATAGATAAACTTATTAAATATATTTTAATGTATTTTTCTAGAAAAGACAGAAACAAAAAATCCTATAGAATAATATTACCCTTTCATTATTAACATCAATTTCAATAGTTGTTTCTCGACCTTCTGCATCTTTAGAAACACAAGCCAGAAAATGACGAACAACTAGTTCATATACTTTCATTTCATTACCCTAAAAAGAACACAACTTTATCTTAAATTTCAGTTAAAATGAATTTTCAGAAATGTTCATTGTCATATAAAAATTACAACTGAAATTTCATTAAAAAAAAAAAAAAAAAAAAAAAGTGTAGACACATAATTAAAACAGAGCTTTCATTTTAACATGTACACTGTTTACAGTTAGTGAAGTATTCTATTCATACATCTCTTATACTTTTTCAGCTATTTTAATTATCGGGTTTAAGTTTGGTGACTGTGGAGAGCTATTAGCTATTGTGCGATATACAGAAGCCAAAGCCTGGTATTATAGGTCGTGTGTTTTGGGTCTTGACAGAAATTTTAAATGTTTTGATAGCCTAATTGAGCAGCATTGGTTCCTAAATTTCCTTTTTTAAAAAGTTAATATACATTTTAAGATACATCTTTCCTTCAATAAAATGCAGCTTTCTTATGCCTACCAAGCTCATACAGCCCCAAATTAATATGTTTCACCTCTGTGCTTGACTGTTGGACACAATTGTTTGCATTGGAGGGCAGGATTGCATGGTTTGTGCACTAGTTTTAAGAATTCCACTTAAAATTTGGATGAAGATCTGAAAATCCCATCTTATTTCTTTCTCTAAGCATAAACCCCAATACATATCTATATAATTGTATACACACATATACTTACAATATCCAAAGCATATAAAAGATAACCCAAGAAATATCATTCAATATCAGCAGAAAAGGAGGGACAGTGGTAAAACAACGATAATTTTAATAGTGGGATTGTTTTGTGATACATAAATTTTTTATAAATATTGCATTTATAGATTTGAAATTTAAGCATCTATACTTGTTTTTTTTAATGCTGAATCAAAATATATAATTTTTGTAAAAATCGATGAAGAACTTTTTAATTTATCAAAAAATCGATTTTTTAAAGGAAAAAGAAATGCTTTCCTACAACGCATTATTTATTAAATCTTAGCCTTTCTCTACTAATTGTGATTAATTTAAGTCCGTTTTGTTATAGGCTATATTAAATTATTAGAAATACAAAGTCTGATTTTTGTATAACAGGCGATATAAAATTATAAAAAATATATTATTATATTTCTTTTTTGGCCCCATAATCAAATATAAATTGAAAAACAAACTACAAAATTGAAACTTTTAATCTATCATTTCCAAAACTTATTACAGATATCTCAGTAACAGTAAAGTGGAATACACACAGCTTATCTTCATTACATGCCAAAACCCACAACAACTTCATGCTCAGTGGGCAGATGGTCTGTGATACACACACACTTACAACATGACGTCAAATTCCCAAACCAATCACAGAATAGAAAAATGTTTGATAAGTTGGTTGGCTGGTTTTGTTTTATGCAATAACTATGACGTGAATATTAGAATATTCACAAACTGTCTTGATCGTATTTTAGAACTATTTTGTTGTAAAAATCTTCCTTTAAAAAAATGGAGACAATAACCCTACACTTAGTTCTTTTAGGTCATTTTAAAAGGAGAAAAGTCAAAAACGATCTTACTTGAAACAAGCAGTGTTGAGGAAGAGACAGGAACTACACTTTCTTGTAACTAAATCAATCTTTATTCAAGTATAATTTTAGATGAAGATGAATAATTTTCCTCTTTGATCACCCATAAATAGTTCTTGAAAATACCAGCACTTAGATTAAAAAAATTCCCGAGAGAATATCTAATATTTAACCCTCTCACTGTCAAGCCCGTGTTAATACGTTCACTAAGCTCCAGGTTTCACTGCAATACAAGCAATATTTAAAGTAATATAATTCTATTTATTTAATGTATTTTTAATACATTGAACAATGATTAATACTTCCAAGGATTGCATTCATATTCGTTATTAAGTTTTTTTTTTATAAAATGTTCAATGAATCATTATTTTTAGCATTTAAAACAAAATGCAGAGAAAACAACATTACAATTTTGCCCTTTTCCAAGACAGTCGGAGGGTTAGCTGAAGAACAAAAAACTCCGTTGATAAAAAAATTGCACAACTACAAATAAATATCGACATCGTTGTTTCGACAATCCCGTCAGAACTTTTTACTGCCTAAAAAAATTAGGGGAGAAAGTATTTAAACATTGCTACGGGGCCCGTAAAAGTAATTAAGCAAGAGGTTTAAAACAATTGATCAAATTTAAAAACCACCGGTATTCGGAAAACAAATGAGAAAGCGAAACCGAAATTAATGCAATCCAATACGCTCGTGAAGCGAAACGTCACTTGTTTGAAGTCATAGCAAGTGCCCGTTTCTACTGAGCATGCGCGCACTAGTGATGGGCGATTCTGGAAAATTTGAGAATCGATTAAAATCGACATCGTATAAAACAGAATCGATCGCAATAAGAATCGATTCCCAAATTCTAGAATCGATACTTGAATCGATATTTCGATGTTCACAGATTCACACAGATAAGCTGAAAAATAGTAAATTCCAAAACGTAGCGAATCAACAGGGCCGTAGCGACTATCCCTCACCTCCATTTATGTGGGCCATAGACAATGTTAGCGGCCCAGAAGTAAGCTACTACAGACCTTTGAGTCAAAAAATAAGGTTTTTTAACTTTCAAAATTATTATTTTTAAGATGTAATTTTTATAATAATTTATATTATATTTAAATTTATCTTTAAAAAAAGATCTCGGTCAAATAAAAAAAAAGAAAGAAATGATTTTTTTTTTCATCCGGAAAAGATGTACTTTCTACTCTAACTCTTATTTCTTTAACCAAACAGATGGGGACTTTCTTCCTATAAACGTCATTCTTAAAAATGCGCAGATGAGCGAAATTTTGAAGGCTCTAAATTTATTTTAAAACTTAAATGGTTTTTCAGTCTTTTTAGGGTCTTCTATAAGTGTGGGGGAAATGCAAATATTGCACATATTCTTTTAAAATAGCTGTGATGAATGTAATTAACCAAGTATCACATACTAATTATCCCCCAATTAATAATCAAAATTCTCCTTTTAATAATATATTTAACTAAAATTTCTTTCCCTTTTTAAAATATATATCTCCTTATCTCATTTACAGTTTATAAATATCTTTCTTTTTAATGTTTACCAAATATTTAGCTGTTAAGAAAAAAAGAAAAAAAAGTTCTCATCCTAGAGCCATTGAGAATGAAATAACATACTTTTCTCTGGTTAACAAATAAATAAAAGTACATTCCTTGATTATATGTTTTTTTTTTTTTTTTCCCCAGCAGTAATCTAAAAACCATAAACAGTTATTGACTCATTCGCTGACATGCAGAGTGCACTCACTGAAACAATAATAAATAAAAAAGAAAAGTATCGAGCTAAACAGATGGCATTGAGCTCACAGTCTATTCATACTAATTGTATTTTATACTCTTACTTCAAAGAATGCCTTTCGAAAAATAAATTAAGGGGGGAATCGCCCCCCTCCCCGTCACATCTCTATACTTAAACAATAAGCCTCCAAATCTCATCAGGGAAGCGCGTTATCAGAATAAACTAGTTACCAAATTTGAAGCAAATCAGATAGAAAAACCCATATATCTAAATTAAGGGGGGTTAGCCCCTGTTCCTCCCTTTATACTTAAATAATGAACCTCCAAATTTAATCAGGGAAGCGTCTTATCAGAATTAACCGGTATACCAAAATTGAAACAAATGTGATAATTCTGCACGAAAAACCCATTTATCTAAGTGGGGGGAATAGCCCCCGTACCCCCTCCTTTATGCTTAACCAATGAACCCCCAAAACTAATCAGGGAAGCGCCTTATGAGAATGAACCTAGAAAAAAAATTGAAGCAAATCGGATATTTCTATCAAGAGTTATCGCGTTACGTATGTACGTACATACATACATACAGAAACTGCGGGCACATTAGCTCTCAGGCTTTGATAGCCTGTGAGCTAAAAAGAAAAGTGCCCAGTTAAACTGATGGCATTGAGCCAACACCGTCTCGATATTATAGACATGCCTTCCGACGGTCATAAAAAGTAGCCCGTGACGTCACAGATGTAGTTCCAACATTTTCTCCTCTCAACCCCCCAAATCTCGTGGGAATTCCCGAAACCCGCGCTTGTTTCAAATGTTTTCCGTTGTGTCTTGTGTGTGACGCTTTTCTGAATGGATTAGAAATACGTTTCATTGTTTGTTTTTAAACTATTCTATTACTTATTGTAAATAAAAACTTTTTCTATTCGTGAAGAGGATCATCCAATGTCTCTGAGAGTTTTTGTAAGGATTAAATACAGCTTCATGTAATACAAATATGCCAGCTGGGATGGTTATAGAGCTGAATGTAAAATTGAATTCTAGTTCTATAGCCAGACTAGCACTGCATCTTTTTGGATATACAAAGAGCAAAGCGAATGTTTTTGTGAAGAAACGTGTTCATTTTATTTTTAAATAACTACTTATACTTGAATTGCATTTTATTTTACTGAAAGAATAAAATTTTGTAATTGAAAATTTATTTTATAAATACAATAAGAGTTTTTTAAAAGGCTTTAACTACTGAACATTAAGTGGTTAAAATGAATGGCCGAATTAAGTGGTTAAAATGTCAAATATACCTATGATAAAAATCCAAAATACAATTTGTTTTAAATAAAACTATGAATGCTTTTTATATACTGTAATATCTTTAAAAAAATTAAAAGTTTGAAAAAACTTTGGTTTGAAAACTGTTCTTCATCAGTCTTAAAAATGAAAATTTTAAGTACAAGATTTAGTAAAAATGTTACTGACGAATTATTCTTTGTTGAATACTTATTTTAAAATAATTACTTTAATTAATGTTTGACTTGTATTTGTTTCTCTGAAAGAATAAAATGTTGGTAATCGAAAGTTAATATTATAAAAACAAAGCAATAGAATTATTTTAAAAGCAGTAATTGCTGACTTATTGACGTCAAATTATGTGGTTAAAATATGAAGTTGTCATAAAAATCATGAAAAACTATTTAATAATATATTCATCTAATGTAAAAAAAAATAAGTAAAATGAAATGACATGAAATAAAATTTAGTATGTATCAATGTTAAAGGTATTTACTATTTTATATTTTATTGAAATAATATAATATTTTATTGTAATACAACCGCAAGAAAATATATTCTCTCAGAAAAATAATTTTATATGGTAAAGCATATCTGTGAATGTGAGCATATATTTTAATTTCAAGCTTTTAATTTAAAAAGTACGGATTATTCTTATCATCTATCAAATGTTCTTATTTTTTTTTTTTTAATTCATAATGAAGTAATTAAGGTTGAAATAAATATTACTTCTTTTATATCTCTATTATATAAACAAAAGTATATTACTTATTGTACTCTCATCTTTTATGGTTTAAAGGATATGAATGGTATGTAATATATACTGTTGAAATTAATTATGAAGGTGAAAAGTTAAATTTTTAATAATAAAAAAAATCATGAAAAAGTATTTAATAATATATATTCATCTAAAGTAAAAAATAAAATAAAAATTTTAAATTTAGTTTTTAAATGTTGTAGATACTTATTATTGCATGTTTTATTGAAATGATTTATATTTAATTGAAATATAACTATAAGGAAGAAATATAATAGATCAACTTCTCCACGGGGAAAAACGATAAAATTGTTTTCCATCGCTTCAAAATTTTCGGAAATTTTACTTTTCTGTATCTGACGAAACTAAAACATACGTGTGAATGCAGTCATATATTTTAATTTCAGGCTTCTCATTAAAAAAAAAAAAAAAAAAAAAAAAGATTATTATTAATCCTGTATGAGAATAATATGATTTATTTTTACATTTCATAATGAAATGGAAGAGATAAATGTTACTTATTATATATCTTTATTAAATAAACAAAACTTTATTACTTATCAAGATATTTATATTTTCTTACATGTGATTAAATAAGAAAAAGGTTACTTATTAGTAAATAGTGGTACTTATTTTTAAATAATTATCCATCAGTAATCTATCTACTATTTTCTTACATGGTGAAATTGTGAATTGTTCTCAATATTTTTGAAAATCTAATCACAATTTCATGAATTTGAATTTATTGTTATATATAGGTTCATGTTTATCTTTTTAACAAGATTATTTATGTCTAAAAAAAGCTATGAATAGACACTTTGGTAACTTCAGCTGTTTTGTGGCAAGTTAAATTTTATTTTTAAATTATTAAATTTGTGAAAGTTTAAGTTTGTAGAGGGGGAAGTTTTATTTTTAAGCCAATGAATTTTGAGAAACGTCCTCTTTTAGGATGAAAAATTTTGTGAAGGGTTCTGTTTTAAGATTTAAAAAATTGTGAAAGGTCCTTTAAAGAACGAAATTTTTTTTAAACAGATCCCTGTTCGCATCAATGTTTAAATTGCAGAAAGAATAAAATTTTGTAATTGAATAATATTATAAATTTTTAAAAATATTAATAATTATGAATTTAATGAATTTTATAATATTATAAATTAAAAAAAAAAAATCTTTCAAAGGCATTAACTACTAGATACTAACTCAAAATGTGATTAAAAAGTGAAAGATTGCCATGAAATAAAGAAAAGAAATTCAAAATCCATTTTGTTTTAAATAAAAGTATGACTGATTTTCATATCCTGGAAAATTTAAAATTAATTTGAAAAAATCTTTTGTTTGAAGAGTAATTTTATAATTACCACCTCCCCCCTCCCCCCCCCCCCCCCCCCCAAAAAAAAAACCTCAGGTTTCCAAGTAAATCTTTTACTGGCGAATTATTCTTCCGCATGCACTTGTTTCTAAATAACTATCTTTATCTATGTTTGAACCGTATTTGATTTCACTGAAAGAATAAAATTATATAATTGGGAATTAATACTGTAAATAAAACTATAGAATTATTAAAAAAAGACATTATTTACTGAATATCAACTAGAAATTATGGTATTGTGAAATACTTTCATGGGAAAAATAGAAAAAAATAAAATCTGGTTTTTCTAAATAACACTAAGAAAGTTTTTGTATTTTATAAAGTTTAAATTGCCAAAAAAAAAAAAAAAAAAAGGTTGAAAGCTTGAAGATTTTTTTTTTCGAAAATTATTCCTATTTTTAGATTATAAAAACGAAAATTTTGAATCGGGGATGCCCAGTAAAAAGCTTTTGGTGAATGACTCTTTGCTGATACATTTACTCCCTAGCACTTCGTTCGCCGCCATATTTAATGGGTGGATAGGCCTGTCTCTTCGAGACGGTACTGATTGAGCTCACAGGCTATTCACACTAACTGTATATTATGCTCTTATTTCAAAGAATAATGCCCCTCGAAAAATAAACTAAGGGGAGGGGGGAATTGCCCCTCCCCGTTTCCCCTCTTTATATTTAACCAATGACCCTCCAAATGTCATCAGGGAAGCGCCTTATCGAAATAAATCGATATACCAAATTTGAAGCAAATCGGATACAAAAACCCATTTATCTAAATTAAGGGGGTATTAGACCCCGTTTTCCCTTTTATATTTAACCAATGAACTTCCAAATCTATTAGGGAAGCGCCTTATCAGAATAAACTGGTATACCAAATTTGAAGTAAATCGGATAGCAAAACCCATCTATCTAAATTAAGGAGAGTATTATCCTCTCATTCCCCCCTCCCCCCTTTAGACTATAACAATGAACCTTCAAATATAATCAGAGAAACTCGTTATCAAAATTAACCGGTATACCAAAATTTGAAGAAAATTTTGCATGAAAAACCCATTTATCTAAGTTAAGGGGGGGGGGACTAGCCCCCGTTCCCCCCTTTATACTTAACCAATGAACCCCCAAAACTAATCAGGTAAGCGCTTTAGCAGAATGAATATAGAAAAAAAATTGAAGCAAATCAGATATTTCTATCAAGAGTTATCGCGTTACGTACATACATACATGCATACAATACCGACGGGCGCATTAAAACTCAGGCTTTGATAGTCTGTGAGCTAAAAAGTGCCAAGAGCGTGTAACTAGGGAGGGGGAGGAAGGACAGAAAATAAAAGAGGACGTTAAAAGCTTTCCAACAATATGTTACACGAGATGGTTTGGAAGAAACAATAAATATGCCCCCTGGGGGGCAGGTAAGTCTCAAACGGTGAGAGGAGCGACCTCAAATGTATCTTTGGTCAAGGTTTCAAAATGTGGATTTATAATAAAATAGAACGAGAATTGGGCATTTTTAAAATAGCATGCATATTTTGAACGGCCCTGTAAATTGGGTGGGGGGGGGGGGGGATTAGAACGGATGAACTTGAAAAATACAACATAATAAACTAGTAACCCGAATAACTAGGCTTCTAAACAAAAGTATAACGATTTAACCTAGTATTGAATTCAGGGGGTGACCGGGGGGAACATTGGAATGTCCCTCCCGAAAGTTGTGAGATTTTATGCTTTTTAATGGAAGAATGTGCATCCCCCCTTACAAAACTCTAAAATCTCCCCCCCCCTCATTCCGACCGGAGCAGTCAAGAAATCAACCCGCCATTCAACACTGAACCTAGAAAGAAAGAAAAAAAAAAAAAAAGGCTCTTATACAAAATTTTACAGCAATTCTGCCACTAAAACAGTAAAATTGGAGGAATTTATTCAACCCGAATCGTGGATCATGCGCGATGCGATTTGAATTGAAGTAAATCAAAATATAACGATTTCAGCCGCATCTAAAAATCGGCATCGAATCTGAACTGAATCGATTCGCCCGAATCTAAAAAATTGAAGTAAATCAAAATATAGCGATTCTGCCCGCATCTAAAGATCGACATCGGCATCGAATCTGAACTGAATCGATTCGCCATTTTTGATCTTAATTTACGGGCAGAATCGATGCGGTCATTTTTTCTTGCTTTCTTTTGTCTTTAGAAAAAGAAAGCGTTGGATTCGTGAAAAATTTCGACTTCCAGTTTTCGAACGATTTATAGTTTTAGAAGATCTTGTCTGGAATACGATTTGACTATTTTTATACATTGTCTGTCTGTCAGCCTGTCTATTTGTTTGTCTCTGACAAAAAAATTGTGGGTGGTCTATTTCAAGAACTAATGCATGGAATCTGTTGAAACTTTAGATTCAATTAGACTTTCATATAAATTGGTGCTGGTTACTTTTTGATGTAAATCTACCGACAGGTGGCGCTGCTATGCTGCATTTTTCTGATTTTCGCAATAGCTCTATCTCAAGAACTAATGCACGGGTTTTCATCAAACTTCACATTCAGCTAGACGTTGGCATAAATTGTTGCATATTAGATTTCGGTGTAAATCGCCCAACAGGGGGCGTTGTTATGCAGATTTTATCAGCAGTGTTGAATTCAGACAATTTTCTCCGGGAGAGATTTCTGCGGATCCAAAGAGGGACAGTTCAGAGGGGAAGGGGATTGGACTTTTGTACATTAAGCATAAAATCTCAAACCTTCTGGGGGGGACATTTGAATGTTGCACGGGGGGGGGGGGGGGGGGGCATGTCCCTCCGGACTACCCCCGGAATTCAACACGTTTTTCTTGATTTAAACGATTTTAGGGATCATATCTCAAGAACTAATGAACGGAATTTCATCAAACTTAATATTCTGTCATAAGTTGTTCATGATTAGGTTTTCGGGTAAATGATATAACAGGTTGTGCTGCCATGCTGCTTTTTTTTTAGCAGTGTTGAATTCAGACATTTTTCTCCGGGAGGGATTTCTATGGTTCTGGAAAGGGACATTCTAGGGTTTCGGGGGGGCGGGGGAATTGGACTTTTGTCCCTTAAGCATAAAATCTGAAATCTTCATGAGGGAAATTTCAATGTTCCGTGTGTGTGTGTTGGGGGGGGGGGGGGGTGTCCACCAGTACCAGCCCCTGAATTTAACACTGTTTTTCAGAATTTACAAGATATTAGTGATAATATCTCAAGACGTAATGACCGGAATTTCATCAAACTTAATATTATGTGTCATTGACATAAGTTGTTCCTGAGTTTTTCATGTTAATCATGTAACAGGCTGCGCTGCTATACTGTTTTTTTGCATGATATTCGTGATAGCCATATCTCAAAACTAATTCACGTAATTTAATCAAACTTCATATTCTGTTACACTTTCAGATAAATAGATCCTTATTAGGCTTGGGTGTATACTGCCCAACAGCTGTCACTTTTGTGCTCTTTGAATTGGGATTTTCCGTTGCGGACATCTAGGCTAATATCAGACGAACGTCTTTTTGCATGCTTTTTTTTTTCGCTCTTACACCGTCACTACACATGCTAGCGAAGGTGTAGGGAAGGCGTAAGAGCGAAAAAAGCGTGCAAAAAGATGTTCGTCTGACATTAGCCTAAGAGGGTGTAAGCCGAAATTCAATGACTTGTTAGGGAAATGCAATGCTTATATTTTCTTTTAAAAGGCACATACTTCAACGAACTTATGCTTTTTGAATCCTCATGATGCGTATATGTTATCATTTAAATTTGACACCGTGATAGCGAATTTTGAAGTTTTAACATTTATGAGGCAGATGAAAGTTTTGGGATTGGCACATCCAACTACTTTATCTTCAATTTTTGAAGGAAAATGAAAATGATTACCTTATTTTGTCTTAGAGACATCGATTAAAAAATTCATAGTATCGATTAAATCGAGTTGGCTATAGTATCGATTAAATAAATCGAAATCGCCCATCACTAGCGCGCACTTACAGCCTCGGATGAAACACGGAGAGAAATAAAAAAGAAAAGTGCCCAGCTAAACTGATGGCATTGAGCTCACAGGCTATTCACACTAATTGTATATTATACTCTTATTTTAAAGAATAATACCCCTCAAAAAAATAAGTGAAGGGAATTAGCCCGCATTTCCTCCTTTATATTTAACCAGTGAACCTCCAAATCTAATCAGGGAAGCTCCTTATCATAATAAACCAGTATACCAAATTTGGAGCAAAGCAAATAATTCTGCATGAAAAACCCGCTTATATAAATTAAGGGGGGGGGTGGACTAGCCCCCCTTCCCCCTTTATCCTTAACCAATGAACCCCCAAAACTAATCAGGGAAGTTCCTTAACATAATAAACCGGTATACCAAATTTGGAGCAAAGCGAATAATTCTGCATGAAAAACCCATTTATCTGAATTAAAAGGGGTAGACTAACCATCCTTTTCCCCTTTTATCCTTAACCAATGAACCCCCAAAACTAATCAGGGAAGTTCCTTAACATAATAAACCGGTATACCAAATTCAGAGCAAATCGAATGATTCTTCATGAAAAACCCAATTATCTGAATTAAGGGGGTGGACTAACCCCCCTTTATCCTTAATCAATGAACCCCCAAAACTAATCAGGGAAGTTCCTTAACATAATAAACCGGTATACCAAATTCGGAGCAAATCGAATGATTCTGCATGAAAAACCCACTTATCTGAATTAAGGGGGTGGACTAACCCCCCTTTTCCCCCTTTATCCTTAACCAATGAACCCCCAAAACTAATCAGGGAAGTTCCTTAACATAATAAACCGGTATACCAAATTTGGAGCAAAGTGAATAATTCTGCATGGAAAACCTGTTTATCTAAATTAAAAGGGGCGGGCTAACCTCCCTTTTCCCCCTTTATCCTTAACCAGTGAACCCCCAAAACTAATCAGGGAAGTTCCTTAACATAATAAACCGGTATACCAAATTCGGAGCAAATCGAATCATTCTGCATGAAAAACCCATTTATCTGAATTAAAAGGGGTGGACTAACCATCCTTTTCCCCCTTTATCCTTAACCAATGAACCCCCAAAACTAATCAGGGAAGTTCCTTAACATAATAAACCGGTATACCGAATTCGGAGCAAATCGAATGATTCTTCATGAAAAACCCATTTATCTGAATCAAGGGGGTGGACTAACCCCCCTTTTCCCCCTTTATCCTTAACCAATGAACCCCCAAACCTAATCAGTTAAGTTCCTTAACATAATAAACCGGTATACCAAATTCGGAGCAAATCGAAAGATTCTGCATGAAAAACCCATTTATCTGAATTAAGGGGTTGGGCTAACCCCGTTTTTCCCCCTTTATCCTTAACCAATGAACTCCCAAAACTAATCAGGGAAGCGCCTTATCACAATGAACCTAGAAAAAAAGTTTGAAGCAAATCGGATGTTTCTATCAAGAGTTATCGCGTTACGTACGTACATACATACATACATACATACATACTGTTAAGTGAGGTGCTGGGTATGTGAATTCCGAGAGTAGGAAATGAGTTCAAGGTAATTAATTCACATATAATCACCCCGAATTCATACTTGAAATCTCAAAACCCACATACCCAACATCCCACTTTGGCCAGAGCGAAAGTAGCAGTACATCGCGCCGTGAAAAGTTAATTTAAAGTTATTGCAATTAATATTAAATCCCTTCTATCTATTATTCAATATCAGAATCCTAGCTGAAATAAAGAACGTTAAAATAATTAATCTCACCCTTCGAATATATTTTCAAATTACACCTGAAATGATAAACTTAAAATAAATAATATTCAAATATAAAGAACACACAGAAAAATAAATTTTAATACTTCTTTATTTAGTATTCATACGATTAATTATATATATGAGGAAAATATCTGGCCAGATTAAATAAAAGACAAACTTTTGGAACATGAAACATATCTTAAAATATTAATGAGCAATAAACAGCGACATTATGAAATGCAAATTTCTGAGTTTCATTTATGATTAACAGAGAACATAAATGTAATAAAAGAATTACTAGGAATACAAAATAGATCAGGTTGTTTTGAAATTGCGATCTGCAGCACTTAAATGTTCAAACTTTAAAGAATGAGTCACTAGGAAAAGAGTGGCTAAAAGATAAGCACAGTTCCCATCAAAGGAGTCAAAATCTATTTTGCTTTAATTCCACATATTGCAAATTAGCTTGATCAATCATGGAGACGACGATTTCACAGTTTCCTTTGTTTAAGGTGTGAATCATGAAATCACTAATTTTTTCCTCCATGACAAAGTTAAGGAAAATAAAAATCTTTTACCTCCAAGGAACGAAGACACTCGTATCATGTCAGAAAGTTGCGATATTTCTAATAATCGATCTTTATGAAATCTCATCTTGACCATCTGCTATATCTAGTGATACACTAGATATTATCCGCTTCCGAGATATAAAATCTCTAACGGTCTGCATATGAAGACAGCCTTTTCTCCATCTTTCGAGCCAATTGGACAGGACATCTCTTTTAAAGATCCATAAGTAATGCTAAATCGTTTCAAATATTCCTATCTTGTATTTTAATTATTATAAAATAAAAAGATTAATTTATTTTATCAGACAATACATTTATAGGAAAGCCAACCGACCGATGTGCCGATTATTTCATTATGGCACCACCAGTCGGCCGCTTCCTATGTCTTCTCCCTCCCAGAGCTAACGTTTAACAGAGAGAGAAACACGTCGCTTGGGGAGAAACAAAGTTAGCGGCAAGCGCTGTGATTGGCTGGTTTGACAACGTACTCAAACGAACTCAAAAGGAATATTATTTGAAAAATGAATCAAAATAAATTGTTTTTGAATGAAGATTGAAGTGATAAAATTTATTATAAATTGGAAAAAATAATTTAAAATGTATATTTATCTTATAAATGAATTCCGATGATTATTTTAATTCTGAAAGTTTATCTCTTATTTCCCAACGATCTTGATATTGAAAATAAATCATTTATTAAATTTGGAAGAGCATTGTTGATTTATAATATAAATTAAGTTAGATATTATTTCTTAATTTTTGATAGCTGAAAAAGTTTAGAAATTATATTTGAAATATCTTTTTAAAGATTGGCAACACAAAAACGAAACTTTGAATTTAAAAGTAAATAAAGATCGTTAGAAAGATAAATAATGTCATAGGCGATTTCATAATTTGAAATATTAAAATTTTAGGGGTAATTATTATTAAGTTAAAATATTTAAATTGTTTTATAAAGGGAAAAAAAATATGTTATGTTTTTATGACATAACACATACATACATACATACATACATACAGAACGGGCGGGCACATTAGCTCTCAATCTTCGATAGCCTGTGAGCTAAAAAGGAAGGGAGGAATAATGAATGATGCGCATTTGCAGGCACTGGGGAAAAGCCAACTTACAGGTCTACGCTAAGGTTGTCAGCGAGAGAGACAGGAGAAAAAAGAAAAGAAACAAAAAAACCCAAAAGCACGGCCGCGACACCGTCAGAGATGCAGACCGGTGAATAGGTGGAAAAAAACGTGAGATTTTATCTCACAATAACAAGAAGCAAATTTTCAGATGTAGCAAAAGAACAGGAGAAATTAGGGTAAAATCAAGAAAGCAGGATAATGATTAAAAATCAGGAGTCTGACAGCTAAATCGGGAGACTTGGAAAGTCTAAAAATATAGTTTATCAATATATAATGGGAAAAAATGAATGTTTAAGACAAAATTATAATTTACCTGAAGATTATCAGCATATTTAGTTGGATGAATAGGAGGATGGGCATTATCAGTCTTGTTGCCCTGCCTAGGATTAGGTCCATCTTCCAGCACTCTACGAGCAAATTCTAAAAATAAAATTTATATTACAGTTTCAGTTACAATAGCAGCGCTTTAGTTAGAAATTGAACATTAGATAAAAATATCTTACATATAAGATTAAGTACATAAACAGAAAAAAACCAATCAAAATTACACAATTTTGGTCATTTAAAAAAAAAAAAAAAGATTTGGTGCTAGGCCAGGATTAGATACAGAATGGTACTTAAATAAATCTGAAGTCATTTAAAATCTGGCATAAATGTTTAAATATTCATCTTAGTAATTTCCAAAATAATGCATTACATTGAAATCCATCCTTTAGCTGACAGAATTCCTCGGTAAAATGATGTGAAAGATTTTATATGTTTATTAGTATTACACCCTAATTGACAATATTTTTATCTTTGTGATGCTGATTCACCACCAGCCATTCCATGAAAAAAGAGACATGGGTCATGACAATTCAAACTTATTAAAATGCTTAGTGTTACATGTCATTTTAATCAGAAAACATTCAGCTATTCAACTACAGACATTATTAAGTGATATGATCTCTAAAATTAAAAATATACGCCAATAAAGTATGTTGTTGTCATTAATGATTGAAAGCACCTAATACACACATATTTGCTCAAACAATCTGATGAATTTTTTACTATCTACAGGTTTTATAGCTATAGTAATTGTAACCTTTGGACCATTTTCTTAGATTCTACAGGACATTTTTAACGTGGGTGAAAAATTAAAAAAAAAAAAAAACTTAACAATATCATTTAACTAAGTTTCAGATGTCATTCCATTACTAAAAACTGATAAACAGTATTCTTACTAATTGGCTGTTTGCATTAGACAGTAGATATTTCCCCTTCAAAACTAGTTTTGAGTGTAAATTGAATGTAAAAAAAACACCACAACATCCAAGTTAAATAATTTCATGTTTAAAACATGGTTACGCAATGACAAAATAATGGTAATGGAAAGACAAAATATGGTAATAGAATGACAAGGCAACAATATGCACTGATAGTCAAAATAATAATTATTAAAATCAAAGAGTATTAATGCCAAGTGAAGTTACATCTAGTTTAAATAAATGTTAATTCTTATGTTTTCATATATTTTACAAAAAGGAAAGATAAATGAACTTTATGTTGGACAAGATTTGATGTTGAAACATTTCCTTTTATTTCAATCAATATCATTCTCATTCAATTATTATTATATTTTACTTTTCATTATAACTGTAACCATAAATAGACACTCTGTTTAATAGACCTAACTGGTTTAAGCATTATTTGTATTATTCCAGAGTACATCGTTTACATTTTGCTCAGATGGTTTAGATTTAACTTACAAATGTAGTAAAATTGTTAATTTTATGCAAAGCTTTAATTTTATGCAAATTTTGTCCAAAACTGTTCATAGAGTTTCACAAGCCTTACCTCAAAGTCCAAGAAAATGTCTCAAACTAGTTAAAGAGACTGCAAGCAAAAATATTCCTCAAGTCAAATGTCTAGAACAGGCAAAACCAGCAACAAACAGAAAGGTAAGCCAAGAAATAGAAAATTGTGTGTCAAATTTCTACCAAAAGAATGATATATCATGGCAAACCCCAGGAAAAAAAAGATTGTGTTACACTGCGCAAAAACTGCACCAAGGAAAAAGTACAGAAACATTTCTTACTCATGATATTACGAGAAGCTTATGCTCTCTTTTTACAAGAAGAACCAAAGATAAAAATTTCACTTTCGAAGTTCTGTGAATTGAGACCACCATTTGTTTTTCTTCAAAAAGATATTCCACACAATGTATGTGTATGTTTGTACCATGAAAATGTCAGACTTTTGATTGAAAGTCTAACTGCTGTGATCAGCGATTTTCCTCAACCAGTTATAGACTTCATAGCTACTGCTGTTTGTGATCAAGAATCAGAAACATGTATGTTTTCTGAATGTGAAATTTGTCAAAATTATTTTCAAGAGAAATATATTAACATAGTTCCAGAGAACAAATGGGAGAAAATGGCAGAAAATTAATAATAAATGCACAACACTTTCATTCACAGGCTCTTTAATTCAAAGTATATATACTTAAGTGTAGTGTTGACTTAAAGCCGTTTTAGCAGGGCGCAGCGCCTGGCGGACCTTTTTATTTCTTTTTTGCATCTGGCGGCTCTTTTAAACCTTTCTGATGCGCCCGGCTGCCCTTTTTAACACTTCCTAGGCAACCCGTGGCAATTCAATTGATCCCAGGAAATATTGCAAATTTTAGAGGTCTCTAAACAAACCAGTTCAAAATATTTTTTGTGAACAAGGTATGAGTTTGCCCTTTTTTTTAGAATAGTATTGACCCTTAGTATTAACCCTTTTTGAAAAATTCCCGCCCGGCAGCCCTTTTTTCTAGAGTCAACACTATAAGAGCAAAATATGTTACTTTTTAAAGCACACATTTATCAAATGACAACAACAAAAATTCTTTGAAGTTCTAAAAGCTAATGTTTCTGAGAAGAAAGCAGTAATACAAGTAGATTTTGCTGAAAACTTCATTATAAAATTGCAGAATGAAGTTCAAAGTGCACATTGGTGCAATACACAAGTAACACTTTTTACTGCATATGTATGGCATGGAAATGGAAGAGAACAAGGCTATGTCTTTGTAAGTGATGATACCAATCATGGAAAAGTTTCTGTATATGTTTTTTTAGAGACACTAATTTCTGATTTCATCGCCGCCCATCCACAAATTGAAGAGGTAGGATTTTTTAGTGATGGTGCATCAAGCCAATTTAAGCAGCGCTATTTGTTTATATATTTGATTTTCATGTTTCAAAAACAGGATTCGAAATTAGCAGTCTTTAGTCACTACAAAATTATTCTTGGTTGTCAAATTTGGCACCTATTTTATTTTTTACATTTATTTAACGATTAGCAAAATAAAATTAGTGTACCTTTTGCTATCATGTTACGAGATTCAAATGTAGATGCAATATATGATTTTTTTTTTTTTTTTTTTTTATACAGTAAATCCAATTATAACTAATTGTGACATCTTTGACATAAAGGTTTTCGATTTGATGGTTTTAACCAAGGTTAAAATTGATTTAAATTGTCGCATGTCAAAAACTTGCCAACCCTGCTATCAACACTGGATAAAAATTTGTTTTGGATTTGCTATCGAGTTTTAATTTATAATTAAAAATGATTTATATAAGTTTTACAGTTTCTTTAATTATTATATCTTGGAGATTAAGAACTTCAATAATTTTAAATAAAAACAAGTATTTGTGTTTTTCTAAAAAGTAGCATGTAATATTACAGTAATGTCAAAAATGAATTTTGGAAATTGCAACTAAAAATTTTAATTTGGCACCTAAGATATTTACAATAGTCACCATTTGACGCCTACCTTTTATTTCTCAATTTCCATCACTGTTCAAAAACATAAAACTTTTTTGCTACAAGCCACGGTAAAGGAGTTGTAAACGGTATTGGAGGCTCAGTAAAACGCTCAGTGTGGGGTCAAATATTAGCAGGAAAACTTGTAACAAATGCTGAAGAATTTGCTGAAACTGCTGCAAAACATTGTCCACATCTTAAAGTTTATCTCCTCATCCACAATAAATGAATATGTTAAAGAGCTCACAGAAAGATGGGAAAGAATTTTTCTTCTTCCGGATCCACATAGCACACACTACTTGAAGCCTATAGATAAATATGTAATTGAATATGGAAAATATTGAGATAATCATAATAAGAATGTTGCATTAGAAACAAGCATTGACTTGCAGGACACAAATGATTATAATATTGGAGACTATATATTGATTCAGTGGTTGGGGAAAAAAATCTGTTTTCCGTTATGCTGCAGAGATAGTTTCTGTGGAAGATGACACCTATGAAGTATCATGTATGAGAAAACAGGACAGTATAGGTCTAATTTACTCATTTCTAGAAAAAGAGGATAAATGCTGGGTAGATAAGAACCAAATAACTCAGAAGTTGAAAAAGCAATCAATTACAACTGATAGGTCATGCACTTTTATACGAAACAGATTTGCATTTGTATAACTGCAGTATAATGTGTAATCAGTTTACAATGATCTATGTATTAATTTTCATAATTTTAAAATCAAAAAGACGCTTACAAACTGTATGGAACTTTTTATCATTCCGTTAACAGAGTAAGATTTTCTTTTTGCATTGCTCTATAACTATTTATTGATTTAGAAATTCGAAAACCTAAGAATATTTCATAAATAGTACCCTGTTGGTTCTGTCATTTTCGTACAAGCTTTATTATTTACCATTTGGCTGCATTTTACATTATGAGCTCATGGGGAAATACTAGAAGAGCAAGCACGTCATTCCATTACCATGAATAAAGTTAGTTATTTTTATTCTTAATCACTTAAATCATTTAATGAAAGTTAATGGTGGAGTTTAAAGTTCAGATAAAACAAAATTTCTAATTCCAATATTTTTTTATTCTAGGATTAAAACATCTACTTATTACTTAAACTGTGATTCCGTTACCCAGGAACAGCCCCATCATTCTTCATCTAGGATGCTTTGAATTAGAGTTGAGTGTAATAAGTAGAGACAGAGTATATAATAACAAAATAACAGAGAACACTTTGTACATCATAGGAACAATGAGTCATTTCTTTAATTTCTTGCATCATCATAAGTGATTATGCAAATTTATTTTGTGGTGCTGTAATATGCTCTATACATTTCATTAAATTATGGCTAATTTCATGATTGAGAGCATATTCAAGTCTTTCAATAATTGTATCTTCAGAACTAAAAAAAAAATAATAATAATAAACACATATTTAACTGCAGCGGGGCTGTTTGAATGTATCTTCACTGTTTTCTGTAAACTGCCATATATATTCTTTTTTATATATGGAATGTCCTATGTCACCATTTTCAAGGTTAAGAGGCAAAACAGTAAGTATGTCTACCTACCGAAAAGCCTTGTAACACTCAACTGTTGTATGGAAAAAAGTGTTGAATATCTCGACAAGAAATCAATTTAGTATTTTACAACTGCAGAAAAATAATAATAAACAGTCAAGTGCGAGTATTACTTGCGCACAGAGGGTTCCGTACAATACTATATGAATTGGTAAAAGTATTATTAAAAAAAAACGTTGCTAAAAGAATACTAAGACATTGTAAAAAACATACAGCCTAGGGTTGGGTATAGCTGCATATACTAGAAAAGTATAAATGGATATACCATGAAAGTTCAAAGAGATATGGAACCTAAATAATATCAAATATAGCTATTCTGTATAACTACTTTTTTAATCTTATCCTAATCTGTTTAAAATGAACTTAATTCTGTACTGACAATAAAAGTAGTGCACATTTAAACTTCATTTGGTATTTCATAAACCTAAATTCAGCGTAGTAATAATCTTTTTTTTTTTTTTTTAAGTGCATCTAAAGCAAAACCCTTGTTTAAAATTTAAATTTAGCATTACGCTAAAGGCGCTTCGAAAGGACATTGCAAAGTTGCAACGCTGCTTTGGTCCGAGCCGCGTTTTTCCATATACGTTTTTAGTTAACCTTTAAAGACACGGTAGATGTATTGAGAGAGCCACTCAATGCAAACTAATTGCGCATCTCATAGTATTTATGCAATTAATTCTCATTAAAGTAGTCTGTTTTTAACAATTTGACGTTTATTGCTTTTATACTGCTACTGGTCATTGCATTACACAAATATATCCTTAAAATTTGTTATCTAGGCTTTAAAAGCCGATGGAGCATAGAGTACGGCGTCCCTGTCATTATGTATGCCCAAACAGTCCGTGTCTTTAAGGGTTAATATCTCGGCAAATTAGCGACGATTTTTTCCGAAAATCATGATCAACAATGCTTTTATACTTATGCTGCGATAAGTACCTCCAGCGATGCTCAAGACTTTTGCTGAATGCCCGTAAATTGCAATTTGTGTGTAACGGAAAAATGCGATTTTCTCAAAAACTATGCGACCTAGGGTAATCGCTATAATTTTCCTGCAAGGTTTAAATTCACGTCTACTACCCCTAATTTTTTTTTCATAATTTTAGTTTCAGTAGATTCGGAATTAGAGGGGGTGGGGGGGGGGGGGGGAGCATATTTTTGAACTACATTTTCGACCATAACTTTGAAAATATAATACCTAAAATTAAATGAAATATATTTTTGAGTTCAGCGTTACAAAAGCTTTCACACGACACCCTACACAATATACAAAGAAAAGATTTTATTTTTTCAAGTAACTTAATTAGCCCCTCTACATTTTCCCTAAATATATTTATGAATATTTATTAATCTGTAAATATGTGGATTAATAGTCTTTATTACTTCCCCAATTTGAGCTTTCCACGTTTCATAGTTTACGAGTAAAAGGGCTGTGATAGACACAGGAGTGATCTTATAATGGTTCCGTTTTTACTTTTTAAGTACGGAACCCTAAAAAATCATCAACCGTTATCTCGATAACATGAAGAAATTGGATAAAGTATAATATAATATGTATATATATATATATATAAATGTAAAAAACAAATTGACAGCATTTCTTATTAAAACTTTTATAAACTAGAAATTATTTTTATTTAAAAAGAAGAATAAAAACTTCTTTATTCAAATACAGTCTAAATTATGTAGAAATAAATAATAAAATTTTCTCTTTACTCAAATACAGTATAATATACAGTAATACATTTAATAAAATCTTTGAAACCTAGTTTCAAATACCATAAAAGGTGCTTAAAAAATATATTTCGGTCCTTCCTGGACCATTTTCAATTTTCTACTGGTTCAGACTCGCTTTCCACTGGCCACTCTTCGGATCCCCCCTCCTCTTCTGCCCATATTCGCATCTTTTCGTAATCATTTCTCTCCAACCTTGCTCCACCAGCGCATGTTCCATGCGGTTGATCGCATTGTTCTCACTCACAATCTCCACGGCCTCTCTCTTTAAGGCATGATTAAAGTTTTCATAATTTGCCAATTTTTTAGTACGCTCAAATTCGATTTCCACCTTTTCCTCCGCATTGAGCCTTGCTAAAGCTGTTGTTAGTCTTCCTTTCTTTATGTCCTCCCTGTGCTCTTTTACTCTTTTTTCTATTCTTCGCTTCGTCACTCCAATATAACATTTTTCGTCCCCATTTTCGTTTTTTAGGTTGATTCTATATACTCCCGAAGTTTTCATATCATCTATTCGGTCTTTTTCATTTCTTATTCTCTGAAAGATATTTCTATTAGGCTTTATTGGTATATTAATGTTATATTTCATGACTTCCTTTTTAAGCACATTAGCGGCTCCTTTATCATACGGTATAGCTCTTGTAAAATTTCTTCGTGCATTTTGTGCGGGGGTTATGATTGATAGTTTTTTAATACGCTTTTTGTATAACTTGTCCACTATATAGGTTTTAAAACCAGCCGTTTTTGCTATGATCTTTATTGTCTTAATCTCTTCTCTTAATAATTCTTTATTGGAGCAAATTTCAATAGCTCAATTGACATAGGCTCTTAGGGCGGCCCATTTGTAACTTTTTGGGGTTTTACATTTTTCATTAATAATATGGTTAGCATTTGTAGGCTTTCTGTATACCGTTGTTCTAATTTCTTCATCTGTTCTTATTATTTTCACATCGAAGAAATTTAGGATTCCCCCTTCTTCCATTTCCAATGTGAACTTAATGCTGTTGTCCATCTCATTCATCTCCTTTAGAATCTCCTCCGGATTTTCTCCTCCTTTTATCACCGCGAAAACGTCGTCTACATATCTTAACCAGGTCTTGATTTTTCCGCCTTGATTGTCCAGTATTTTTGCCTCTAGATCTCGCAATTTAAATTCGGCTAAAATGCCTGATATAGGCGACCCCATGGGGAGGCCATTGGTCTGCTTGTAAAAGCGGCCATCAAATGAGAAGTAACTCTCGTTTATTACTAAGTTACTTGATCTAACATATACATCTGCCATTTGGTTTTCCCCAAATCTTTTCACTAATTTTTCATTTACTACATCTCCTTTGTATTTACCGAGGGATACAGTTCTTTCACATCGAAACTTACAAGGACATCATCTTTTTCAATACTTACTTCCCTGAACTTTTTTATAAACTCCTGTGTTGATGTTAACGCGTTTTCCGATGCTGGCAGAATTTCGCTGTATATATTTTTCATTATCTTCTCCAATTGATATGTAACCCCTTCCCTTTTATTTACTATTGGCCTCATTTTATAAGGGTTCTTGTGATCCTTTAATCTCCCAAACAACCTTGATGTTATTGAGGCCCCATTGAAGTTGAACATTGTTTTATTTAGGCCATTTCAGATCTTTTATTATGGCTTTTGTTTTTTCAATAAGCGCTGGGTTAGAGTCTCTTTTTAATTCCGTTACTTTCATTCCCTCAATTGTCTCTAGCATTTTCTTTACGTAATCCTTTCTTGGCATCATTACTATTTTTCCTGTCTTGTCTGTCTTAAGAAAAGTGATATCTTCCCTCTTTTTAAGTTTATTCAGTTCCTTTCTATCTTCACTATCTGTTCCATTCTCTTTGATTTTCTTTGAGATAATACCTTGAATTTTTCCCCTCATTATATTCTGTTCAAGTTTAGGCATCTTTTCGATAATTTCCTCCATTTTAGGTATCGTGACCTTCAAGTTAATGTCATCATCTAAAATGTACTTCGGTCCCTTCTTTAGCAGACTGTCTTGGTAATTATTAAGTTTTTCTTCCGTAAGATTCAAATACTGAAATTCCTTGTCATCGTTTCTTATTAGAGTTTGCTTTCTTTTCAGCCAGAATTTTAACTTTCTGCTTTGGGCCTGCTCATGTCTTTCTTTTTCATATGCCGCTATGCTCTTAAGCTTATTACTATACTCCTTCATTTTCTCCTCTGTAAATACACTTTCCACTTTTGCTTTTAATCGCTTCACCTGCTCTTTAAGGTATGCTATTTTGGCAAATTTTCTTCTGATAATTTTATTCAAAATCAATCTCTCAAATTTTATCGTATCTGCATAGAACTCTTTTTTCAGGGTTTTATTTCCTATCCTTATAAATTTAGGTATTATTTTAAAGTGCTTGCACTCTTGCAGAAAGTTTTTATGCCTTATTTCGCGCTCATATTTTAGGTGCGATTTTTTCCACAGTTTATACTCCATCTTCAAGTGCTTACAATACCCCTTGTTTTTCCATCGGAAAAAAAAAAAAAAAAAAAAAAAAAAAATCCCAATGGCAAATTTTATAAACACTGTTTATTTATATCCATCGATTCAAGCACGAAAAGGTCACAATACAGAGTTTTCCTTGCTCTTGAGTTTAGGGGGAGGGGGGGGTGGGGGGGAAGACAGTGAAGTACTTTGCTATTAACAGCTTATAGGTTTTATGCAAAGGGTTCCGTAAGGATATATTTTCTAACATACTGTACTAAAGATATAAATTTACCGTTGTTAAACAAAATCTTTCAGAGGTAAATACCAGAATTTGATATATGGTCATAAAGTGCCGAGTAAAAGAATGTTTATGTTACAAATTATGTTACAATGTCAATGTACAAGTAAACAATCTTTTTAAAAATTTATCGTAGTTAAATAAGTATATGAATTTCTTATATTTAAATAAGCATTTCAAATAGGCACATTTTATATTTAATAAAATGAAAGTTCTCACTGTATTGTACAAATGTATTTATGATTTTAAAAAATCATACTAGTTGCCTGTGGTATGTAAAATTGTGACTTTTAGTGGTTCATGAGTTCTGAAAGTTTGTCAACTGCTAATCTAGAAGATCCTTAGAATTATAGTGACACATAATTTATTGAAATTGATTCATTCACTGCAGATTTCATTGTAACATTTAAATATACAGGATGCCCTTTCTTATCGTCAACCCACATCTAATTCCTAAACCATTGGTTTTAAAGGTACAGTTCCAGTTGCAAAAATGTTTCAAATATTGTTCTTCATCATGTGAAAGTCTATTTGTCAAAATAGTTATTTTTCTAAAAGTTTAAATTTTATTCCATTACTGTAAAAATTCCAATTTTTCATGACTTAACCATACCGAATTTTGAAACTTTTAATTTTATGAATTTTCAGCTTTTCTGGCATTAAAAGCATGTTTTACCTTTTTCAGTGCCAGAAAATGGCAAAAATTTGTAAAATTCAAAGTATTTATAACTCGGTATGTTTTGTTCATAGAAGAATGTAATTACCTGTTACAGCATGAAGAATTTCTTTTTCATATAGTTTATAGGATCCAGTGAATCATACAAACTTCAATTTCGTATTTTTTTAAAAATTTTATTTATTTATTTTAACTAATTGGCATAAATGGACTTTCATATGATGGCAAACGTTTAAAACACTTTTTGAATTGGAACTATGCCTCAGCTATGAATCAGCTATTGATTAATGATATGAAGAGACACCCTGTATACATAAACAGACTGATAAACACTTAAACCTTTTTAACATGGCACAGATGGGTAATGACAAAAGATCACATTTATTATTTTTAAGCTACACATGCAAAATTAACGACTTTCAATTATTTCTTTAGAAAGTAATATATCAGCACAACTATTAATTCCCTAATAAATTATTTGTAACTTTAATGGATAACATAATAAAAAAATATATAATAAGGCCTATTAACCACCCATAAGAATTTTTATTTACAGTAAGACTTCTCACCTCCCCAATTAGGAGCTTGGCATTGCATTTCAACCAAGGATGACAGATCTAATTCTTTTGGGAAAATGTTAGTTTCAGTCCTGGGATAACTAATAATTCCTCTTGTATACAGCTTTTCAGCTATATTCATAGCTTCTTTAGCGTTTATACGAAGTTTTCTTGAGGCAAGTTTTTCAAATTCCTAATATTTTAAATAGACAAAAAAATTCAAATATGGATAACATTCAAACTTTTGGTAACAATTAAGAGTGAATTGTAATGCTAAAAATAATTAATTTGGGAATAAAACTTTTATATATATCTTAACAAATAAATTCAATCTTGTGTGACTCGAATTCACATAGATATTTTTAAATAATGCATAACAATTTAAAAGTAAAAAAATAATATTCTCAGAATGTCTACTTACAACAGTGTCTAATGGATGAGGACGCCACTTGTTTTTATTACGGCTCTTGATATCAACAACACGAGCTGTTGGCTCCTAAAATTTAAAAAAAAAAAAAAATTAGAAAAAGGAAATTTAATAGCATTAAATTTATCAGAAGTAGAATGCTTACTTCAAGGCACTTGTGATAGAGAACTAAACATGCAGTATGAAGAAACAAACGCCCTCGTTTCCAACTGAATTCTGTCAAAATCTTGTCTTTTGTATGGGATACTAAAATTTAGAAATATAATATCATGTTTATCCAGATTTAATAAACAAAAAAGCTTAATTGATTAAAAAATGTCTCAAAAAAAAAATATCATAATCACTGTTGATGTTAGCAGCATCTTGATTTTCTTTGGAAATCTATATATATGCAAAAGAAAGTCTGAATTTTGTATTAATCAACGCACAGCCCAAACTACTGAACCTAAATTCTTGAAATTGAGGGTAAAAATTCTTCTTATGACATAGAGTGCCGCTAAGAGAGGACTTTCTAAAATTCCACCCCTAAGGGGGGTAATTCCTTAAAAATCTGATTTTATAGCTATTTTTCAACTGATAACACATTTTAGCGTATTTTTGTATGCTGAATCGAATGGCACTAACTGAATTCCTTTAAGTCCAATAGTTTGAAAGATATTTCATATTTTTTTCATTTGGTGATGTCTTTGGCACCAAAACCTTAAATTTTCAAATGATAATTTCTAAAAATACATTCGTTACTATAGCAACGGAAAAATTTAAATTGAGTAATTTTGTTAATCAATTCTTTTGGTTAAATAATCAAAACAGCTATATGAGTTAGAAAAAAATTACAAACGCCTTTAAAACTAAAATTTTAAAAAATTGGTACTTTTTTGTTATATGAGCACGATGCCAAATTGTATGTTATTATGCCATTTATTTCAACCCAAACCACGCAAGAGATTTTTATTGCAAACCGTACCAAACATTAAAATTTGCTATTTATTGAATGTGAGGGTTTTTTTTTTTTTTTTTGTAGTATTATTTAATCATAGCAGCGCAAAACATCTTAATTTGTTATTTTTCAAATAGAAAATATTTATTATTAAATTATAACTTACATTTATTACTGATACTGACATGGATTTTACCATTTGGCAGTCACTTGATGATGAGGAAGCTGTATAAAAATTATTACAGAACTTAGGAGTTATACATATAAAAGATTTTTATTAAAAAAACCATGAACGTCTTCATTCCAAAAATTAAATGTTTACTGCATGTGTATTACGTACACCACACTGCAATACTAAGAGACATTTACAATTTCAGACCTGCAGTTTAAATTGACTTTATTTTATTACTTTATTGTAAAATATTTATTTGTTATTTTATTATTTGTATTGATATAAAAAAATAGTTGGTGAAAGTCTGTAATTTTCAAATGTTATATATTTTAAATGCTCATTTTTGTATCAACAATTTTTTTTTTTTTTTTTTTTTTTTCAAATGTTTCATTTCATTTTGCGCTAAATGTTATGCTTGACGACAATGGTGTTGGTATAACTGGAAAATACCAAAACAGTTACTGATTTTATTTAAAATTCAAAGAAAAAAGGTTTAATAAGAAATAAATATTCTAAAACGGAAATATTTAATTTAAATGTGAAAGCAATGTTTGTACTATTTAAAAAAATTTTTCATTTTCAAAGATTTAAATTGAAAAAATATTTTGCAATTTGTCATTTGCTCCTGGAAAAAAAGAAAAATGGATACATTTAGGTTAGACGTGCACAAAACTCGCCAATAGAATTTTTTAAATCACAAATACCAGCACATACATTTTTACTCATCACCATCTACTATATATATAAAATGCAAATTCTTATTTCATTCCGACTGACTATAACTCAGGTTCTACTAGGGTGAAAAAAAAATCTGATTTTTTTTCATTTAAATCAGATTTTTTTAATTTAAATCGTATTTTTATGATTTTTTTTCCCAGTGTTCAAATACTGAATAGCTACCAAGAGTTTTAGGTTTCCAAAACAATTGAACCTCTAATTGCTAACATAATCCATGCTTATACACTAATAAAATTATAATTATTAGTTAGTAATTACAGAAATTACAAAAACTGCAAATGAATAGTTTTATTAGTTAGTAGCACACAATAACGTTACATACATTACTATTTTGTAATGATTATGTAAAACCAGGGTTGGTAATAAACCCGTTTTTTTTTTTTGGTTTAAACCAGGTTTTTTTGGTTTAAACCGGGTTTTTTTAGATACATTTTCCTATTGCATATATATACATATTTATTGAAAAAAAAATAAACATTGTTGGATATATAAGTAATATAACTTCATTTAAAAATAATTTAAATTAAATAATTACAATCAATTATGTAGAAAATTGAAATCATTTAAAATTTAAACATTTTTAGTAAAAGCTATGTCTTATGATCCATTAATAAAAGGCTGTACATAGGGAAACTTTGATGCTTTGAAAATCTTAATAAACAATCTTTTGATTACTACTACTATAAATAATATATGGTGTAGTTTTTCATAAATATAATATACTTTCCCATGGCTATTTAAAATAATTTCTTTGAAAAATTTGCAATCTGAAATATCTAATTTTTCTATTAGAACACTACAAGAACAATTATTATCTTTTATTGAAAGTAAAGCTTTTTATAAAGAATTCCTGGAATGATTTGAATTTAGCAGTAGAGTCTTTACATGTTTCAAGAAGTATTGTGTATTGTCTTTGACACTTCTTCTCTAAAACTGCCAGGTAAAAAAAAAAGGCGACAGTAAAATAAACAGAACAGAAATACCTATTTACCAGTTTTTTAGACTACTGAAAACATTTATCTTAAAATGGAAGACAGATTTATAAAAGTTGTCATGCACTAAAACATTTAAACAACCATCAGACTTAATACACAGGCTTTCTTTCTAAGTATGTTATAATACGAATTACTTTTAAATGTCTAAACTAAAAATTAATAATATATCTTTTTAGGCATTTTTATGAGACATTTTTCTAATTATGTCTCAAGCGAGCCTTATGTCGATTTTCCCCCTTTTTTTGTCAGATCTAAATAGTGGATTTGATTATGCAACAGACGATTTAAATATCTTATTGCATAGTTTAGCTAGAAGTAAACAGGTGCTTCGCTAGCACCCAATTTTTCAACGTTCTCTTATTCGACTTCATATCTTGAATTTCTTTTTCATTCTTAAGGCTGTTCTCAAGTCCGAAAGGGCAACTTTATGACATAAGTTTTAATTTATTTTTGTTCGGAAATGTATGAAACTAGCAGATGCTGTTGTTCAGAAACTATGTAACCAAACTGTGTTTTCCATTTTTTTTTTTTTTCAAACCAATAGATCTTTCATAAAATACTGTCAAAGTGGGTGTTTTGAGCCGAATTTCCACGCGAAAGAATAATCACTCAAGGAAGGTTAAAAACATTTGTCATCTGATCAAAATTGCTTATAACTCAATAGGTAATTTATTTATCAAAAATGGAAAACACAGTTCGATTCCTAATCGCTTCCATAGTCAGGCCTTCCAATTTTATATCTTTCTGTTAAAAAAGAATTTGTAAATTTGTCACAGCATTTTTCGCTTGTTGAGTAGAGCAGTTGAGAACAGCCTTAAAAGATAATCTCCCCAATCAAGAAAATTTTCTTATACAGCTTGATTGAAATCTTAATGGTCATTTTATGTTATTAATTGTAAATAATCTGCATTTTCTCAAAGGAAAATATTTTATTCAAAATATTGAATATTTTTAATCTATTTTATCTTTGCTAAATTCAAATGTTTTAAATTTTATCTTTAGAGCTTCAGATATGTTCATTAACACATGCAATTTGCATTCTACATGCATACAAATATAACCTAGACTCACTATGTCTCACAGTGACATAGTGAGGGATAAGATGTTAAAAGTAGAAATTATTTATATCCAATAATTTGGAGCACTTAAATTACAAAAAAGAGAAAATATTATATTAAATTTGTTCTAAAAAACCAGTTGTTTAACCAATTGATTTAAACTGTTCTTACCCTGCTGGTAACAGAATAAAATCATAATGCAAAACCCCAATCCCAGTGAAGGAATGCAAGAAAAACAAAGGCTTACTAAACTAGGGATGCACCGAATAGTGATTTTGGCCGAATACCGAATATTCGGTTAGCCGGATAGTGATTGCTAGGCCGAATAGTAACTATTCGGCCGAATACCGAATATTCGGCTTGTCGAATACTTTTATATTTCAAAGTTTAAAGGCATTAAAATGTTAAATTTTAAAACAATTTCACATAATATTTAAAACAGAAAATTTTATTCTAATAAACAAGAGCTTTTTTCGAGTAAACTTTATGCTGAAAAAAAATCTGCTTTGAGTTATTTAAGAAGAGGATAGTTATAAAAATTTTTAAATTAATAAAATTTTAAATTTCATGGCTTCTTCTGAGAATTAAAACAAATGAATAAAATTTTCTTAAATTCTAAAAGAAACATTTTAAAATCAAAGAGAAATTGTGAAAAAATTGGAAGAAAAATTGTACAGGATCCTATATTATTTGTTTGTCAAGAAGAGACTAAAGTAAAAATAAATAAATAATACAATCTATTCAAATTTTATATGATGGCAACTCAGCAAGAATAACTGTTCTACTCCCTTTAATTAAGCAAGGAAGTTTTTAAATGCATCCTAGATCGGTGTCTGGAGTGGGCAATCATTTTCAGAAGTTGTAAACATTGTTCTTAAAATCTTAGAAAGAAACAGATTATTTACTGGACAATGTTCAGGAACTTGCATTTTCACATAATTAATTCCTATGAAAATCCTCGTGATTGGTTAATTTTCTTAAATAATACTTAACAAACAGCAAATAAATAATGTAAAAGCACTATATTTTATTTAAATATGATTCTGTTTCTAATTATTCTGAATATCTTTATAAGTTGATTATTAAACATAGAAGTTGTATTAGGCTTTTAAAAATATGTTTTAAAAGTTTTTTTTAAGTATTCGGTTCGGTTGAATATTTTGATATTCGGTATGCCGAATAGTTTGCTATTCGGCCAATCCGAATACTCGGCATACCGAATAGTTTTATATTCGGCCAAGCCGAATATTCGGTAACAAGGCCGAATACCGAATACATACCGAATATTCAGTGCATCCCTATACTAAACCAAATACCTATACAGCAAAGAAACTTCACAGCCAACCAATCAATCATTAGCATACAGAACAAAGAATAACCAATGGAGAGAATTACTTTTGATTATGTCATCGTTGAGGCATAATGTAATCCTTAGTAAATCTTAACTAATCAAGCAATCTACGTAGTAAAAGTGTATTTTTAGCTCAAATCTGCCATTTTGGCTATTTTTAAAAATAAAAGGTTTAAAAAAAGAAGAAAGGAAACTAACTACTTGTTTTATTTTTTTTTTGCTAGTCGGCCATGTAGATTTAAAGCTTATAAGAAAAGTTTGATTGAGTAAAAATCTTTGTCACTTTACAAATTTATTAATTCATCATTTTTCTAAAGCTTTGCTTGTAGCTTCTGCGTAACTTGTATTTTGCATTTTTCAATAATGAGTAAAATAAATGAAAACATTAGGGAAAAAGAGAAAAAAACCAGCATGGTTTAAAAAAAAAAAAACAATTTGTTTAAACCAGCGTGGTTTAAACCAAACAACGCTGTGTAAAACTATATTAAACGCTAGTGATATTTACATTTACTAAAATTATTAATAACTGTATTTAATATTAACTTGTTAACACTACTTAAAATTAATAAATATTAAACAAATAACTCTAATTAGGAACATAATAAATTTTTATGCTTTAATTTAATTACTAAAATGATAATTAATAATTTAGTATTCATTCTAGAATGAAAAAGGGGCAGGATGCTAGTTCCAAAAAGGGCACTATTTCTTGAGGAAATATATTAGTAATGTGCTTAGTAACGATATAAGACAAAATATATATAATTTTTTAGTATGATAAAGTGTCATTAGTTTTTAATAATTTTATGCATTACAAATTAAAAAATATAATTAAATAACATTATTTTTAATAATACCCTGTTTTGTTTTTGTTTTTTTTTAAGAAAAAAAGTTCCTTCAATTTTGCAAGGTTTTGGGTATATGGATTTAAAAATACTGTGGAGTGGGGAAGTTTTTTTTAAAGAAATCTCTGGCTACAACTACTGGTGAATTTCACTATTTTTTAAAAAGGCTGGGTGTATTTTGCCGGGGCAGGGTGTAGTATCCTTTAAAAAAAAAATCCTAGAGGAAACAGTAAGTAATTACAGAATTAATAAAAATTACAAATAAGTAATTTCATTAGTTAATAACACAAATAATACACAGAATAAATATAAGAATAGCCATTTATATCTGAAATCCTCAAAATATTAAGTAACAGCATTATTATCTCTCAGTGGGGATAACAGGGTTCATACTCTTTTTGAATTACAAAATTCCCTGACTTTTCCAGGTTTTCCAGGTCATATTTCTTAAAATTCCCTGACCACAATTCACGACATTTTTTTTAGAAATATGAATTTCAATTTTACATTTTAATGATTAAATTTGTACAGCATAAGAGGTACATTAATAAGAATAAAATGTAAACTTACCTCTGAAAGTGAAAATAACTTATAATAATTAAAAAAAGAAAGAAAAAAAACACTAAAATACAACTCAGAAGGATTCAAAGTAACTTTTTACTTCTATAACAAAATTTACATTATGCATATTAAAAATTCAAATTTTTCTGGACAGTTCTGCAATCATATTGTTTATATGTACTGTTTCAGAAGCAGTTTGTTGTGTCAGTTTAATTTTTTTTTCTTTTAACAGTTTAATTTCTGCTACAGCTTTTCTTTTTTCTGTTTCTTTTTTGCTTGCTTCATGATTTTCTTTTTTTTTTTTTTTTTCATTTAAATAGTCATGGTATCTCATTCTAGCCACCTTAACATGGCTCAACATTTCTTTACTAATATCTACTTTTTCAACTCCACCAGCTGCTTTAACAGCATCATAAACAATCCTAAGGGCACACACAGATCTTTCTGCTAAGTTCTCTATTAATACATCTTTGTTAATTGAAAAACCGCTTTCCACAGATGCATTCCCATTTGAAAGAACTAAAACAATTTTTAAAACTTTCCATAAATCCTTAAAGCTATCTTCAGGAATAATGTTGCAATAAAATGCATCTAAACTTTCATTTTCATAAGAATACTTTTCAAAATATTCTTTTTTCTCAGCTTTTGTGTCAAAGCAAAGCTTACTAAATTGTTGTTTAGCTCTGTCTGCTTCAGCAGATGTCACATGCTGCTTTGTGTATAAAACTTCTAATAATTTACTCATTCTCAGTTCTGAAGTATTGGAATTGGATAGAATTAGCTTAGGATCTAAACATGAGATATATCTAAGTAAAGAATATGTCAGCGGAGAACGTTCAAATATTTTTGATGTTATTGCTTTAAAAAAATTTTGGCAATCAAGCCGGAATCGTTTTTTTTTTCATTTTCTGTGGCACCACATTTTGCAAGAAGACCTGATGCAGCTACTCCTACATCAAGAGCCTGAAGACTGCATAAATTGTCTTTATCATTGATATCTACTTTCATACACTTCTGGGCAGTGTCTGCTAATCTCATAACATCAGATTTAATGAATCTTTTCATAAGTTGGTAAATTATAAAATGCAAGTCTTGATGCATAAATGGGCAAAGTGGATCACTAGATTGGTATTTTTTAAGAAATGGTTGCAAAAGTGTAGCAATGGATGAATAAAAGGCCATCTGTGGCAAGATCAATTTATTATTGCACGCTTCCTGTAATACTTCAACAGTTTGTGTTTTAGGAAGTGTCGATTGCTGAACATACGTTTTTACAAAATTGAGAACTTCAATAGCTCTTTCAGCAACAGCTGCATTTTCTACCCACCGTACTTCACAAAACTTTCGAGGAAATTTGTTGCTGCCTGTAATTTCAATATAATCTGCTCGTCTTGCAGGTGAATTTTTAAATAATTGATACATAGCTCTGAACACAGTATTTAAAGACCAATTTGCAGCTTTGTGGCCCGTACGAAATGCCCCGTGAACTACATGCAACCCACAAGTCCCTATATCCAGAACTTCACATAAATGTTCAGTGGCAAGTTCATCTGTCAATAGTCTGGTCATTTTGACATTTACATTGGGGCCATCCATTGACAACTGTAATAGTTTGCTAAGGTCAAGGCCTTCAGTTCCTTCATGAAGTTTAGCTATTAAATCTAGTGCTGTGGAATGGCCAAGGAAAAGAGTATCCAGATATCGAGTTTTTATTCTTTTAAAGGATTCTGACCAATACCTAATTACAATATCCATCTGACCTTTTTGAACTACTTTATTTAAAGCTTCGTCGAAGCAAATAACAAACTTTGAATTCCCCATGTCCCTTCTTAAATGTCCAGAGAAATATGGTGATAAGCCAAAACAAATCATGTAAGACATTTTTGAACTACTACAAGTAAC
The DNA here is from genome assembly GCA_963932465.1 of Maratus speciosus. Classification (NCBI taxonomy): domain Eukaryota; kingdom Metazoa; phylum Arthropoda; class Arachnida; order Araneae; family Salticidae; genus Maratus; species Maratus speciosus. The sequence continues at coordinate 120,802,790 of OZ010788.1, read as the reverse complement.
TGCTTGTCCTATTTTACTGTCTGGAAACATTGCTTTGAACAAACTGGAAGCATCATGAAAGGAATTATACGAACTATGGGACATGACAAGTTTCATGGCCCAGAGAATTTCAGCTCTTAAAACAGCTTCTTTTGAAACATGATTCTCTAAAGAAAGTTTATTACTACAATAAGGTTTAACATATGTTGCAGTAGAAGTATCATTCGTTTCTGCTATGATTTTTTCTTCAGATATGGACTTTTTATTTTCATTAATTGTATTTTCTTTCGTAGATTTATCAGTCTGAAATACTTTTTCCAATGGCAAAGAACCCTTAGCAGAATTTGTGTTTCTCTGATGTTTATAACCTTCCTCATGGCTGGTAATGGCTGTTCTACCCATATTACTGAATTGAAATTATCTTCGACAAATAGAACAATGGGCAGAGAATGGATCACTCTTTACTTCTTTTAACCAAGAGCACCATTCTGGATTTATTTCCTTGTCTGTCCACTCTGGATTAAATAATGTTCTTTTCTTAGACATATTATATATACTTTTACCTAAAAGAAGAAAATACACAATTATACTGCAATCATTTTTAAAAAACTGATTTTGTATCATTTTTAAAAAACTGATTTTGTATATTTATTACATTCTATCAAAAGTAGCTCCAAAACAATTAATGCAAAAGGGAAAAAAATCTGAATCTATTCTAGTTTTAATTTATAAAATCTTAATTTAGGGTTAGGTGGGGCAAAATAAATTATAATAACAGTACTTTTTTTATTTATACTATGTTGCCAGATTTCTTTTTAATGCTAGATATTAAATTACATATTTCTTTAATTAAATAAATAACTGCACATGAACCTGCTTAAAAATGCTCTTTAGAATGCTGAAAATATTAAACAACAGATTTAAGAGAAGAAATTTTATCATTTCAAAAAAGTGTTGCCAATCAAGAAATTTGAATAAAAAAAAAAGTAACCCACTGGCAACACTACCCCAGACTTGTATAAAACCAAAAACTTTCTGCAGAAATAAATATTTGGTCAAAAACTTTCTGCAAATTAATGTTAAAAAATTACGTATATTATTTTTACGTTATGAATTAATAACAGTGGTTTAAAATAATTACCATAAAAAATTAAAAACTAATTAATATTAATTAGAGAATAATTATTCTGGTTAAACAAGGAAAAAAAACAAACAAAGGAAATTTTGTGAAAGGAGTAAACTCCCGGCACTAAGTGTTTTTTTTTTTCCTGCACCTCTTTGAAGAAATTAGAGGGGGTTTTTTGCGATCTGTTGACGATTTTTGCCATTTTTCCGCGATTCTTTGATGAAATTTGCCGTTTTTTCACGATCCTTTTACGAAATTTGCCAATTTTCATGTTTTTTTGATGAAATTCGCATTTTCCTGCGCTCCTTTGACAAAATTAGCAATTTTTCTTCAAACGATGGACGAAATTGATTTTTTTTCGGCGATCATTCGTCAAATTTTGCGATAAATTTTATGCCTGAATTTTAAGATTTATGACCGATTTTTTTAATTTTCGGAAATGATCACCTTAATTTTTCGGAATTTTCAGACCAGAGGCTTGCCGACAGATTTTCGATCGCGGAAAACATGTTCAAATTCTAAGTGATGTTTCGAATTTTTTTTCCAAAAGGTTAAAAATTAAATTTTTTTACAATGGATTTTAACGTTTGAAACAGAAAAATACGAAATTTAAAAATATGTAGTTAGTTTTCCCATATTTCTAAAAGTTACGCCAATGAGAAGTCATAAAAATGATCCAAAAGAAACTTATGTGCGACGATTGCGTACATTCAATTCTTATCTTTCATAGGAGCGTCTCAGAGGGAGTAGGCTCAGAGTTTCGCAGGGAGAGCGCGTATTTCGTGCTTTTTAGGTTCTGACTTTTAATTATCTCGGTTAACAAAAAAAAAAAAAAAAAAAAAAAAAAAAAAAAAAATTAATATCAGGGTAGGCTTTGGTCTATTCTTATACACATTTTCGGATCTCTACAGGCGGTAGATTTCGATAGTTGCTTTTAATCCCTGTAAAAGTCCTCTCCGATTACTTTACGATTTTTTGCCATGTTTGGGGGGGGGGGGGGAAGAATTAATTGGATATAACGGTACCTTGAGATGTATGAGAAAAAGTTTAAAATATTCAAAATATCGATTTATAAAACATGTTAACTCTTCAATAAAATATGGAAAAAAAAAACTGCAAATTTTTCTTAAAATTTTTAGGATCGTTTAGCGTTCCGGATAATATATCCTGTACAGAGTTGGGCAAAATACATCGAAAAACCATTTTCGATACAAAATACAAAATACATTGTTTTTTCAACTTACAATACAAAATACAAAATACTTTCCAAATTTCAAAAATTCAAAATACAAAATACATGTATTTTGAAAATACATTTAAAATACAAAATACATTTAAAAAAAATAAAAACGATTGTGCATTAAATTGCTCTAGTCAAATGCAAAGCTGTTTTGCAAAACTGATTAAATTTTTAGAAATTATAAATTTCCAAATAAAGAAGCAAAATTAATTAAAACTCAACGAAAGATAACAAAAACAAAACTGAAAGATTAGAGAAACAATGTGCTTAAAAGTGTTTGTAAGTTGCAAGAATAACTAATAATGAATAAACTACCCTTTAAAGATAGTTACTCAGTAGAAATAACTGTATGAATTGATTGTGGTAGAGGTTTGCACGGGCCCAGGCTTTGCCTGAGGTCCGTATTCGACCCGGACCGCGGTGGCAAAATGAAGGCGAATTTTCAAACGAGCCGGACCGGGCCGGCAGATTTAGAAAAGAATTTTCAACGGACCAGGCCGAGAAACAAGATTGACGGGCCGGGCCGATAAAATATGAGTAATTTTCAATGAATGCGACTTTCGCGATAATAAGTAATAAGTATAAATGTGCGTCACAAGCCGATGCTAGTTTGACAGTATCAAGACAGAAATGTAGCATGTCCAGCGTAGAAATCAGCATCGGACAGTTACATCGTTTCTGAGCCATGGCTTAATTTTTTCAGCAGACTCGGGCCGGGCCAAGATCAGGCTTGCATTTTTTCTACATAGTCGAGCAGGGCCGGAACTGGACTTTATTGTTCTCAGAATGTGTTGTGTAGGAAAGGCAATTTGTTTTGTAAAATATTAATAGCGATAATGAATTTCTCTTATCGGAATCTTTGGAAATATACCTCAAGGTGGTTCTCAAATGCACTGCTCAACAATGAAAAATTTCCTGACACATTTTCTGACTAATTTTTTACTGTAAAAGCTTAAAATTGACAGATCTGACCATTGAAGGGATTTGGAATCGAATAGCATTCCCCCCGTTTTTTTTTTAATAAATAAATTACTCACCTAGATATAAGAGATTCTTGTCACGCGTGACTGCAGGTTTTTCTCCCTTCCCGTGCTATCGCTTCCGGAAATTCGATTCAAAACTTTAACTTTGATAGTATTTTCTCAAAGCTATATTGCCTTTATCAAAAAATGATAACGTTATTCGATTACATAGTTTCTGAATAAGAACACCTGCCAATCTTATGCGTTTCGGAAGAGAAATGAATTCAGAAATGTATCAGAAAGCTTCTTTGGATTTCAGAAAAGCTTTATTAAATGGCAGAAAAAAAGTTTCACAAATCTGCTTTTTATTACACGCCTTCAAAAATTATCCTGTTTTTAATCCTCCTTTTTTCTTTTATTCTAAACTACATTAATTTTTTAATGAATTTTTATTTGAATGTTGTAACGTCTAAGAATCTAAGTAATCATTGATGTCACTATTGTGTATTTTCTGTCTTGCAAATACATAGTAATTTTAAAATATACTGTAAAATTAGCCCATAAATATGTATGCAATATTCTTTAAAAGAATATTTATTGTATGTTTAGAAAGATCTGATTTTTTTTGTAGAAATTGAGCCAGGTCTCATTTAATTGATTTTTCGACGGGCCAGGCCTGTTTTCATTGATTTTTGTACGAGCCGGGCCGTGAACTGTGAAAATATAAATGGGCCGGAGCAAAATTGTTTTTGTGTGGGTCGGGCCAGACCCGGTCCTGGAAATTCCGACCCGTGCAGACCTCTAGATTGTGGATCCGATAAGGAATCTCTTTCACAGGCATAGGATAGCACTGCCCGCTACTGAGTGTTCTAAGCCAAAATTGAGACAGTATTGATTTTCAGAAAAAGCATAAAAAGTTTGGTGCAATTCTATTCAATAGGTGCAGAGATATAAAAATCTCGAAAATCCTAAAAAACATAGCACAGAAAAAAATCATCTGTAGTACGATATACACCAAAATGTCATCCATGTAACTGAATATGATGAAGTTTGATGAAATTCCGTGCATTAGTTCTTGAGATATAAGCTTCAGATTTTTTTAAAAATCAGCATTACAAACCAGAAGATTTATTTTAAAAAAGTACCTTTAATCTACGTGGTACTTATTTTATTTAAATTTGATTTACAAATATGATCATTTTGACGTGGAAGAAAACAAACAAACAAACAAAAAACGAGAATTTTACGTACATGTTACGGTAATCATAAAAACCCAGCATAACAACGCCACCTCTTTAGCGATGCCCCTCAAGTTTATCAGCATTAATTTATTTGAAGATCTCAATTAATATGAAATTGGATTAAATTTTGTCCATTAGTTTTTTGGATATAGTTATCGCGGAAATCATGAAAAACCCAGCATAGCAGCATCGCCTGTTGAGCAATATACACTAAAAGTTAATCAGCAAGTATTTCTGTTCAGGCCTATATGCAATTAAAGGAAATTCTGTATATTGGTTCTTACAATATGGCTGTCATGAAATAAAATAATTAAGCATAGCAGTGCCACCTGTTGGGCGTTATAAACCCAAAGCTAAGTTATACCTAGGTCTATCTTAATCTGAAGTTTGATTATTATTATTAAACTCCATGCATTAGTTCTTGAGATTGAAGGGCCACAAAAATTGTGTCTCACACAGACTAACAGATATACACACATTTTTCAAAAATAGTTAAATCGCGTTCAAGACATCCCGAAACGTGTAAATCAAGCAAAAAACGAAAGTCGAAAATTTTCTCGATTCCAATACTTCCTTCATATTTATTAGAAGAATGTAAAAACAAATTAGTCTAGTATCAGTCTTTCTTAGTATATGTCTACAAAAGAACATATTTTATAATAATCTTATATATACAATGACACCGAATAAATTGTTTAAAAGTTTTTAAATGTATTTTTTTCTTTTTTATATAATGCGCGTGTGTTTACTAAGAGCTCCCATCTACGCAAGATTTTTTAGGCCCTCCACTAATAAAATATTTGGGGCACAACTTTTCGATTATGGTGCATTTTAAAAATAATGCATACGAAATTTGAAATATGTATTACTGAATGCAAAAATATAAATGAAAAAATTAGATAATTTTTAACACAAGTTGAATTATTATTATTAACAAAAGCACGAATTCTTCGTATAAAGTAGTTTTAAAATTAAAACACTCGGGTAAAATATCAAACCATATATAAGCGCAAAGAAATAGGAAATCATTTGCACTTACTATGAAAGTCTTGAAACTTTTAATATAGAGCAGAAAAAATATGAAAGCTCGTACATTCGTAAAAAGAAAACACTTATAAAATATTCATAAAAAGTAGGAATAATTCGAATGCAAAATTTGCAAAGTCATAAATTTAATTTTTTCATAGTCAAATCGTTCCTTTAAGAGTTAATTTTAGCAATTTTCTTGCGGTTACTGTCTAACAAAATTTATATTAATGAATGAAACATGTGCATTTATAAGGAAGCCTTTACGATATTTTTTAAATAAATCTACTAGACCAGAAAAAAAAAATGAGCTCTTTATATGTGTGGTCAATGAGCAACTGTCGGTAACAGAGCGCTGCACCTGCGCAACTCTGAAAGATCCTTCCGGTCTATCACAATACATGTTTTTTTTTTTTCTTGTAATTCCCACAGCAATATTAAGATATATAAAAGTTGTTTTTGTAACTAATTAGCAAGAATACATTTGCTGTATCAAAACAGCATATTCATCAACCTCCTTGTCTCAGCAATAGTCGAAAAGTGTGTTTATATTAACTTCCAGAACAGAATTTGAAAACTAATCAAAACAGATAGTCGTGTATTTCCTTTTAATGAATCGCAGCTTTTCTCTATGCGGTTTAAACATGGCAGTTTGAAATTTGGAAAAAATGTATTTTGAGTATTTTCAAAATACAAAATACATTTTAAAACCATCAGAAAATACATTACAAAAATACTTTGATCTTATCGGCACAAAATACAAGATACAAATGTATTTTGAAAATGTATTTCAAATACATGTATTTTCGATACTGCCCAACTCTGATCCTGTACTATATATTAAAAATATATTTAAATCTAAATTTTTGAAAAATGACACACATACGAGTGAAGAATAATAGATGAGTTCATGCGAAATATTTGCATTACGTTAGCTTTAGAATAGTGCAACCAAATTAAATTTTTCCAGGATTCACCTTTTTTATTTTTTTACTAGCAAAGTTGTATATAATAATGTGATAAAAGGGGATAAAAACATATCTTCGGAATAGATATTTAATAATAACAATCTCGTTTCTGAAAAAATCGTTTAGTTGTTATATATTATTTATTATTAAAAAACTAGGGCTATTAAAGAATACTTTTAATTAAGATTACTTACCTGCAATTAACAGAACTTTCGGTTTCAGAAAAGAATCATGCCGTCACCAAAACGAAATTAAATCACCTTCTCACTCAGCAGCAGTCCAAGAAGATCGCGGCTCTCCGTTCGCTTTAACCAGTCCTTCAGCTTCCGCCTATTTCACTCTTCATGAAAAAGGGTTGCATTAAATAACAAACGAAATTATTTGGCGACATTCAACTTTAAAGCTGACAAAAGAAACCGGAAAATAACTCTATTCTATTGCGCGGTTCGCTCTTTTACAGAGTCCCATCATCGACAAAGATATTGCCCATTTGGCGACAAATTTGTACAGCTAAAACTTATGCCTGTCAAAATGTGAATTTAGTAAAATATTTAGCGAAAATTCTACTTCCAAGTGAAAAATAAGAACTTTTTTGCGGACGAACCTCGGAATTTGGCAAAATCTTGAGACATGATACCACATAAAAAAAATCCCTGACTTTTCCAGGTTTTAGAAAAAAATTGCAATTTTCCCTGACTTTTTGAGCACTTATCATTTTCCCTGACAATTCCCGGTTTTCCAGTCGCGTACGAACCCTGGATAATTAGCTTTCAGTGGTTTATTATCATTATTATTTTATTTTTTAAGAAAAATGTTTTGTTGCCTTTTCAATCCCTAATTAATTTTCTTATTTGGTGTAAATGAGTTACAAAGTAAAAAAATACACCATTTATTCAACCTATACTGAAGAAGCTCTTGCTGTGCTTAACATTTTTTTACCAATTAGTTCTTTTATACATTCTTTTACAATAACTGTTGAGCAGATGTCATTCTTTCATTCTTCTTTAGCTCCAATATTTGCTATAAATTTATTATTGCAAAAGTAGAATGAGAAAATAAGGTTCTCGCTATTTTGTTCTTTTACTTTCAGAAATATATTGTTTTTGCTATGCTTATTTTATATAAAAGAATGAATAATTTTATTAGTTAAAGGAAATTATGACATTGCAAATTATATTAGATTTAAAAAGCATTTTTAAATGAAATGCTTTTTAAGTCAGATAAAAACTGTGTTTTTTACATACTTAATTTTTTACAATACTCAGGAATTAAGCTTAAACAATTATTTAAAGCTTTTTTTTTTTTTTTTTTTTTTCTATAATTCAAAATACTTGTAGAAAGTTTCCAAATTATGTTAATCTTACATTTTAATACATTTTTATGTCATTTTAAACATTTAGAAAATTTATGAATTTAATCAATGATTTTTTTTTTTTAAATCGGTTGATTAAAATCACAATTTAATCGCTGATTAAAATCAACTGATTAAAATCGTTGACACCCTAGGTTCTACTGAACAGAATTGTGTACAACTTACACTGTTAGGTAATTTGTTTTAGAAGTGTTTTAATGTAAAAAAAAAGTTCTATGTTGCTTATTGATAGCTACGGGAGTTTTAAAATTAGGTGAACCTGATTATGAAAGATTACCTTTTATTTAAAGTTTTACTGAATCGATTTTGACGCTATGTGAGAAAGTTCTCAGTGGTGTAGTAAAAAACTAGATGATGTACGCTATATGCAGAGAGTATACACTAGATAATATATATGCTATAGCTATGGAAGGTGTGCACAGTTTCTTAAAAAATCCACAGGGTATATAATGTAGATCTATCCCTACATCCTTGAGAGCTCTATAATCTGATTAACGCGATTATGAAAGATATATTTAAATATAACTACCTATAATATATATGAAATGCAAAGAGAAATTTCGTTTTGGCCGCTTAAAACTTGACTTCTGCTGAATAGATTTTGATGAGACTTACATTGTTAGATATTTTTTTAGAAAAGATTTTAGCATATCATATCGTTCTACGTTGCTTAGTTAAATAATTATGGGGGAAAATTCAAAATCAGATGAACACGATTATGAAAGATTGGCTTTTTTAAAGGTTCTGCTGAATGGATTTTGATGGGACTTAAACTGTTAATTAGATAATTTTAGGAAAACTTTTGGTACTTTTGCCAGTTTAAAAGATTCTGCTAAGTGGATTTCGGTGGAACTTGCTCAGTTAGTTAATTTTTCAAGGAAGGTTTTAGTATAAAACACATATCGTTCTAGGTTGCTTGGTTATAAAATTTTGGCTGGAAATTATAGAATCAGGTGATTCCAATTATGAAAGATTAGCCTTTTTAATAGGTTCTACTGGAAAAATTCTGAGGAGAATTGCATTGATAAATTTTCAGAGGAAGGGTTTTAGTATATTACATATTGTTCTATCGTACTTTACCAAATCCTACAGTAAAGGATCAACTAAAGAAATTGGCCCTTAATAGCTCAAATTTTGTCTGTCTCAATAGAAGATATAATAGCATAATGACGTCCATATTGTTTGTAGCAATTCGGATGGGCATTCCAGGTAAATGTTCATAATACTTTCAAATGTATGATCAAACTCACAGATATATTTTGTTTGATTCAAGGTTTCTTTAGGAAAACCGACCAGCGTAGCAGGCGAAGTCTGCTAGTAAATTCATATTTTCGTGCGAAAAAATTTCGAGTTCTGTCATATTAACCAGAATTAATATTAAAATGCATATGCAATATTGAAAAAATAAAAATAAAATTTGAAACACAGTAAAATGAATACAAGAAAATAAAAACAATTCGGTTACAGTTTATACTAGCGAATATTGTACGGGACCTACAAGATGGCAAATTTTTGCTACAGATATGCTAATTTACATCAAAATATAAAGTAACGTAATTTTATTTAGTAATTAATCAGCTGTAATAGTCAAAAGAGCATGATTAACAAATAAATTAGTAAAAAAATGCGATCACCACTGATTTCAGTGCCATCTTGAATTTTGTTCCTGCAACTTAACTTTACATTCACTGTTTACATCTGAAAAAACATGCAGATTTTAGGCATTCGGGGAATTAAGGGAATCTACTGTATAACGAACTCCTGTATTATGTATAACAAACCCTTGCCTATAGCATCCTGAAACTTTGTCTACTTTACCAAAAATAACGAACTTTTATCCCATCAAATTAAAATAAAAAATCAATCACCATTTTTTTTTATTTCCACATTGGAAATCCTCTTATCCTAATCTTTAACCTTCTGCAATCTACATTTTGAACTAGCTCTCCCCACCTTCATGTTAATATTTTGCTTTAGTGTGTCAGCTTAATCAGCACTCAGAGTAAATAACGTGTCATGTGAAGAGTGCTGACAGATCCTATCCTTTGAAAAAAGAAGAATTAAGTGCAATAGGTAGCAGCAAAAACCTCTGTGAATGTATACATTTGTTGTCACTGGGCCCAAGGGCTGGTAATTACACTTCAGGAAATTGTTTGTCACTTGTCAGATTAGTAGTGTCATTCCACTGTAAGAGAAACCCATCAAATGTTCGAATAGGAAAAAAGCTTCCTAATTTTAAGGTCTTCATAAGATAGAGAAACTTGCTGTTTGTCGATTATATGAAGCGAGGTGGTTTAACCAAGAAACGTAGTCTGAAGAGATGGAGTCGAACCCATTTTTGAGCAAAAGAGTCGGAGTCGCTAAAAAACATCTCCGACTCCAGGCTTTTTTTAAGACATTTTAAAGTGAAATTAAACTAATTAAATATAATTTTAAATCTATAAAATGAACTATTATTGTTATCTATGGACTATATCAGGTTACTCAAGTTAAAGATGACCGATTTACTGCGGTATACAAAGTAGATCTAGGGGTAGATACAGAGTAAGTACAGAGTAGTGTACTACCTGTGTACAGAGTAGATGAAAAATGTTTTAATTCATAACTGTAGTAGATATTTTACATTTAGTATATAAGTACTTCCCCTCGTATTTTTGGGGTTTGTGGATAGAATCCAAGGTACTAAGGTATGCAAGGACCCAAGGCCTGGAAAATGAAGGCAATTTTTAAAACAAGCCGTGTAACTAGAATTAAGACAATTTATATTGATGGGCTGGATCAGACTGATAATAAAATTGAACGGGCAGACAAGCAAAACATGACAAATTTGAAAGAATCAAATTACGCAATAAAATAGTAACAATTTAGAATGGGAATGATTGGGTTGAGAATAAATATAAAGGCATGGCCGAACTTTTTAAGGAACGGGCCTTAAAATTTCGTCTCACGCAGATATCTTACCAGAGATAATGCGAAAATTATAAATTTGTGCTATTTTTTGGAGGCAAAAGAACAAAGAGCCCGGTATAGCATTGCAGTAGAAGCCTTTTTCTCTTCCCCCCCCTCCTCAAATTCTTCCAGTCTGTATGGCCAAAAGTCAAAATTCTAAAATATCCTTTCTTTCTTTATTTATTTTTGTGCACAGGAGTCAAAATAACATTAAATTGTCTTTTTTTTCTGAATCGGCAGTACCCAAAATAACGATAAAATAGTGACATTGTTATTTTTCACCATTTGAATTTCAGATTATGCAGGTCTGCAGAACCCGAAATAAAACCAAAATTGTAAAATTAATTCAAAAATGTAATTCTTTTACTTTTTAGGGCTCCATACTTAAAAAGTAAAAACGGAACCATTATAAGATCACACCGCTGTCTGTCACAGCCATTTTACTCGTAAACTATGGAACTTAGAAAGTTCAAATTGGGGGAAGCAATGAAGACTATTAACCCACATATGTACAGATTATTAAATATTCACAAATATATTTAGAAAAAATGTACAGGGGTTAATTAAGTTACTTGAAAAAAATCTTTTTTTTTAAAAAATTGTGTGGCGTATCAAACAAAAGCTTTCGTAACGCTGAACTCAAAAATACATTTCTTTCCATTTTTGGTATTATATTTTCAGAGATATCGTCGAAAATGTAGTGCAAAAATATGTCTCCCATCACCCCCTCTATTTCCGAATCTACTGAAACTAAATTTATGAAAAAATTAGAGGTATTAGATGTTACTCTAAACCTTGCAGGAAAAGGATAACGATGACCCTAGGTCACATAGCTTTTGAGAAAAACACATTTTTCCGTTACACACAAATTTCGATTTGCGGGCATTCAGCAAAAGTGATAAGGAGTGCTGGAGGTACCTATCGTAGCAGAAATATAAAAGCATTGCTGATAATGATTTTTTTAAAAAAGTGTCAGTAATTAGCCAAGATATTAACCCTTAAAAACACGGATGGTTTGGGCATACATAATGACAGGGGTGGCGTATTCTATGTACCATCGGCTTTTACAGCCTAGATAACAACTTTTAATGACATATTCAGACATGGTACAGCCTCAACAAAAAAAAAGCTGAACTTTCACGGCCTCACAGACTTTTGATGAAATTCGCATTTTTCTGTAGTATTCAGATGAAATTTGTGCATTTTCCGCCCCATTTGACGAAAATCGAGCTTTTTCCGCTGTTCTTTTAATGAAATTCATGTTTTTTCCGCGATCTTTCAAAGAAATTCGCGTTTATTCCCACGATCTTTCTTCAAAATTCGCTTATTTTCCACGAACTTTCGCCAAAATTCGCGCATTTCCCACCCTGATCTTTCTTCAAAATTCGCGCATTTTCTCCGATCTTTCGCCAAAATTCGCACATTTTCCACGACCTTTTGCCAAAATCGCGCATTTCCCACGATCTTTCGCCAAAATCGTGCATTTTCCACGATCTTTCGCCAAAAATCTCGCATTTTCTACGATCTTTCGCCAAAAATCTCGCATTTTCCACGATCTTCTGTCAAACTTCACGCATTTTCCACAAACTTTCGCCAAAATTCGCGCAATTTCTCCGATCTTTTGCTAAAATCGCGCATTTTCCACGATCTTCTGTCAAACTTCGCGCATTTTCTACGATCTTTCGCCAAAATTCACGCATTTTTCACGATCTTTCGCCAAAACTTGTGCATTTTTCACGATCTTTCGCCAAAAATCGCGCATTTTTCACGATCTTTCGCCGAAATTCGCGCATTTTCTACAATCTTTCGCCAAAATTCAAACATTTTACACGATATTTTGCCAAAATTCGCACATTTTCCACGATCTTTTGCCCATAATCGCGCATTTTCCATGATCTTTTAACAAAATTCACGTCTTTTTCACGATTCTTTGACGAAATTCGCGTTATTTTTTCCGATCCTTCGACGGAATTCACGTTTGACGAAATACGCGTTTTTCCACAATCCTTTGACAAAAATAGTGTTTTTTCCATAAGCCTTTTTGATCAAAATCGTATCTTTTTCGTGATCCTTTAACGAAAATCGCATCCTTTTCCGATCCTTTGAGGGAAATCGCGTCTTTTTCCCGATCCTTTGGCGGAAACACGTTTTTAGGCTTTCGTTCATCTGACGAAACCCTATTCGTCTCACTCCTTTGTCTGTCTGTCTGTCTGTCCGTCACAGAGCCCGTTCTCAGAAACTATACATGTTAGAGATTTGAAATTTTGGGTACTTATAGCTGAACACCTCAGATCAAACAACAAATCATAAAATTTTGAAAAAGTTGGTAATTAACTGAATTATGGGCTAATTAACTTCTAAAATTAACCAATCCACCTTTTTAACGCAGATTCAAATGAACTTTCTCCAACGGCGCGAAAGCAGGTGTGCTCAACTTCAGACATGACGGCGACCTTGCGGTTTTCCGTAGTGGAATATTTTAATACGAAATTTTAACTTTTTAAATATTAAATTTTTTGATAAAATTTTTTGCCATCCGGACGGGAAATCTCTCGCAGATTTCATACATACCCAATTCAAAGCGATAACTCAATTAGAAGCTGAGATATTAATTATTATTTAATTAATCTGTTTCATTTCTATCTAATGAATAGAATAAAATGGAGGCACGTGCTTTTTTAACCATGAAGTTATTTAAATTGGGAAGTCTAACAATTTGCGTGAGGTTTTATCCGCTCTATGAGACAAGTATAACTTATTCATTATAAGAAAGTTTGTAAGTATTCATACCACTATTTTCGAATAGTAATTTCTGCAAATATCTTTCTTAAATTATTGGTTGAGATCGCCACTCGATCTGGTTGAAACTTTAAGATAGTTTATAACGCATAAGAAAAATCGTAAAAAAGAATGGAGTGTGATATTTCGAGGGGAGACTAGCGTGCTTCGCCCGCTATCGTATAATTTGTATTTGTAAGGTTTGGGTAAATGGAAAGGGGGGGGGAAGGGAAATTGTTAGCAATAACCAAAGGGTTAATTACTCTGACAATACTTAAACAGATGAGTTAACACACAGATGGAAACATCTGCTGACTTTGTTTACCCAAAAACCTGTTTAACTAAAACTGGTGAAATAAAGTAATATAAGAATATCTGCAAAAGAATATTTAAAAAGGAACAAAGCCAAGTTCAAACAAATAACAATTTTATTAAACATTTAAATAAAACAAAGGTAGAAATAAAATCATTAAAAATAGGATAAGTCTTCCAAACACATGACATGAGTTCTCTAGTTTACTACTAGTTAAAAAGCAGTCTAACATGACTCTATATCAACATGATTGAAACATGAACCGGAGCACCAAAAAGTAAACATATTATTTCAAAGAAAATCATATTTTACTATAATTGTAAAAGCTGCAATTAAACTTATAATCAATTTAAACGTTTAAGAAAAACACAATAATTAAGGAAAAAGATTACATTACTTAATCAAATTCAAACTCTCCTCTCCCATAAAAGATTTCATATAAAAAGGCAAGCACAACTTATTTATCATTCGCTTAACTGAAATCTCCAGATACTCTCAACTGCCACTCAAAAGTAAACTAAAGACCAGAAGCAGAACATTAACTGAAAGTTAATGATAAGTGGATTTCCAAATTGCAGCATGCCTAATTGGAAACACCCTAGCGAGTACCGGCTGATAGCGTTTCCTAGGAATCACAAATATCCCGATGTTGCAAGTCGTAACAGTTCCGACTACACCGCGCGGTAATCCGCTGTTGCGTGTGTATCGGACTAACTTCCTATCACAACCTATCTGCAACACAGAGATCGGGAAAAACCCTGGTCTCTTAGAAACCATATTATAATCCTACAACTAGTTCCTCCACTATAAAAAGTAAAGTTGGCAAGATTTCAAAAAGTGAAACCAGAATAATATCTGGAACTTAAAACGTACTTTTAAAAAGGAGAGAGAATATTAACTATAAATAAAAGTCAAACTATTTCAATAAATAGAAACAATTAAAAGAAACATTATCTGAAAAATGTGCGGCAGGCAGCAGACACCTCCCAATTCCAAAAGATTGAACTTCACACGTACATCTCCAGGTAATTCCTTACGGAATCTTAAAATGGCAAATGCACGGTGACAGTTCATATCCATCCTCTGTTTACACTTCCAAAAGAAACTGCATTTCTGTCACACTCCACAATCACTTGAAATACGATTAAAAATTACATGAGTGGATATAAGGCGTTTCATCCGAAAAAGCATAAATGACCAGAAAAACAGCACCGGGAAATATAATAGTTAAAATGCCATCCACTTCATCTTTAAAAACAAACGCAGCGATAAAAACATTTTTAAAAAGCGTGAACCACCTTCTTCCCAAAGCACCAACATGTACAGGCACAAGACATCGAAGAAGCTAAGTCAAGCTATAAATAGCACTGCCCATCCGCCGAGAACGCCCCCACGTGACTTCCGATCACCTGGTCTACGTTACTTCCGACATCTGACGATTCGGGGAAAACTGACCAGTGAACGGACACGAGATAGAGTACGTCACGACGGATAGGCCACGCCATCTACCGATAGCCGTCATAACTCTTCAGTCTGTGAGCTAACTTTTCAGTACAGTGTTGACACCGGCGAAAAATGAAAGAATCTGAATGCCGTAGGACATGTGGTAATGGAAGAAACGTGATGAACAAACGAAAGTGAACTTACGTAAAAGTAAAAAATAAGGTAAGGTAAGAATATTGTATTTATTGTAAAACTATATTTAAACACCGAGAATAAAGATTTAAAAAAAAGTGTTTAAATATGAGTATTGAAAGTATTAAAACTTAAAGTATATAACCAGAGTTTATTTAGAAATAAATACCAACTTAAATAGTAAATATTAAATGGAGTTTAATATAGTTAAAGATTGAATGGAAAAGGTAATTGGAATAACAAGAATAGAAGGGAAAAATATATATTTTTCCCGTCAGAAATACTTTTGATTAAATATCCCAAAAGAGTTTCGTTCTGATGCACTTTTGTTATGAATAGTTTGCGCTCCCTGGTGGTGGAATGTGGAACTAACATAAAGCGATTTTGTTAAAATTAGGAAAGTTCGCATTACAGATATTATGACAAAGACTAGCGTGCTTCGCCCGCTATCGGATTATTTCAGTCCGTGCAAGGCTGATGTAAAATGAGATGCATTCTTCCAGCGAAATTGAAAAGCGTGCTTCGCCCGCTATCGCATAATTTTATTTTGTTAGGTTTGTGTCAATGGAAAAGGGGGAGGGAGGGAACTACTTTTGATTAAATATCCCAGTTAGTCAACATGACAAATATTATTATGATAAAGACTAACGTGCTTCGAAAATCTAATAATTTGCGTGGGATATTTGAACAGCGCTATGAGATAAGTATAACTCATTCATCATCAGAAAGTTTACAAGTATTCATACCACTATTTTCGAATAGTAATTTCAGTAAATATCTTAAATTTTTGGTTAAGACCGCCACTCGATTTGTTTGAAACTTTAAGATAGTTTATAACACATAAGAAAAAGTGTAAAAAAGAATGGAGTGTGATATTTCGAGGGGGGGGGGGGGGAGCTAGAATTATTTTTAAAATCTTAGCGTTTGTTACCGCAGACCGCCACCATCCGGGCCCATGTATCTACGGAAAGATTGCGTAAAGGAGTTTCGTTCAGATATGCTTTTGTTAAGAATACAGTGCATTCCCTGGCGGTGGAATGTGGAACTAACATAACGCGATTTTGTTAAAATTAGGAAATCTAACAAGTCGATCTGTTTGAAACTTTAAGATATTTTATAACACATAAGATAAAGTGTAAAAAAGAATGGCACGTGAAATTCCGGGGAGGGGGGGGAGGCGCTAGATTTCTGTTTAAAAAGTTAGTGTTTCTGACCGTTTTAGGTGCATTTTTTGAGGGAGTCCTGAGATATATGTTACTTATTTAATTGTCTAAAGTTTAGTTACCACTATTTCCGAATAGTAATTTCAGCAAATATCTTAATTTCTTATTAAGACCGCCACCACCTCGAGTAACATATCTACTTATAGGTTGTTTAACGGAGTTTCCTTCCGATACAGTTTTGTTAAGAATAGAGTGCGCTCCCTGGTGGTGGAATGTGGAACTGACATAACGCGATTTTGTTAAAATTAGGAAATATAACAAGGCGATCTGTTTGAAACTTAAAGATAGTTTATAACACATACACATAAGAAAAAGTCTATAAAAATGGCGCGTGAAATTTCGAGTAGGGGGGGAGGGGCGCTAATTTGACTAATTGATTTATTTCTATTATATACTTATTTTACAAGGCAGTTACGTGATGTTTCATTGCAGTATACTTCTGAACGGTGTCCGATTTTTAAAAATACAGCATAAATGTTACTTATGCCAGATAAAAATGTCAGAAGTATTGATACCACTATTTTCGAATAATAATTTCAGCAAATATAATAAATTCTTGGTTAAGACCGCCACCCCCTCGACTAGCATATCTCCTGATAGGTTGTTTAACGGAGTTACGTTCAGATACAGTTTTGTTAAGAATAGAGTGCGCTCCCTCGTGGTGGAATGTGGAACTAACAGACCGCGATTTCATTTAAAGTAGGAAATCTAACAAGGTGATCTGTTTGAAACTTTAACATAGTTTATAACATATAAGAAAAAGTTTATAAATAATGGCGCGTGAAATTTCGGGCAGGTGGAGAGAGGGGGAGGGGCAAAATATTTATTTTTTGTTTCATACCATTTCAGGTGCATTTTTTTTTACGGAGTCCTCAGATACATGGTACTTATTAAATATAAATATGTCAAAAGTTAAATTACCACTATTTTCGAATGGTAATTTCAACAATTATCTTAAATTCTTGCTGAAGACCGCCACCCCCTCGAGTAACATATCTACTGATAGGTTGTGTAAAGGAGTTTCGTTCAGATACGCTTTTGTTAAGAATAGAGTGCGCTCCCTGGTGGTAGAATGTGGAACTAACAGACCGCGATTTCATTTAAAGTAGGAAATCTAACAATTCGATCTGTTTTGTTATAAAGTATTTAAAGTTTAAATTATAATGAAGTATAAAGAAGAATGGCGTGTCGCATTTCGAGGGGAGAGGGTGAGGGAGGGGCGCGAACAAAATTAGGAAATATAGCTGGACGATATGTTTGAAACTTTAGTATAGCTTATAAAAAGTAACAAAAATTTTAAACATCAGGCCGCGTCAAAAATCATGGTGACCATTACCCCACTTCACTCCCCCCCCCAAAGGGGGCACTTTTCTAAATTTGGCAGATAGCCGTCATGTGATATATCGTAGCATTTCGAGGGGGGGGAGGGGGTGGCATGAACAAAATTAGGAAATATAACAAGTTGAATCTGTTTGAAGCTTTACAATAGTTTAGGAAGGGTTTGCCAAAATTTAGAAGATGTTCCATGGCGATAAATGTACTGGACGTTTTGAAAGGAATATTAAATGAAACCCTTTGTGGGATCTATGATCACACTTACCCACTTGTTTCTGCGATCCTCTGACGTTTATCGCGTTTTTCCGTGACCTTTGGATGTTAATCACGTTTCCGTGATCTTAGGACGTTAATTGCGTTTTTGCTTGATCCTTTGACGATTTTTCTGCGATTCTTTGAAGAAATTTGCGTTTTTCCCACGATCCATTGAAGAAATTTGCTCAATTTGACGCGGTTTGTACTCGCGTTTTTGTTGTATTTTATCCGCTCCGCTACACCCCCCCCCCCCCCCCCCCTCAATCAAAAATGTCAAAAAATTTTAATGTATATTTGCATCGATCCCATGGATGACAAAATTCACTGCTGAAAAAGCGGAATTCCGTGTTTCCGCGGAAAAGTAACATGTCTGCATATTTGTATAATGCAATGCCCAGTAGTAGTATAAAAGCAATAAACGTTAAAAACAGACTAATTTAATTAGAATTATTCACATAAATACTATGGGATTTGTGACTAGTTTACATGGAATGGATCTCTCAATATGCCTCCCATGTCTTTAAAAGTTAATTAAAACCCTAACTGGTAAAACGCGGCATGGACCAAGGCGGTGTGCAACCTCCTTTTGAAGTGCGCTTAGCACAATGCCAAGTTTAAACTTTGAAGAAGGGTTTTGTTTTAGCTGCACTGTAAAAAGAAAAGATTATTACTACGCTGAATTTAGTTTTATGAAATGCCAAATGAAGTTTAAATATGCACTGCTTTTATTGTCAGCACCGAAGTAAGTTCCTCCTAAACAGATTAGGATAAGATTAAAAAAAAGAGTTATACAGAATAGCAATATTTGATATTATTTAGGCTTCATATCTCTTTGAACTTTTATGGTATACCCATTCAAACTTTTCTAGTATATACACAGCTATACCCAACCCTATGTTGTATAGTTTTTTACAAAGTCTTATTCTTTTGGCAACAATTTTTTTAAAAAATGCAGTTAATAATTCATATATTTATTGTGCGGAGACCTCTGAGCATGAGTAATACTCACACTTGTTTTTTTTCATTAGAATCCACACAATCCGAATTATTTCCAAAATAATAAAATTTTCATCTTTATTTTTCCTCCTTTCCATAGAAATTTTTCAAGTCTGGAGGACACAGCAAAATAACCCACTAAATTGTAACAATTTCATTTTTTCTTCTTAGTCAGCAGATCCAAAATTGTAAAATTTCCATTTTGTGCTTCTTAGACTTCGATAGTTAGATTTTCCAGGTTTGCAGGCATGAAATTAAAAAATTAATAAAGTGGAAAATATATTTTTTTTGTTTTTTATTTTTAAAGCCATAAAAAGAGAATCAATGCCGAAATAGTGGGATTTTAGCTTTATTTTTTTTATATTCCATCATTATTTTAACCAACAGGCCACTAGGACAAGCCAGCCCGGAGTCGGAATAGGAGTTGGAGTCATTAAAATATCCCAGAGCCAGAGTCGGCCATTTTCCCCCATCGACTCTGCAGCCCAGGCTGCTACCTATCAACCGAAATGAGGTTTAAATATTTATGTTTGTTACAAATTACAATATAGTTTAGAGATCTATATTGGCCTGAGTCTTGTCGTCAAAATAAAGACTAATTTTCAAATGTACATCAAAACAAAGAATCTTTTCAAAGGGGCAGGACAATAAAAAAAAAAAAAGTAAATAGGCCTGCTGGTCAAATAAAAATATTAGAAGGGCCAACAAAATATGAATAACTTTTAAAGGACCTGGATGGGCTGAGAATAAGTATAAATGTGTTAGCCATATACCCATATTTTCTTATCACCTATGTTCCTAGTTTTTATTTTCAACTACAATATTTCTAAACAGTTTATTTATTGAAAGTCTTTTATTTCTACTTACTATCTTCTCCTGGCTTCTTTATTTTAAATGCTCATTATCTTTGCCGTTTTGTATTTTTTTCGTACATCGCGAATCCTTTCAGCCGACTTTGAGAACAATCTTTCCTGAGACTGATTCGTGTGTCAAATTTGCCACGCGATGATGTTTTCTGCCCGCAGGATCGCTCTTTCGCTTTAGCGCATACGATCTAGAGCTTCTAAATACACAGGCTGACTCGTCCGTTTGCCATAGCATTCCCAGGTAGGAACATGTTGGCGCCAGATTGACCTATTTGGCACATTTATCGCTGTCTTCGTTGCTTCCCTGAATTTATCAAATAGTAGGCTATTGAATGAAAGCTTGGAATAAATTTCAAATTTTAAAATTAGTAATAATTTACTTTTAGAGAATACATAAATGAAATCTGATGTTTGTAAGTACTTTGTTGAAAAGGATGTGTGTATGGCGAGGGGAGGAGGGGACTAAAGAACTCAATTTCAATTAAATTTATATTTTAGGATTATCAATAAATAATAAAATGTCTATAAAAATTAATTGCTTTAACTATTTATTAATCAAGTCATAAAATCAATATATATATATATATATATATATTCGGAATTTGTAAGATTGTATTTTTAAGGTTTTCAATAGTAATTTCCAGAAAATTACGATTGTTAAATTGAAACAGTGGGGGGGGGGGGGGGGGTTAAGGGAGTATTTGATAATTTGATATAAAAAAAAGTAGCAGAAAAAGGAAACTGCATCAGTGGTTACTAAACATCTACCCGAATCCGAATTCTTTGGAATAGCTCATGTACCGTTAAAATAATAATAGTAAATAATAAATAATAATAATAACTGAATGCGGAGGAATTGAACCCCTTCCTTTTTTTTCTACGTCCTGAAAGAAAAATTACCTTATATCTTTAATTAATATTTCATTTATTAAAATTATTATTTATTAATATTCATTTTGCTAGTGGATCCAGTGCTGAATTTACACCCCTTTACATTTTATCCCTACCCCCCAACCCGCTGGAAGATTACGAATTTGATCTTTAATTATAGTCTAGAAGGGCAACCCTCCTCGGAATTTCAGAGGCCGCAAAGCTTCAGAAATCCCTCCCGAAAAAATAACCGAAACTAAGTTTATTTCTTAAAGAGGGTAGGGAGAGAGAAATTATTATTTTTTTTCAATAGAACCATTTTTTATCATTAATACCTGACTTTTGACCGCGGCTCCGCTCACACAGAGTGTAAGTTTTGCAGTTCAAAATGAGAATTTTACAAATATTTTTTTTTTCTTCATAATTTATTTAACTACTAAGGCAACTTCCATCTAAATCCGTTCAGTAGAACTTTTTTAACTATATTCGCATGTATTTGAAAATGTATTATTTTATTAATAATTGGAAATTTTTCCAGAGAGAAACATTCGCCTTGCATACAATATTTCAAATGAAAATTTAATTTCAAATTATATTTGCTTAAAAGGCGCAAAGACCAACCTAGTGAAAAAGATTCCATGCCGGGACTCGAACCCAGGCCATCAGTATAGCGCACTGACGTTCTACCGACTAAACCACATGGAACGATACCCAGCCTGGAAATTCTCACTATTACAGATTGGCAAGGCACAAGATGGAATATTTTCCGTGAGCCACCAACATGGGGCAAACACAGACACTTAATTAAATCCAGCAGGAATCCTCAGGAATCCAGTGGAATCTTTTTCACTAGGTTGGTCTTTGTGCCTTTTAAGCAAATATAATTTGAAATTAAATTTTCATTTGAAATAATGTATTATTTTATTTTTTCATATGTTGGAGAGTTAAAATGATGAAGATTATGTTTGCAGGATATCAACAGCAATTTATTAGCGTAAGAAAATGTATTTTCTAAATGTACATTCATCCTCCAAAAATATTTTAATGTTTCCCCCCCCCCCCTTTTTGTGTTTATGTAGCGCCACATAAAAAATCAAAAGTGTGCACTTTTGATTGTCCTTAAGAAGTTGGCAATGTAATAAAATAAATATTATAATTAATTTCTGATGCTAACAATGGACAAAATGAAATTAACTGAACAAACAATACTATTAAAAAATATTTTTTTTCTTTTTTTACTTTGTTATAGTTTTTAAAAACTTCTATAAAGTAAGATTGTTTTAAAAAAGTTTTCATGGGTAGCAAGTTTTCATTACTTTAATAATATGAAACTGTTCTTTTCTAAGAGGAAAATGTAATGAGACTCAGGGGTCGAACCAGCAAAATTTGAGGCCCATTTAGGGCCCCTTCACAAAAATCTATTTAATAAAACAGGTCCCTTCACAAAGATGAATTTAACAAAATGGACTCCTTTATAAAAATAAATTTAATAAAATAGGGCCCCTTCACAAAACTCCTTTTAATGAAACAGGTCCCTTCACAAAATTCTTTTTTAATAAAATAGGCCCTTTGATAAAATCCCTTTCCATAAAAACTTACTTCTATTTGTTATTTTTATTTTGTTAGATTTTAAAATCTGTGATTTGTAAATAAAACCAGTTCACCAGAAACAAAAATTTCAGCAAAATGGTTTAAAGAAGTTTTTGTTAATAAATGCTTAGTTCGATTTGAGTAACTCGATTTCAACTTTCATTACAAAATATTATTTTTTACAAAATTATAATAAAATTCACAAAAAAAAAAACTTTTACTTTTCACAAAATGGGCACCAGGAAATAAACCTGCATCGACCTCTGAGATTTCATAGTATGGAAGTATCCTTTGATATTTTTTAAAACAATTTTATATCTGAAAGTTACAGTAAAGATACGCTTTATTTCTTGGTAATACTGACTTACGAAAATTGTTAAAAATATTTATTTATATATTTTTAAATATTACTGTCTTATGATGAAATATTAACAATAAAATCCTCTTAAGCAAATTTGGAGAATTTTTTTTCAAAAACTTACAATAGAATCCATTTTTTTTTGTGAAAATAAATATTTAAAAAAAAAATTGTAAAATTTCCCTGAAAAATTCTATTTCACATTAGTTCTTTAGCTATTTTTTTTTTTCAAAAATCTCGTAAATTTCATCACGTTAATATTTTGAGGTATCGTTGTTAATTATCCAAAAAAATTAAAGTAGCTTCCCATATAATTTCACTCTATTTTCGTCCGATAATATAAAAAATCGCAAATCGCATCAAATTGTTTTCCCGAAAATGAACTAGATGGCGCTGTACTTTTGAAATATGTCCTTATCGCCAAAATTGGCGAAGAAAAAAATTCACGAAGAATATAATCTACAATTAATATTAAAATTGTCTTTTTTTATGTTTATAGGGAAATTGAAGCATGCAGTAATCCTTTATTGAATGATTTCAACAATTAATAGCAGAAAAACTACCGAAAACTACCGCTTTTAAAGCTAAAAATAGACAGAAACTAATTCAACGCTATTGAGATACATTACGCGAAGCAGTCCGTCAGGGATGAAAATGCCTGACGAGCCAGCTCATCTATTTAGTAGCCTTAATACGATCGGCATAATTTCCTCTGACGTTGTCCGGAGCAAGGGGAGTTTCCTACTCCCGTTTTCACGGCTCGTGTCTCGATTCTCCCGCGAACTATAAATAGATTCTCGGCAGTTTCAAAGCTTAGCTTCGTTTGGTGCTCCTGTCTCATGGACCTCGTAATGTAGTTTGTTTTTCTTTTACAGCTGATAATGCATGGATTGTCTCGACGAGGTTTCGTTTCGGTAATAGATATGTTCATTTTCCTGACTGATTATTTTGATATCATTTACGGAATTTTAATTTATTTAAAGTGACTCACTTATTTTTACGACGTATGTTTAATCTATCTATCTATCTTTAAATTAAGTATACGAGTATGCTTATTCAAATGTTCTTCAATCAAATAGAAAGTTTAAGTCAAGATGTTTGATTGTATTTTTATCAACGTTTACGTTTTATTTAATAAGCTCCTGAGTGATAAAAGTTTTTCTAGTCTACAGTTTAAGAGATGAAATATTGTTTGAGAAATACGAATGTCTGTTTTAAATGCAATATAGATATTTTACATTAATGACTTTTAATAAAGCTGGTATTTTATCTTAAACCTTTTTGTCATCATTTAGTTTTCCACCTACTGCATTACATAGTCATTTTTATATATAAATAAAAGATCGTTTTTTTTTTTTGTTTTTTTTTGTTTTTTTTGCTGACGCTTCCAATTGTGTGGAATGAAACTTCACTCTGCTTAGTAAAAGTGCGTATTAGAAATTATGCAAATGAGGAGATTTTTTTTTTATTGAAGTAGAATTAATCTCTTCACGGCACTTAGTTATATGAGTAGTCTCATATAACAAAATGCACAGCACAAATCAATCCTATTTTGACATGATAAAGAAATTCAATACGTCCAGCATAGAGATCTGCATCAGGTTGGACTGAGCTCGAGCCCAAATCATGTTAATACTAGAGATGTGTCATTTGTTGAGGAACGACTCCAAAGGAACGATTCCGGTAGTGAAACTAAAGGAACGATTCCATTCTGTAAAAAGGAATCGGTCCTTTTCGGAACGAGTCCGAAAAGGAACGACTCCTCGGATTCGGTCCTTTTTGGAATGGTTCTCGGATTTGGTCCTTTTTGGAATGGTTCCTCGGAATCGGTCCTTTTCGGAACGATTCCTCGGAATCGGTCCAAAATGTACCGACTCCGAAAAGGACCGATTCCTCGGAGTCGGTCCATTTTGGAATCGTTCCAAAAAGGACCGAATCCGAGGAACCGTTCCAAAAAAGGACCGAATCCGAGGAACCGTTCCAAAAAGAAACGAATCCGAGGAACTGTTCCGAAAAGGACCGATTCCTTGGGAATCGGTTCTTTTCTTGTAGACTGGCCAGTTTTAATAAATTAAAATACGCTATTTTATTTCAAAATAACAGATTTTGATTCTATTAAGGTGACTTTATTGCCAAAATATCCTTCTAATGTGTGCGCCCCTCCCCCCCCCTCCTCAAAAAAAAGAAAAAAAAAGAAAAGTAAAGAAAGAAAGAAAAAAGAAATGGAAGTGCGGGGCGGAGTAGGGCGTTTAATAAACATTACTATTTCATCTTCTTGTGCTAAATTAATCTGAGAGAAATAATTAAAAAAAATATTTTACACGAATTGGATTTTTTACACCTGAGTGAAAAAGTGCCCGAGATGGGATTCGAACCCAGAAACTTTACATGCTTTACCGATTGAGTACCTGGACCCCGAGGGTAATGGAACACCATGTGTACTTTAATACACTAATACATTTTCTAATTGGTAAATGTATCATACGAAATGAATTTTTTCTAAATGAATTCTTAAGGAATCCAAAAGGATAAATTTGTGACAAAAGTTTTAATTTATTTTTATTCAGAAATGCATGAAACGGACAGGTGTTGTTGTTCAGAAACTATGTAATCGAGCTGTTTTTTCAGTTTTTTTGCAAACGCAATAGGCCTTTCAGAAAATAGTGTCAAAGTGGGCGTTTTGAACCGAATTTCCGCGCGAAAGAGGCATAATTTCTCAAAAATGGATGAAAAACATGTTTGTCACGTGATCAAAATCGATTATAACTCAATAGGTAATTTACTGATCAAAAGATGGAAAACACAGTTCGATTCCAAATCGCTTCCATGTTCAAACATTCCAATTTTATATCTTTCCGTTAAAAAATGAATTTGTAAATGTGTCAAAACGTTTTACGCTTGTTGAGCAGATCACTTAAGAACAGCCTTAAGAAAAACAATGAAAATGCTTGTTTAATTACTAGTGAAAAATATTTTTTTAAATCTGACTAGAAACAGTTTTGAATAATGTAAGAAATATATCA
Source organism: Maratus speciosus (assembly GCA_963932465.1). Taxonomy (NCBI): domain Eukaryota; kingdom Metazoa; phylum Arthropoda; class Arachnida; order Araneae; family Salticidae; genus Maratus; species Maratus speciosus. The sequence goes on along the minus strand of OZ010788.1, from coordinate 120,776,685 downwards.
CTAGGCCATAAAAATCGCATTTTAATAGGATAATAATAACTGATTTTCAATTATTTTAATAATTGTAGAGTTACGCACTTTCATGCATATTTCACTATTTCATGTTTTTTCCTCAAACATAATTTCAATTTGAGAATCCTCTTTGTCAAAATAAATATGACCAGCTACGAGCGCTCGAGTACTACTTTATTTCCACAGTTTGGCGTCTTGTTTTTCTCTCCTGAAGAAGATGATTAAAAAAAATCTCGAAACTCCCTAAGATTGTTGTTTTAATCAACTTACATTGAGGTTTATTACATAGAGTAAAATCTGTTAGAACCAGGAATTTTTGTAAAACGTTTCTTTCTTTCTTAAGATAATGAATATTTCAAAAAGCATAATGTCTGATAATAATAATAAGATAACAGTAACAGTGGTGGGTGGGATTGAAATAATTTAACCGCAGTTTGCTCTCTTAATGGCCGTTTTGAGTATAAAAACGGGAAAGAAAAATCACATGCTACATATAGATTATCGGACTTTCTCCAACACTGCGACATATATAAAGCTGCATATTTTATGCTTGTTTCGGTTTAATAGATTTATGTTAACCCTCCGCCTACCAGAGGGGTTCAATGGCCCCGACAGGTACATTTATAATGATATTTCTAATTTATTTTAAAAACTGAAATTTCTATAAATATGGGTTTTTTTCTGGGATGTTCTATTCTTTTGAGTAGAACATTCCAGAAAAAGTCACATATTTACAAAATTTTCATTTTTTAAAATGTGAAAAATCAATTTGAATGTATCTATCGGGTCTGTTGCACCGGTCTGGTATGCGGAAGGTTAATATTGCATTTAAAAAGTTTTACAATATACGAATTTAATTATTGGTTTCCAAAGAATGCACGTTGTGATTTTGTACAGTTTTTTCAATTGTTATTTTACTTCTATTTCTTGCTAAATAATTAGAATTTAAATAACTGTGACTTTGTTTTAATTCAACGTAAAATAAAAGCAAAAAAAATCGTTTATCGTAATAATTTCTTATAATAATTCAGATTTCTTGATCGTTATTGATACTCGTAAATCCCGAAATCAATGCCACGATTAATGCCTGTTACTGTGGTGATGGATAATACATATCTGAATTTAATTTCGATCAAATCGAGGCTCCCTTTATGCTAAACTAAATTTAATGTTTCAAGCGTAATACCAAATTTCCGTTTTTATTGAGGTAAAACTTACTGCAAATACGATACTAAATTTTATGTATTTTCCTTTCTTATTGTTATTCTTTTCACTTAGAAGATTTATTTATTTATTTTCTTTTTTTTCTTAAATTACATAAATTTTCTGAAAAGTTCGAATTTAACAAAATGTTTTATCTATTTTAAATAGTTTTGACAATAAAAAGTTTAACTCCGAATAAAATATAGTCAAATTCTCAAAAAATTAAGGTTGGTATCATCTATAACACGTTTGCAACAGATATCTTTCATTCAACGGCCGAAACATCGTCAAAAGGATAGTTCTTTATATAGCACTACACTCTGTAATAATAATGGACATACTTTTAATTTCTTTAATTTAATTAAACCAATAAACCGTTTTTCAGTTAAAATGTTAGCAAATTTCAAATTTAAAGATATAGAACTTTGAAGTTTAGGGAATCACTATATCTTTTGGCGGAGATAATATGTACTATATATGAATAAAATCATATATATTACTATATATATATATTATAATATTAATGCATATAATATTATCTTATAAATATCACTAGCCATAGCCATGCTAATGAATCTGTTTACAAATCATCTGAAGGAACATCTACCCTTTCGTGTAACACAAGTGTTCCATGACTTCATGAGTTATGAAGCTCCAAAGATCCCAATCCAAACAAACATATTAGCATTGCAATTCACTCACACCGAACTGAGGTTCTGTATGATATAAGTGGAGAGAGGGTGACGGCGGATGAGGGTGTGAAATTAGAGAAATTCCTGTAGGTTCTCGTGAAATTGGAGATTCAAAAAGAGTTGTAAGTTTATTGAAATTCTACGTAGTTAACAGCAGTTCACAAATAGTGATGTTAGGGCAAAAGACAAGACATACACCAGTCACTCGGGAAAGACAGTGTGCAAAAACGTGCTTTACTTTTTAACTCTTTCCAATAAAGTTAGTGTTTATGAATGCGGTTTGTCTGTCCGTCAGACCGACTGTTCACGCTCTAAGGCAAGTCACGTACTAAGGCGACACATAAGACATGTCGCTTGAATTCGCTAGAAAAACTGGTTTAAAACAAGTTTGCAACAACTTCGTTCTTTGTTTCGACCGGTTTTTGCACTTCATGTTGCGCTTTGTGTCGTTCTGTGGTCTCAGTGTGTAATATACCTAACTCCCGTAAATATACTCGGATTCCCATGCAATTGATATATGTTAATGATGTTTACCATGGGATGTTTGGTATTCAATATGAAGAGTGTAGCATTAATAGTTTATTGACAGGGGCACTCAAAAGTATTTCGTTACATTATGGTCAACGGGAAAAAATCGTTTGCAGCGCATTTTAATGACATTAAGCTATTTCAAATGCATTAAAATTGATATATATCACTGAATTGCACTACAAGAAGATTGCTATAGAATAGGGTGTTTCACTTCTGAAACAGATCCTGAAGGCGGTGATAATAATGTTGATGAATTATGCGAAATATCCTGTGTGCATAAAGTTAGGGAGCTGAGGAGAAAGACGATAAAGGGCATGAAGTTATTGAAAGTACGGACACTGGAACAAAAATGTAATCTACTTTAACTAGTTACATATCCAAACCAGTAGGGCCATCCAAATGAAAAATGAGATTCAGAATGAAAAATGAAATTAAGATTACCTAGAGGTAGATTTTGAAGAGGAATCTATGAGACTAAAAATTCCTAGACCCTGGTGACAAATATCAGAGCAATAATAAAATTTCCTATACAGGATGTCCACTCTCAACGATGTCCAATAGCTAATTCCTAAACCGTTAGTCGTAGCCATATAGTTCCGATTACAAAAATGTTTTAAATGGGGGTAAAGAAGTATTTAAAAAGTGATTTGGGTCAATAGAATCATTTCTTGAAAAATTATGAAATTTAATTTTTTATACGATCCGCCGGTCCTTCAAGTTATAGTTAGTAAAACTTTCCTATTACACTTACAAGTAAGACAAATAAAAGTCCTATTATTCTACGACTAAAACTGACCGAAGTAATGGCTGTTTCAACTTGGAGCATATTTTTTGCTGCGAAATAGGGGTCATTTACAAATTTACTAGAAATATAAATAATCTTCAGATATATAAAAAATATAGTTGATAGTAAAATTAACATTGCATTATAAATTTGAAATCTATAATCATTCTGAAATATTAATGCAAAATATACAGCTTGTACTAAACATATAACAGGAAAAAAATAATAGAATTTTCGTTAAATAAAATGTTGAAAAGCAACAGCCTCGATTCTTTACACACTGAATCCAAAAATGGCCTTCATTTTTTATCACAAAGTACAGATTTTTTGCAAATCGTAAATTTGAAAGCTAAAAAGTGAAAAATTTTCGGAAATCTGATTCTGATAGTATAAAATAGATGTGATTGTTATTTCTTTAACTTTTGATAATTGATTTTTATGTATATTTTACTATTGAATCCGACAATGACCTTCATTTTTAACCATCACGTCAGGATTTTTCGCAAATCGTAAATTTCAAAGTTTAAAAGTTCAAAGTTTTAATTGAACCTCTTCCCTTCCCACATCATCGGATCCCCGAGCTGTTTAGCTATAAGAATCCCAGTATAAGCCAAAAATTGAGTAAATTCTTGAATTAAATAAAATTAAATTGAATAAAAGAAGTTTTACATCCATTTTATAGTATCAGATTTTCGCTATTTTTTAACTTTGAAATTTACCATTTACAAAAAAGTCTAACATGATGGTTAAATATGAAGGTAATTTTTACATTCAGTGCTAAAAAGCACATACAAATCAGTCGTAAAAGTTAAAAAATACAACCATCGACTCTATTTTATAGTATTAGCTATTTTTTCAATTTTGAAATTTACTATTTTGAAATTTACTATTTGCGAAAAATTCTGACATGATGGTTAAAAATGAAGATAATTTTCGGATTCAGCGCTAAAAAATACATAAAAATCATAATTTTAAAAATACATAATTTTAAAAATAAAAAAACACAACCATCGCAGTCTTGTGTTATCTAATCTAAAACTTTTTAGAAAACTTGTTGGCAGTAATCTATCCGAAATTTTTTGTGTTACCCTGTAAAATAAGTACATAATGGTAAGCACTGAAAATCATAATAATATTACATTGTCATCTGATTTACGTCAATATGTAAAATTGAACCTCGATCGCATATTTTAAAGTGAGCTGAATTTCGAGTACAAATTTTGAACTGGAAAGACATACATACGATCGTTTCAAGTTAACCCGTTACCCGCTGGTGTTGCGATCACGCAACGGTCAAAATAATTGCTCATGCTTACATTAATTACTTTGTCACCACTATTTTACAATTAAGAAAATTGCCTTATTTATTGGCAGAAATTTTGATATTTTAATAAAGCGGAAATTACCTCTCTGAATTTGTGGTGACAAGCGACTTTCAACAAGAAATTTGAAAATTCCTACTTATAGTTTTGGCGGTTAAAAGGTTAAATAAAAGCTTATAAAAATAGCATAGTTTTTGTTAAAAAAATCATGAAAAGAAACAGCTTCAAATCCTTACAAAAATCTGTCGTAATACGATTTCTTTCAAAGCGCAGCTACACATGAAATAAATCCTTCAAATACTTTAAGCACTTTGTTTACGACCCCTAGAAGCATGGGTTGGGTTGGGTTGATTTTTGACGGCCAATTATCTACACGAGGGATATAGGCCCGGGGGGAGTGCCCTCCGTGGGGGTCTTTCTAAGGGAACCTAATCCGTATTAACGCATGGAAGATCCACGGCTCGAAGAAAACCACGAAAACTCCGAACGATTAGTCCGACGGGCGCGATTGGGATCGAACCCAGCACCTCCCGTCTACCAGCTTCGAGAGCAGAACCTCTCGGCCACTGGTGGAGCCCCCTAGAAGCATGGCTAAACTCATGTGTATTCGGATGCAGAAAAGTGGCATAAGTCTTGCATTTCAAAGTTTCGTATAACTTCATGAATTTTAGTGTTAGATGAATGGACTTTTTTTGTCTTTCTTTTAAGAGAACAGAAAATCTTTACTAAATATCTCTTATAGGGCGGAGGACCGTATAAAAAATTAAATTTCGTAACTTTTTTAGAAATACTTTTATTGATCCAAACGACTTTCAGAATAATTTTTTACCTTATTTAAAACATTTTTGTAATTGGAACTATAGGTCTATGACTAACGGTTTAGGACTTAGCCACTGAACATCGTTGAGAGTAAAGACACACTATATAAAATAATAATATAAATGGACGGTCATTTGACGACATATTTTCAAGAGAAACCAATGATTACACTGAAAATCGAACAGACCTTGCACCGCCCTTAAATTTCCAAGAGGAATTATGCTTTATACCATAAATCATAAAGTTAGAAATAACTGCAAATTAATTGCACACACTGATCAATGAAATGAACTCTTAAAAACAAAATCATCTGTCCAAAACATTACAAAATTAAAGCGACTGGATGCCTAAGAAAATGAATGGGTACATAAGAAAATAAGTTAGTAAAAAATATTATGGATTGCATGTGGTTCTCTTTATCTCGGAAGTGTTTTTTTCCCCTTGGAATCCTTTATTTTTCAAAATCATTCTTTTTTTCTCGGAATCGTTCCTTTTTCTCGGATTCGTTCCTTTTTCTCAGATTCGTTCCTTTTTTTCGGAACGATTCCGAAAGGAACGACTCCAATGAACTCGTTCCTTTCGGTGAACGATTCCTTAAAAGGAACGATGTTGCCCATCTCTAGTTAATACCATTTCTGAATGGGACCTGAGATTAATGTTTTTCAGACGACTTGGGCTGGACAAAGCATGGACATTATTGTTTCCAAGCCATGTAAGGCTGGATTTTTTTTTTTTTTTTTTTTGAAAAATAAGAGTAATATTGTACATTTGTTAATCGAATGTTTGGAAATATCATTTGGTTAAATAAATTTCAGAAAAATATTTTCAAAAATCTACTTTATTTTTACTATATAGCTTCAAAATTGTGATGCTTTATAAACCTTTTTTTTTTTAAATTCAAAACTAGGTAATTTTTTCACGTGTCTTTATTTGTATGTAATAGTCTAAGAGTGCAAGTAACCATTAATGATGCCATTCTGTAAGTTAACTATATGACTTTGAACATAAAGTCTGAAATATACTGTAAAACTTCACATAAATATGTATGCAGTATTTTTTAAAGTAATTTTACTTGAAAAAGTTAAGACAAATAGGCATGTTTTATATAAGTTGAGTCAGGACGAGGCTGATTTTATTGATTTTTTGCATAGACAGGTTGAAACTGGAAATCATCACTGAAGAACTTGATTTGTGAATGATTGCCTCCATGGTTAGGTTGAATAATTTATGATGGACAATGAATAAATCTCATACTTTTTTTTTTTTTTTTTTTTTTTTTTTTAATGAAATGAGATAGTGGGCTTTAAAAAACCTGATTTGAACTGAAGTTATCTCAGAATATATGCATATCAATGTATGCAAATAACATTTCTCAAACATAATAATTTTTTAAATGATGTTTCTAAAAATGTAATTTTTATACAGTTTTATTCGCAAAAATTATTTTGATTAAAAAGGGCTGCTTGGCATATGTAAAGAGAAGCGGTCAACCCGTATTTGTTAATAACAGTCACATGACTTAAGCTTTTATTAGCACAGATACAATTTCAGGGCAGGATGGCGGGATTCACACCCAAAATTTTGAAATCCCACCCAGAAGAATATTGTTAGCCCTATATTTTCCTTGACATTTATACATTGTTGATATAAAAACTTTTTTTCAGTCATTTCACATTTTTACTTTTTAAATAAGTTCGTTCTAATAATCTACTTACATTTCGTTACCTTTATTTCTTTATTTAGTTTACTCAAATATCTATTTATATTTCACTTACCTGTTTTCTTTTCTGCCGTAAACGTGGTTTAATTATTCGTTTTACGATTCGATTGAGAATCGATCCATGTCATCCAACTCTTTAATTTCCGGTCGTATTTCCGTTTTTCACTTCGTTCCGTTTTTCACCACGCAACTCGAACGCACTGCGATCTCATCTCCCGTTCCGGAGTTGAAAAATAGTTTCTTCCGTACAACAGTACATGATTTACTCAACTCCGCCGAACGTGTGTTTTGGAGGAGGTAGGCATTTTCGCCGGTACATGTGCTTGTAGTTTGGATAGTATTTAAAGGGACGTTTGTCTCTGCACTTTATCTGAAGAAGTGTGTGTTTGCTGTGGTTCATTTTTATTAGTTTTCGTTCGTGTTCATCAGTTTATTTATCGTTTCGTTTAAGTTGAGTTTGAATTTGATATTTTTAGTGGCATATTACTTCAATATGGTTTCTATAAATTTTGAATTATAGTTTTAACAAAACCTTATGCCAGTCGTTTAAGTTTAAATCTTTAAGTGTTCAAGTCATCTTTTAAAAACATCGGTCTCCATAAATACTGGAATGCTATCTTAGGACTTATTTTAAGAATAATTAATGAAGTATAAACTTCAGTTTTTTTTTCAAAGATAGTGCAGCGAGTCATAAATTTTTCAGAACCTGAAATGTGATATTTTAAAGATGTGATATGAACTTTATTTGTGCTGGATATATTATGCATCTATTTTTGGAGACTTTGTTCAAATTCTACTTCGATATGATGATTTGTCTCAACAAGAATGTGAGTAAATATTTGTCCGTTTATTTTTTTACTGCATATCATAATTTATATACTGGCTCATATAGTATACTTGCTGCAGTATAAACGCAACACCCTGAATTATGGTGTCATTGTCATTAACATGTCTTTAACTTTATTTGATTTTACTTTTGATAATGTACTTGTTTATTTTATTTAATTTTGTTTATTTCTGATAAATAAACATTAGTTTAATGAAAAACTTAAATACAGCTTCTTCTCTGGCCTCATCTACCTTTACACACCTTGTCATTTACTATCAGTCTAGGTCTATGCCATACTTTGCCCAGCTTTATCATTTTTACTCTGCTACCCAATTTTAGACTTGTTTCAGACCCTGGTTCGATATACGGACCAGGACAACAAATATCGTGGGCGGGAGAATCCCGCCCAAAAAATCTCACCATTTTCCTGAAAATTTTGCATTTTGAAATTACGATCAATTCCCGCAAACTCCTTGTGAATTTCCCGATACTTTCGCGCGACTGATTGACACATTTTGCGTTTTTTTTTTACCACGAAAGATTGTTGAAATTCGATAAGTTTTCACACGACCGATAGACAAATTTCATTATTTTTTTCTCGAGATCGGTTGACAAGTGTCCCTGACCGATTGGTAAATTCAGAGGTTATTCTGTTCCAAATTTTCCGAAAATTAAGTGCACTAGGCTCCAAAAATTATGAAAAATTGGTCATCGGTTCAAATAAAAATATCGCGAATTTCGACAAATGATCGCCGAAAAAATCAATTTCATCAATCGTTCGAGGAAAAAATGGCCAATTTCGTCGCAATGGATTGTGAAAAAAACGCAAATTTTGTCAACGGATCGCTGAAAAACTTGTATTTTGCCAGATCACGGAAAAAAACTCATTCTTCAAAGGATCGCGAAAAAACGCATATTACATCAAAGAATATGAAAAAAATCGTAAATTTCGGCAAAGGATCGCGAAATAAACGCAAATTTAGTCAAAGGGCCGCTGAAAAAAAAAAAAACGCAAATTTCATCAAAGGATCGCGAAAAAAACGCGAATTTCGTCAAAAGGTCGCGAAAAAACGGAATTTTCGTCAAAAGGTCGCGAAAAAAAAAACAGAAATTTCGTCAAATCGCTGATAAAACGCGAATTCCGTCAAAGGGCTGCAGAAAAAAAGGGAATTTCATCAAAGGGTCACGATAAAAATGCTACAGTCTCTTTAGAAAACAGCACACTCACACAAATATCTATTATTATAGGTTTAGTTTTTAATCTGAAATAATATACTGAACTAACTTTTGAAAAATTGGGTTTAACACGAATCCAATTTACAGGAATCTAAACTCAGTCTGAAATCATCTAAACTCAGACTGAAATCAAATCGAACAAAAAAAAAAAAAAAAAGAGTTTACTCGACCTACAACAAAAATAATTACCACGTGGAGAGCATTTCCCAATCCCTTCCCATCCCCTGCTGTAACCTTTCAGAAAATTTGCTATGAATTTCAGTTTTTTTTTTTGTTTTTTTTTTTGTTTTTTGTTTTTACTCAGAAACACATGTGAATTTTACGGCTACTTTTTGTGACACACTGACGAAATTCACAGTTTTAGCCCACGTCTGATCGATGAATTTCGTGATTTAATACCACGGCCAATCGACGAATTGCACGATATTCTTCCCTCGATTGATCGAGGAAATTCACGATTTTTTTTTCCTACGTCCGATTGGCATATTTCACGATATTTTTTTCCTGTGACAGGAAAAGAAAAATATCCAAAAGGATGCACAAAAAAGGACATTAAGTGTCACCGGGTGCTGCGCTCTGGCAAATTGGTCTAGATTCATTAGTAAACAAAAATAAGATTAGAAGGACCGCAAAGATCTTGTGGTGCACATCAAAGAAAATTTCCGAGCTCCAATCAAGCATATACAGAAACACCAAACAAGTTGATCCTTGCAATTAACACAGGGCACGAAATTTTTGCTCACCAGCTCACCAATGGCGATCAAGTATTTAAGGTTGGCGAGTAAGTTTTGTCTTTTAAAATGCTGTGTTTTAAATCAAATTATATACGGTCAGAATATCGTGGCTCAATCCAGCGATATGTGGATCTTGTAGATCTTTTGTGCTTAGCTGAAAAATTTGGATATTTTAACAAAGCATGGCAATGAAAAACAATGCGTGTATTTTATCCATTTTTTTGCTGAAGCTATGAAGTTCATGCAAGTATTTAAAAATGAAAGCATGTCAGATATTGCGAAGTTTTCTGAAATTTTTTAAAGAGAGCATAACCATATGTTTCCAATAACTTCCAAAGTTATAAATGTTGTGCTTGTGCTGTCTGTCACAAGTTTACCTTGTGAAAGAAGATTCAGGGCCCAAAATGGAATAAAATCTAAATTCAGAAATTCATTTAACAACACCATTGTTAAGGACCCGTGATATTTAGTTGAAAGTTGAAAAATAGGCTATATAAAAGCTTATTTTTCTTACTTTTTTAAATAAAAAATATTTTCCATAATTATTTTGAGTTGTTGATTTAAATTACTACAATGGTATTTTGTCATGTCTGTATTAATATAGACATGACAAAATAATTAATGTGATTATTGTAAATCTTTAAATAGCACGTAAAATAACAGTGGGTTTTAGATTTTTTTCTCCCTCCCAAATAGCTTAACTCCCCTCCATTTATAAATGTTGGTAGGGAGACTCCCCTCCTAGGAAAAATTGAATTTCAAGCCCTGTATAGATTATGTCATCAAGCTCATCTAAGAAGGCAGATTTGCTAGTCAATAACAAAACTCTGATTTTGTGGATGATGTTTAAATTAATTTGTTCCAATTTCTTCAAGAAAGACAATAATATATATCCAAAATAAAACTTACCTTTTATCTTCCAAAATGGCTCTGGAATAAAAGCTTGTACAGCTTTATACCTTTCAACAACAAATCCTAAAGTTGGAAATTGACAACTACCATAGCTTATTAGCTGGTCATTTAGAACATTTGAAAACACTTTGGTAAGTCTCAAAGTTTGGAATCTTGTAAATGCTGCACCTAAAAATTATAAATTTAGAAATGTAAACTAATATCAGAGAAAAATAATGATAATAACAATTAAAAAAAAAAGAGTCAATTAAAATCAATGAAAAGATAATAAGTAATATAGAAGATTTATTGATCCTAACTTCATTTAACAGGGTTTACGTTACACTTAAAATTTTACAAGTCAGAGAGATTTTTAATAGAATATATTATTATTGAATATTGTATATTAAATTGTGATATTTATAATGAATTTTTAAAAAGTTTTATATATGTATTTTGAAGAAGTTTTATATTAATATTTTATTTTTATATTATTATTATTATTATTTATATTATTAGTTTTATTTTAAGAAAATTTACTGCTGTGATCAAAAGGTATCCGGAATGCTTCATTTGAAATACATCTATAATAGATATTGTCTGCAAACTTTTATCAAATATTTTTTACGACTTCTATAAATATGTGGCAATAGTCAAGACTTTATTTCATTTTATTGTTTGAAAATAAATGTGTTTTTAATGAGATAAGAATTTTCACTTTCCGAATTGGTAAATGTTATTGAGTAAAGAACATGCATTAAATTTTGTTTTTGCAATGAAATTGCTGCTACAAAAGCATTTGAAATGTTCTAAAAAGTTTTTAAAGACGACTGTTTATCAAAAACAATGGTATTTGATTGGTATAAAAAGTTTAAAGATGGCAGAGAATCCGTAATAAATGATCTGCAATATGGTAGACTACCCGTTTCTATTAATGATCATGATATCAGTAAGATTAGAGAATTGGTGCTTGGTGATCGTCATTTGACAATAAGAGGCATTATTGAACAAGTTCCTAGATCACTTGCTTCCTGTTAAGCAACTTTAAAAGATCTTTTAGGATTGTGATGCGCCGCTTCTCAAGAAGTTCCAAAAACTTTGAATTTGTCCCAAAAACAACAACATGCTCAAGTGATCTGAGAAATGCTTTTAAGGCAATTCCTTTCTAAAACGCATTATTACCAGTGATGAAACTTGGATATATGCTTCTGATTTTGATACAGAAACAGATCAACAATCAAGTGAACGGCATTTGATAGGTAAAGCAAAACTGAAACGATCATGTAAAAGTCGCCCAAAAATCTAGGTTATGTTGACAGTTTCCTTCGATTATCGTGGTGTTGTGCATTATGAATTCCTACCAACTGGTCAGACAAGGCAATCAAAATTAGTCTTTGAGTGTTTTTCAAGCAATTCATCAAAAAGGCCTGAAATGTGTCGAAAAAACTTGCACCATGATAATGCGGCTTCTCAAAGTGCAATTATTATTCATGAGTTTTTAGCCAAATTCAACAAATACAGCTCCACAAGCTCCGTATTCACCTGATACGTCACTATATGACTTTTTTCTTATTTCTGCTCTTGAAATTGCCTCTTTGTGGTCACCGCTTTGATTCCATTAATTTGATAAAAGAAAATTCTCTATGAACACTGAAGTGGTTTCACAAAATGACTTTAAGGCACGTTTTGATGAGGGAGAAAAATGTTGACAGGAGTACATTGCAGTCGGAGAAGATTACTTTGAATGAGATACAATAAATTTTTCATCAATAAATTCATACCTTTCATTTTATGCCACCATTCTGGATACGTTTTGATCACAGAAATACATTAAAATGTTAATGATGCAATTTAATACCTTTTAGCTTGTTTTGAAAAAACATTGCATTAATAGCAGTTGTTTAATATAAACTGTTTTGATAAGTTTAAGGCGTTTAAGATGACCTTTAGTTGATGCAAAACAAAACTTATTATATGAAGTTAATTCCTTTTTAAGTATTAAGTTGTTTTTATTTTAAAAAATTTTAAAGATTTTATATTGCAATATTGTGTTAAAGTTCAGTCAGATATTAATTTTTCCTGCTGCTGACACAAGTTAATTTTTTTTAATGTTGTATAAGCAGTTTTACTTAAGTGTGCCATTAGATTGATAGATTTTTGTCTGCTTAGCATGATTTTATTTTTGGTAAAAATTAAGATAATTTCAGTTGATTTGAATTTTTTAAATAAGTATTGCAATTTTTTTGTAAATGACCCTATTAATAGTCCTTCTTTTGAAAGAGCTTGCTTATGCATTATTACTTTTTTTTTAAGTTTAACCTTTAGGAAGTTTGTTTGAGATGAATAATTTTCCTTCTTGGTATAGCACAAAATTGGCACTTGTTACTCGTTGAATAACACTTAAAACGTGGCAATTAACTTTATTGTCCTCACTCACCAAACTTAATGGGCACCACCACCAAACACGATGGTTGAAAGAATGATGCCAGGGAAGAAATGGGTGAAATTCATTCAGAATGTATGGCCTCGAGATCGGCAATTTTCCCGAACATAAGAAAAAGTAGCAGGGGCGATTCTGTCTTGAATTTTCTGAAATTTTAAGGCATTCGGTTCCAAAAATTAAACAGTCAAGTCATTAGTCTGAAAATTTGGACACAAAAATACCATTAATTTTGATATGGTCACCGAAAAAATCCATTTCGTCAATTGTTCTCAGAAAAAACACACCAATTTCATCAAAGAATCATGTGGAAAAAAGGAAATTTCATCCAAAGATCACGAAAAAACGTGAATTTCATCCATGGTCCATGTAAAAAAGGTGAATTTCGTCAAAAGATTGCAGAAAAAAAGTAAATTTTGTCAAAAAATCATTGGAAAAAAACAGCAAATTTTGCCAAAGAATCACGAAAAAGAACGACAAAAATTCTTCAAAGGATTGCGAAAAAAAAAACGCAAATTTCGACAAAGTATCACGAAAAAAATGTGAAAAGATCGCAGTAAAAAACACAAATTTTGTGAAAAGATTACAGAAAAAACGCAAATTTCATCAAAAGATCGCTGAAAACTAAAAATTTCATCAAAAAATCCATGAAAAAAAACCCCTCAAATTTCTTCAGATAATGGTGGAAAAAAAAACACAAATTTCATCAAAAGATCACAAAAAAACACAGGTTTTGTCAAAAGATCACGAAAAAAACACAGATTTTGCTTAAAGGTCAAAGTGATAGTGAATTTCGTCAACAGATTGCGGAAAAAATGAAATTTTTGTCAAAGGATCGTGGAAAAAACGTGAATTTCGTCAAAGGATCGCGGAAATATGCGAATTTTGTTAAACGGTTGCAAAAAAAAAAAAAAAAAAAAAAAAGAAGAAGAAACATGAATTTCATCACAGGGCAGCAGAAAAAATGCATAGTTAGTGCTGGGAGGGAATTCCCCCCTTCTGCTGTAACCTTTCAGAAAATTTGCTGTGAAAAACTGGAAAGTAGATAACTAATTCTTATTGGTTCAAAGGTCATGAACCTCTCTCTCTCCTTGGGGGGGGGGGGGGAGGGGGGGGTGTTAATTGCAACTTTCGGCCGTCCATATCATTATGTGATTTGTTAGAGAAACTAAATCTGATAAATTCAAAGAAAACAAAATTCAAACAAACATTGTTGAGATTTTGATAGCAGTTTCCCCAAGCAATGCTGAAGTGGAGGGAATGTGGAGCAGTGTGAAAAACACTCTAAAGGACAAGAGTTTTATCTATAAATAAAGACACGCTGCATAATCATCTAAGGGTTAAACAATCTAAAATTCAATTAAATGAATATGATCCTGCAGCAGTAATAAAACTATGGTAGGAAGACTCTGTTAGGTCACGAAGACCTAATGTGAATGATAAACATTAGTGTCAAAAATAGCACTTTTTGTAATACTTTATTTCATTGCAATTAATAGTAAAAATAAAATCGATATATATATTATGCTATCATAGGTGGCACAGAAATCGCAATTATTTTAATTGTTCAATGGCAATGCCTGAATGAAATGCATCTCACTGGTTATTGAACAGCATTTAATGCATCTCCATACCTATAAGGGGGGTTACCATAGGGCCCGGTAGCAGAAAGTTCGAGATGGGAGTCGCAGATTTTTTGCAGATTCTTTTTCATTGAATCTTTATTTTGCTTCATATTATGTTTAACTCTTTATTACTTAATACAAAAAGTTAAGATTATTATTAATAAAACATGTTGAGATATTTTAATGCAACAAAAACTAATATTAGCTTAAAGGATTATATTAATTACTAGAAGATAGACCGTCAGAATGACGTGTTTGCATTTTCAAAAGAATGATATAGCATTGCATTCTAAAAAGAATTATGACAGAATAAATTTTATCTTATCTGACTAATAGGGTTAGGTGGGGTAAAATAGTTATAAAAACAGCCCAGTTTTCATTGAAACTTAATTTGCAAGAAAATTATTAACTGAATTGGTAAAATAATGATATAGAATATGCAAATGAGCTTCAGTCACAAAATTTGAAGAATTATTTCAAAAAAACATGCAAATTAGTACTAATAATGCTATTTTAAAAGATAGTGTCAATTAACTTTCGTCTTCCTTCATTGCATTTTAAAAAATCAATAAGCTTCAATTTCTTAAAAGAAAAAAAAAAATGTAGGAGTGCAATTCCAAATAAATTTGTTAGCTGACAGTAAAAAAAAACACACGTTATAAGATTGAAAAATCAAATCTGAACAGTAAACATTCCTTCGTGATACCACTCCAAAGAATAACATGCAGAATAATACACAATTTCATCAGAAAGTTTATTTGTTTTTATTTATTGTTGATAGCTGGCGCCAAAATAATATTTATATAACTTAAATTTTAAAAAGTTTATCTCAGATTAAATCCTCATTTTTTTTTAAACGTGCATAAAGGAACCTGTAATAAATCTTTTATATTGCAACTATTAATTGCATTAACAGATTTTTTTTTCTCAAATTCTTTTATAAAATTACAAATTTGTTTTCCCTACAAAATACAAAATTTTATTTGCATTGATATATACATATATATATATATGTGTAGTACATGGATTATATATTCCTATAATTCATTTTTTCCCAATGACTTCACAATTCAAAGAGCTTGTTCAAAAGAAATTTTCTTTTTTTATTTTAACTACCGATAGATGGCACCAACAAACACAGAATAGAGCTATATTCACTGAACACAATGAACAGAGGTAATTTTTCGTGATATTTTTAACAGTGTATACTGAATTCAAACTGTAATGTAATGAATAAATGTAAACAAAAGTGAAAAATGTATTTCAAAATATTAATATGCTTTTGCAAAATATTTTAAGAGCATTTAATGAATAGCTGAAAGAGTCATTTATTTGTTTTTGGATTTGTATTTTGTGCTTATGAATGGCAACAGTAATCGCTTGTATGCATCAGAAGCCTGTTGTTGGTAGCTGGTTATTTTTAAATTAGATCTTAAAGCGTTATAATTGTATACTTTTTGAAGCTTTTAGAAAAATTGAAGAAGAATATATGTTACACAATGAATAGATAGACAGATTAAATAAGGCAGTCGGCAAATATGGAATCGGAATGCTTAAGCCTAACATAGCCGCGTTTGGCTGATTTTAACGAAAGATTATCAGGAAACGGATGACTTCGCTCCCGAAAGCGTTATACACTTAGCACTATTCCAGAGTTCATTCTAGGATCAAGGCCAGGCAGGGTGCACTTTGCCATAAAAGGGCACTTTAGAGAAAAAAAGGACACATTAATGTAATGATAAATAATAAACTAATAACTCTTCTCCCCTGACCCCACCCCCATAAAAAGTCTTTGCTACTACCCCTTTACCCCATTCATGACACTTTGCAGTGCAGGGGATTCTTTTCTAAAAATTAAAATCGATCATAAATTCGAAAATTTGGACAAATTATATCGCAAATTTTGAGAAATGTTCGCTGAAAAAAACCAATTTCGTCAGAGAATCACGAAAAAATTGCCAATTTCGTTAAAAGACCTTTCTGGTTTTTTTTTTCCTTCCTTATTTCAGCTGAATTTTCATGGTAGCCAAGAAACGGGGTATACAGACAGAGAAATTTATGATTGTGTCGGTGCTGAATTTTACTCAAAATAATTGGTGTCTGTATGAGGATGTTGGGAGGGGGGGGGAGTGAAAGGGAACAGATTAGGAGCAAAATGGGCCTAGGACGTTATATAATGTTTACAAATAGTTTAGAGTTTGCTTGAAATAAGCGATGAAATTAACTTAAAGGGCACTATTTTTCCCTCGGTCGATTTTCCGAGTGATAGGGTTCGCGGGGATTTCGGACAGTGGGGGCATTGGGACGCCAAATTTTGTAAAGAAGGGCAGGCAGGGTGGCCCGCCCTGGGAAAAACACCTAGAATGAGCTCTGGCTATTCTATATATAATATTTAAGAGAGTCCAAGATAATTAAATTATGAATAAAAGTAACATGATACAATGCTTAGCATACTTTAACAAACATAAATTTTAAGGGAGACCAAACTGGTCACCAATGGCGGCTATTATTCTAGATTTTATTAAAATAATTCTTAAAATGTATTTAAATTTTCTTGTCTCCTTTATACATTGCATTTAGTATGTCTAAATATCTTCAAATAAGTGCTCAACTTTTATTTTGACTGCAGTAATTTCTTGCTAATATTTTCTGTTAGATGCAATGCCAGTTTATTTTTCAGTTGAGTGTAATACTATCGGATGGTAAGCAAACTATATTAGTAAATTACAATGTTGATAGTTAGAAAAAACACAATTTTGTATGGAGCTTTTGTACCTTTGTTACTGGCCAGTGAAAAAAAATGTGTACTGGCCAATGGCCATTAGGTAAAAATGCTAATTTTGACCTATACTTCTTGGTTACTCACATGTGTTCAAGTAGTACATTAAAGTTTAAATTAAGATTAAGTCATATATTTTTTAATGCACTTTTGCAAATCCATATTTGATATGGGATTGTGTTGTGCCATTCTTTTAGATTAGGCTGCAATGGTCCAGGTGTTAGATATGACTTGCAATTGTATTAAATTATGCTAATAATAAAGTATATCAGATTATTATTACTAATTTTTTTTAAAGTCTTTAGCCTTGGTTTTCATAGTTGGCTTGATGGAAGTCAGCATACTTCCTTCTGCCGTTACCTAACTGTTGGCTATGTTTACATTTTTTTTTAAATTAAAATTTTACATTTGAATAATTTATTTGAATTTTAAAAACAATGTATTGTGAATGTGGAGCCATTCAATATTTATGACAATACTTTTGAATTACATTTTTGCATACTGAGCTACGATATTATGTGGGTATGATTAATGATATGTCCTTGGTTATATTTCTTTGAGGTCTAGGAAATCCTATCTTCACTATGTTTAAAGTTGTTTGAAAGCTTTTAACTATATGGTTGTGTTAGCTTGCCTGACCCAGTATGAGATGGTTTATCATGTTTTCTATATCCAGGGGTGGGGAATTTCTAGAAAATTTTACCTGCAAGCAATATGCAACATACAGTTGAAAATTGTTATGACAAAATTTACGCAACTGCAAAAATAGTTGATTACAATTACTACAATACATTTTCATAATTTGTTTTCTATAAAACTAAGAAATATATACAAGAAAGGAAAGTTTAATATAGAATATAGTACCATGTTTACACCATAGTAATTTGGAAAATATAGCTAACTAATAAAAAAATAAAGTTTTTGGCATATCGTTTTAGTTTCAGTTTCCGAAGACAAACTATAAATTCACTCGCCCTGTTGGAAAATCCACTCGCCAGTGGTGAGTAAAAATATATATTTCCCCACCCCTGTCTATATCTGTTGTAACCAGGGGTCTGAAGTAGCGAAACTATGGTAGTCGTTACTTTTTACAGTAGTTTGTAATGTAACATGCTACATTTTCAACAATGTATAGCAAGTAATATGATACAAAAAAACAGTAGTTTGTAGTGATAATCGACTACTTTGGAGAGAAAGAAAAGATGTGCCATTTTGCAAATCTCATGGACATAACTTGCTTCTTTTGTGCAAAATATGTTCTGATTAACAATTTATGAATCTCAGAGGCAAATCTCAGCTAAAGTGTATAGGAACGCATTGCATGAAGTCATAGATTTTCCCAATTGACACTTGCTGGTAAAATCAAATACTACTCTACCAAAGGAATTAATTTTCTTGCTAGCAACCCTTGTCTATTTACAATTTATTAGACTTCATGTTTTAATGTGGGGTTTCTTATTTTTGAAAGTGCTTTATTTGCAGAGTCATTTATGGTTTGCATTTAGAGTTGTTTTTCTGTAATTTTCTAGTTTATAAAGTTAGATAACTCAATATAAGTAATTCTAAACAAAACTCAATATAATCAATATATTAAGAGTGTATTGGAGAGTTAAATAAACCAATCTATTGCTAAATACATGGTAACGGCAATTTTATACCCCAATGCAATAATTACTGAAAGAATAATAAATGAAATTTATGCAGTACAGTAGGCTCCCTCAAACCCACACAGCTTGGGACCAGAGGTTGTGCAGATTTTAGAATTTTGCAGATTTCTGGTCATTGCTTTGTTTACATTTTTTAAACAGTAATTTAAATCTAATAATGCAATCAAAATTATAATGAATGCTTGCAATATAGTAAAATATTAAAATAATTAACCAAAGTAATAAACTACAATGATTAAAAGTAAGATAATTTTGAAAATGATTAAATTATTAAAAGTAAAGGTCAAGTAAATGATAAAGAATGTATAATTAAATATGCATAATAAAGATAAGATATATTTTCCTCTAATTATTCAATGGAACTTTCCTCATAAATGTAACTCATTAATTCACATCAAAATCCTAAAGTAAAAAAGTTTTATTTTAGGTTTAGCCAGTCTTAATAACCAAAAAAGCTTGATTAATAGATAAATATATTTTAACAGCAATATCTTGATTTTTTTTCACAAATAAATTTATACTTCCTTCATGAAAAACCACGAGTTTAGTCATATTATTGAGAATTGCATATCAAAATACACATGGAATCGTATAAAACTAAAAAATTCTGTAATTTTGCCCCTACATCTGATCTGAAAGTTTCATTGTTTACATCTGTGATAATGTGCGGAGTTGAGGGAGTCTACTGTATATGCTTGTGCATAAACATGTTATGTACAAGAGTAGCCTCATTATATGTCTCCCCTTGTCGGGAAGAGGAGGGGCATTGTTATCCTATAACTCTTTAAGACCTGACCTACACAATTGGGTAGGTGATCCTACTAAGGAAAAAGAAAAAACAATTTCCTCTCTTTGTGCGACTTAAAGCTGAGTCTGCACCCACACAATTGTGTGGATACTCCCTTGACGTAACCTGATATTGGAAATTTTTAAAAAATTTTTTTTTCAATCAAATATGATACTATTAGTTAAGGTTAACCACACCAAAAACCTCCATTTCTTAAAGGATTATACGATTAAACCTAACATTGTTCACTTATTCTACTCAAAATGTTATTTCTAGCACTTACCATTTCCTTTTATTCAAGTTTAATTATCTTTTAAACTTTGATTCAGATTCCCTATAATCAATTAATGAAGTTGTATTCATTGCAATATTTTGTTTTCGGAAATTCGCGATGTCATTTTCCCATGAATTCATTTCAAATAATTTGAAACAATAAATTGAATGAATATTTTTTAAACTCACCGATAAGCGTCGATCATTGAGGATTACTCGATTGCCAATGTGTTCCAGTCAGATGCAAAACAAAAGAGGGTGTTTCCGCCTAGTAGGTATTCTTTTAATCAGCTGATTGACAGAGTGACCTATTTATGGAGGGAACGCGTTTGCTAAGGCTCACTCTCTGGTTTTGCTTTTGCCTTATGGCTGACTGGCAGTTGTTTCATTCTCTGTGTACGTTTTTATCATTTTAACTTTAGTATAAGAGAATGTCGGCAGTTTTAAAAACTTCAGTATGCCCTAAGTTGTGTTTACACAAATCCTGTTAGGTTTAACAAACGTTTTTATTTCAACTTACATTATGAAGTTTCCATTACAAGTTGAGCAGCTATATTATTTGCAGTATTTAATTCTGTTCAAACATCTTCAATTCATAAGCTCTTTTGCTTCTATAAATTATTTATTTAACTTAACAATATGATGTTTGTTTTCAATCAACTATATTTTTTTACAAGAGATGAATGGAAAACAATGTATTTTCATATAAAATTTTATTGAAAACTGTAACTCAGTTGTCTGAAAATTTGAATGAGGATCAAGGCAGGTCCTAATACAGTTGTGGAGGACATTTTTCATTTTTTAATAACTAGCCGAGATATGAATTAAACCCTGCAAATAAAAATGTCAACTGAAAGAACTTCGTACCAGTGCGTTCGAGAACCCTGTTCTCAAGCATAGAATATCTGAAAGTACAAAAATGGCTTTTTTCCTCCTCATCTTACGAAACATGCATGAGCCAAACCGTTAGAAAAATGAAAGATACCAAACCACATCTACATCCTTTAAGCTTTCTAACAACGCTATCCATTTTTAAAATACAAATGCTAACATTAAAAAAAAAAAAAAAAAACCCTGCCAGCTCGGCCTACAGGCGCAGGGAGATTTTGAAGTTAAGTACTAACTAGATAATACCTGCCAAGTTTTGACAGTAAATAACTTGAATGTTCCATTAGAAAAATTCTTGAATTTTGAATTAGTTGCTTTTAAATTAATTATTGAAATCGTGACAAATTTTTATATTGTATAAGTGATTCCTATTTCTTGAAGGCAAGCTAGAGGGTGCTGTCAGTCTAACCTATTGAATGAAGTGAAAGAACTTTAAGTTTATAATTTACAACCAATTATGCTTGCCTTTTATCAGAAATTTACCAAAAAATACTGAGCAGAGCATTTATTTTTACTTACTACAGTCTCATTTTTTTTTTTTTTTTTTTATTGAAAAAATAACAATATCTATTTATATTTTTTTAACTACCCAACCTTTAAAAGCTGCTATGAATTTTATTTATGTCAGTCTCATTCTCTAAAATCCTAATTTTGAAAATTGGTGCAACTAATGATTTATTATATTTTTTATTACTTGAATTTTATTTTACTTTTTCCTTTATTTTATAGTTCTTATATGAATATTTTCCTTTCTTTATGTTTTATTTATTTATTTTACGGAAAAGAATGACAAACTTTTCTTTCTGACTCACACACCTATATATTCTTGATAATAGTCAAAAAATATAAACAAAAGTTGTAGATCAGCTTAATTTATTTAATTGATAATTACATGCAAAATAGTTTAGGTTAAATATTTTAACTATAAAATTATTTTTTCAAAATATTTTTGAGTGTGAAATTTTATTTAATGATAAACCATTCAAATAATAATAAAATCAAAATCATATAACTTCTCCTCTTAATAAAATATCATTCTCGAAATAAATTATTGCAAAAAATGGTACAGAAATCATTTTGCTGTGCGTTGAGCTCAAACCTGCGTCGCCTACAAAAGTTCGGAGCTTTAAACTGGTGCTTTAGACCGCTCTGCTAACTAGACCTGCTCTACCTTTCCTCTAAATGAAAGATCTAGTAGATTTAACTTCACGCATGCATAAATTTTCCAGTCTGATCTTACAGAATCAGGTTTCT
Source organism: Maratus speciosus (assembly GCA_963932465.1). Classification (NCBI taxonomy): domain Eukaryota; kingdom Metazoa; phylum Arthropoda; class Arachnida; order Araneae; family Salticidae; genus Maratus; species Maratus speciosus. The sequence continues at coordinate 120,754,199 of OZ010788.1, read as the reverse complement.
GCTTTAATATATATGAATTCCCCAACAAAATCTAAATCGTGATTAGAGATAAACCCACTTTAACAATTTTATCTGGCTGCTTTTGACGAGTTTTTAATTTCATTTTTATATAAGAGCAGGTTTTATCAGAATCATGTTAAGGCAGTATTCAAAAAATATTTTATCATGCTCAACAACTCGAAATTTTCTGACACATTTTCAGATTCATTTTTAAAAGGAAAAACATAAAACTTGCTGACGTGATTTTTTAAGAGATTTACAAGCGACCTATGTTTTTATTTTTCGTTCAATTAATTAGAAGTTGATTTATAAACAATTATTTTCTCAGTAGGACCATACTTTTTGTTTCCAACACAATCGCTTTGAGAAATTCGGTTCAAAATGCCCACTTTGACATCATTTTAAAAAATATATTCTGCCTCTATTAAAAAATCGACCATTATGGCACATTATATAGTTTCTGAATAAGAGAACCTGCCAATTGGATGCATTTGAGAGCAAAAATGAATTTAAAAATGAGTCAGAAAATAAGCTGTTTGGATTTGAGTACACCCTTAATACAATATTTTTTTCTTCAACCTTTATATATTTTTATTTATTTATTTTTTTTTCTGTAACAATTGGTCTTATCAAAAACTTGTCAATATAAAAGTTGTAGATAATATTAAGAAGATATATAATAAATTCATGCGGATTTGCTATCTTGTAAATTGACGAAGTTTAGGATTTTTTTCTTTTCAACCCCTCTTTCTGTTTTCGTTTTTAATTTTTTTTGTGGCAAGAATTGGTCCTATCAAAAATTTGTCAATATAAAAGTTGTAGATAATATTAAGACAATTTATAATACATTTAATTGGATTTGATATCTTGAGAATTGACAGGCATGAATTTTTTTCTCCCCAAAACCCTATATTTTTCTTCCCTTGAGACCATTTTTAGTTTTATCAAAAATCAGTCATACATAAATTTTTGACCTAATTTTTAGAAGTAATAATAACTTTAAACTGTGTCGATATGTATTATAATTAAGAAGTTTGGTGTTTTTCCATTTTTCACAAAACCCCCCTCCCTATTTCTACCCCAATTGGTCCGATTTCGCCCATTAACAAACTTGAGCGAGATTTTATGCCCCTTGATTTTATGTGTCAGTTTTTAAAAGATTTGTGTAGAATTATGGAAGTTATCATGTCCATAAAAAAGTGATATATATATATATGTATATAGATAGATAGATAGATAAAAATTTTTACTGGGGGTGGTTTTGGGTTCTAGGGGCCGTGATCGGAGTAGATCTGCAAATTTTTTTTCCGAAATTCCAACATAGGGGAAATTTGTATAGGTAGTATTTTATACGAAATCTACCTAAAACCTAATTAAGAAACCTCAAATTAATTTTTCATTTCTTTTTTTGTAGCCCACACTGACTTAAATTTTCAAAATATTAAAAAACTGATTACACCAAATAAAAGATTGCCCTTTTAGGTTTAAAATGCCAATATTCATTTGAAAAAATATCAATATTAAAACTTTTTTTTAATGTTTCCTTGCGAGCCGTTTTGGTGTTTTTCATAATTTTTGTAATCTAAAAATCTGAATCAGGGATTCTGATTAAAATTAGTGTTGACTCTAGGCCAATTTGGCAGGGCGCAGTGCCCAGCAGCTCTTATCAATTAGTTTATGTGTGCAGCAGCCCTTTTAACTAGTATATGTGCTTGGCAGCCCTTTTTAATTATTTTATGCACCCAATGTTCCTTGCTCTCATTTTTGGCACATTCTTTCGATTCATTTCTTTTTCTAATCACAAGGAAAAACTCGTGAGATAAGTTCATTGATCACTTTCTTCATTTGGCTGCGGGGAAGTATCGTGAAATTTGTCAATCAGTCGTGTAAAAAAAAATCTGAGAAATCCGTTAGTTGGTTACAGGAAAAAAGAATCACAAAGTTCTTCAGTAGGCCACAGTATAAAAATCGCTTAATTTGCCTGTAGGTAACATGAAAAAAATTCTCACAAGTTTCGGCAGTAAGTCGTGGGGGAAAATCTGGAAATTTCCCAACTGTTCATGGAAAAAAATACGAAATTATTCTCTCAGTTGTGGGGAAAATCTACGAAATTCATCCATTGACCGTATGAAAAAAAATCCCAAGAGTTTCTAAAATTGGTTGCAAGAAAATAAACACAAATTTTGTCAATTGGCAGAAATAAAATATCACAAAATCCGTCAATTGGTTGAGTGAAAAAAAATTCCCAAAATCGTCATTTAGTCGTCAGAAAAATAGCAAAATTGGGCAGTAAATCATTGGAAAAAAATTGATAAATTCTTCAGTCGGTGGCTTTAAAATATTATGAAATTCGTCATTCGGTCATGGGAAAATAATTGTGAAATTCAACAGTCAATCGTGAAAAAAAAATCACAAATTTGAATCAATCAGTTGCAGAAAAAATGTGAAATTTGTCAATCGATTACGGGAGAAAAATTACAAAATTCAATCGGTCACAGGATAATATCCCAAAGTTCTACTGAAAAAAGGACTAAACAAACAAATTCAAAATATTGTTTGAGAACAAGGTACAACAGTACCCTTTTTGGGAACAGTGTGCCCTTTTTCAAAAATTCCCACCCAGCAGACCTTTTTTCTAGAGAAAACACTAAAAATATGATTTTAAGTACCAGACCATATCTAATCTATATTCATTTTCCTTTCAAATGACACAATCTGTTTAGAAAAATATGAATATTACCCTTTGGAAAAGATCCTATACCAAAACTCACTTTTGTGATTTTTTTTTTTTTTTTTTTCTGCGATATTTAAACTTCTGCATCGGCTTCAAAAATCAAAATAAGAAAAAAAAAAAAAAAAAAAGATACCAAAGCACATTTACGTTCATTTTTCTTTTAAATGATGCCTTTGCTTTAAAAAACTAAAATATTAACTTTTTCAAAAGCACTCATTTGTCAGTGCTTGTAAGACACTTTCGCAAATTCAGTTTTTTTTACATTGTTTAAAACTCTGCATCGGAAATCAAAATATGAAAAATCTGCTTCAGAAATCAAAATATGGAAAATACCAGACTACATCAATGTTAACTTTCTTTTCAAATGCCGCAATTTGTTTAAAACAATTCATTTCTTAAAGCCACTTACACAAACTTTTTGTTGTTTTTTCCTGTGATATTTAAAAATCTGCATCAGTTACACAAATCAATATATGGATTTAAAAAAAAAAAAAAAAAAAAAAAAAAAAAAAAAAAAAAAAAAACCATACCACATCTACATTAATTTTTCTTTGAAACGACATCTTCAGGTTTAAAAAATATCGATATTAACTCTTTCAAAAATGTTCACTTCAGTAAGTCCCTTTTGTGAATTTCATTTTTTTCTGCATACTTTCAAATTCTGCATTTAAATTATAAAATTAATTAACACTTATTTTAGATATATTTAAGGCTATTACCATGGACTTAGGAAATGCTGGGCAGGTCAGATAGTTATAAATAAAATTTCTAGGTTCTTTTATGTTAGCTGGGTGCAAATCTCACCAATAACATTTACCCCGTTGCTAATAGCAGCTTTTGATTTTTTGCCTATGTAAATTAGAAACAATGCTTTGATGATGAAATAAAATGTTGTCTTTTACGGCATTATAATTTTTGAAATGAAAAGAGTGAAATGCATGTATTTTAAATTAAATGAGTGAAAGCTTTATATTTCAAATTAAATTAATATAATATGAATGATGACAATAGGAACAATATTTGGCAATTTATCACCCGTGACTGGCTAACATAAAAGTGTCAATTTCGGTTTAAAAAAATTTCTTTAAACTACTGTGACAATTTAAGGAAATTTGTTAAATGGAGATTTTATTTCACTGACTTGATATAAAAAACAATAATTTTTTTAAAGAATAAATAAATAATAATTAAAAATTATTAAATATTTAACAAATTAATAATTACCAATTCTTAAATCCAATTCTCGTCTAACATTAACAGCATCACTCACGTGTTTATCAGGCTGACAAAGGTTAGCACAAGCTCTAGAAATGGCTTGAGGGGTAATTTCAGAAAACCTAGCTCGATATACTGTAAGGCTGGGTTTAACTGAAATTGAAGAAGAAAAAAAAATTAACAGAATGCAAAGTTGATAAATTGTGCTGCATCTGAAAGAGAAAAGGAATAGTTAAAAAACATTAAGAAAAATGTTAATGTATTTATAACGGAAATATTTAAAATTTTTACAACAAATTTTGAAATTTTCTTTTACTACCTAACTTTTAAAAAATTATAAATTTTAACAGTTTTCGCTCCATTAATATATAAATCCATATGATATAAATAGAATATACCAAGCCCTTCCAACTACATTATCTTAAGCAATAATTTTTGACAAAATGGAATTTTTATTTGGAGAAATGTTATTGAAAACTTAAATAAATACTGCAAATTTTGAAGCAGTGTTAGAAATGATAAAGAAAATAAAATTAAAATGCTAATTAAAAATAATTATAAATAAGATTTTAAAAACTGTCTATTTCAAAATTAGCATTTTGTTGCTTATTACTATAATATAGTGAGAAAGGTTTGATGTGTTCTATAAATTCAATGGTTGTGAAAAAAAGAGAATAGCAAATACTATGATATTTTGCAATGTGTAATGTTATAGAAAATGTGAGAAAGCAGCGGTGTAGCTAAGGTTTTAAGTGGCTGGGGTGCCAAATCAAAATAACCTTAATATTTATAAAAAGAAAAAATAAACAATCTGAGCTGAGTCAAAGCACCCATCGATAAGTTTTATATTTTCAATCAGTGTATTGTTGTTTGGAGCTTGTTGGGTTGAAATACAAAAAAATAATTAAAATTACCAATCTAAACATGTGTAAAAACTGGTGTGGGAGGGGGGGGGGAGGATTTATATGATTGTTTATTTATTATTACAAGAAATAACACAGCAGTATTCTTTTAAAATTATTATTATTATTAAACAGTTTGCAGATATTAAATTTTGTGTACTGTTGTGCGAGTTAGAAATTTATTGATGCTTTCATTTTCAGCACACATCCGTTACTTCTACCAATGAGAGTGCATTCTTCATATATCTGAAGTAGCATCTGTTTCTGGAAGCTGCAATCTACTTTCTCATCGGACATTCATCTTTCTTCCTCTTTGTGTCTGGGGTATGGCTTGTATGTCAGCACATGCATTAATTGGATTCAAATAATTTAACAACAGTTCTCTACATAAGGGCTCCCAACACATGTTAGCCCCAAAAAAGGGAAAACATTTTTACTCAAAAAGAGACTAAGGGAGGGAGGCATTATATGTTATTTGGTTATTTTTTAGCCTTAATAAATCAGAGTAAAAAAGGAAAAAAAAAAAAAGTTTCAAAATTTTACAAATTCAACATCATTTTAGGATCTGCAGAAAGTGAAATTTTACTATTTCAACAGTATTTCAGAGGTCCTTCAAAGGAAAAAAAAAAATGTGAAATTTCCTTTCAAAACCCCTCCATTACAGGTTTTTATAAAACTATTTTGATAAGGATTTACAGACTTCTGTTGGTAAAAGTGTGAAATTAAGAATGAGCCTGCCTATTTATCTTTGCGCACATGGGAATCTTCCCTATTTGCACCAATTTCATTCTAACTTCAAGAAAATTTAGACAGGTATAAGCAGGGTTGGGTTTTTGACTTCAAAAACTGGTTTTTGACATGACAGTGGTAAAAACTGTGTTTTTACCGGTTTATTCCATCAAAAACCTATCATTTTCAATTTTCCTCCAATTTATAGTTTAAGTGTAGCATTCAATACATTTGTAGATTGATTTTTTCTTGTTGTTCTTGCTATTGTTATTCACAATTACTTTGTTAAATTTATTTAAAAGAAAAGCATTTCCTAAATGAGAAAAATTTAAAAATACAAGAGTAAAAAGAAAGAACAATATTTGTCATAATCTCCACTAATACAGATTCTACTAACTGCAATGAACATTAATATTAAATGATAATAAAATGTTATTATACTTGTTCAATAATATTCAATATGCATTTTTAATAAAATACATTAAAATTATTTTAGAGATGCAAAAATGCTGTTATATGGTGTGACAATAGATGTCAAGTGTGGGCTGTGGTCATTGAATAAATTTGAATATTTTTAGATATGATATTTTAAAATGCATATCTTGTGTATTTCATTCTCATTATTTAAAGTGAATTGAAAGAAATAAAACAGCGTATATTTTTATTACATATATATGACTGTGTGAGTAAAAATCTTTTACCTTTAAAATTATTATTAAATTTAGAGGGATTCTTAAATGTTTTATTTATTTTTTAATGCAGTTAACTTTTTAATTAATGGATCTTTAGGGATCTACATTTCTGCTTAAAAATAATATTTATTTATTTACTTATTTCTTTAATTTAAGAAAATAATAAGACTAAAATAAACTACTTAAAAATATAGTTAAAAATTGAGTTTTCACATGATTTAAAGTTTAATATTGATTTGCAAATTTTAATATTTACAAGATTTAACTTTGAAAACAAGACTTATTCCTTTCTCACAAAAGATGTATGTATTCTCAACTATTAAAATATATTTTATTTCATTTATTGCTATTTAGAAATAAAAATAATCAATGAACAATTTAGATTTAACACTTTAAGAAAACTTACTTTTGAGGAAATTTTTGAGAAAGCTAGTTAGTTTTAAACAGTGTACTACATTCTGCCAAAATTATACACATTTTTTAATCTTATACTTATTGGTTATAGAATTTCTTCAAAAAATATAATTTTTGTAGAACATGCCAAATAGCTTAAGATTATTGTGTAGAGATCTTTTAACAGATATGTATTATTCTAATGAAATTCTCTTTTGTTTTTCTTGGATAGATAAATATACTAGAGTCTTTTTAATATTGAATATTTCATGTGAAACAAATCAATACTTAAAGATAGAATTGAAAAAAAAATGTAAAAACAAACTACTACTAAAAAATAAGTTTTTGACATGACGGTAAAAACCATGGTAAAATGCGGTAAAAACCGTCATGCGTCAAAAACTTGCCAACCCTGGGTATAAGCAGTTACAATGTAGAATCAGTCTGTCGTTTTTGTGATAGTTTTCTTATTTCATTTAAAGAGTGATACTATGTGGGGAAGAAAATACTTTTATAACCTTTTGTTTAAGGTGTCAACGATTTTAATCAGATGATTTAAATCAGCGATTAAATTGTGATTTTAATCAATTGACTTTTTTTTTAAATCATTGATTAAAATCATAAATTTTCATGTTTAAAATGACATAAAAAAATATTAAAATCTAAGATAAACATAATTTTAAAGTTTCTATAGGTATTTTGCCTTATCAATAAAGAACAAAAAAAAAAAAAAAAAAATCCTTGGGTTTGTAAAAAAATTAAGTGCAAGTGTGTAAAAAGCAAGTTTTATCTAGCATAAAGAGCATTTCCTTTAAAAATTATATTTAAATCTATTAGAATCCTGCTTTTAAAAAAATTGTGAAATTCACCTTTAGTAACACCCAGAGATACCTTGCAAAGGACTTCCCCATACCAAAGTATTTCTAAATCAGTCTGCCCAAGATGTTGCAAAAATTATTTAACTTTATTTCTTTAGAAAAAACAGGATATTATTAAATCATGTTGTAATTTAATTGTATTTATCAATTTGTAATTCACAAAATCATTAACCATTAATTAGTAACCTTTATTTATAATATTTAAAATATATACAGTACAACTTCAAAAATCTGGCATCATCGGGACCGAGACTATGCCGGATTTTTGAAGGATTATCAAAAGTAGTAACTAGGAATATCAAAAGTAGTACTATATTCTTAATGGTGCCTTTAGCCATAATTTAATTCATTATTAAGTGATAATTATGTAAGAAAAAGAGAAAATTAAATATAAAAAAAACTTACTTTAATTAATATTTTCTATGTTACAGAAAAAAAATAAAAAGTAGAATTATTTCTTCTCGTGTAATTTCAGAAACATCAATGTCAATTTTGTTTGCTTCAATTTTTTTGGCCGTTCTTTAACAAGTTTTTCTTGTATTTTACACAAATGAAGAATGTCTATTTCTGAAATACAGTCTTGTCCCTCTACAGAAGATATTAATTCTCCAGTCAAATTTATGCACTTTTCTAGTGACACTTTCTCTTCTGCTGGTTGTTCATCCTCATCTTTTGAGTAGCTACTAGCGTTATCAGCGCTTCGATTTAGCACAGCGTCAGCGATCTCACTGTCCATTAAATTGTCCGTTGTTGGTGCATATTCCTCAATGCATAGTCAAACATCTATATACTTTTTTTCGACACTTAATGCATTTTCACATTTTGCATGTTCAATCACCTCATATATGGCAGACTTTTAACGGAAATGTGAAAGCCTGAAAAATCTTCCTCATTATCGATATCGTCGTTGACAAAAATTTGTTCCGATCATATATTGTGGCATGCATTCGCCAAAGTCTTGGGCATTACTCGTTCCCATGCCTGTGCAATTGCCCAAATTGCATCTTTGATTTTGTAATCCTTTTTAAAAGTTTCTAATTGTTAAGCCCCAATTGCATACATTCAAAAGATGCTTCATAAATTCTGTTTTATACAGGCATTTTAGTGATAGCAGAATTCTCTGATCCACAGGCGGAATAACTGAAGTGCAATTAGAAGGGAAAAACATAGCAGTGACATTATCTTTATTCAAGATTTAAGGATGGGCTGCACAGTTATCAATAGTGGTGTACCGAGTAGCACTTTGGCCGAGTAGCCGAGTACCGAATACCGAGTAGTTGTGTAATAAGAAAAAAAAAACACTGATGTGCACATGTGAGCTTAGGTGTTCATATGTGTGTACATATATATAATATATATAGTATATATAAATTAACTAATTAAATTTGAAATTCATTCGTGCACCTTTTAAAGACAATTTTTGACAACTCAAAACAGTAGCAAAAAAAAGGAGAATCGACACATAACAAGTACAATTATTAACCAATATAAAATTAAAATATTCTTCAACCCTCCAATTTATTCCAATACCTGAAATCTGTCTATCAAAAATAAAAATGTTTATTGGTTACTGTAACAATTCATTGAATAATGCAAAACATTTCATATTTATTTTGTAACTGTACATTATTTTCTTTTGATTAAAAATAAAAAAGAGAAAAATAAGAAAAGAGGTACAAAGAGAGATACAGGCTTTCTTAACAGAAGACTTATGTAAAACTTACACTCCATTTGCATGGTTGTGGGGGGGAGGGGGGGGGACTTTCCGATTATGTGCAACCTTGCAAAAAAATTCTTATGTGCACCTTCAACCACTGTTTATTCTGAACGAAAATGTTCAGAGGCAGGCCAAATTTATAGTAGTAAAAGAAATGCCCTGTCTGCTGATAATGTAGAACGTTTGGTGTTTTTGCACCACAATTTGAAATATAATAAATTTAATTATTAATTTTTTTATTACATTTATTGTATTTTCAGTTTTTTTTTATCCAAAATAAGTATTTTCTGTTTTCCTATATATTTAAAAGAAACTTATTTTTATTTGTATAAATGTGAAACTAAATTTTAATCTGGAATTATTTTATGAGGGTTTTTGTTCTTAACTTTTTCTATATTTTGTAGACATATTGTTAAATACAGAGTAAATAGTTTTATGAATTATTGCATATATTATACATTGATATTCGAATAACTTTTTACATATCAGTTTTAAATTCATATGCTTAAAAAAGGAAATTCTTACAACTACTCGGTATTGGCCGAGTATTCGGCCAAAATTTCACCGAGTACAGAGTACTCGGCAAATTGGCCGAGTAGGCAGAGTACCGAATACTCGGTACGGCTCTAGTTATCAAGCACTAAGACAATCTTCGAATCACGTTAAATACCTATAGAATCGCAATGACGCCGTGCCTCCGGAATAAAGCAATTGTTAAACCAATCACTCATGATGTCGAAATTCGTCCATGCACGTTTGTTGGATTTATAAATTACTGGGAAGACTTTGATACCTTTAAAAGGATGAGGGGATTTGCTTTTCCCTATCACCAGCAATTTACATTTATGCATACCAGCGGCGTTTCAGCATGCAAATACCATAATCCGCTCTTTGAAAACAAATTCACTCTTGGACAAAATGTTCAGCGGCTTCATCATCCACAGACAGTTTTTCTCCGCGTATTGCTAATTTCCGAATGCTGTGTCGAGTTTTAAATCGGTGCAACCATCCTTGAGAATAATCGCATGCATCAGAAATTGTTAATTCCTGGTGATATGCTTTAGCTTGTGCAATGAGCATAGGACCAGATATTGATACTCCTTCACCTCGTTGTAACTGAAACCATTCAGAGAGCACATTTTGCACCGTTCCAATTATCCCTAATTTTTCTCTTTAGCATATCCTTCGGAGCATCACTTTTTGAATAAAATTGCAATATCTTTTGCTTTTGTTTTTTAATGTCACAAACTGTCGACGATTCGATTCCATACTCAGCACACAACAAGTTCACAGAGGAACCACATTCTAACTTTTTTATCAAGTCTGCTTTAACTTCAATAGACAAACTTAAATGCTTTCTTTTAGAAGCATTCACTAGTATGCCAGGGCCTTTAAGTCTTACATTGATTTAAAGCTTACATCAGAAATCCAATTTAACCATTGGTCTTTAATCGATTTAAGCTAACATCGGAAATCACGATTTAGTCAATGTCTTAAATCAGGATTTAGCAATTATCTTAAATCGTGATTTAGTGATAGGCTTTAAATCGATTTAAAGCAAGATACTGATTCAGAGCTAACATCGGGAAACCGATTTATCTACTTTGATGTATCTACCGCTTACATGGCAAGCTGGTGTTAAATCGATTTAGGAGGATCCGATTTAAGCAAACATCGCAAGCCTCAATGCTTTCCGATTTAAGAAAAACAAGTCAAGCTTGTGTTAAATCGATTTAGCAGGATCTGATTTAAGAAAACAACGATTTAAGTAAAAATTTATATTTATTTATTTATTTTGTAAACAAGATTTAGAGTTTACGAGATTGGAATGTGTATTTTTCAGAAATTAAGAACTGATATGGTGGAAAGTTGAAAAGAAAAAGTAATGTTTAATTCTTAAAATCCAAATTCCTCGAATTTCAGTTTATATACTAATGCAATCTTTTGATGAAAAATTAAGTTTTCACATATTTGAGTAATATAGTAATATGTATTTTTCATTTTCTATTGTTCTGTAATTAATTAAAATGTTTTAAAGTAGAATCCTGCATTGTTTCAAAAGATTCTTTTCCTGAAATTGATTCAGTATGATACGATTAAAAAAAATAATAAAGTTTTATATTTAAAATCCAAACTCATCGACTTTCAGTTTATACTTTTATGCATTCTTATGATGAAAAATTAATTTGTTACATGTTTTAGTAATATTTTAACATATATTTTTTATTTTCTATTATTTTGTAATTAATGAAATTATTAAAGTCATGCATTGTTCTGTGTATCCCGATTTGGCCATGATCTGCATGAAATATTTTTCTTTTATCAAGTAGGCTCTTGGTGCAATATAATAAAAGCGTAAAAAATAGCAACGTTAAAAAGCACCAAAATTTTCAATTTTAAGCATACCGGTTTCGGTAGCATATAGCATACTTTCCTCAGTGCTAAGGATGGTGGAAATTTGCTCACATATATAGGAGAGATGGGAATTCCAGTTAAAGGTTTATTGACCAATAGGAAAACAGAGGATTGCAGGCAACAGCCAATAGGAAAAAAGATGGGAAATGGAACCGAAGTAGTAAAAGGGGGAGGGGCAAATTAAGAGAAAGAAGTTTTTATGTAATATTTCCAACAGTCTGATAATGGGGGAATAGCGAATTCAAAATTAACAATATTTTTTATATTTTTATAAATATGAAATGCTTCAAGGAAGTTAAGTTCGTGTATAGAAGTAGGTTTAGAGATTATTTTAACCGAATTGAAGTCAAAAGTATGATTCATCTCCCAGCAATGTTTTGCAATAGAGGATTTATTGATTTCTTGTTTTTTAATATATTGTTGATGTTCTTTGATACGAAATTTTAAGCAGCGTTTGGTTTGTCCAATATAGGAAAAGCCATACTGGCAATTAATACGGTAGATACCCCATGAATTGGATAATTCAATAGGATCTTTGAGTTTGGAGAGGGTGAGTTTATTGGTAGAGGCAAAAATTATATTGAAGTCATATTGTCTAAGAATTTTAACAATGGGAAAGCTTGATTTAGAAAAGAAGGGTAACACAATGCTAATATTGGAAAGAGTAGAAGACTGAGGAGAGTTTGAGGAACAAGGATGCTGAAGTTTAAATAGAGCAGTATCAATTATAGAAGGGTTGTAACCTCTGTCAATCTCAATGGATTTAATGTATTGAATTTCACTATTAAATGACTAAGAATCAGAGCAAACATGTAAGGCACGATTTATAAAGGCATAAAAGGCAGACATTTTTTGGCTTGGGGGATGACAAGAACGATCATGGGGTGGCAAAGAAACAGCGAAGCTTTTGCGATAGACAGAAGTAGTGAAATCGTTTACAGTGAGAGTGACAAGGGTATCCAAAAATGAGAGAGAACTATTATTTTCAGTTTCATAAGTGAATTGAATATTGCTATCAATAGAGTTCATAATGTTAAGGATATTATCAATATTGTGAAAGGAGGTGTCAATTAAGGTGAATGTGTCATCAACATAACGAATCCAGAAAGGGAAAGAAAATTTATTGAAAAGGGAGTATTCAAAATAATGCATATAGATATCTGCGAGGATGGGTGACAGGGGAGAGCTCATGGCTAGACCTTCAGATTGTTTGTAAAAACTTCCTTGGAATGAAAATGTAGTTTGAGATAGACATATGCGAGTAAGGGATATAAGTTCTTTTATTTCAAAATATGAATAATGAAATTCATGAAGTCTCTGTTCAAGACAAGAGAGGGCGCCACTTATCGGGACATTTGTGAATAGAGATTTGACGTCAAAGGAGACCATAGTAAATTTAGTTGGGGATAAATTCTGAATCATTTTAACAAAGGTGATGGAATTCTTTACAGTGTATAAAATTTCGGACAGGAGAGGAGAAAATATAGTTGTTAGATATTTCGCTAGGCGGTAAGAGGCTGTGCCAATATTTGAAACTATGGGATGAAAAGGCATATTATTCAAGACAAGAGAGGGCGCCACTTATCGGGACATTCGTGACCTTACCGGACCATTATTTGTGACCATTTGTATATACCTTAAATCCACTGCGATTGACAGAGGTTACAACCCTTCCATAATTGATACTGCTCTATTTAAACTTCAGCATCCTCGTTCCTCAAACTCTCCTCAGTCTTCTACTCTTTCCAATATTAGCATTGTGTTACCCTTCTTTTCTAAATCAAGCTTTCCCATTGCTAAAATTCTTAGACAATATGACTTCAATATAATTTTTGCCCCTACCAATAAACTCACCCTCTCCAAACTCAAAGATCCTATTGAATTATCCAATTCATGGGGTATCTACCGTATTAATTGCCAGTGTGGCCTTTCCTATATTGGACAAACCAAACGCTGCTTAAAATTTCGTATCAAAGAACATCAACAATATATTAAAAAACAAGAAATCAATAAATCCTCTATTGCAAAACATTGCTGGGAGATGAATCATACTTTTGACTTCAATTCGGTTAAAATAATCTCTAAACCTACTTCTACACGAACTTAACTTCCTTGAAGCATTTCATATTTATAAAAATATAAAAAATATTGTTAATTGTGAATTCACTATTCCTCCATTATCAGACTGTTGGAAATAATACATAAAAACTTCTTTCTCTTAATCCCCCCCCCCCACACACACACTACTTCGGTTCCATTTCCCATCTTTTTTCCTATTGGTCAATAAACCTTTAACTGGAATTTCCATCTCTCCTATATATGTGAACAAATTTCCGCCATCCTTAGCACTGAGGAAGGTATGCTATATGCTACCGAAACCAGTATGCTTAAAATTAAAAATTTTGGTGCTTTTAACGTTGCTATTTTTTACGCTTTTATTTTTCTTTTGCTAATAAGATTTTTTTCCTGAAATTGATTGAGTATTTATGGTTGATAAAAAAAAGTATAAAGCTTCATATTTAAAATCCAAATTCATTGAATTTTCTTTTTTATGTTTATGCATTCTTTTAATGAGAAATTTATTTTTCACATGTTTCAGTAACATTTTAATATATATTCTTTATTTTCTATTATTCTGTAATTAATTAAAATATTCTAAAATAGTCATGCATCAGGTTTGACATCCGATTTCAACGCCAGCCACGTGGATTGAGTATCTTGCTGAAATTGATTCACTATTTATATCCAAATTCATCCCTTTTTAGTTTATATTTTTAAACATTATTTTGATGAAAAATTAATTTTCATACATTTGGGTATTATGGGAATATTTTAGTTTTAATTTATTATTATTTTGTAATTAATTAAAAATACTTTAATAAATTTCAGTAATGAGTCAAGTAACTTGATTTTTACATCAGAATGAGGGAGGGGTGGAGGGAGCATTCATCAGATTTTTCTGCAGATCTGCGATTTTCTGACATTTTGTTATCAATTAAGAGATATATTTTAAGATTATATTTTATTACTAATCTTACAAGATGGCAACGGCCACAAAAAAATTGGTAATTTCAGTAATGTGCTCCAAGACTCACACTTTCAATTCTTCTCCATCTACTATATGAATATTAGCATTTAAACACACAATAAAACAACATATTTGACCATACGTATACGTTTCGTGAGTACCAGGACTCACATCCTCAGTGTAAAAACTTTAAAAACTCTAAAAACAATATCCCCCCAACTGCATGTACGGTGAAAAAAACCCAAATGTCAAAACATAATACCAAAAGACCATCAAGTTCTAACAGCCAATGAAATTATAGCGGAAGTGAAGTGTCGTGACACAACAAATCCATCCAGAAAGTTGAGATGTATGGTGTACTAGATAAATCATTAACCAAGGAGTCTTTAAATTTATGGATATGAATAGCCTCATAAAAGTCTAAATCCAGAGGAGTAATACATTTCTTGATAATGGTAGCTGAGTCAAAATTAAAATTATGTCCCTCCCCCCAGCAATGAGAGGCGATAGAGGATTTCTGTAATTCTTTTTTCTTTACATAGTTTCTGTGTTCATTGATTCTGTAACGGAGTTTTCGTTTAGTTTGTCCAATGTAGGACAAACCACATTGGCATTGAATGTTGTAAATGCCCCAATAATTATGTGGAGGAATTTGGTCCTTAAGTTGCGAAAAAGATAATTTATTAACCGGTTTAAAAACCACATTAAAATCATAATGTCTTAAGATATTAGCCATCTTAAAGCTAATGCTATTATAAAATGGTAAAATGATAAGATTGGAAATGGAAACCGTAGTAACAGGAGAATCAAGATTATTAACATATTTATTAAGACTATGAGAAATTAAATTATTGATATAAGATAAACTAAAACCTCGATCAATAGCCACAGATCTAATGTAATTTAATTCTGTAATAAGTGAATTATTATCTGAACAAATTAAGCGAGCTCTATTAATCAAATAATGAAAAGCCGAAGCTTTTTGGGAAGGGGGGTGACATGAATTGAAATGGGGGGGAGTGTGACAGCAAAAGGTTTACGGTAAACGCAAGTGTCAAAGGTATTAGGCTGACGTGTAACCAACACATCCAGAAATGGCAATCTATTATCTATTTCAACTTCATAAGTGAATTGAATGACTGAATCTATTGAGTTTAAAATCGTTAATATATTGTCAACAGAAAATAGAGAAAGGTCCAAGAGTGCAAAAGAATCGTCTACATATCTACAATAAAATGGGAAGTTGATAAGGTTAAACATTTTAACCTCAAAGTAATGCATATATAAATCTGCTAAAAAAGGGCTAAGGGGATTACCCATTGCTAAACCATCTGTCATAGAATAATATTGATTAGAAATTTGAAATGAATTTTGTTTTAAACAAGTACTGAATAACTCAATAATGTGGTTGATTTCATAATCTGTGTAATGAAATTCTTTTAATCTAGTAGTGAGACTAGTGTAAGTCTCACTACTAGATTAAAAGAATTTCATTACACAGATTATGAAATCAACCACATTATTGAGTTATTCAGTACTTGTTTAAAACAAAATTCATTTCAAATTTCTAATCAATATTATTCTATGACAGATGGTTTAGCAATGGGTAATCCCCTTAGCCCTTTTTTAGCAGATTTATATATGCATTACTTTGAGGTTAAAATGTTTAACCTTATCAACTTCCCATTTTATTGTAGATATGTAGACGATTCTTTTGCACTCTTGGACCTTTCTCTATTTTCTGTTGACAATATATTAACGATTTTAAACTCAATAGATTCAGTCATTCAATTCACTTATGAAGTTGAAATAGATAATAGATTGCCATTTCTGGATGTGTTGGTTACACGTCAGCCTAATACCTTTGACACTTGCGTTTACCGTAAACCTTTTGCTGTCACACTCCCCCCCCATTTCAATTCATGTCACCCCCCTTCCCAAAAAGCTTCGGCTTTTCATTATTTGATTAATAGAGCTCGCGTAATTTGTTCAGATAATAATTCACTTATTACAGAATTAAATTACATTAGATCTGTGGCTATTGATCGAGGTTTTAGTTTATCTTATATCAATAATTTAATTTCTCATAGTCTTAATAAATATGTTAATAATCTTGATTCTCCTGTTACTACGGTTTCCATTTCCAATCTTATCATTTTACCATTTTATAATAGCATTAGCTTTAAGATGGCTAATATCTTAAGACATTATGATTTTAATGTGGTTTTTAAACCGGTTAATAAATTATCTTTTTCGCAACTTAAGGACCAAATTCCTCCACATAATTATTGGGGCATTTACAACATTCAATGCCAATGTGGTTTGTCCTACATTGGACAAACTAAACGAAAACTCCGTTACAGAATCAATGAACACAGAAACTATGTAAAGAAAAAAGAATTACAGAAATCCTCTATCGCCTCTCATTGCTGGGGGGAGGGACATAATTTTAATTTTGACTCAGCTACCATTATCAAGAAATGTATTACTCCTCTGGATTTAGACTTTTATGAGGCTATTCATATCCATAAATTTAAAGACTCCTTGGTTAATGATTTATCTAGTACACCATACATCTCAACTTTCTGGATGGATTTGTTGTGTCACGACACTTCACTTCCGCTATAATTTCATTGGCTGTTAGAACTTGATGGTCTTTTGGTATTATGTTTTGACATTTGGGTTTTTTTCACCGTACATGCAGTTGGGGGGATATTGTTTTTAGAGTTTTTAAAGTTTTTACACTGAGGATGTGAGTCCTCGTACTCACGAAACGTATACGTATGGTCAAATATGTTGTTTTATTGTGTGTTTAAACGTTGTTTTAAATAATTTATATTTTCACACAAGTTCTGTACTTATTAGCATTTACATTAAACAAATCTTATTATAATTTAAAAGTTAAAAAGATATAGGTATGATCCATGTCAATTCAGGCAGCCAAAGAAAAAATCTTACCTTCATAGTCTCAGAAGTTTTTGAATTGAACATATGTTAAAATTCAATAAAAAATAAGATACTTGTATATTTTGGTTTTGCCCAAAAAAATTCCTGGCCCGAGATACAGGCTGCCAAAGATGGCATCCCGGGCACCATTTCCAATTCGCCATTTTCGATAAAAATTTTAAAGTGCTCTATCTCTAGAACGGTGCAAGATATTTTGTTGCGGTTTTTTTTATTTTAAAGATAATATTCTTCTGTTTAAAATGATATACCCAATTTTGAAAAATGTATTCAACTTTTCTTATGGCAACCTTTTGAAAAAAAAAATTTTTTTTCAAAAAAAAATTTTTTTTTGAAAATGCCAATCCTAAAAATTTTGATTTTTTTGCTGTTGATCAATACCATTGGGAACTATCTTCACTGTAAAGGAGAACTTCCACTTTTGAGTTTAACAAATTTTAGAAACATTTAAAAAATTCAGAGAATTTTACAGGAACTGTATATATACAGTTCCAGTAAAAGTCACTGAATTTTTGCTTATTTGTATCATATTTGTAAGGATAAGCCTACTATATATCCTAAACAAGTTAGAAATTGCAATATCAAATGTGGCAAATGAGGTGCGTGCATAGTATTAACTAGTTTTATAAATATTCAGATCTTGGTGCAATAAGTGTTACACTCTTGGGCAAAAAGGCATGAATACAAAATTTACTGTAATTCCATTGTATTAAATTCAGTAATACGGAAGTAATATGAATCCATCTTAAAAGGACTTAATCGTCATGGCAGCCTAGAATCATTGCCTATCATGGGTCATTGAATCAATTATGTATTATAGGATTTTTAAATAGAATGAAGAAAACTTTTATTAATGTCTTATGTTTTAATTTGATTTTCATAGCATTTGAAGTGATACATACTTTATTGCAGAGGTTTACAAAAAATTACTTCCTGTGTCATAGAAAGTGCATAGTGTTTACAGGGACACACAAAAGATTTCAGATACTTAACCTTATTGGAAATACTGTACATTAGCAATGATTGCTAGAGGTGCATTTTTAGTTGCGATATGAGTTTTTAAGTTTTATTAAATATTTCCATATTACGTTGTGTGTATCAAGGCTGTAAATCATATACAGGGCTACACAAAAGAAATCATAAGGGTATTGCTGGAAGTGCATTTTTAGTTGTGTTTGAGTTTTTAAGTTTAACTAAATTTTTCCATATTACGTTGTGTGCATAAATGCTGTAGATCATATACAGGGCTACACAAAAGAAATCTTAAGGGTTTACTGAGTATGAATGAAAGTAGCTTAAAGGTGATTTTTAAATGAGTTATGCATTTTTACACTGAACTACATTTAGTATACTAAGATATGTTTGGAGAATATAGATAAAATGATATACAGGTCCACGCAAAGAATTAGATACATGGCCGTCTATGGATGATAATCTCTGGAAGTGTGATTTCACTGGTTTTAAGGATGTTTTAATCTTAATTAAATATTATCTAAATAGTGGCATGTATATAAAGATAGTAGGTAAAATACAGGGTTGTATGAAAGTATTCAAGTATGCTTCCGTCTATAGACATAAATTTCTAAAAGTCAAATTCCGACCTATTTATGTGCTTTTAACAATTTCCAACATAGTTGAAAGTCTTTATGGATTCGATTTGTCTGCCCATCTGTCTGAACTCTAACTTGTATTAATATAATTTGTATTGCTGTGTAATTGATATATGTTATTGAGATTGTTTTACTATGTTCGGTATTGAAAATAAAGTATGTATCACTTCAAATGCTATGAAAATCAAATTAAAACATAAAACACATTAATAAAAGTTTTCTTCATTCTATTTAAAAATCCTATAATACATAATTGATTCAATGATATACCATGATAGGTAATGATTCTAGGTTGCCATGGCGATTAAGTCCTTTTAAGATGAATTCATATTACTTCCGTATTACTGAATTTAATATGTAGAATCATAATAAATTTTGTATTCATGCCTTTTTGCCCAAGAGGTGTAACACTTATTACACCAAGATCTGAATATTTATAAAACTAGTTATAGTACACACGCACCTCATTTGCCACATTTGATATTGCTATTTCTAACTTGTTTAGGATATATAGTAGGCTTATCCTTACAAATATGATACAAATAAGCAAAAATTCAGTGACTTTTACTGGAATTGTAAATATATAGTTCCTGTAAACGTCTCTGAATTTTTTAAACGTTTCTAAAATTTGTTAAACTCAAAAGTGGAAGTTCTCCTGTACAGTGAAGGTAGTTCCCAATGGTATTGATCAACAGCAAAAAAATCAAAATTTTTGGGATTGGCATTTCCAAAAAAAAAATTTTTTTTGAAAAAAAAATTTTTTTTTCAAAAGGCTGCCACAAGAAAAGTTGAATACATTTTTCAAAATTGGGTATATCATTTTAAACAGAAGAATATTATCTTTAAAATGAAATAAACCGCAACAAAATATCTTGCACCGTTCTAGAGATAGAGCACTTTAAAATTTTTATCGAAAATCGCGAATGAGAAAGGATGCCGGTGATGTCATCTTTGGCGGCCTGTATCTCGGGCCAGGAATTTTTTTGGGCAAAATGAAAATATACAAGTATCTTACTTTTTCTTAAATTTTAACATATGTTCAATTCAAAAACTTCTGAGACTATGAAGGTAACCCCCCTGCCTGAGTTGATATGGATTCAGCCTATAAAATTGCACCTTATTTTTCATATATTCCCTCTTTTTTTTTTTTTTTTTTTTTTACTACTTTTTTCATCATAGTAAATGAACAATTAAATTCCTCATTGAATTCTTTGTATCTGCTTCTGTTTTACCTCAATAACTTTTTAATTCTGTGTCTGTAACAAAAGTGAGTGTAGGTTGTTAGCAATGAAGTACTATGTGGGTGGGCTAGGGGTTGTCGCTCCCCCCCCTTAAGGAATCTAGATTGTAGCAGGTATAACAAGTCAGACAAAAAACATTTTCTGTTACCCTTCTTTCTTTTAATACTCCTTCTTAAACAATGGGTGTATACTAAATAATACAGAAGGGGGGTGGGGGGGGGGGGGGTGTAAGACCGTATTTTGTTACTAAAAATTAAAAAATAGGCTTCCATATTTTAAAATGTAAAATCGGTGTTAAATCGCGATTTAGCACTAAATCGCAATGTTAGATGGATGATAAATCGATTTAAGAAATTTCTACATCGCCCAGTCCTATTCACTAGTTTTGAAAAAGATCATCATGCTATAACGTGCTGGACAGCAGTATCATTTCACATTAAGCGATTTCGTGCAAACGAGGTTGTGATGTAGTAATCACATTTGTAGTGCAGCATTCTTATTTTGTGCCTGTAATTTTTTTTTCTGCTCAACGCATCGTTCATTCAAAGTGCTATTTATATCATGATATTTTCGAAAATATAAAAAATATCCGATATTTTGATATATATCCAATATTTTCGATATATATCCGGTATTTTCAAAATAGCCAACTTACTGTTGATAATAAATATTTTCGAGTGTAATTTAAATTAGAAACTAAAACATATTGCATTTAACATGAAAACTTAATAAAACAATATTCTAAAAATGCATTATTTTTTTTTCACTTTAAACAAAATCAACTAGTAATTGAAAACAGAAAAAATTGTTTTATACACATACAATATATATATATATAGGATTCAGTATCAAGAAAATTTTATGACAAATTACACAATATGAACTTTAAAATGTTTTCAGTTTACTTAAAAGGTGACAGATAATATTAAGTTTAAAATATACATTTTATTTAAATTTCCTACTACTTTTTGGTCTGTAAAACCGGGAGCCATTATCAGTGACTGCGGGTTGCAGAACAAAAGTACAAGGAAATTTAAATAAAATGTATATTTTAAACTTGTAACATCTGTAATATTATCTGTCCTCTTTTAAGTAAACAGAAAAGTTTTAAAATTCACATTGTGTAATTTGCAGTGTTCTCGCTGGCTTTTGACCAACATTAGAGATTTGGCGAATAAGAAATAAAAAACAGTAGCCAAATGAACAGAAATGTTAGCCAATATAGATTCGGCTTGAAACACTGAAAAATCTATCCTTAATGCTTTTTTGTATCCCTTTTTTTGAATATGTTAAAAAATAACCTGAGTTTTTGTAATTGCTTATACAATAGAAATTCGAGTATCCGCTTCAGAAACTATTAAAAATAAGTACATTCTAAATGTCTCCTAAATGTGTAAATTGTTCAGACATTCTTTCAGCTGTCTAAATAAAAATTAAATGCAGCAATCTTTGATTTACCGTTGTGAAAATATAAACTAAAAATGTCTATGAGATTTCTACTTTTAACCGATTGAAAAAATTGACCGGCCAATGATACTTTGCATACATTTAATAAATAGCATAGTAAATGGCTAATTTCAACACATAAATTCCAGCACATAAATTCTCTATTTTGCGCTTAATTCGAGTAACTTTGCGTTTTTATTCTGCGACGCTGGAGCATAGACAGCGATTAATTGACAATAGAGTAATACCTATCGCATAATCCTTTCTGTGTCTTTGCCTGCTGTTAAATAAAATTGGTGTTGAGTCGATATCTCTATAAATAGAGCAATGTAAATGGCACGGTGCGATTGAACATGTAAAGCGACATCAATCGTTCAATAACACACTTAAGAATCTCGACTGTATTGGCACACCACACACACAAACTGAGCATTCGCAATTTGATGCAATGGCGAGTGGCAGCGAGAACCCTGGTAATTTGTGATTCAATTAAGGTAGAATATTGAATTTCGTCTTATGATTTTATTTATTGAAATTTTATGTTTTGTAAATCAAAATTTTTAATGCAAAATATTTTTTTTTTTTTTTTTTGAAAAATTAACATAAATGTAAGCTTGTCTTCTTTTTTATTCCCTAAGTACAGTTTAAGCTCAACCTTAAACCATAAAATTCTTTTCAAATAAAACTATAAATAACTGATTATCTATATGAGAGAGTTTATCTTTCAATGGTTGTTCTGAATTAATTATGTCCCAAGATAATTGTTAGTTCTACATTTAAAAATAAAAGTTTCACTGCCAGAAACAAAAGTTCTTTATGATGAGATTTGCATTATATAATCTACAGAACAACAGTCAATAACAGTTGAAAAATTCCTTTAAACTTATTTTGACTGAAAATATCAAAAATGTCTTGCACAGTGGGGTTTTAAAAATAAATATCAAAGGTAGAAAAATAAAGAGAATAGAAAGTATCAAACATCTTGATATTTTGAAAATAAATGTCAATATGAAAATATCAAACATACTGATATTCTGAAAATAAATATCAAATAAATAAAAATATCGAAAATATCAAATATCTTGATATTTTGAAAATAAATATCAGATATATATCATAATATATATCAACGAACTCTGATCAGGGGTGTGCCTTCATTGAAGCAATTACCGTAGTTTTGGTTTCTCTCTGTTGTTATTTGTTCTACGAATTATACGTAATTTTAATTTAACTAATGGTTTTAAAGTTATTTTGGATGCACTATTAAAAATCCAGTTTGCGTGGTATATATATCAAGTGCAGCTAGTTTTTCAACAGATTTTAACAAACTTTCATAGTGTATTTTTGACAATGTAATTGTCTTTTAGAATTCGGGCCTAGTGCCCAATTCGGAAGAAAAAAAAAAAAAAAAAAAAAAAAAAAAAACGGGAACCAGCTTTCTACGATTACGATGTTCTTCTAAGGTGATAATATAATACCTAAAAGTTTATCTTCAATCGACGATGAAATTTAATTTTATGCATCTCTATCTGGACATTTTATTATCAAGCCATTCTCTAAAGAATAAGTTCAGCCCGCATCATCAACGTCATGGAACTTCTTTTTAAGTTGTATTTTTCTACGTGTACGGTGACCAGATAAAATACCTCCTGCTTCACTTCTCCCTTCTCAAGAATGAATAAAGTTGGATTTAATACAAATATGTGTATTCATTGAATGTCAAGCTTCTGTGTCATCAATGTCTCCTCTCTATTAAGTAAGATTGTTTATTTATTTATTTTTACAGCCATTAGAAGAACCCCTTCTTTTATTTTATTTTTACTGCAACAAAAGTTATTATTTATTCTTGGCACTTTATTATAATTTCCAGGACAGAGGTTTGACTGTATTATAAGTTCAATCACATCCTTATGTTAAGATTTATGCATTATAATAGCAATTAGCATAGCTACTCAAGCTGAGCATACAGCATTGCTGCAAGAAAACACACACACACACACACACACAAAAAAAAAAAAAAAAAAAAAAAAAACTAATTCAGCGCTTTTTAAAGAAAAAGTTTTTTTTTTAACTGTTCCTTTTTTTTTTCTTTAGTTCCTCCCCGCCATCTTTTGGATTTCATATTTGAAAGAGTATTTGGTGAAGCGGGAAACACTAGAGAAAAGGTGAACATGTGTAGTTATTACTGCCAAGCATCGATAGTGTTGCAAATTATTTTTAAATGTTTAAACCTCCAGATAAAATTAAACTTAATAACATTTTAAAGGAATATTTAATAAATTATAATGATAAATTCAAATGAAATTTTTTGTTCCATAATGTGAACGTAAAAAGAAATAGTTACAAAATAGACATCTTAGAAAAAGTGAAACATATTAAACAAATAATAGAAAAAATCTCAAAAACATACATTGCAATCTTTTCTTAAAATAATAAATATTTTCATGAAAGAAAGAAAAAAAGACCTTTTTTACAGACTTCAATGATCTCAAATCCAATATTTTCTCCTTCCCTATCACCATCAGTCCATATGATTAAATACTGACAACTTCGAGCTTCTTGTTCTAAAGTTAACTAGGAAAATTTTCAAATTCATCAGAAAAATATATATTACAAAAATGTATATAAAATAAATATTTTTTTTTTCTTCAAAATTTTAATTCTACTTTTAGAAAAGAAATATATGCTATTAATACAGTAAATGACAATCATTTGTGTAATAATTTACCACATTCCAAAAATATTATTTTTTTAATAAAACTAGTTACTAAAAAATAATCAAAATCATTCTTATTTATGAAAAGATTTAAATATTATTACAGTTAATTGTGATTACTAATATTATTGTTTGAAGTAGGATGCATTTACGACAAATGTTAAGAATATAAATCTTTGATGTATTAACTCTATAAAAAAAAAGAAATGCAAATCATTCTTATTTGAAAATCAGTAATTTAAGATAACTTTGAAATTTGTTTGGGACTTCGTCACTTTTTAAAATAACACTGTAACAGTCTGGACTTAAGAAAGTGAGATTTGCCAAATTATATAAACAACCATGAAAATAAAACTGGTGTACTACAGGGATGCAGAATATGTCCGATCCAGCGATCTAGGATCGGGGGAAATTTTGCAGAAACATATACAATATCGCATAAGCATTTTGATTTTAACAACGAATTCCATAATTTCTTGAGATAGAAAAATTTCACTATAAATAAAAAGATCTGTATAGCGAACATCAGAAAATCGATCTGAGAATAATATGTACCGTATATCAAAGTTGATTCGGCTCCGAATTTTCTGAAAATTTAAGACATTCAAGTTCCGAAAATCAAAAAAAAAAAAAAAAAAAAATCGGTCATCTATCTGAAAATTCAGACATAAAAATACCTCGAATTTTTTCCAAGAATTACGGAAAAAATGAGAAATTCATTACCAAATCGCAAAATAACTGCAAATTCTGCCAAAAGATCGCAAAAGAACCTCAAATTTCGTCAAAAGATCGTGAAATGAACGCAAATTTTGTCAAAAGATCGTTAAATAAACGCACATTTTGTCAAAAAAAATGTTAAATAAACACACATTTGTCAAAAGTTCGCGAAAGAACCGCAAGTTTCGGCAAACGATCGTGAAATTAACGCAAATTTTGTCAAAAGATCGTGAAATAAACGCATATTTCGTCAAAAGATCGCGAAAAATACCACAAATTTCGTGAACAGATCGCGAAACAACTGCAAATTTCATCAAAAGTGTGCAAAACAACTGCAAATTTCATCAAAAGATTGCGAAATGAACGTACATTTTCACAAACGATCGTGAAATCAACGCACATTTTGTCAAAAAATCGAGAAAAAAACGCAAATTTCGTCAAAAGATCGCGAAACAACTACAGGGATGCAGAATATGTCCGATCCGGCGATCTAGGATCGGGGGAAATTTTGCAGAAACATATACAATATCGCATAAGCATTTTGATTTTAACAACGAATTCCATAATTTCCTGAGATAGAAAAATTTCACTATAAATAAAAAGATCTGTATAGCAAACTTCAGAAAATCGATCTGAGAATAATATGTACCATATATCAAAGTTGATTCGGCTCCGAATTTTCTGAAAATTTAAGGCAATCGGGTTTCGAAAAAAAAAAAAAAAAAAAAATATCGGTCATCTATCTGAAAATTCGGACATAAAAATACCTCGAATTTTTCCCAAGAATTACAGAAAAAAAAAAACAAGAAATTCGTTACCAAATCGCAAAATAACCGCAAATTCTGCCAAAAGATCGCAAAAGAACCTCAAATTTCGTCAAAAGATCGCGAAATGAACGCAAATTTTGCCAAAAGATCATTAAATAAACACACATTTTGTCAAAAAAACGTTAAATAAATGCATATTTTGTCAAAAGATCGTGAAATAAACGTATATTTCGTCAAAAGATCGCGAAAAATACCACAAATTTCATGAACAGATCGCGAAACAACTGCAAATTTCATCAAAAGATTGTGAAATGAACGTACATTTTCACAAACGATCGTAAAATCAACGCACATTTCATCAAAAAATTGCGAAAAAACCTCAAATTTCGTCAAAATATCGCGAAACAACCGCGAATTTCATCAAAAGACAGAGATACAACCGTGAATTTCATCAAAAGGGGTTAAATAACCGCAATTTTCGTCTAAACATGGAGAAATAACAGCGGATTTCATCAAAGGAAAGCGGAAAAAACCCGCAAATTTCTTAAAAAGATCGCGAAATGAACGCAAATTTCTTCAAAAGTTCGCGAAAGAACCACAAATTTCGTCAAACGATTGCGAAACAACCACGCATTTCATCAAAAGGGTAGAAATAACCGCAAATTTCCTCAAAATCGGGCAAAATGACCGCGAATTTCGTAAAAAGGAAGGCGAAATAACCGCAAAACTCGTCAAAAGATCGCTAGAAAACGCAAATTTCGTCAAAAGATCGCGAAAAACGCGAACTTCGTCAATGGGTAGAGAAAAAAATATAGTAAGTGCTGGAAATGGATCCCTTCCCCCAATTCTGTTGCAACCTTTCAGAAAATTTGCTGTGAATTTTAGAATTATTATTTTTTCACTCAGAATCACCCTTGCCATATATACTCTCACATAAGTTGAGAAATATTGGAAAAATAATTTTTCTGTACCTTACGGTAATACAGCATTTACCTATAACATACCGTAAAATTTTCGGGAAATTTTCATGTGGATTGGGGGAAATGTTGGAAGTAGAAACATTTTCTGCACCCCTGGTGTACTATTATACTTGTTTATGTATGCATTAAAAATATTTCTAAATTTCTATCTGTATTTAATAATAGATAAATGGATCCTGTATATGTAGATATTAAATAAATTATGAAAACAAAGAACAAGCTGTTTGCATAAATAATGAATAGGCTGCCAGAAAGTACATGTGATTTTTTTTTCTCTTGCAATGCCCTTTTCTCAATCTCACCAAGACTCTTATAAAAAGGAGGTACACGAACTTTTAATAAAATTACACCATATGAGATATTTATATTTTATATACCCTAATTTTTTAAGATTCCTAATATTTATATTTCTCTCTTTTTACAAATATGTGTGAAGGTTTACATGAATAAGCATACTTTTCCATTATACCAACACCATTGTCACCAAGTATAATACTTGGTGCAAAATTAAAGTCACATGAAATGAAACATTTGAAAAAAATTATAATGTTGCTGGTACGAGCATTTAAAAAATATAACCTTTGAAGAAAGAATTTGCCATATCCTGTGCTGTTTTGCACATTTGGCAAAAAAATCGGACATTATTTCAAGTAGAAATAAGTTAGAAATGTGTTTAGTAATAATATAAGGGAAAAAATATATAAATTTTTAATATGATAAATAAAGTGAAATTAATTTTTAATGATTTTATGAATTACAAATTGAAAAATACAATTAAATTACAATGTGATTTAATAATATCATGTTTTTTTTTTTTTTTTTTTTTAAGTTCTATAATTTTTGCAAAGTCATGATCACATGGATTTAGAAAGACTTTGGTATGGAAAAGTTTTTTACAAGAAAACTCTGGGTATAACTAAACGTGAATTTCGCTATTTTTTAAAGAGCATGAGGAGACTTTAAAAAACGGCCTAGAGAATATAGTAAGTAATTACAGAATTAATAAAAAACTGCAAAGAAGTATAATTTCATTAATTAGTAGCACAAATAACAAACCAAACAAATATCATTTGCAGCTCATTTTGTATTAGAAAAATTACTGTTACTTGCCTAAATCTAAACTTACACACATGTGTATGCTAACCAAAAAAATATGAACAGCACTAGAATTGATAAAAAAAAAGTCACAGGTCCAAAGGACGAGTAAACATCAGAGTTTACTAGACTACAGACATCACCACTGACCCACTACATAAAATTCTATTAAGTACCTTTAACACTTTGAGTGACGCCTCCCCTCCTCCTCCGACTAGAATATAAACCAAACTTCCTTTCAGTTACCCAAAATTTTTGGCATAATAAAATGTAAAAATATAATTTGCTAAAAATTAAATAAACAGTACATGAACAAAAACTATAAAATTATTAATTATGTATTTTATTTCAGATTATTTATTTCAACTGACTAAGTTTTAATGCAAGTTTTATTATTATTTTTTAAATAAAATAAAATTTTGTGCTTTGTGTTTGGTTGCGATTTTCTCAGGGACGGGAAAATTTATGTTTACCTGTCAGAGAGGGAAACAAGTTACTGGTTCTACAGACCACTAAATTTTTTAAATTAGTGGTCCGATTGAATTTTTAGTGGTCTCGGACCAGCGACCAACAAGGATTTCGAACGATGATGAAAATGATAAAAATAGTAAAATACCCAGTGATACACACATCAGAGTAAATATAAGAATTCCAGTTATATTTGAAATCCTCAAAATATTAAATAGCAGCATTATTATCACACACTAGGAATTATTAGCATTCAGCTTTATAAGGGAGAAAAAAAAAAAAAAAAGAGTTTTGTTGCTTTTTCAAACCCTAATTTATTCAAAAGGCAAAATATCTAAAACTTTCCAAATTATGTTTATCTTAGGTTTTACTAATACTTTTTTATGTAATTTTAAACAGTTAGAGAATTTGTGATTTTAATCGATATTAAAAAAAAAAAAAAAAAAAATCAGCTGATTAAAATCACAATTTAATCACTGATTTAAATCATCTGATTAAAATCGTTGACACCCTATTTATGACTATGTGGTTCACAATTTTTTTAATTTTTTGCTGCTCAGAATTTTTTGATACATTTAAAAATCCTTTCCATTCCTGCATGAATAAAATTTATAAGTAGAGTCATCCAAAGTAATTCCTGGTCAAAAATCAACAACATCCAATTATTATGAAAACTATTACAGGTATTATTCCCATTTTTTTTAATGAAATAAAATAAGCATCCTCTGATGGCTATATAATAAAATACTTACTTAAATTTATAAGCACTTATAGTTGAAATAATTATAATTCTTAGTCACTTCTGGGGTAATTATTGGTCAGCATCATTTTTGATGTACATAATAAAGTAGTAATAGTAAAGTTAATTTTTTTTAAACTGAGTATTAAAATATGTAGAATCACTCTTGTAAAAGTTTTATTCATCTCATAATTGTGGAATAATAATGCATAGACTTTCTTTTGGGCATAAATACAAATTTATTTGATGTGCAAAATACTCTTGTACATTTTACAAAACCTTAATTAGCCAAAGAATTTTTGTAACATTTATAAGCAGTATTTATTACTTCTGCATCTACTGTGAATGGGTTAATTAATATTTAATACCTTGCAAATTTAATGATCCGTAAAATATATACTGAATGTGTATGTTTTTGATTCTATATGGCTTAAGCCATCTTAAGTTTCTGGCTCCTTTTTCAAGAAATTTTACACAAACTTCAATAGGGTCAGGTGGGGTAAAATGGGTATAAAATTCACTATTTTTAAATGTTCAGTTAAAATTTTCTCATAAATGTTAAACAATTAAAACTTTTCTTGGTATTTTCTTTACATTGCATATTCTTGGAATGGAAATACACAATTTTTATTTTTTAGGCTACAATAGTATGTCTATAACAAAACATTTCATAGATGTATGTTTGGTATACCCATTTTACCCCACGCAGGTGAAAATGGGTATAGTGTGAGGTAAAATGGGTATATAAAAGTTTAACAATGAATACTGTATAGATAGATTTACCAGAGATTATATAATGAAGTAATATGGAAAACAATGTTATATAAGTTTTTAAAAATGTTTTTTTTAAATATGGAATTTAAGTTAATAGATAAATGAGATGTTTTACTATGAATCGAGCTTAGGTATAAATGAAAACATTTTCTGGCTACACTTTTTTCAACTCGTATTCTCACACTTTTACATTTTAAGTGTTAAAAGTCTATTTATCAAAAGCATAATGGCCCAGATTATGTAAATGTTGATTCATTTAATGTTTCTATTATCTGCTTTCTTTTTACAATATAATCTATGAGAACGTCCATTGTTACCGTTATGATCATTAGAGCAAAGTTTCAGAAAAACTTCTAATTATTTAGTTCTAAAATATAATGTGGATAAAATTGAAATAACCAGTTAAATACCTACCATCATGTTCCATTCCCATTAAATATATATAATATATAAAAATTTTGTTAAAAATTAGGTACTCATAAAATATATCTAATTTGTAATAAAATTCTGATTTATTATATAGACAAGTAAAATGTTTTTTGTTTCAAATTAGATATATTTTATGTGAGTAAAACATAATGATATTTAACTAGTCAAAAATTTTTATCCTAATAATAAAATAATTGGAAGAATTTCTGAAAAATTGCTCTAATGGTCACAAGAGTAATGAATGGATGTACTCCAGTGTCTTCAGCATCAGGGAAAACATAAAACGCAACCAATCTTGGACTTTTCCAAGAATTTTACTTCATATTCATACATTTCATCTGCTTCAATAGCCATAGTTTTGCCACTGAATTCTTTGTCTTTTTTCCTAAATATTGGACGTTCAATCATGCATCTACAGGATACATCTATTTTTACTTCGAGGATATCTTCCACACATTAAGTTAAATGTCTTCATTTGTTACAACTTCATCTGCTATTGCTTGGACATGCTTATGTTTCAGCTTTGAAGTTTATTCTAAGATTATTTGGAGGTGTGGCAGATTGATAGGTGTCGAGAAAGCAAGGATGTGTCAAAGCCACACTGCTCTTATTTTTCTCGACAATTCTGATTCTATTTCCCAACTCTTTCAACCATCTCTTCTTAAAATTTCAAATCCTATCAGCACCTGATATGCCATCTAGAAAAAGAATATTTCTAGAAGTGGGCAATGGTTTAACTAAATTATATACAATGAATTTCAAGTCTTTCTGATCTTAAGAATAATGCACTGGGGCCGAAACTAGCCTTTTTTGCATCTGGAACAAACATATATTTTGCACTCACTCCCCCTCATCAAAATATATTTACAAAGAAAATTTTACTAATTTTCTAATAGCCGACTTAAATACATGTAATGCTACATAATCTGCTTTGTTAAATATTGATTCATTAAAATCTTGAAAATGGAATCGAGAAAGAAAAATCTGCTTTATACAGGATCCTTATGCCATATCATCCTTAGATTCTTCTATGTTTTGGCATACCCCAGCCAGGATAATTTTAACAATACCGTGTTAAACATTGACTTGAAAAATCGGCAAACAAAATCTTCATTTGGTGCACAGGGCACATGCCTTTTCTGCCCCCCCCCCCTTTTTGTTTCAGCACTGTATGTGCATTATATAAACATTTTACAGTATTTTTAAAACTAATTCTATTCTAATTCCAGTAAAATAAAGAATTTTATTCCGAAAAGTTCTATACAACACCTTAAAAATACTACAAATGTTAAGCCTAACACTATACCCATTTTACCCCATTTATAAGATTTACGATAAAACAATAAAAACAAAAGACATTTTCTTGTTTGTAATTTGGAAAAGTATTAGAAGTGCTCAAAGAACAAAATGAGGTCAAATAAATGAGTTTATATCAGATATTATGAGGTGCAGGAAGAAGTTTATTCAAACCATATGTGGCATGAAATTGTCCTCAAACGGTTTTACTGTTGCCACTCAAATAGAAAAAACTATAAAAACAAAAATAAAGTAGGAGAAGAAAGCTTAAACTTCAACAGGGCTTGAAATTCAATTTTTCATAGGAGGGGAGTCTCCCTACCAACATTTAAAAATGGAGGGGAGTTGAGCTATTTGGGAGGGAGAAAAAAATATGAAACCCACTGTTATTTTACGTGCTTTTTAAAGATTTGCATTAATTATTTTGTCATGTCTGTATTAATACAGGCATGACAGAATACCATTGAAGCAATTTAAATCAACAACTCACAATAATGATGCAAAATGTTTTTTTATTTAAAAAAGTAAGAAAGCAGGGGTGATTCTGAGTAAAAAAAAAAAAAATTCTGAAACTGACACCAAATTTTCTGAAAGGTTACAACAGAGGGTATGGGGGGGAATCACTCCCAGGAGTAGCTATGCGTTTTTTTGTGCCCCTTTGACGAAATTTCCGTTTTTTTCGATCTTTTGATGAAATTTGCCGTTTTTCGCGATCTTTTGATGAAATTTACCCTTTTTCTGGGATCCTTTGACGAAATTCGAGTTTTTTGCGTGATTCTTTGACGAAATTTGCAGGGTTTTTTTCGTGATCCCTGATCGAAATTTGCGGGGGTTTTTTTTTTGTGATCCCTGGACGAAATTCGCGATTCATTGACGAAATGCGTGTTTTTTTCGCGATCCTTTGACGAATTGCAAGTTTTTTTTCGCGATCCTTTGACAACATTCGCGTTTTTTTTTTCTCAATTCTTTGATGAAATTCACGATTTTTTCTCAGCGGCCGTTTCACTAAACACTAAATTCGTGTTTATCCCGCGATCCTTTGACGAAATTAGTTTTTTCCGCGATCCTATGACGAAATTCTCTTTTTTCGCGATCCTTTCATGAAACTCGCATTTTTTCCGCGTTCCTTTGCCGAAATTTATGATTTTTTTGCTATCCGTTGATGTAATTTGCGTTTTTTTGCGATCCTTTTAATGAATTTCAAGTTTCTTTCCCGCAATCTGACGAAATTCACGTTTTTCCGCGATCTTTTGACAAAATTTGTGTTTTATTCGCAATCCTTTGCGACGAAATTGGCGATTTTTTTCTCGAACGATTGACAAAATTGATTTTTTTCAGTGACAATTTGTCAAAATTCACGATATTTTCACGATATTTTTCTGTTGAACTGATGACCGATTTTTCACAATTTTCAGAAAATTCGTAACAGAATCACCCCTGAATTTGCCAATCGGTCGCGGACACTTGTCAACTGATCTCGAGAAAAAAATAATGAAATTTGTCTATCGGTTGCATCGAAAATTTGTGAGTTTCAATGATCTTTCGCAGTAAAAAAATGCAAAATGTGTCAATTAGTCGCGCGAAAATATCGGAAATTTGCAAGGCGTTCGCGGGAGTTAATGGTAATTTCAAAATGAAAAATTTTCAGGAAAATGGTGAAATTTTTTGGACAGGAGTCTCCCGCCCTCAATATAATTTTGGGTGGGATTTCAAAATTTTGGGCGCGAATCCCGCCCTGAAATTCAAGCAATCATACATAATTTTGAAAACTATAAATATCTTAAAAAAGTTTTAAAAAATTAAACAATATTTTTTGACTACCCATTTTACTCCAGTACCCATTTTACCCCACCTGGCCCTATGGATCTTTATCATAATACACTTCATAATAATTATGTTCCTCTATTGCATTATGTATATTTTTAAGTACCATTTTGCAATGAGATAGTATTTCTACTAAAATGTTCAATTAACCAGGGTCAAAACTAGCCTTTTTTGCACCCGGGACAAATTTAATATAGATTTTAGCACCCCCCTCCTCTGCAAAATATATTTACAAAGAGAATTTTACTAATTTTCTAATAGCCGACTTATTTTAAAATATGTAATCATAAAATATGTAATACTGAACTGCATAATCTGCTTTGTCAAATATGGATTTATTGAAATCTTGAAAATGGAATCGAAACAAATTCCACTTTATACAAGATCCTTATGCCATAACAACCTTAGATTCTTCAAGGCTTTGACATACCCCAGACAGGACAAATTTAATAATAATGTGCTGAATTTAACAATTTTGTGAGAAAAATCGACAAACAAAATCTGCATTTGGCACCCGAGGCATATGCCCCCTTCCCCCTTAGTTTCAGCCCTGCAGTCAACTAGTGTGTCTTGCCTTCATAGCATTTACTATTTTCCTCCTTTACAGTTACATTTAAGGATGCTACTTTACACTTAAGGTTAAAAAAAAGTTGTAAGACAATAGTTTTTAGTAGGGATGCACCGGATATTGATTTTGCCGGATATCAGATATCCGAAGCTCCTTTGCCTGTCAGATTCGGATATCCGGCACTAGATATGTTTTTAGTTATATGGTGAATTATTTCTTTATATAACGCCATCTCAGAACAATAAATTACAAACATGTTTCATACATCATTAAAACATTTTAAATGCATTGAAATTTAATTTACAAAAACTATATCTCTTTGAACATCAGGGCTTGAAATTCAAGTTTTCCCCAGAAGGGGAGTTTCCCAGCCAACATTTAAAAATACAGGGGAGTTGACTGTTGGAAAGGAAAAAAAAAAATCTTTAAACCCCGTTATTTTTTATGTGCCACTTAAAGAATTACATTTATACAGACATGACAAAATACCTTTGAAATAATTTAAATTAACAACTCAAGATAATTTATTATCAAAAATGTTTATTTTTATTAAAGCAAAGGAACAGAATCAAGTTTTATATATACCATGTCTATTTTTCAACTTTCACCTAATGTTACGGGCAATTAACAATTGGGTTGCTAAATAAATTTTAGAATTTATTCCATTTTGCATGTTTTAGCCTCTTTCACAAGTTACACTTTTGACAAACAGCACAGACCAACTTTTATAACTTTAGAAATTATCGGAAATGCATGGTTATGCTCTGTTAAAAAATTTTAGAAAAATTTGCAAAATTTGATGTGCATTATTTTTTAACTTACTTGCATGAATAACGCATATCGGTGATTCTATTGTCGATATCCTACGGTGACTGTATGTCACTTCTGAACAAACTTGTTTTATTATATCCTTAATGGAATTATAGTCAAAACTGTAATCCCTGGTATTTTCGTTAAAATTGAACTATGGAATTTTAAATGCATTCAACATGTCCGAAAACACTTCAGTGTATATATTGTCATCATTTCTATCCACAATTCCAATCACATTTGTTTCTGCCGACTGCAACTGTGTTTCAAAGACTAGCAACTCAACGTTAGGCCATAACTTATGTAAAAATGTTACTAACGTTTTAATTTTAATTCACTTTCATTCACTCCCATCAAGAATATAACCAGTAGTTAACTTTCTTCATATCCACAAGTTTTAAATTTTCAACAACTTCTGCTCCATCAGTCAGTCCTTCAATCAAAAACTGTATCAACCTTTTCCTGTAATGTCTCTTAATTTTCTCAAGGAGCCGTTCTCTGCTCCAGAAGCTAATGTGTAGCTTGGCAATATTTCATTATTCAAATCTGTTTCATTGCAATTATAGATTTGGGGTGTGTGTGTGTGTGGGGGGGGGGGGGGGGAGAGAAGGCTGAGTAGTGGCATCTGGTAGGGTAAATAAGAAAGCTTCCCATTTATCTGAAAATTCTTATGGAACCCCAGTCAACAAAAATGTTTTGGTTCCATGCTTTTCAGATAACCGGAGTTTTACTGTACTTGAAAGATTAATGAATAAATGTTATGCTTATATTGAAATTTTTTCAATCTATTGAGTATGAATAAATAATATTAAATAAACTCCTTGTGAATCCTTCCTATTTATTTATTTATTTTTGTTAAGAAATACTTTATTTTTGTAAGATTTTAAGAAATATTTATTTCCTCAAAGTAATTTCTTTTGTTAAGGGGACATTCCAGTGAAACTGGTTTTCCCTTCTCAAATCATGAAATTCTATATTAACCCATGGGAAATTTTAGCAAGAACAAAAAATCATACATTAGTCATACATTATAAAACACTTTCTAACACTATCATAATATTGTTACCAAATTTAATTTTTTTTTTTTTTCATTCACATCACACAGTTGAATATTTATAAGGGGACCCTTCACTAACTTGAAAATGGCCATTCCGTAATGTTAAACCAATGGGCAGGGTTTTTTTTAAATTGTTTAAATTTGAAAAGTTTTAAAAGATTCTTTTTGCATAAGATAGCTGAGCTCGATCTTTCATACGGCTGTTTTTTACTTTTCCGATTTCAGATTTTTTTTGCATGGAATTGCAATGCATTGGAATTTTCAATCCATATCCAAAGTTTGAAAGGGAAATAGTCAATTGATTTCTTCTATTACACGATAAAAGGTTGATTTTAAAATTCATGTCCTAATTTCAGTGAATTGTAAAAATCAACTAGTTTGTTATTTCTAAACATGTTTTTTAAAGTTCAGTAATTTTTTCTTCACGTGTGCCACAAGTGTAATCTCATTTTGTTTAGTGCTGACTATTGGCCAATTTGGTAGGGCCCAGTCTCCAGTGGCCATTACTGCCCTTTTAGTTATTTACTATTTTGAGCACAGGGAAAAAACATTGCAAAATACATAAATCGGTCATAAAAAAAATATCGCCGATTTCATCAATTATGGTGAAAATAAATAACAAAATTTGTCGACCGATAGCAAGAAGAAAACTGAAGTTCGTGGGAAATCAGCAGCGGGAAAATATCACAAAATTCGTCAATCGATCATGGAAAAGTATCGTGAAATTTGCCAGTCCGTCACGAGTAAATATCATGAAATTCCTCAGCCGGTCGCAGAGAAAAAACACGAAATTTTTCAATCGGATGCAAAAAACAATCTTTATTTTCATCAGTATTTCGCAAGAACAAAGAGGGAAATTTGCCAATCGGTCACAGAATAAAATTGCTATATTTGTCAATTGATCTCGAGAAAAAAAATTACGAAATTCACCGACCAGTCTCTAGAAAAATCGCGGCATTCGTCAGTCGGTCATGGAGAAAAAGCACAAAATTTTTCAGTCAGATGCAGAAAAACAACTATGAATTTTGTCAATCTGTCGTAAGAATAACCTGTGAAATCTGCTAATCGATAGTAGAAAATATCACGAAATTTGTCGGTCGGTCCTGAGACTTGATCGTTGTTTTACAAAGAAACATTTTCGGAAAATGATTTTTTGGAAACAGGAGCCATCCGCCCACAATAGGGCATAATAAATAGGACACAATAATAATCTTTAGGGCACGAATCCTGCCATACCGTCTCGAAATTCAAGCCCTGTAATGTATATTAATAATATTGCATAAAAAATGTAATTTAAGCATTAAAATATTCTGTTTATTTGTACAATGAAATGCTGATAATTGCTACTGGATTTGGATATGGGATTGACTATATTGATAATTGCTATTAATTAATTAATTTGTACAATAAAATGCTGATAATTTGTATAGTAAATTTTGGCCAATTAATATGCATATAATTGCAGAGTATTTTCACAAAGAAATACTACATACTTTCTTTTTATAATTTAAACATAAAATATCTACTAATATGCCCATGATTAAAGAGTTATTTTCTCCAAACATAGGTTTAATTGATGCCCTTTTTCTGTTTTAATTATTTAATATTGTTTTTGCTCTAAGTCACGTTTAGTTTTATTTTAAGTTAAATTATTTTGATATTTATAAGTAAAAAGAAAATTACTTTTAAATATTTATAAGAAAGTTACAAAAATAACTAGTTGGATTTGCCAATCCCAAAACTTTCTTCTATCTCATACATCTTAATATTTCAAAAAGTAGTTCCAAATGTTACCATACTTCAATATTATTAGTTCAATATTATACCAACTTTCATTTTGATCTAAAATTTCTGCTCCAGTCAATTAATCAGAATAAAAATAAGTTAATCTCGATCATGATATTTATTAAAATCAATAATTTTTTCGTTATTCTGTTGTACATCAGCTGTTTGTGAATAGCCAGTTTAGCAGGATGTGAAGTTCCCTCCGCTTCATGAGCCGCCAATATACAGCACAAAAAGAAAAAAAAAAAAAAAACTGCAAAAAATCGAGAAAAATTTACAAAAATCTCTGTTACAGTGCCACCTTCTGGCAGAATATTTCCAAATGCAAGGAGAAACTGCTGGCCATAGCCAAAAATATACACACAAAATTGGTTCAATTCTATGCTTAGATTCATACACTTTTCAATGGTAAAATAATGAACATAACACAAAAATCCGTATTATAGCGCCCCCTTCCAGCAGAATATTTTCAAATTGAAAGAGGACCTGCTGGCCATAGCCAAAAACATACCCCCAAAAATTGGTTCAATTCTATGCATAACTTCATACACTTTTCGATGGTACAAGAATGAAAGTGGCACAAAAATCTCTATTACAGCGCCCCATTATGGCAGAATATTTCCAATTTAAAGGAGAACCTGCTGGACATAGCCAAAAAAAATTACAAAAAATTTTGTTCAATTATATGGATAACTTCATACACTTTTCAGTGGTACAATAATGAAAAAGGCACAAAACTTGCGATTAAGTGGCCCCCCCCTCCTTCCAGTGGAATGTTTCCATATTGAAGGAGGCTGACCTCTAAAACATCTAAATCCGTCGAAAACCGGAAATCGAACAAAATTTCTATTACAATACTTTCTTCTAAAAATTGGCCTGTTCAATTGTTAAACTTAAAAAAAGAAAGAAAATTAATAAAGTCATACTTTAATAAAAAACTTCAAATTTTATTTTGCATTCTGAAAGTAAAGCTACAATTTTCTGAAAGAAATAAACATAAATTCTTAAATTTATTATAAAGAGTTCAAATACCAATGTTAGGAAAACTGGCAATTCTTTAAACTTTTGAGAATTACCTTTTACTCATGTATAGTGAACTTACTTTCATATTTTGCATTATAAACAAAATTGTTCGGCATTGTTTGGGGTCAAAATATTTCTGTTATCCTTATATATTCACTTCGCTGCGCTCTGCCGGATATCCGGCAGAGAAGTCAGATATCCGGTGATTGTGATCCGGATATCTGACGGTATTTCGGATATTGAAAAATCAGCCGGATATCCGTTGCATCCCTAGTTTTTAAGGTGCACACTTATTAGATAAAATAACAAGTATAAATATTGTAAAATTACAAAAAAAGCACTGAACAGGAATTACCCCATGGGCTTAGCTTGGCTTGCTCACATGAAAGTTTTTTATATAGTAGACAAAATTTTTATAATTACTTTTAAAAACTGTGATATGTCATAGATGAAATAAAATAATTAAAACTTTAAGAATGACACAGATCTTTGTAAAATGTGTAAAAATCAAGGTCAATGTTGTTTTGCAGAAATTTGAGTAGCAGTTTTGAATACATTTTTTTCAATATTAAATTTTAACTAAATGAATAAGTAAGGCATACATTGCAAAGCAAAGGGTTCAAAGTATCTTTCAAATTTTTGATAATGAAAATGACCAAGAATTACCCCAGAAACTCAGTGATCAGGAATTACACCGGCTGACTCTATCAAAAATTGCAGTTTTTTGTTCTAAATGTTATATTTTCCATGTGCAAAAAATATAGATAGGATCTCAACTTTTATTTAATTGACTCAGGCAAAAAAGACAAATTTAGCTATTATTATAAGAAATGGTATTCTAATGTAGGTTAAATGATATAATTCTTACCTTTATGGGCTGATAATCGGGCATACATTCCAAAGAAACAGGTGCATCAAATAATGTTACTGGATTACATCCTAGCCTGGAATAAAATAAATTATTTAAATTTTAACTATTTAAATAAAAAATAATACATTAAAATCACAGCTAACAAGAGAGACAAGATATGATACTCCTCCTGCTTTTCACTGGATCAGCTGACAGCTTGAAAATC
This sequence comes from Maratus speciosus, assembly GCA_963932465.1. Lineage (NCBI taxonomy): Eukaryota > Metazoa > Arthropoda > Arachnida > Araneae > Salticidae > Maratus > Maratus speciosus. Next base: position 120,714,111 of record OZ010788.1, on the reverse strand, counting down.
AGTCAAACCAGACTATCTTGATCTGATGACAGCCAAGAGGGGTGAAAGTTTCATGACTTGTCTCTTTCGTTGACTACAGTAAAACCTGATTAGATGGAATTGCAAGGAAACAGAGAATAAACTCTGTTTAAGACATTTAGTTTGTTAACAATCATTTCAAATTTATGCTAGTTTAGTGTACTTTTAGAAAGAAATCATACAAAAACTTTGGTACTATCAAATTAAGAAAAAATATTTATAATCCAATATTCATTAAAAAAAATATTAACTGAAAGTTCCTTTTTAACACTTTTATGTATTTAAGGGCAGGCGTCATATGAGGAAGTAAGGCATACACCGAATACCTTCTGGATTTTTTCATGAAGCTCCATATATCCTTTGTTTCTCAATTAAAGCTACATATACTTTTTTGTTTTGTTTTTTTACCATTACAACACTGTTTAAGGGAATAAAAATATTAATTTAAAGAAAAAAAACCTATCAAACTAAGTATACAGAGACTGACAGCAGCTGATTCATTTATAAATATGAAAAACAGAGACATAATAGCTATAGAGTTGTTAAATATTTAAAAAAAAGGTCTTTATACTATCACTCTAATATAGATGTAAATAATATTTGTGCGTATATCCCTTACAAATTCTCCAATTTCCATAAAACTTGATATCCTATACATTTTAGAAAAAGAGTAAAATTTATAGCTATTTTAAAAATTTCTTAGACTAGTCTTTACCCCTTTTTTCAACCACCTGCCGTAATTTATATTTATACAGGGGTCGATCCAGGCAAAATTTAGGGCCCCTTCACAAAAATCAATTTAATAAAACAGGCCCCTTCACAAAAATCAATTTAACAAAATGGGCCCCTTCACAAAATTCCTTTTAATAAAACAGGCCCCTTCACAAAATTCCTTTCCATAAAAACTTACTACTACTATTTATTATTTTTATTTTGTTAGGTTTTAAAATGGGTGATTTGTAAATAAAACCAGTTCAACAGCAGAGTTGTATAATATAGACGCACGCGCGAACGCCATCCGCGGAAAATTTTCTGAAAAATTTGGCTCTGCAGAAAAAGTTAAGAAAAGAAAAACTATTTTTTGTTTTTGTAATTTTTTTAATACCGAAAACTTAAAATATTCCCCAATTTTGTGTACGATTTATATATTGTTTCTCCACAATTTAAAGTTTAAAGAATCAAAGCATTGTTGTGACATCACAGACCCTTTTATTTCTATTTCCCGCATACCCGGATCAGTTTTCCATCGGCGGCTGCAGTGACCGGCGACGGCGGTTAAACAAATAATTTCGTAGTGTTATAAAGGTTAAAATTCAATATTTGTTTTAGTAGCCAGTGGCCGGTAGAGGCTGTGTGTTTAGTAGCCACTACTGTCAAGTTAGTGGCCACTTATCGTAGTTTGTAGATTTAAATAGTTTTACAAGTAATGTTTTTAAAATATTTATGTTACGAAGACATCTTTTAAAATATATAAAAATAAAACTATCCACAGTGTTAGTTTACTTACCCCAACAAAATCAATTAACAGTTATTTTACATAAAAAAAAGGAGAGAATTTATCGAACAATGTCGTACAAGACCTAGGTCAAAGATTGGTTCACATCTCCAATACGTCACTGTGTAGCCCGAGATCAGAATTCTTTCTGAAAATAGGCCTAAAATAGTTCCCGTTTGACAAAATTCGCAATTAATTTTTGAAATTGTTTTAAGAAATTTGCAATTATTTTACGCAACCTCTTGCTAAAATTCATAATTTTTTTGCCGATCGTTCAACAGAATTCACGATTTTTTTTCGCGATCTTTCGACGAAAGTGACGATTTTATTATGCGATCTCTTGATGAAATTCGCGATTTTTTCTACGATCAATTGACGAAATTCGCGACTTTATTTCCTCGATCTTTCGCAAAATTCGCGATTTTATTCCGCGGTCGTTTGACGAAATTTACTTTTTTTGCGATCTTTAGACGAAATTTGCGTTTTTTTTTGCGATCTTTTGACGAAGTTTGCGTTTTTTTGCGATCTTTTGACGAAGTTTGCGTTTTTTTTGCGATCTTTTGACGAAGTTTGCGGTTTTTTTTCGCGATCTTTTGATGAAGTTTGCGTTTTTTTCGCGATCTTTTAATGAAGTTTGCGTTTTTTTTTTCGTGATCTTTTGATGAAGTTTGCGTTTTTTTCGTGATCTTTTGACGAAGTTTGCATTTTTTTCGCGATCTTTTGACGAAGTTTGCGTTTTTTTCGCGATCTTTTGACGAAGTTTGCGTTTTTTTCGCGATCTTTTGACGAAGTTTGCATTTTTTTTCGCGATCTTTTGATGAAGTTTGCGTTTTTTTCGTGATCTTTTGACGAAGTTTGCGTTTTTTTCGCGATCTTTTGACGAAGTTTGCGTTTTTTCGCAATCTTTTGACGAAGTTTGCGTTTTTTTCGCGATCTTTTGACGAAGTTTGCGTTTTTTCGCGATCTTTTGACGAAATTTGAGTTTTTTTCGCGATCTTTTGACGAAATTTGTGGATTTTTCGCGATTTTTGATGAAATTTGCGGTTTTTACGCGATTCTTTCACGAAATTTGCGTTTTTTCAGCATTTTTTGATGGAAATCGCGGGTTTTTTTTCGCGATTCTGAAATTCTCAGCAAATTTTCTGAAAGGTTACAGAAGGGTGGAGCTGTGTTTTTTCTGCACCTGATTAACGAAATTCCCGTTTTTTCAAGATCCTTTGACGAAATTTACTTTTTTTCGCGATATCTTGCGAAATTTGCACTTTTTTCGCGAACTTTTGACAAAATTTGCGGTTTTTCGCGATCTTTCTACGAAATTTACGGTTTTTTTCGCGTTCTTTTAACGAAATTTGTTATGTTTTTCGCGATCTTTTGACGAAATTTAGCGTTTTTTCGCGATCTTTTGACGAAATTTGCGGTTTTTCCCTTATCTATTTGCGAAATTTAAGGGGTTTTCGCGATCTTTTGACAAAATTTGCGGTTTTTCGTGATTTTTTGACAAAATTTGCGATTTTTTTGCGATTATTTGACGAAATTTGAGATTTTTTTCGCGATCTTTTGACAAAATTTGCGGTTTTTCGTGATTTTTTGATGAAATTTGAGATTTTTTTTGCGATCTTTTGACGAAATTTACGGTTTTTCGTGTTCTTTTAACGAAATTTATAGGTTTTTTCGCGATCTTTTGACAAAATTTGCTGTTTTTTGTGATTTTTTGATGAAATTTATGGTCTTTTTGCGATCTTTTGACGAAATTTACCGTTTTTTCGCGATCTTTTGACGAAATTTGCGGTTTTCCCTCTATCTATTGGCGAAATTTAAGGGGTTTTCGTGATCTTTTGACGAACATTGCGGGTTTTTGCGATACTTTGATGAAATTTGCGATTTTTACGCATTCCTTTCACGAAATTTGCATTTTTTCCGCGATTCTTTGACGGAAATCTCGTCTTTTTTCAAGATTCTTATGAAATTCTCGTTTTTCCCGTGATTCTTTGACGATTTTTTTGCGAGCGATTGACAAAATTGATATCTTTCGGCGACCATTTGTCGAAATTCGCGATACTTTTATGCTGATTTTTTTTAATTTTCGGAACCAAATGCCTTCAATGTGAACATCAACGCGATTTTCTTTTTCTTTTACGATTCCGCGGAAATCGCTGATCGATTAAAAAAAATAAAAAAAATGGAAAAGTGGCATTTCTGACATGTACTATTACATGGAAAATAAAGATCGCCACTTTGGCGATCAGATGCCCATCATAAAGTCGCCAATTTTTTACATTTAGTCGCCCTGTGGCCGGTGGCGACCGGTAATTTTAACCTTTATAGTGTTATAAGAATGACTGGCATTTTGTGTGAAGAGATCACAATATTAAGGATTGGGCTATTTCTAAATGCATTGACAAAATGGCTTAGATGCCGTATGTTCCCTCCGCCGTTGTTGTTTTGAAATGTTTGGCGATTTTTTGTTGGCGTGTTGACGGTGGTTATGGAAACCTCGATATGTTGAATGTCTTGTGACGTGTCGTTCTGGCAACCAAGAAGTTAATGTTGGAATATTGTGAATGTATTTTGATATCGTATTGTATAGTTCTGCCTTTTTATTTTTATGTGAAATTTATTGAAAGTATTTGATTAACTATGTTTTCTGTAGTCCATTTAAATGCTGTTGTTGAAATAATTAGGAAATATGAGGAAATTTTGACAAGAAAAGAAGGTTTGTTTATAGTTTGTGAATACGTATTGATAAGCCTATTTAGGAAAATGTCGGCGATAATATTTCGAGCTGGATCTTTCAAGAAAGCAGATGTTTGTTAAGGTATGTTGATAATTTTATGTATTTTACTGCTTTATAGTTTTTTACATTTTGTGATTGCTAGAAAGCGAGAATTGCTGAATTTTGAGAATTCTATATCGCAAGAAATGCTGAATTCGGCGATGTTTTTTTTCGGAAAATGTGCGCGAAGCGCACATACAACGATTGCTGGTTGCCATTTTAGCGAATTTTGTTTTTTATGTGTATTTTTGCTTTAAAAGTTTTTTATATTTTGAGATTGCTAGAAAGCGAAAACTGCTGAATTTTGAGAATGCTATATCTGAGAAATGCTGAATTCGGCGATTTTTTTTTCGGAAAATGTGCGCGAAGCGCACATACAACGATTACTGGTTGCCATTTTAGCGAATTTTGTTTTTTATGTGTAATTTGCTTTAAAAGTTTTTATATTATGAGATTGCTAGAAAGCGAAAACTGCTGAATTTTGAGAATGCTAGACCTCGAGAAGTGTTGAATGCAGTGATGTTTTTTTTTCAGAAAATGTGCGCGAAGCGCACATACAAGGATTACTGGTTGCCATTTTAGCGAATTTTGTTTATTATTTACATTTTATTTTCGTTAAGCCAAACATGCGTATAAACCGGTGCTTGGCGACATTTACTACTTGGCGGAAAAAGGGTTTTCACGCCAAGAAAATTCCAAGATGGCGGCCGGGGGGAACTTATGACATCTGTTCCGACAAAATAATTGAAAAGAATTCACCCCTTCCTATCATGGATTTTTGCTTTACTATCTCTTAATTAAAATAATTATTCATTAATTTTGAATTTAAATAGCAATTATTTTAAACAATGATTTTTAATTCATATCGTCAGAATAATATAACACGTAATTTTATTAAAGATTAATTTAATTTGCAGAAAATTTTTGACCCAATATTTATGTGCACGGAAAGTTTTTGGTTTTATACAAGTCTGTTCAACAGAAAAAAAAAAAAAAAAAAAAAAAAACTTTAGCATAAGGGTTTAAATAAGTTTTTGTTAATAAATACTTAGTTCGAATTTGAATTACTCGATTTCAACTTTCATTACAAAATGTTATTTTTCACAAAAAACTAATAAAATTCACAAAAATAACTTTTCCTTTTCACAAAATGGAACCCAAGAAAAAAACCCTGCATCGACCCCTGTTATACAAATCTTTTATTTTAATTTCCAAATTCATTTTGTTCTTTCTTGTTGCCACAAAAAGAAACTGCATATGGACAATATTTTTATGAAACAATAAAAATTCAGACTCACTCATTATATTTTCTCATCTAAAATAAAAATCTTGAAATTAGTGCCATCACTGAATAGGCAAAAGAAAAATGACTTATCAAAGTTAGAACAAATTAAATGCATAATTATACTATCTTAAGCATTTTAATCATGCAATTGTAAACAAATTTTAGTTAAAAGAGATAAGTTAGCAAAAGCAAATAACTTATTCATAAATCCAAATATTAAAATTTACAAAATACTTTTAGTAATTTCCCACAAAGAAAATAATTCAATTATTATTTAAACTGCAATATTTAAAATGTGGGTAAATTCAATAAGATAATTAGCTTTTATTTTTCCCTCTCTCTTTGGGTCATTCCATGCCAAATCAACCAGTGACTCAACTGGACTATTTCAGTATATATATATATTCATTTTTTTTCAATCATTATTTTTTGGTTTGTCTAAATCAAGGGCTGGCAAGTAATTTTAAGAGGGGTCCGAATATTTTTTAAAAATTTTATAGAGGTCCAAAGAAAGAAAAAAACACATAAGTAATAATAAGTATACTTATTACTTTTACATACATATAATATAAAAGTCAAGTATTCGTTATGAAAAATTACTACATATACAGGTATAGTATACATTCAGAAAATTTTTACATAGACATAATAAAATAGAAAAGGCGGTATTCGTTGCAAAAGTTATGCGAAAAATTTCACCTGCGGTCTTGAGCCAGTTTTTTATAGTTTGGTTCACTTGGTGAACAGCTAATGCAAAGAGTGTCTTCAAGTTGGACATCAACCTTCAAGTTTCTCATCATAACAACTATGCATCACTATGAAATAATTAAATTAATCGTGCTTATTACTTGTAAAATATAAAGAAACATTGACAAGGCTATCACTCAAATGTATCTATCACATGTAAATATTAATAAATTATTGATTGAAATTGAAAATTTCTGGCAGTCCAGGCTTTGACCTTCCACAGTCTGCCTGTTGCCGACCGGACAGTGGGTCTAAATGTTTCCAATTTTTAATTTCTCAAATTCTATTCAAGTTTCTCAAGGCACAGAGGGTTGTTTGACCCCTCATTTTAAAGAGAATTTCATAAGGTTTAATTTGATATGCTTGATTAAATATATATATATATATTATTTTTAATTAAAAATCTTTTTACATAGGATTGTTTACGCCAGGTTGAATATTGAAATTTTTCGTTTGATTTGGCATGGAATTACTCCTTTGTTAGTATATTAACATTGAGCAGAAACAACAATTCAATAAATGATCGAAAACAGTTTAAAATGGGAGTGGAGGGAAGAGTATTTAAAAATTACAATGCTGTGCAGCTAGCTTTATAATTAATAAAAGTTGTACTTGCCATTTCCTGTATGATCCAGAAAATTCCAGATTTAGCAAATGTCCTGAAACCGATGTCATTATCATTGTACATCGTTGATTAAATAAGTTATATTCAAACTCATATATTTTGTTATAAACTGACTTCCCTTCCCGCCGCCTCATTCCACCGCGGGACATTATTTCGGATATACTTTTAGCGGCATCATTCTTTTCCGCAACATTTAAGACGCGGACCATTTTGCATTTACTATTAGAATCTCTAACATGACACGAAATAATTTCATGCTTTACCTTTTTAAAAACACAAAATGTGCTTCTGTATTTCAATTTAAATAAATGACTGAAAAGGCAAAGCATGTGTTGAAAAACCCCAACAAATTAACTTAATTTCACATGTTTTACTACGAAAAACATGGGTAAAATTATAAAACTTTTTCCAGAAGCTGAGCGATTCAAATAAAATAGCATTGGGATCTGATATAAATTCTAGATGAGAATCAAACAACAACAATCTGAATAAAAACAATATTATGAGCAGGATTTTCGCATAATCAAAACAAATACCGCTCTTTTTGAGAAGTAGTGTTGCCATTACAAAAATCCTTAATAGCGAAGTTGCAATCAGCTGATGACCTTTTAACCTGGCTTTTCAGTTGACCTCCAACCCTGCTCACAAACTTCTCATCTACCAATCACCCAACTAATTTTTTACTAACCAACCAAAATCAACGATTTTTTAGCTAATATTATCGCTTAACCAATCAAAGGGGAGAAAAAACAGAAAAACGAAGGCTGCCTGCCAATCTGGTTGCTAGGGTGACGTCATATGACACTGCCCTAAAAATAACAAATGATTAATCTCTCACTTTTAAATGTAACATTTAATTTTTTTAATCTACTGTTAGTTTAGTTAATAATTTTGATCATCGAAGTGAAAAAAGATTTTCTGAAACAACACAAAATTCATTTCAAATATCAGATGGCAATACCAATTTGTTTATTTTTATTTCTGTAGCTACGCCGTTGTTACGCATATAGATTATTTCTCCTTTATGTTGTTACATAATTTGAATCAACTTTGGTGAACTATTAAAATGTATTTAAGACTCTTGTTCTCATCTTTGAGGAATAATCGTATAACATTTAACAGAACATTTGGGTGTGTATTTTCTTTTTCCTTTTTTTTAATAAACGTTTTGATTCATATATTAAATAACATATGTACTAGTTAATCTAAGATAAGAAGATTTAGTGCTTAATATAAAATTTTGAATTATTTCTTAGAATGAAAAAATACACACCAGTTTAAGTTATTAGAGTTCATTATAATCTTTATGCGTTATAATTATCTTTAATTTTAAAACTAATATAAAAATATTCGGTACAGATGTCATATTCGCCCCATATTGGCGCGATTTTTTTCGGTTGCCAATTTGGCGAAAACATCAACGGCATAAACAACATAATCCGGGTTACCACATCAAACAAAATAACGACACTTTGGCGCAAGTTAAGTATTGGCGAAAGAAAAAAATCGCGCCAATATGGGGCGAATATGACATCTATTCCAAATATTCTATCCAGACTACTCGTCTGGGATCCCCGACCTATCTACAGTAAAGCACCGATTATGCGTCATTCAGGGGACCATTATAAAATGACGTATATATATTATATAACCTGGGGTCGATCCAGGTAAAATTTTGGGCCTACATACGGCCAGGGTTGGAAAGTTTTATCCAGTTGTAACCCTGTCATGTCAAAAACCCCTTTTTGACATAGTTTTTGACAATGACTGTCAATAACCTAAAATTGAGTCCGAAAACTGTTTTAAATTATTTTAACAACAACATTAACAGGCCTTGAATTTTGGGGCAGGATTCGCGTCCAAAATTTTGAAATCCCGCCCAAAAGAATACCGTGGGCGGGAGGCTCCCGTCCAAAAAATTTCACCCTTTTCAGGAAAATTCTGCATTTTGAACCTACGATCAATTCCTGCGAACGCTTTGTGAATTTCGTGTTCATTCGTGCGTTCTTGTTTTCACGCGACAGATTGATACATTTTGCGAGTTTTTACTGCGAAAGATCGTTGAAATTCCCTGATTTTTTTTTCGCGGCCGATAAACAAATTTCATTATTTTTTTCCCGAGATCGATTGAGAAGTTTCGCGTTATTTGCCGCGACGGAATGGCGAGTTCAGAGGTGATTCTTTTCCGAAAATGTAAGACATTCTGTGCCGAAAATTATGAAAAATCTGGCATCAATTCAGGCATAAAAAATATAACAGAAAAATATCTCGAATTTCGACAAACGATCGCCGAAAAAATCAATTTCGTCAATTGTTCGCAGAAATAATCGCCAATTTCGTCGCAAAGAATCGCGTAAAAATTCAGGCGTGATTCTGAATGAAAAAAATTCTGAAATTCACAGCAATTTTGTGAAAAGTTACGGCAGAGGAGGGGGGAATCTACGACCGGCACTAATTATGCGTTTTCTCCGCTGCCCTTTGACAAAATTCGCAGTTTTTTCCCGATCTTTTGACGAAATTTACCATCTTTTCGCGATCTTTTGACGAAATTTGCCGTATTTTCGTTATCTTTTGACAATATTTGCCATTTTTTGGAGATCTTTTGACGAAATTCGCGGTCTTTGATGTAATTTGCGGTTTTCTCACGTTCTTTAGACGAAATTTGCGATTTTTTGACAAAATTTGCAGTCTTCTCGCGATCTTTGACGAAATTTGCTGTCTTCTCACGATCTTTTGACAAGATTTGCACTTTTCCCATGATTCTTTGACGAAATTTGCATTATTCCCGCGATGCTTTGACGAAATTGGCGATTTTACTGCAAGCGATTGACAAAATTTATTTTTTTCGGCGACCATTTGTCAAAATTCGCGATATTTTTTGTCTGAATTTTTTGATTGGTGACCGTTTTTTAAAAATTTTTGGAAATGAATGCCTTAAATTTTCGGAAAATTTAGAACAGAATCACCCCTAGAAAAACTCTAATTTTGCCAAAGGGCCGAGAATAAAACACAAATATCGTTAAAGGATCTCGGAAAAAAACGTGAATTTCGGCAAACGATCGCGGGAAAATGCGAAATTCATCATAGGATCGCGAAAAAATGCCTATTTCGACAAAGGATCGCGGGGAAAAAACGCAAATTTCCTCAAAGGATCTCAGAAAAAAATGCTAATTTCATATAAGGGTTATGAAATAAACGCAAATTTAATTAAAGGGTCGCTGAAAAAAATTCACGAATTTCATCAAAGTATCGCACAAATACACAAATTTCATCAAAGTATCGCACAAATATGCAAATTTCATTAAAGTATCGCACAAATATGCAAATTTCATCAAAGGATCGCAAAAAATGCAAATTTCATCAAAGGATCGCAAAAAACGATAAGTTTATCAAAGTATCGAAAAATGTAAATTGCTTCAAAGGAACGTGAAAAAAAACAATCGTGAATTTCGTCAAAGGGCTGCAGAAAGTATGGAAATTTCTTCAGAGGGCTGCAGAATATACAGAAATTTCGTCAAAGGGTCGCGAAAAAAATGCAACAATCTCTTTAGAAAAAACAGCACACAAATATCTATGTTTATTATTATAGTATAGGTATAGTTTTTAATGTGAAATAATAGTACGGAACTAACTTTTGAAAAATTGGATTTAGCCTGAACCCAACTTGCAGGAATCTACACTCAGCCTGAAATCAACCCGAACCAAAAACAGTTTACTCGACTTGCTACAAAAATAATTAGTGCCGGGAGAGGATTTGCCAACCCCTTCCCATCCATTTCAGAAAATTTGCCGTGAATTTCAGATTTTTTTTTTTCCTACTTAGAATCATTCTTGAATTTCAGTTAATTTTTGCGACAGACTGACGAAATTCACAGTTTTATCCCGTGACATTTGGTTGATAGTTGAAAAATAGACTATATAAAAGATTGATTTTCTTCTTTTTTTAAATAAAAAACATTTTGCATAATTATTCTGAGTTGTTGATTTAAATTGTTTCAATGGTATTCTGTCATGTCTGTATTAATGTAATTCCTTAAATATATTGGTGGGATCTATTATATCCCACCTAATTTTAATGCGGATTCAGAAACTTAATTAAATTTTACTTTTTAAACTTTGGTGGAAAAAACTCAAAAATTTGCTTTTCCTCTTTTTAAAGTAATTCTTTTTTTAAATTCCGGTGTGGATTCAACATTTCACAAACATAATTGCTTGCCTCCTCAAAGGGTTAGAGATTTTTTTTTTCTCTCTCCCAAATAGCTCAACTCCCCTCCATTTATAAATGTTGGTAGGGAGATTCCCCTCCTAGGACAAATTGAATTTCAAGCCCTGATTAACATTACAATTTTTCATAATTTTTAGTATAGACACTTGAGTAAACTTTTTGACAGTTTTAGATATTAGAAATAGAAACCTACCACATATCCTGTATAAAACTCAAAACATGATAGTGTTGTTAAAAAGCAGTAAAGCAACGTTTAAAATGCACAAATAATGCGTGAAAAGCAGCAAACAGTTGTTTTGAATCTACAGCGAGATTCTTCTTCAGTGCGAGATAGGGAAAAAAGAACAGCGTGCTAGAAAAAGCAAGGCTGAGTAAAATGATAGACAGAGACATGCTGCCTTATATACCCTATACGGGTAGCGAAAACGCCAGAAACAACCAATGAGAGAGAAGCAGTGGAAACGACTGGGTGGACAAGTAGCGACATCTACTGGAGAAAGAGAGAAAAAGAAACCAAAAAAGAGGAAATTAAATTAATGCTTTCCAAATACTTGGAAAATCTGGAGTACTAGATACGTCATTGACTAAAGATTGAGAATTTTTAATGATGTGGTAAGCTTCCCAAAAATCAAGATCAATGTTAGAACAACAAGGTTGTTTGCTGCTTTTCACGCATTATTTGTGCATTTTAAACGTTGGTTTACTGCTTTTTAATATTCCTGCACAAAGGCTTTAATTGCTATTTTAATGTATTCGGCTTTAACGGGCCTTTATTCCTCTGTGATTTCTTTCTTTTTTCTTTTTCTCTGTGTTTTTTTTTTTTCTTTTTTTTTTTTTTCCCCGCAATGTCTCAAATCAATAGGTTTTGTAATTTACGATTAAAAAAGTACAGGTTTTTGGAACACTTACATTTCTTACTTGACTGTAGGCCAGGGTTCGTTGATATATATCATGATATATATCCGATATTTATTTTTAAAATATCAAGATTTTTGATATTTTCGATATTTTCAAATTCTTTACATTTATTTTCAAAATATCAAGATGTTTGATAGTTTGTATATTGATATTTATTTACAAAATATCACCATGCAAGGTAATTTTGATATTTTTCACATTCAAACCAAGTGTAAATGAAATTTTCACCTGTTATTGACTGTGCCATTCTGTAGATAATGAACTTTTGCTTCTGGCAGTGACTTTTTTAGGAAAAGAAGAAAACAAATCTTTTCCAAGCTTTATGTTTCAAACTTTTATTTTTAAATGTAGAACTAATAATTATATTAGACAGTCAATTCAGAACAGCCATTGAAAGATAAAATGTAATTTTGATAATCATTTATATACAGCCAGGGTTCATTGATATATATCAATGGATATATATCCAATATTTATTTTTGAAATATCAAGATCTTTAATATTTTCATATTACTTGATATTTATTTTCAATATACAGTATAGGATCCGGAATCCTTGGGACCTGAGGCATTCCGGATAAGGGGTTTTTCTGTAATTCGGAACACTACCACAAATATTTTCTAATGTACATAAATATGAAATACTGGTTAGCATAAATAATATTAAAAATACTGTATTACACATTTGTTGAATTAATTCAATAAAACACAATTAAGGAAAAGTTTAATTAATTTTTATTTACAAAAAAAAAAAAGTTAAGTAATAATTTTAAATTATAATAAAACTTACAAATGAACAAGATCAAAAATAAAATTTAGTTTTGGGGTTCAGATGCAGATGCTTGGGAATTAGTTTTTTGGAAAAATCATTTTAAAGTTAGCTGCTTGTAACGTTTCTCTTTTACAATCTGGTCTTGAATTTTATTATAAGGACATTATTTGTTGTTCATGGAAATAACTTATTTTGTTCCGTGCCTTGAATTAATTGTTGAATGTAAAATATCATTTGTTCATTAGATATTTTTTCTACCTCCTCCTTCTTGTCATCATCATCACTACGATCATCAGATGCATCTTTAGTCATCATTTCACAAATTTAACTGTATGTCATCTGATGACTAAGTGGATCATTATTATTATTGAAACAAACTTGAAAGGCATCTTCATCCAATAATTGGGGAGGGAGGGGAATATATTGAAAGTTGACTTTTTATTTATTTTTGTTTTGTTTATGAATTTATCGCATGGAAAGCGGACAGAAAATATAAGAGGGAAAATTATCAACACTTAAAATGCAGATTTCCGCAAATTCGCGGAGATAAAGAAATGCATAATTACTGTAATATTCCATTAACCCACCCTCCCCTATTTTGTAAAGAAATTTGATATTTAAAAAAAATCCCACGAAACCCCCCCCCCCCCCCCTCCCTCCCTTTCCAAAGAAAAAAAAAATATCGCGCGAAGCGCCGTACCACCTTTCTGTCTTATCCGATTCCGAATCTCTGCTTTTCTACTGTTCGATGGACGCAGCTGAAAACGGTAAAACGAACGTTTCTCTCATTCTCCTAATTGGCCGAATTGTAGGTGCGCGGAAAACGCATTCAAATTCTAAGTGATGTTTCGAAAATATTTTTTTTCAAAAGGTTAAAATTAAAATTTTTTATAATGGATTTTAGCGTTTGAAGCAGAAAAATACGAAATTTAAGAATATGTAGTCAGTTTTCCCATATTTTTAAAGGTTACGCCGATGCAAAGTCATAAAAATGATCAAAAAGAGAACTTATGTCCGATGATTGCGTACATTCAATTCTTATCTTTCACGGGAGCATCATAAGTGGGATCGTAGGGAGAGACCACACTTTTAAGTTCTGTTTTTTAATTATCTCGGTTAACAAAAAAAGAAAAATCTGAATATCAGGGCAGGCTTTGGACTATTCTTATAAACATTTTCGGATTTCAACAGGCGGTAGATTTCAATAGCCACTTTTAATCCGTAGGCCGATTACTTTACGATTTTTTGCCGCGTTTGGAAGGGGGGGGGGAGGAAATAAAGGGGATATTACGGTACCTTGAGGTGTATGAGAAAAAGTTTAAAATATCGATTTATAAAGCATGTTAACTCTTCAATAAAATATGAAAAAAAAAAAACTGCAAATTTTTATGAAATGAAAGTTTTCCCTAAGTTTCGGTTTTGGATCGTTTACCGTTCCGGTTTTTAGAGCGTTCCGGATATCGGGACGCCGGATAATAGATCCTATACTGTATCAAGATAGATCATATTTTCTGCATTTGATATTTATTTTCAAAATATGAATGTGCGCAAGATATTTTTGATATTTTCAGTCGTAATTTGTAATATTTCAGTGTAAATGAAATAAATTTTCAACTGTTATTGATTGTGAATCTGTAGATAATGAACTTGTCTCTTCTGGATGTGACTTTTTTAGCCAAAAAAGAAAACAAATATATTTTTCAAACTTTAGATTTGAAGCATTTTTTTTTTAAATGTTGAACTAATAATTATGTGGGACATAATTAATTCAGAACAACCATTGAAAGATAAACTGACTAATTTAAATAAGCAATTATATACAGCTTCATTAGAATAGAATCTTTTTTCAAGTTCTGGTTCAGTTGAGTTTGAACTATACAGCATGTTAGGAAATATGAAATAAAACATTTTATACTTACATTTATGTTAAAATTTTTCAATTAAAAAAACTTTTTTGTTTTGAAAATATCTGATTTTTTTTATACTTGGTCTTGATACTGAATCCTATAGTTAGTTTTTTTATAAGTGAATAAATCAAATTGTTACTGTTTTCAATTATTTCACCTTCAATTTTGTTCTAAGTGGGGGAAAAAAATAAAGAAGAAGAAAAGAAAAATGCATTTTTATATTATTTTTTGATATTAAGTTTTCATGTTAAGTGCAATATATTTTAGTTTCTAATCTATATTACGCTCGAAAACATTTATTATCAGCGGTAAGTTGGCTGTTTTGAAAATATCGGATATATATCAAAATATCAGATATTTTTGATATTTTCGAAAATATCATGATATTTACGAACCCTGCTGTAGGTGTAAGAAGGTTATTCCTAATTTTATTTCTATACGTTGTAATTTATTTTCTTCTAATAGAATTGACAAGGTCTTATTTTGCTCTAAATTAGCTCTTTTAAGAGCTTTGATTC
This sequence comes from Maratus speciosus, assembly GCA_963932465.1. Classification (NCBI taxonomy): domain Eukaryota; kingdom Metazoa; phylum Arthropoda; class Arachnida; order Araneae; family Salticidae; genus Maratus; species Maratus speciosus. Next base: position 120,698,829 of record OZ010788.1, on the reverse strand, counting down.
AAGAGACTCGCCATAAAATTGCTCATATAGAGCGCAAGTTATATTCCTTACATATCAGCCTCGCCAATTCTACACCTGATTTTGAGTCTATAGACAGAAGGTCGTGGAGTAGAGTTCTCACAGCTTCTTCTGTTCATTGTTCGGTTTTAAAGAAGAAATTTAATGCACTTTGTAAAAGTTCTGTCATTAATAACTCCAGCAATTTGCCTGTTATTAACCAAACTGTTGTTGTCAATCTTTCTAGTGTTTCTTTAAGTGACAATCAGCTCGATGCTCTCAAATTGAATAACAATTTCTCTGTCTCTTCTATTCCTTCTTTACCTAATCTAATTGCTCCTATTAAAAGGGCCTTTAAGCATAGCGCTCTATCTTCTCAAAAAGAGTCCATCAGACATCTCATTGCCAATACTGTTGATTTCAATTCTAATGTTATAAGCCCATCTTAAAAATCCAGTTAAACAATGTCTGAAAAATTTGCGTTCTGATCCAAACTTAATCATTACTAAGGCTGGCAAAGATGGTCAGATTGTTCTTCTCGACAAATCTTCGTATTTGGAAAAATCCCATAAATTAATTAAAGATGGTCCTTATGTGGACATCCCCAAAGACCCTTCCACTAGTGAAATTAACTCTATTAAGTCTGCCATCAAGTCTTCTTCCATTATTCCTGCTAACTTTAAGAAGTCTCTTATTCCATCTATTGCGCATTGTGCCAGGTTTTATGCTTTACCTAAGGTCCATAAACCTGACATTCCTTTTAGACCTATTGTCTCTAGTATCGGTACAGCTTCTTATAAGCTTGCCAAATATTTAGTTTCTGTTTTTTCCCCCACTTTTGAGCAATAACTGTTTCACTGTTAAGAATTCTTTTGATTTTGTTAAAAAACTTCATAATTTTAAGCCGCAGTGTCACATGATGGTTTCTTTTGATGTTAAATCATTATTTACAAACGTTCCGGTTGAGGGGGCTTTAGATTGCCTCAAGAAGAGGCTTTGTGAATTCCATTTCTCTTATTTTGAAATCGAGGAACTTATCCTTCTCGCTCGCGCTTGCCTGTCGCAAAATACTTTTGTTTTCAATGGTAATTTCTTCCACATGATTGATGGTTTGGCTATGGGTAATCCTCTTAGTTCAATTTTATGCGATATTTATATGCACTATTTTGAGGTCAAACTTTTTGAAATTTTAAAATTTCCGTTCTATGTTCATTATGTTGATGATGTTTATGTCCTGGTTGAAATAAATTCGGATATTAATCATATTCTCTCTATTATGAATTCCATTGATTCCTGCATTCAATTTACCTCTGAAATTGAGACCAATAACTGTCTTTCTTTCCTCGATGTCCTTGATATTCGTTGTGAAAATGGCTTTCAGACTACCGTCTTTCGTAAACCTTTTGCTGTCAGTCTCCCACCTCACAGGCATTCTTCTCATCCCCCTAACCAGAAATTCGCTGCTTTCAATACTTTTGTTTTTCAGGCTACCAATATTTGTTCCACTCCTCAGTTACTTAGTGCTGAACTTAATTACCTCAAAGCTATTGCTGTTGATCGTGGTTATTCCTCTAATATTATTGATTCTATTTATAAGAAATTGACAAAACCCGTCCATTCTAAAAAGCATTCTAATTCCAACTCTAAGGCCCCACTAGTGGCCGAGAGGTTCTGCTCTCGAAGCTGGTAGACAGGAGGTGCTGGGTTCGATGCCAATCGCGCCCGTCGGCCTAATCGTTCGGAGTTTTCGTGGTTTTCTTCGAGCCGTGGATCTTCCATGCGTTAATACGGATTAGGTTCCCTTAGAAAGACCCCCACGGAGGGCACTTCCCCCGGGCCTATATCCCTCGTGTAGATAATTGGCCGTCAAAAATCAACCCAACCCAACCCAACTCTAATACTTCAGTTGTGTTACCATTTTTTCCCTAAAATCAGTCAGCAAGTTGCTAAAATCTTAAGAAGGTTTGATTTTAATGTTATTTTTTTCTCCTGTTAATAAAATCACTTTTTCAAATCTCAAACACCCCGTTGATCGCCTAGATAACTGGGGTATTTACCAAATCTCTTGCCAGTGTGGCCTTTCTTATATTGGCCAGACTAAACGTGCTCTTAGATTTCGTTTAAAATAGCATGAAGGTTATGTTAAAAATCAGGAGCTCAAACGTTCTTCTATTGCTCAACATTCTTTGTCTTCTCAACATAGGTTCGATTTTTCCTCAGCCACCATTATCCAAAATTGTTCTTCTAACCTTGATCTTGATTTTTGAGAAGCTTACCGCATCATTAAAAATTCTCACTCTTTAGTCAATGACTTATCTAGTACTCCAGATTTTCCAAGTACAGTAGAAGATCTTTATAATGCAATTCTCCATATAACGCACAACTTCTCAGATGTAAACAGTGAATTTTGAAGTTAAAAAGCACCTGCATTTTCACATTGTAAAATATTGCTACTCTCTAGAGGACTAAATTTGATACATTAGTTCAACTTTGTCTTCTAATTTAAGACCTTTTTACTGAAAAAAAAATGCTATTATTACAATAAACATTTTGAAAATGTCTAATATAAGGGATGGTTGTGTTATATGGGTGTGTGGATATTTGGATCATGTTTATAAAAGAAATTTAACAATGTCTGACCTATATTATGCAAAAATTTATAATTTGGATAACTCTTGATAACAAGGAATGCAGTATAAAGATATTCTAATGTATTTTGATATGTTTCAGACATATTTGGCTATGCTTACAAGGTAAATTTAATTATGTGATCCAAATAACGCAAATTTCTATATAACGCACAACCTTGCATTTTTAGGTTTGCGTTATAAAGATCTTCTACTGTATTTGGAAAGCATTAATTTAATTTACTTTTTTTTTGGTTTCTTTTTCTCTCCTTCTCCGGTAGATGTCGCTACTTGTCCACCCAGTCGTTTCCACTGCTTCTCTCTCATTGGTTGTTTCTGGCACTTTCGCTACCCGCATAGGGTATATAAGGCAGCGCATCTCTGTCTATCATTTTGATCAGCCTTGCTTTTTCTAGCACGCTGTTCTTTTTTCCTATCTCGCACTGAAGAAGAATCTCGCTGTAGATCCGAAACAGCTGTTTGCTGCTTTTCACGCATTATTTGTGCATTTTAAACGTTGGTTTACTGCTTTTTAATATTTCTGCACAAAGGCTTTAATTGCTATTTTAATGATAGTGTTGTGTCTTTTTTGCCATTCTTTAAAAACATTGAATTTTTTTGTGATATTTGGAGAAATTTCCAATTGCTGCGATCTTTTAACAAAAAATTGTGTTTTTCCCACAATGTTTTGATAAAATTTACGTTTTTCCGCGATATTTTGATGAAATTTGTGTTTTTTCCATAATGTTTTGAAGATATTTGCGTTTTTATGCGATCTTTTTATGAAATTTGCATTTTTTTTTTGCGAGACTTTGAAGAATTTTGTTGTTCCTTTTTGCGATTCTTTGAATTTTCTCAGCGATTTTTTATGAAATTCGCATTTTTTACATTGTGCTTTGACAAAATTCACGTTTTTTTCGCAATTTTTGGATGAAATTTGTTTTTTCCCTGTGATTTTTTGATGAAATTGGTGATTTTTTTTTTCTGTGAACAATTGATGAAATTGATTTTTTTTTGGCGACCATATCGAAATTAGCAATTTTTTTATGTCTGAATTTTAAGACTGATGACCGATTTTTTTTTTTTTTTTTTTTTTTTTTTTTGCAACTGACTGCCTTAAATTTGCGGAAAATTCGGGACAGAATCATCCCTGCTACTTTCTTTTCTTACATTCGGGAGAATCGCCGATCTGGACGCCGTAAATTCCGAAAGAATTTCACCCTTTTCCTACCTGGCATCAATTTTTCGACTATCGCGTTTGGCAAGTGGTGCCCATTTAAGTTTGTCGAGTGAGGACAATAAAGTTAATCGCCACATTCTAAGTGTTACTCGACAATTTTGGAGTGCTAATTTTGTGCTATATGTGTCACTGTTCAAAATTCTGTCATTTTTAGTGATATCATCACATTTAATATTAAGTTATTGATTTAAAGAATGTTTAATTATAATTGATTTCATCTTATAAATCATTTACTAAGATAACATTTGTGTTTCAATTGTGGTTTATATCTAATGTTTATGTACAAAAACAAACATTTAGAAACATTAAAATGCCTAGCATGACAATCGACAAATAATTTTAATTATGATTTATAATTGTATTACAATTTAATTAAAGTATATAACAAAATAAAAAGTATTTATATTACATATAAATTATTACGTAATCAGTTTGTAGCTTGATTTAGTATAAAATTTCACTAATGATTGCTAAAAAATTGTGTATAAGGTTTTTGACACTTTCCGTCTGTGTTTGACATGTCATGTCAAAAACCCAACCCTGCTTAGAGCCCCTTCCGAAAAATCCATTTAATAAAACAGACCCCTTCACAAAATTCCTTTTAATAAAACAGGTCCCTTCACAAAATTCTATTCCATAAAAACATACTCTTCATTAATTATTTTTATATTGTTAGGTTTTAATATGTGTAAATTGCAAAGAAAGCAAGTTAACAAGAAAGTTAAACTTTAGCAGAAGGACTTAAAGAAGTTATTAGTAATAAACACTTTGTTTGAATTTCAGTAACTCAATTTCCTGTTTTGTTACAAAAAGTTATGTTTCACAAAAATAAAATAAATTCTACAAAAATATAATAAATTTCACAAAAATAACTTTTACTTTTCTCAAAATGAGCCCCAATAAAAAATCCCTGCATCGACCATTATGTAGCCATCCGCTTGAAAAGCAAACATCTCTAACATTTAATTTTGATGAAATTTCTTTCACTTTCTCCATCAGCATAGGCCCACACACTGGGATACTTGTTGCACGTCATTGAAATAAATTGTACTCTGGTCTGTATTGGTTTTAAATTTTTAAAGGAAAATCTATCCAAACGAACCTAATGTTGGACGGACCCACTCCCATTGCCTTTGACAATATGACAATGTACACCTTTGAATTTGTATTATTTTACAGTTTTAAACAAAAGTCTATCCAAACGAAGTAGAGGCGGGGGCAGTAACACTAGGGATGCTATGCATGCTCTGGTCTGTTTTTGCAAACAAATTGCGAATTTGTATATTAATTGCCGATTTAATTTCTGAGATTTAGATATATTAAACTTTCCGTTCTGACCAAAAGTTCCTGAGAAAACCAAAGTAACATGAAATGACCACCAGCCACTTATTCATTTAAAACCCAAAATGATATCTTCTACTGCATTGACAATCTGTGTTGAAAAAGTAGGTGTTTCCTGAGGCATGCACAGAAACAAAAACCCTTTTAAAAATGTTATAAAGCACAATGAAAACAGGAAACTATGTTTTCTAAGGTACTGGTAGAAATAAAAAGTCTGACGAATACGAATCCACGAAACAACTTGAAGAAAATAATTTTTTCAAATAGTGAATATTAATATTTTTTAATGAAAGATATCGTTAGAACCAGAAAAGTACTGGAAATAAATAGGTTTTTGATTTTTGTTTTTTTTCTTCAGGAAAAATAAAATAGCTTTTTAAAACTGGAGAAAAATCGAAGAAGAGAGAAAACGAATGTGAATAATTCGCTAAGAAATAATTTTATAGCAGTAATAAATACAGTGGATTCTGGTTGTAATGAACCTGATATATAGCGAACCAGATAGAATAATATATTTCCAGATTTTGTTTAATATATTTTACAATGTTATTTTTAATCAATATAAAAAACTTCTGTATTATGGTATAACAAACACTTGCTTATAGAATCCTCAATCTTGTCTACTTTTTCAAAAACAACAAACTTTCTTTTTCAAATTACTGCGTAAAAATCAATTACCATTTTTAAAATTTCCACATTGACAAAATGTTTACGAAAACCAACTCATGTTGATTCCGCTTTGTTGAAATGGTTCGCACTTCAAAGAAAGGTGACAGAATTATTTTCTGACATAAAGGTATGCTATAATCTACCCTTAACCTTATAAAATCATTCCAGTACAATAATGAAAATTTTTGAATAAATTTATTATGTAACCATTTAATATAAATTTTGATGCTAATATTAAAATAATCAAATTAAAATGTGTAAAATTATTTTAATACCTTTAAAACATTCATTAAGTTTCTTATATATTATCACTTAGTATTATAAAAGTCGTAACGAACCAGTTTTAATGGTCCGACCAGGTTTGTTATAAACGGTTTGACTTTATTAATATTTTTTAAAATTAAAAATATTAAACTGAAAAGTATCCTGAATAAGTTGGTATTTTTTAGTTTTTTTATATTTCCATCAGGGAAGTGGATGTGACAGTTTTAAAATGTAGAAGAAAAAAAAGAAAACTTGAAAAAGGATAAAAAAACACATAAACCAACATGAAATCAAACTTCAGAAAAATATGAGTCTATTTACTTAATTTGATAGTAATGATGTTTACCTATGTTGATGCTACCTTTTTTATTTTTCTAGGAAAAGTACATATGTATACAGAGATGTGAAAGATGTACAACAAGCAAATGAAGTTAATAAAGATGAACCTATAAAATACTCTACAAGTGAAGCAGCAAAATGGAAAGCTATTTATTCCACTAGTGGGGAAAGCTATTATGAAACACCAAAAATTCAATCTACAGTAGTTGTATTTAGTTTGACTGTATTTATGGTATATTTTTGTATATTAAGGGAAGAAAATGATTTAGATGAATGGATGAAAGATCTTGAAAAAACCATGCCTCTTCAAGTTGAGGAAGCACAATTACGTGCAGAAATTGAAAATTGTAAAAAAAGGGGTCTTGATATTAAACTTCTGGAATCAAGGCTGAAAGAAGTTCAAACGATTAGAGAAGCTAAGATTAATAAACAATAAAAAAAGTAATTCTGTACTGTAAACATCTAATTTATTTATTTAAACCTTGTTGTTTAGAATACCAGAATAAATATGTAAATGATGTTTGTTTTTAAGTAACCTGTGTAATAATTTCTTTATATTAAACTGTCATTTTTTATTGTTGCATTTTTAAATCTTGATGAATAAAACTAATGAGATCCATGAAAATTGAAATCCAACAAACTAACCTTTAAAGTCAAAATAACAGTAGCATACATATGTCAACCTTCCATTATTCTTCTGTAAAACTATGTCAATTTAACGCAAGTCATATAAGCATGTTTTGAACCAGAAAATTTGTATAATAAAATGTTTCTTGATTCTTGTTGGAACTTATTTGATTGCATTTATTAAGTAAAATTTCTGTTCAAAACATGCTTATTGACTAAAGTTTTAACAGTTGAGCTAGCATATGCGCAACGCAGAAAGTTCTACAGTTTACTGAACACGTATTGGAATAGAAATTGAGATCAACTGTATGAATAATTGTGAATTTTCTGAAATATTTTGTATTATATCTATTTAATGATATCTTTAAAAAAAACTAATAATAAAATTACTGCTGAACAATTCAAATTTTTCTGACACAATCCACAAAACCATTTTTATATGTGAAAGAAATGCACAGGCATTAGTATACAAGTGCTAGCTGGCTCCTCCTTTAATCAGAGCCTATAATTTATACATAATCATGTAATAATATGCAGGGATGCAGAAAATGTTTCTACTCCCAACATTTCCCCCAATCCACATGAAAATTTTCCAAATTTTATGGTATGTTATAGGTAAATGCTGTATTACCATAGGTATAGAAAATTTATTTTTCCAATATTTCTCAACTTATGCATGAGCATATATGGTTCTGAGTGAAAAAAAATTCTGAAATTCACAAATAATTTTCTGAAAAGTTACAACAGAGCAAGGGGGGTAATCCACTCCCAGCAGTAACTGTTTTTTCGCAGCCCTTTGACGAAGTTCGCGTTTTTTCACAATCTTTTTACGAAATTTGCAGTTATTTTGCAATCTTTTGACGAGTTTTATGGTTATTTTGCCTTCCTTTTGACGAAATTTGTGGCTGTTTTGCGATCGTTTGATAAAATTTGCAATTTTTTGCGATCTTTTACCAAAATTTGCAGTTGTTTCATGATCTTTTGATGAAATTTGTGTTCATTCCGCAACCTTTTGACGAAATTTGCATTTATTTCATGATCTTTTGACGAAATTTGCATTCATTTTGTGATCCTGTGACGAAATTTGCAGTTGTTTCGCGATCTGTTGACAAAACTTGCGTTTCTTTCGAGATCTTTTGACAAAATGTGCAGTTCTTTCGCGATCTTTTGCCGAAATTTGTTTTTTTCATGATCTTTTGACGAAATGTGCATTTGTTTCGCAATCTTTTGATAAAATTGCACTCATTTCCAGATTTTTTTATGAAGCTTGCTGTTCTTTCGCGATCTTTTGACGAAATTTGCGGTTATTTTGCGATCTTTTGATGAAAGTCGCAGTTCTTTCACGTTCCTTGAAAAAAATTGCAGTTATTTTGCGATCTTGTGATGAAATTAGCGTTTTTCCCCGTAATTCTTGGACAAAATTTGCGGCATTTTTATGTCAGAATTTTCAGATTGATGACCGATTCTTTTTTTAAAAAAAATTCGGAACCAAATGCCTTAAATTTTCTAAAAATTCAGAACAGAATCACCCCTGATATATGGTACATATTATTTTGAGATCGATTTTGTGAAGGTTGCCATACAGACCTTTTTATTTGTAGTGAAATTTTTCTATCTCATGGAATTCGTTGTTAAAATCGAAATCAATTGTATATATTTCTGCAAAATTTCAAAAATCAATGTATTTTCCAAACTTATCTCAAATTATTTTTTCTCCAAACCTGTCTATCTAAAATTTTCGGAAGGAACACCACTTTTCAATTCGCCCCGCTCCGCACCGCAGGGGTTGCTCAATGACTGTACGGGAATTAAGACATTCTATGAAAAGGGAGGAGGTTAAAGGAAGGAGTGGTAGGCAATCTATGCTAATTTTTCTCCTGCAAGAGAACTGGTTCTTAGTCTATGGTCATTTAGAAGATGTTCGAGAGATCATGAAAATATCTTGGTAACTCAAATAATCAAAAACTTAATTAGAAAAAATAAAGTTTATTAAACTTTACAACACATAGCCAAATATTTCACATATGTCACTACAAGAATAATTCTGTGCGCTCTGGAGAGCTCAGATTTGACTGCATACCACGTGATCAAAAGCGCTCCGAAGGAAATGAGGGGGGGGGGGGGAGGAAGATACGGCATGCTATTGGCCAAAATGAAAAACTTCTCCTTGTGCTGTGCAGAGAGAGAAAAAGGGCATCTGCTACAGACATTTAGCCAAACAAGTAAGGAATAAAGAATCATATTAACACACTTCATTGTCTAATTTAGACCTAAAAATGTCAGGTATAAAAAGAAAATTAGACGTTTTACCGATCGGTAAAAAACTTTAAATTGGTAATTTTGACTTTTTTGAAGGAAAATCCTTCTATGATGAAAAGTGTAGTCGCTGTTAAATATGGAATTCCACCCAGTACTCTTTCCACCATCATAAAGAATAAAGATTTCATCGAAAAGAACTTTGAAAACAGCATTAAAACCATGAAAAAGAATCATGCATGCTCTTTTCCCAATATGGATAAATGTGTAAAAAAAGTTCCCAGGTGTCTGTCTAGACTTTTTTCCCAGGGTCCTATTTTTGTGAAATTGTGAACAGCTTTTTAGATTTTTGAAAATCTAGTCATAATTTTGTGAATTTGAAATGACTGTTATATTCCAATTCTTGATTATACATTTTTGAGAAGATATTTGTATGTAAAATGCATATTTTTTCTTAATATATGTAAAAGTGACAGGTCAGATTTTACTTTTAAATGATTAAATTTGTGAAAGGTTCAGTTTAAAGATGGAAAAGTTTTGTGAAAGGCCTATTTTTAAGACAAAGAATTTTGTGAAGGGTCTTGTTTTAAAGTGAAAGGTTTTGTGAAGGGTCCTATTTTGAAAGGAAATATTTTGTGAAGGGTCCTGTTTTGAAATGAAAAGTTTTGTGAAGGGGCCTTTAAAGGACCCAATCTTTTCCTAAACAGATCACTGGTTCCTATCAGTGGGTTAATGCTTCAAGAAAAGCTGAAGACTTTGCAAAAGAACTAGAACTTAGTGATTTCAAAGCTAGTAATGGCTGGATTGAAAGCTTCAAAATGAGACATGGCATTGTCTTCTGAAAACTTTGTGGAGAAAGCGTGTCTGTCCCAACAAGTGTTATCGAAGATTGGCTTAAAACTCTTCCATCTTTGTTACAAGAAATGCTAATGAAACCAGCCTTTTTTACCAATGTTTGCCGAACAAAACCTCGATTTTGAAAGGTGATGAATGCAAAGGAGGCAAGCAGAGTAAAGTGGGAAAAACTGTACTGGTAATCAAAATGGCAGTGAAAAACTTCTGGCAGTAATGATTGGACGTTCAGCAAAACCAAGATGTTTTGCAAAAGATGTTTTTGCATTTCAGATTCTTTATATATCAAACAGAAGATCTTGGATGACCAGCGAAATTTTTGGTGAGTGGTTAAAGAAGGTCGATAAATCAATGGGCTAGGAAAACAGAAAAATTCTGCTCTTCATCGATAATTGCAGCTCTCATAAGAATCTTCTTTCAACAAAGAACATTACGGTAAAATTTCTACCTCCGAATACAACTTCAAAACTTCAACCTTTAGATCAAGGGATTATCGGAGTTTTAAAGTTGAATATAGAAAAGAACTCGTTTGAAAACTCATCAATGCAATTGATGAGTTTTCAACTTCCAAGAAACTTCAAAACTTCCAAGCATAACTGTTTTGGATGCTATGAACATGATAGACTATGCTTGGAGATGTGTCACAGGAAAAACTATAAAAAATTGTTTTAAAAAGGCTGGATTTGAGCAATCATGCATTCTCGGAGAACAACAGCTAAAAGAAACAGAAGAACAACCAGCCAAGGAACGGATGATTATCAGAGATCAACTAAATATTGATAGTTCATTTAAAGATTTTGTAAACATAGATGAATAACTGGTAACGAGTAGAACATTATTAACTCATTCTGAAATTTTAGAAAACATTCGAGGGATTTCTGATGATGAAGAGAAAAATGATGAGGACAACAATCAATATACAAAGAGTTGTTACACCAAAAATAGCAGAAAAAGCTGTCGAAACAATGAGAATTTTTCTTGAATCCCAGTGAACAATGTTTATTGATCAGGATTGCTTCTCTGTTGTCGTAAAACTGCAAAAAATTGTCCAATCTAAAAAAGTTTTGCATCAAAAACTCTTAACAGATTACTTTTCGTAAGGTATGTAAATAAAACTTACTTCAGTAGACTATATTACGACCCTAAAATCCGCGTATTTTTTTAGATGTAAACAATGGAATTTACAGTTAAGTTGCAGGAACAAAATTCAAGATGGCGCCAAAATCAGCGACTACCACAGTATTTTTTTTACTAAATTTTTTGTTAATCATTCTCTTTTGGTTATTACAGCTGATTTATTACTAAATAAATTTACATTACTTTTGATTTTGATATAAATTAGCATATCTATATGATTACCTATCGATCTTACGATCGCTTTACCACTAGATGGCAGCATAGGACTTTTGGAATCGAATCGATTTCATTGGTAATAATTTAATATTTTTCTAAATTTTTATTTTACATAATTATTTTAATAATTACTTACGTTTAAACGAATAAATTATTTTAATATTTTACTTATTTTAATGTTTCACTTTATTGTAAGCATTCATTATAATTTCCCTTGCTTAACTATCAATCAAATTAATGTTTCAAAAATGTAAACAAATTGATGACCAGAAATCTGCAAAATTCTAAAATCCACACAACCTCTGGTCCCAAGATGTGCGAATTTGAGGGAGTCTACTGTATTTTAAATCTTCAGTCTTTTTATTTAGTGTAAAGATATTTTCTTAGTCTGGTTATATAAAGCCTGTATATCTCGAACTTTTTGGGGGTTCCCGGGAGATTTGAGAAACACAGGTTTGACTGTATATATACAGGGTGTTTCACTACCAGACTGACAAACTTTGAGGGGTGATAGTAGACATGAAGGCAAACATTATTAAATAGGAAACCATGGGGCGCAAATGTCTTCTGTAGGAGCTAGGGGCCATTAAATTTTAAGGTCCAAAACTTCAAACGATGATAAAAAACAGAAAAAAGTGTCGATTCGTTTGCGGTTTTCACTAAAATCATTCTTTATATCACAATTTTCTTAAAATCTTTTTTTAAAGGTTACGTTCAAAATTTGTCGATAGAGGGCGCTTTAGAGTAACGAACAACTACTTTTTACCATTATTTTTTGTATGGGGTTAAAATTATTCTAAAGTTTAAACTTTAACTTAAATTTAAAGTCCAAAATCAAAAACACTGGGATCGGGTAACTAGCGAAAATTGAACTGTGAACAGAGGGAGAGAATTTTAAATGCTCATAAACATTGAACAAACTAATCGATTTTGTGGCGGTTTGCGTGTAGGTCATTCACTTGGTAATTATCTTATTCAAAATTACGTACAGCTTTGGTGTCCTTATTTTTTGATAGAGGGCGCTTCCGACACATCTCCAAAATTTCAATGACATTACTCCTGGGTGTTTTACTACCAGATCAACATACTTCCAGGAATTGTTAGGGATGCAAAGACTACTCGGAATCACATAGTAATGTAATGTTGGAAATGCCTTTCTTGCGAGTTATGGTTAAAACATACAGAGAAAAAGGCAACAGAAAGAAGCAGAGAAACAGAAACACGTTAATGTGACAGGAAACAGTTTATTTAAAGGTTTTATTAGAAAAGGTCAAATGAAAAGTTGGGTATATGAGACTCCCATACCGTCAGTTGAAGACCTCACGGCTCGTATTTCTGTAGATGCCAGAAAGCTATCAGAGATGCCAGAAATCTTCCAGAGCGTGAGGAATTCCTTGCGATGCTGCTGCCAAGCTTGCCGGACTACTTCTGGTCGTAATTATGAACATGTTTTCTAATAAAACCTTTAAATAAACTGTTTTCGGTAACATTAACATGTTGTTGTTTCTCTGCTTCTTTCTGTTGCTTTTTTCTCTACTTCTTTTAACCATAATTCGCAAAAAGACATTTCCAACGTTACATTCCTATGTGATTCCGAGTTGTCTTTGCATACCTAACACTTCCTGGAAGTATGTTGGCCTGGTAGTAAAACACCCAGGAGTAATGTCATTGCATTGTCTGAGATGTCTTGGAAGCGCCCTCTATAAAAAACAAGTGGGTAAGTGTGATCGCACAGAGGGTTTCGTTTAATATTCCTTTCAAAACACTTTATCCTTTTGAAAAATCTGTTAGTTCCACATTTCGCAACCAGGGGCGCACTCTATTCGAAACAAATCTCAATCTGAACGAAACTCCGTTTTACATACTATCTGTAGATATATTAGTCGAGGGGATTAGGCCCATAGCACCCGAGATAAGTAGGTGCTCCTGGTGTTAAAAAGTGGAACTAAAATATGTAAGGCTATGGTGCATAACATGAAAGAATGGTCAAAGGGGTGTCGGCAAAAGTTGGAAAAGGGCGGGGGTTAGAAAAATTGCTTAAAATACACAAGTTAGAGCCCGGAGTAAATAATATAAGACTTTTTGAAAAGTTTATGATTTGCCGTGTAGTCTGAGGTATTCAGTCGAGAAGTCTGAGGTCGTATGCAAAAATTGATGTCTCCAACTTAATTAAGGTCTCTCTTAGAAAGAATTCCTTAAAATACATAAGTGGTAGCTCAAAGGGTTAAACGTAAGACATTTTCAAGATTTTATGATTTGTCGCCTGGCCTCAGGTGTTCTGCTATAAGTATGCAAAATTTCAAATCTCCAATTTAATAAGGGGCTCAGTTAGAAAGAAGTGCTTAAAATTCGCATGTGGGAGCCCAAAGGGTTAAATGTACGACTTAGTCAAAATTTTATGATTTGTCGCATGATGGTGTTCTGCTATAAGTATGCAAAATTTCACACATCCAACCTAAATATGGTCTCACTTAGAAAGAATTGTTTAAAATACATATGTGGGAGCCCAAAGAGTTAAATGTACGACTTTTTCAAAATTTCATGGTTTGTCATTTGATGTGAGGTGTTCAGCTATAGAGCAATTCCATTTCAGTTCAGGCAGGACATGTCAATTCACCATCATAGATTTTTTTCAAAAAATTACAGTAGTTACAACTAAGTAATACATAAAATTTCCCAATGGGATTTTTCCCCCAAAAATTTTTTTCTGTGGTTACAGCACTTTAAAGTTTACAATAAAATTGACAATTTTTGAAAAAACAGAAAAACGCTTCATTTTGAAATGAACACAGTATCAAAAATATTTAACGTATCCAGTTAATTTATTTTTTACAAATAGTTATTAAGCTGAATTTTACTTTAGCCTAGTTTTAAAAAATATGGTGACATTTTAAATTAATTTTAAAAAATTGTTTCTAAGTACAAAAAATGGAATTATTACTGATTTTAAGATTTTTTTTTCAGAATGAAAAAAAATATTTTAAAGCTAAACATTGGTGGTAATCCAAAGACCTTTAATGGGAGTTTCAGAGTAAATTTTATTTTAATCCTAAGATGCATGTAACTTTTGCAATTCAAATTTAAATTATGCAAAATTTCGTAAAATCGCTATTTTTGAGATGCAATTTCTCAAAAACACCATTTTTTAAAAATCTGATAATATGCTCAATTGATACCTTATTAGTTTCTAATAAATACCTTATAAGCAAATCGTGTGTTTTTGCTTAGAAAATTTTATATGATTTTTTGAAAATATTATGTTGTGTATATTTTTCAAAAGGCCAGAAAGTCAAGCTTTTCCTTATTTCACTCAATTTATAATGTGATTAAATTTTTTATAAAAAGAATAATATGTAGTAATTTTTAATAAAAGGTGTAGCAAAATATCTAGTAGTTAAATCCAGAAAAATTAAAAAAGAAAAAGTAGTTTATGCGCAATCTGATCCTTATATTGGACATCCTTTATCAATAGAAGCACTAAATGTTGCATTGTCCTGCTATTTAGAGGATAACAAAGATTGAACTAAAGATAGTCCAAACAAAAGTGGTATTATTTGTATTAAAAATGATGGTGTGAAAATTAAAAGAGTAAAACGTTTTATGACACAGTCTGTTGAAGAAACAATTTAATGAAAAAAGAAAATCCTTCTATGACAAAGGTGGCCAACCGTGGCATGCCAGACAATACTAAAATTTTACAGAAAAAGCCGGCTTCTGAAATTATAGAGATTCGATGATTAGATAAGGAAATGATTACTATAAAATTTTAGTGGTGTCGAGCATGCCACAGTTGGCCACCCCTGCTGTATGAAAATAAGACTATCAAAATTTCATTCATTATATCCAAAATTTATCTAAATTCAGCCAATACAAGTAGTATGCTGTTCTGTTTACTGCAGTAATTAGAAATTAATATGTGTAGCTCTTAAAAATTTAACAGGCATACAAGTTAGAGAAGAAGATCTGATGATGAAATGCTAATATAGAAAAATAAGCAATGAAAATTGTTGACTCGAAGAGTGTGGTGAGTGCCCTGAGGTACAAAAATTCTTAGTCGAAGCTTTTGATTTGAATGAAGAGGAAGGGGTTGTATATGCTATATTGGAAGATGATGACTTAATAAAAAAGTTGGTATGGATTAAAAAAAATTCTAGAAGATGTAAGGCACTGGCTGATAAAAGCAATTCCACATTATCACTCAAGGAAAAATCAGAGACAAAGAATTGCTGAGATAAAGTTATCAAAAAAAAAAAAAAAATCTGTGCTTGTGATACATTCTGACTTTGCTAAAAACTGGTCGCTAATACTGACAGACGAAGTACAAGGCTTTCACTGGCAAAATACTCAAATATCATTATTTACCTGTACAGCATATTTTAGAGAAGAAATAGAGTTTTATTGTAGTTTCTGATGATATAACTCATGATACAGCTCATGCTGTTTGTGCCATAGAAAATATAAAAAAAGAATTATCTAAGTTGTACCAATTACAAACACTGGAATCAATTGTGTATAGTATATCAGATGGAGATAGAGCACATTTTAAAAATAAGTATTATTTTGATGGATTGCACAAAAATAATGAAGTTGTACTAAAGAAGTGGATTTTTTCAGCTACTGGCCATGAAAAAAGTGCATGTGATGCTGTAGGGGGGTTATGTTAGCATTATGCAACGAAATTTAATCTCCAAAATGAGCCAATAAGAGCCATCCGAGATTCTGTCTCATTTATTGCTGAACTATCCTCTCTGTTAAAAAAGTATCCTTCTACTCCATCTAGACAGAAACATTATTCAAGCTTATAGAGCTAATAATGAGAAAGAATAAGCTAATGTAAAATGTATTGTTGGTATACGATCTAAACATTGTTGGATGATTAAAAATAAGGAAGGTTATATGGGACGAATAATTAAAAATGCATTGACAAAAGTTGAAACCTCCAGCCAGATAACAAAACATTATTCAATGAACGATTTATAAATCGGTGATTTCATTGGGTGCTTTTATGAAAATAATTGATGGATAAGACAAATCAATAGCATATCATGAGAACTGAGGGACATTACAGCATCATTCATATACCCCATGGTCCAGAAAAAGCATTCCTGTGGCCAGAAGAATCTGGAAAGAAAAAAGATAAATGCATCGAGTAACACTTAAAACGTGGCAATTAACTTTATTGTCCTCACTCGCCAAATTTAATGGGCACCACTCGCCAAATGTGATGGTTGCAAGATGTATCGATGCTCTTTCCTCCCTGGTATCGATTCTAGATTTCTTTCCCGATTCTTCTGGCCACTGGAATGCTTTTGATGGACCATGGGAGTACATGAATGATACTGTAATGTCATTTAGTTCCCGTGATATGCTGCTGATTTGTCCTATCCACCAATTACTTTCATAATCAATATTTCATAATAAATTAAGTGAAATAAGAAAAAGCTTGACTTTCTGGTCTTTTGAAAAATATACACAACATGTTATTTTCAAAAAATCATATAAAATTTTCTAAGCAAAAACACACGATTTGCTTATAAGGTATTTATTAGAAACTAATAAGGTATCAATTGAGCATATTATTAGATTTTTTAAAAATGGTGTTTTTGAGAAATTGCTTCTCAAAAGTAGCGATTTTATGAAATTTTGCATAATTTAAAATTGAATTGCTAAAGTTGCATGCATCTTAGGCTTAAAATAAAATTTACTGTGAAAGTCCCATTAAAGGTCTTTGGATTACCATCAATGTTTAGCTTTAAGATATTTTTTTCATTCTGAAAAAAAAATCTTAAAATTAGTAATAATTCCATTTTTAGTACTTAGAAACATTTTTTTTAAATTAATTTAAAATGTCACTATATTTTTTAAAACTATGCTAAAGTAAAATTCAGCTTAATAACTATTTGTAAAAAATAAATTGACTGTATACGTTAAATATTTTTGATACTGTGTTCGTTTCAAAATGAAGAGTTTTTCTGTTTTTTCGAAAATTGTCAATTTTATCGTAAACTTTAAAGTGCTGTAACCACAGAAAAAAATTTTTGGGAGAAAAATCCCATTGCGAAATTTTATGTATTACTTAGTTGTAACTACTGCAATTTTTTGAAAAAAATCTATGATGGTGAAATGACGCATATCAGTACTGCCTGCCTGAATTGAGATAGAATAGCTCTATAAGTATGGAAAATTTCACACCTCCAACCTAAAGAAGACCACTTAGAAAGAATTGTTTAAAATACACATGTGGGAGCCCAAAGGGTTAAATGTACGACTTTTTCACAATTTTATGATTTGTCGTTTGATGTGAGGTGTTCAGCTATAAGTATGCAAAATTTCACTTCTCCAACCTAATTAGGGGCTCACTTAGAAAGAATTGTTTAAAATACACATGTGGGAGCCCAAAGGGTTAAATGTACGACTTTTTCAAAATTTTATGATTTGTCGTATGATGTGTGGTGTTCAGCTATAAGTATGCAAAATTTCAAGTCTCCAACATGTATAGTTTCTGAGAACGGGCTCTGTGACAGACAAACAGACGGACGGAGAGACAGAGGAGCGAGACGAATAGGGTTTCGTCAGGTGAACGAAACCCTAAAATAAAAAAGAAAAGTGCCCAGCTAAACTGATGGCATTGAGCTCACAGGCTATTCACACTAATTGTATATCATACTCTTATTTTAAAGAATAATGCCCCTCAAAAAAATAAGTGAAGGGGAATTACCCCCGTTTCCCTCTTTATACTTAACCAGTGAACCTCCAAATCTAATCAGGGAAGCTCCTTATCATAATAAACCGGTATATCAAATTTGGAGCAAATCGAACTATCCTGCAAAAAAAAAACCATTTATCTAAATTAAGGGAGTGGACTAGCCCCCCTTTATCCTGAACCAATGAATCCCCAAAACGAATCAGGGAAGCTCCTTAACATAATAAACCGGTATACCAAATTTGGAGCAAAGCGAATAATTCTGCATGAAAAACCCGTTTATAATAAATTAAGGGGGGTGGACTAGCCCCCCTTTATCCTTAACCAATGAACCCCCCAAACTAATCAGGGAAGTTCCTTAACATAATAAACCGGTATACCAACTTCGGAGCAAATCGAATCATCCTGCATAAAAAACCCATTTATCTAATTTAAGAGGGGCGGGCTAACCTCCCTTTTCCCCCTTTATCCTTAACCAATGAACCCCAAAACTAATCAGGGAAGTTCCTTAACATAATAAACCGGTATACCAAATTCGGAGCAAATCGAATCATTCTGCATGAAAAACCCATTTATCTGAATTAAGGGGGTGGACTAGCCCCCCTTTTTCCCCCTTTATTCTTAACCAATGAACCCCCAAAACTAATCAGGGAAGTTCCTTAACATAATAAACCGGTATACCAAATTCGGAGCAAATCGAATCATTCTGCATGAAAAACCCATTTATCTGAATTAAAAGGGGTGGACTAACCCCCTTTTCCCCCTTTATCCTTAACCAATAAGCCCTCAAAACTAATCAGGGAAGTTCCTTAACATAATAAACCGGTATACCAAATTCGGAGCAAATCGAATGATTATGCATGAAAAACCCATTTATCTGAATTAAGGGGGTGGACTAACCCCGTTTTTCCCCCTTTATCCTTAACCAATGAACTCCCAAAACTAATCAGGGAAGCGCCTTATCACAATGAACCTAGAAAAAAATTTTGAAACAAATCGGATGTTTCTATCGAGAGTTATCGCGTTACGTACATACATACATACATACATAACGGGCGGGCACATTAGCTCTCAGGCTTTGATAGCCTGTGAGCTAAAAAGAGGACACCAAAGCTGTACGTCATTTTGAATAAAATAATTACCAAGGGACTAACCTACACGCAAACTGCAACAAAATCAATTAGTTTGTTCAATGTTTATGAGCGTTTAAAATCCTCCCCCTCTGTTCACAGTTCAATTTTCGCTAGTTACCTGATCCCAGTGTTTTCGATTTTGGGCTTTAAATTTAAGATAAAGTCTAAACTTTAGAATAATTTTAACCATATACAAAAAGTAACGGTAAAAATAGTTGTTCGTTACTCTAAAGTCTAAAGCACCCTCTATCAACAAATTTTGAACGTAACAGTTAAAAAAAGTTTTTAAGAAAATCGTAATATAAAGAAGGATTTTAGCGAAAACCGCAAACGAATATACCCTTTTTTCCCGTTTTTTATCATCCTCTGAAATTTTGGACCTTAAGCTTTAATGCCCCCTAGATCCTACAGAAGACCTTTGCGCCCTATGGTTTCCTATTTAATAATGTTTGTCTTCATGTCTACTATAACCTCTCAAAGTTTGTCGGTCTGGTAGTGAAACACCCTGTATATATGCTTAGATTCAAATTTAAAGCTGAATGAATAGTTCTTACTTAATAAATTAAACAATGGGAAGTCATATCAAAATAGAAAGTCAGCATATAAATGAAAGGAAACTTTAAAATAAGGTTGGTTAGTTTATATTTAAAGATTAAAATTGATGATTCAAGATATTGAGTATAAACATTTTATTTTCCGGTAATGCAGCTTAAAAACAAATTTTCACTACATATGAATACATGAAGACACAAAGATATATTTACAAAACTCAAAATGGAATAGAGCAATTAATGGAAAAACAAACCTGGATCTGTATATTTCTTACATTTAACATGTGCATGACACATAAGTAAAATTATGCAAAAGCTTATATCTTGTCTACATATAAAAATGTGCAATCAGACCCAAGTTTTAAAAAAAAATCTGAGATTATACAGATCATATGGCACATTTTAGCATTATCCATATTTTTTCACAAAAACATGTTTTTTTTTTTTAAAGTTTACATCAGAAAATTTTACTTTGAACAAATTTCTTTTGCATGTAGAATGCAAACAGGGATTAGTGAAGCATATATGGTGGTACACACCATATACCTCCTGGATTTTTTAAATAAACTCCATATACCTTCTGGTTTTTTCTATGACTACATCACTGGATCTAAATGACAAATATTTTGAAGCTTTTAAAAAAGAATCAAGCCTTTTTAAAACAATAAAATGAACTTTCAAAATAAAAGCATTTTTCATCATAAAAAATTGATAAAAGAGTTCAAACTCATTATGAAATTGCATGAACAAACAAAATATTCACCATTTTCAACTACTATTATCTTGTTAGAGTAAGTTTCTTACTTTCTATAATACAAGAGTATCCAATTGAATTGGTAAGCAACCACAGAAAATTTAATATTTTTATGTTAGCTGAGCACAAATCTGGCCAATTGCATTTTTTCCTTGCCAATAGGAATTTTATTTTTTGCATGTGCAAATTAGAAACAATGCTTTGATGTTGCAATAAAGTCTTTTTTTTTATATAAACATTTTTTCTTTTCTTTTTTTTTTTTTTTTTAAGTGAAATGAGGGAAAGGCATGTGTTTTAAATGTATTATATGTATTTGAAATGTATGTGTTTTAAATTAAAGTTATGTATTATAAATGAGATGCAATATGAATGATGGAAATGGGAACAATACTTTGTATCCTTGCGCCCAGCTAACATAAAAGTACTGAAAATTCTATGTGATAAAATTTTGCCTTATAAATGATAAATTGTGATAATGTTGTTAAAACACAATAGAAAATGATCAATTTTATTACTAAGTATTACTATTAAATATAACTATAGTATTACATCAGAACTTCATAATATGTACCACAAAATCACTCACCTATGAAATCTTTTATTTAAACGGAAGAATCATCTATAATGACATGTTTCTTCGATGACATTTGAAGAAACAAACCTTTCAGTAATAGACCGGGAGGAGGTTTTAGTGGTTGGTTGTTAGGTTTACCATAGTGTTTTCCTGCTCCCAGTCCTCCATGTTTTTATACTTTTGGGTGCAGGAAAATACAATGATAAACCTATCGATCAACCACTAAAATCGGGTCTGCAAGTGGTTTCCACCAAGATATGACTTTATGTTAATCGAGTTCTGTCTAATCCTGGAATTTCAGCCGTCAACTCGATGAGGTGATAATCTGTGCAGCCTCCTCCCATTCTATAAGCAAAGGTGCACATTTGCTGATGGCAAACAATGAAGGCACCATTATGCATAAGATTGGAAACATGCAATAGTATTACATGACTGCAGCTACTTATGCATCTATACAATACACAATGTGCTAGTACAAATCATAGTAAATTTAGTATTACATTAACTCAAAATTATTATTAAGTATACAGAAAAAATTAAATTAAAAATTCTAATTTTCTGATGAGAAATCGAAATGAATACCGATGCATACCATTGCCATTCATTGATTTAACATCTGAAGGGGGGGGGGGGGGGTTGATGTCTGACAAAACTGTATCCTTAAATGATATCTGGCAGATTTACTCAAATATTCTCATATATCACTACTAATTAGTTTTATTATGTGCCTTAGAATGCTAAGTATCACAAATACAGCTGAAAGTAAATATCCAATTTTTATATATGCTTTCATCAAAAACTTTCTTCTTAAACATTGGTTTGGTGGTCCTTCGTATACTGGACCCCACAATTACGATTATGCAATGGTTGCAATTACGATTTCTCCAAGGTCATTGTCAACCTTATAAATGCATCATATACATGCTTACAAATACATGTATATATATGCTCCCATATGCACAATATACACATAATATTTATGTTATATATCATACATAGATCTTATACACATGTCATATATATGCGTCATCATCACATCTCTTATGACTATATAAATCATACATTACTATAATCAGTGCTTAATTTGTGCCGGAGCTCAACTCTGGTACTTCTTTCTTTTTAGTGAATACAGTCAAGCCTCGTTAGCACGAAATTGAAGGGACTACGAATTTCTTTTATGTTTAACTGTGAAAAAAGTCATGCCATCTATGTTACGATATAAAAAATAAATAAATTAACTTACAAAAATATCCTTACTCTTGAAATCATAAATTAATAAGAAATAGAAAATGTATTTAAGAAATAAAACAAATTGGTCATCATTTTAGGGAATAATAAAAAAAAAATATTAGCAGGTAAATTTAAGTTCGTTATTGACTTTTTCTTCAATTTTTGTAGATTACTTCTTTTTAGGAACCCCTTCACCAAATTTTCATTGTGCAGCAGATATACAGTTCATATGATCAGCATGGCAGGGCCAAAACTAGGGGGGGGGCAGGTGCCCCGGGCACCGCTTTAGCAGGAGGTGAAGGGGGCGCCAAAATGAAGATTTTGTTTGACGTTTGACACAAGAATGTATATATATATTATGAAATTTGTATAAAAATGTCTCGCAGCTGGAAAATTTAAAAGGAAAACTGAACCAAATACATTAAACTTTACAAATAGATAAAAAGATTCAATACAATACAAAATTTCAAAGTATCATGCCTATGCATTTGCTTTCTATTGACTGATATTATATCTTTTAAATCACTTCCTGTGAGGAGAATCCGAGGGAGAATCATTATCGTTTTTCAAGGTCGGGCTCTATTGTGGGACACCCTACTGTCCACAACGGATAACTACCAAAGGAGAAGTGACCCCTCAGCCTGATTTTTCTTCTAGATAAAAAAATTCCATGAAAGCTGTTTGTTTTTTTTCCGCGGAACAGTGTTGAGCTTCCTTTCTTTCTTTCTTTTTTTTTTCCCGTCTTGCCATGGGCGCTGACTGCCCATGACAATGGGAAGGGGAATGCACAGAGTAAAATTCTTAGTAAAACCTTTCTTTTTTAGATATCGACAGGGATATAGTGGAGGGTATACGGGGGTATACGTCGTATACCCTCTGGATTTTTTTAAGGAACACCGTATACCCTCTGTTTCTCAAGAAAGCTATAGTATATATGCATGAGGGTATACTCTCTGCCTTGAGCGTATACCCTCTGCTTAGAACGTATACCCACTGTTTTTTTTTACGACTACACCACTGGCCATATACCCTCTGGATTTTTTTAAGGAACACCGTATACCCTCTGTTTCTCAAGAAAGCTATTGTATATATACACTAGGGTATACTCTCTGCCTTGAGCGTATACCCTCTGCTTAGAACGTATACCCTCTGTTTTTTTTACGACTACACCACTGGATATCGACCTCATTTAGACTATGCAAAAAAAAAAAAAAAAAGTTTAAAAAGATTAAAATGCAATTCCTTTCAATAACTTTTCAAAGATTTTAATGGATCAATGTTTGACAAAGCTGATTACGTAGTTCAGTTTTATATATTTTAAATTTAAAAATAAGTTGTCTGTTAGATATTTAGTAAAATTCTTTTTTGTAAATTTACTTTGTGGTGAGGGGGGGACAAAATCCATGTTTGCCCCGGGCGCCAAAAAGGCTAGTTTCGGCCCTGCAGCATGGGAAAACTTCCACATATCAGAGGACAAAGAAAAGCAGGAATTCAGTATTTCAGCATTTTTTGAAACCCTTTTCCATTTTAGGTCATTTTCAAACTGTGAGAAAAATTCCATTTTTAATAAGGCGTGTTATGTAAGTTAGAAATATCGAAAACTTCACATAAAGAATCATGTTTTGATTTTTGGAAAATTTTTTTGGGGTGGGTCTTAACACTAGAATGTCTATTGGTGTCATTTCGACACCAATCCAAATTTAGCTTTATCTATCACATTTTTTCAGTTATAATCTTCAAATTTAGTGACTTTTAATCATTTCACATAATAAGCAAACTGTCGGAATTTTTATCATGAGATTCTATTTTTTTAAAAGTTACAGCTAAATTTACCTAGAACGTCCACTGGTGTTATTTCGACACCAAGCAGAATTAAAAAAAAAATAGTTTACTTGTCTTTCTTTCCAGTTCATATGACCTTGATTTCAATCTCTTTCAGTTATGGAAGGTCTATTATACTTCCCACACCTCATAAAGGGGGAACTGGTTTAGTCCTATTTAGGAGACCAAATGTCTCTAGTTCCTTTCTTTGTGTTTATTATCATATTTGAAAGCGTTTTATTCGTGAGAGATTTTTTATACTCTTAGAGACTAATTTTTTCGGAATTATGTATTGCAAAAAAGATTTTCTTCCAGAAGAAATTGCAAATCTATTAAGAGAATTATCCGAAAATAAATCAGATGGTGGCGATCTTTCGTGTACTGATTTAAGTTTTAGATAATGAAATTCTATTACAGGAAAATGAATGAGAAGAATCTGATGAAAGCGATATTGATGATAAGTGTCCAGATGAATTTAGACTAATGTAGCTAAAGATGAAACAAAATGGAAGCTATTCAAAGCAACTTCTCTTTCAGGTTGAATTTCTCAAAGAAATATATTACGTGAAAGTAGCGGTCCTACTAATTTTGCAAAGCGAAATGTTGAGGAATCTGTAATAAGCTCCTGGTTTCTTTTTGTGGACAAATCTGTAACGGATCATATAAGAAAGTGTACAGAAACGGGAGCCAGGTGAGTTCTACAAGTTGATAACTGGGCATTGTCCTTCAATGAAATTTGTGCTTATCTCGTAATATTATATGCTCGTGAAGTAAGCAGTGGTAAAAATATTGAATTACAATTCTTGTGGTCAGACTCTTGGGGATTGGATTTTTGTAAGGAAACAATGAAAAGAAATAGATTTTGAGAAATATCTCTATTTTTGAGATTTGACATAAAATCAACTCCTTCTAAGCGACTTGATGTAAATAAATCCACTATGACTTCTGGGATAGTTTTATAGAAAATTGTATTCGTAGTTACAAACCTGGAGGTAACTGATGAACAATTATTTCCTGGTAAAACACAATGCCCATTTACCCACTTTATGGCATCAAAACCAGTTAAATATGGGCAGAAATATCAGATTGCTATTGATTTAGAAACATTTTGAATGCATTTACTTATTTGGGAAAAAAAAAATGAATCTCGACCTGACGGTTAACGATTTGCAGAATTCGTAGTTCTAAAACTAATGGAAACACATATAAAGGTCATAATGTGACAGTTGATAATTTTTTTACTTCACAAGAACTAGCAAAAAAGGATAGTACATATTCTTTTAAAAGAACATTCTTCTTAAAGAATAGTACATATATTTCTGATAAAATGTAAAACGAAGTCTAGTAGGAAATGTGAATCGATCTCCAAGAGAATTTCCAGATTGCCTGACAGATAAAAAAGGCAGTCTTTATTCTATGAATATATATAAACACAAAAGTACCGGTACCATACTTACTGTATATCAAGGAAAAAAGCAGAGGAGTATCATTGTTCTGAGCACACTTTATACAAATGTTGCATTTGCAAGTAATGAAAACTCCAGAAACTAACATTCTACAACGATACCAAATGTGATGTGGACGTTTTAGATCAGATGATTAGAAAATATTGTGTAAAATCTGTACATACGTTTTTTCAAAATTTTAGACATTGCGGTTATAAATGTGTGGATTGTTTTCAAATCTGTGTCAGGCAAGTACATTCCAAGGAAATATTATATTCAACAGTTAGCAAATGAATTGCATTCAGATTATGTAAAGGATAAAAAATGTACCACTAATCAAAATTATATACCAGAATTAAACCAAAACATTTCTATTACTATTAAAGACAGAAAATGTGAAATTAAAATGTTTAAAGGCAATGCCAAAAGCAAAAAAGGCTCTTCGTGCATGAAGATTGTATTTAGGAAAAGTACTGAAAAATTCACCTATTACTGCAAAAATTGTAAATAAGGTATGTAGATATCATATAAAATATTGTACATAATGTCAGCATATGCTTAAATATTATAATGTGAAGAAAATCAACAATGTTATTTCTCCTTGTTTTTTTAAATATCTTTGTTTCCATTTCTTTAACTGTGAAATTTAACTTCATTTAATGTATCTTTCTTTTATGAAAATGTAACAATATAAGCTTAATTAAAGTACAATGATCCATACAGTATTAAATTAGAATTTGTAGCATCTATTCTTCATAATTTAATTAGTGGTGTCGAAATGACACCAGCGGCTGTTTCAGGATGTAGAAATTGTCGGACGTTCTAGTGTTAAGCGGGATTTTTTAAAAAAAATTCAATTTCGTGTTAAACAAATTAATATGAGATTTTCAGACTTATTTAACGGGACCTCGGTATTTTCTTGTTAAGGGATTTTTTGTTAACAAGGTTTGACTGTATTTAAATATTGATTGTAATTCACCGGAGCTCATAAATACTACACTCTGGAGCCCAGCAGAACAGCACTTTCGAAAAACGGAAGACTAAATTATCTATTCCTTTCCTTCCAATTTCTAACCCTTTTCGTTCTTTCCTACCAAAGCAGTTGCACATGTGAAGTAGCTTGCTGCACACACACAGGACATTTTGGTCCCAACAGTTTGGTCTGTCTATTTTGATATAGTCAATTTTTAATTTGCGGGAGCTCAGAAATACTATGCACTGAAGCCGACCGGAACAACGCTGTGTGTTTGTTTTGCTAGTTTATACAAAATATCTTTGGCGAATAGGATTTTCTGACAATTCCGCACTCCTTGATTTTAATGTTTTTGTTTTATTCATATATTAAATTTTATTATAGGTAAATGCATACAGGTATAGTAAAAATATTAAAAATTTTCTCTTACTGAAGACGAAATTGCTTTAAATTCTTTAAATATTGTATGAAATATAAATATGCAAGTGGAAGTGATGGAAGGAAGGGGTATACTACAATTGTTATTATTGCAGAATATTAGAGCTCTAGTACTTTTTTTGTTAGCCCTAACTATAATGTTGCGCATGTCTTATAATTTGGCGATACATCTTGGTTGCTTAGCGAGTCATTTTCAAGAGCTGCCATAACAAAATACCATTGTTTCACATCATTGAAACATTCTATTCATTATTCAGTTATGTAGACTAGGGGTCTTCAACCCATATCCTGTAAGTAACGGATGGCCAGTCTGTTATTTGATTTACCAAGAGCAAAATTGTTTGTAGCCATATCAAAATACTTTAGAAATGCCTTGTTAGGACAAATCCATAGCTACCAGGGTTTTATTATTATTATTATTTTGCTTCAAACTTTTTTTTAACCAGAAAATTTATTTAATAAAATGTTTTTTTGTATCTGTGTGTCACTTATTTGATTTAATTTATTAAGTCAAATTTCTGGTTTCAAATGTGAAGGGTACATATTGATATAGCAAATATCTTCTTTTAAATAAAAAATTATCAAGAAACAGACTGTCCGGTACACATCGTTCTCTACCTTCAATTCTAATACCAGAAGTGAACCTACTCCTGTCGTGTCATAAAAACCTGGAAACTTTTGAGGCCAACAGTACCACTTTACATGCATGTATGTTTTCCGTTTTGGTACCATAGTATAGAATGGCTGCTAATCAAAAGGTTATTCTTGTGTACTGCCACTCTATTACTAAACCAAGTAATTGGATAAAATTTCTGGTGTTAAAATTAAATACTGTGTGCAAATATAAATAAATAAAATGTTTTTTTACGAATCAAGGAAATGAGAATTTTGTAGTTCTGCAGAGCCAATTAACAGCCAGCTCCTGGTCTTGTATACATTTCCTACCTATATTATTTAACTGAAATATGGGTGACCAGCAGAACTTTAATTTATAAATGTGTCCCTTGAGCATGAAAGATTGAAGACATTTCATTAAAGCTAAAAATGTTGCAATTTCACCTCTTAGGTAAGATTAAGCGCAGATAATTTAATCAATAAAGAATTCTTGAAAGATTTTTTTTCTTTTTACATATATGCTGCACATCTGGAATAGCCTTGTTTTTAAAACCACCTTAAATCATATAGGAAAGTTAGCTTTTTTACCCTTTCAATTTATTTTTAAAAGTCGCTGCCTCTAGGTGACAATGAAGGAAAGCACTGTAAATGAAATTAATTTTACAACTTTCAGCATGAATATACAGTAAACCCTAGATTTAACGGACCTCGGTTCAATGGACTTCGGATTCAACGGATTAATTAAAAAAAAAAAAAAAAAAAATTAAACAAAAATTAAAGTAAAACAAGTGATTAAGTGTGATCGCAGATCGCACAAAGGGTTTCGTTTAATATCCCTTTTAAAACACTTTATCCTTAAATTAACAAATTGAAATCGTTAATTTAAAATTATTCCCCTCTCCCTAACCTGAAATTCAACGCCCGTATTTCAAATTTTTATATTTGACAAATGTCAAATATTTATTTATCACTATTATTTACTGGAAGCCTCCATGATAAAATACCTTCTAAAACAATGAAACACGCTTCGAAAAAAAAAAAAAAGTATTACTGCCCCCTCCCCCTCCCTTACTTGAGCACGCAACCCTCTTTTAAGCTTTTATATGTAAAAAGTCAAGCAATGAACGACGATAAAGCATTTCTTTTTACTATTTTTAAAAAGCGATTTCTCGGTAAAATAAAAAAATATTTATTATATCTGTGGCGACACAATGTCTCGTGATCAAATGAACGAAACCTTAAAAAAAGGGAAAGAACACGAAACGCCGAAAGCGCGCTCTTTGATTCTCACTGCGACATGGTTTTCGTTCTAAGCATGCGCAATGATGCTGACAACCTATGCGGCCATGTGATATGCTTTTCGTTCTATGCATGCATAAAAGTTGCATATGTGTTAATTCGTTTGTATTTCATTACCAATATTGTATTATTAAAAGTAATGTATTGTGTTTATATATACATATACAGTAGTATATATGTATATACAATATATATTTATGTATATACATATATTGTATATATACAATACATGTATATTTGCATTGTAATAATATATGTAATTACAAGTACGTAATAATATATATATGTACTATAATTATAACAAAATAATATTATAAATAGTACTTTTGCGATTTAACGGTCTTTCGATTTAACGGACACATCTTAGTCCCAATTAGTCCGTTAAATCGAGGGTTTATTGTATGTATTATTTCTAAAGTGCAAGAATCTTGAAGTATCTCATTTTATCGAGAAGCCTCAGTCATCTCATGAGTGAAAGATCAGACCTAAGGGAGAAAGATTCTGGATGAAGTCATAGATAAAATGTGCACTATCAATGCATCAGGTGTTCTCCAAAAGCAGGCATTTGACGAAAATGTCTCAATAATACAAGATAAGAGAGAAGGAAGGGAAGAGGGATGAGAAATCCTTTTGGGGCCTTTTCACAGTGTTGTAGTTATGAAAAAACCTGAAGGTATATGCTATAAGCAGAGGTACGGCTGCTATAATACAGGCTGAAATGATAAGCATTTTGTTTCCCACTTAGACCAATCAGTGATCTTGCCCACTCGGCTAGGCCAATCATTCTTCTCCTACCGGCAATTAAATGGCGGCGTGAGTCCGTACAGATTATAGGAATCTTAGGCAGAAGGTATATGCTAAAGTCATTAGCATCATGTTGAGAGTATAAGCTATAGCTTTATTTGAGAAACAGAGGGTATACAGAACTCCTTAAAAAAATCCAGAAGGTATACACCCCTGCCTTTTCAAAAGACAGCTTTCTGTCCTGTGAATAGAAAGCATATCTATGTCTCCAATTCATGCAATGGGTTTGCTGGTTTCATTTTGATCAGGCTTTGCGAAAAGGTTGCTATATGTAAAACTCAGAAATATGGGGTAAAGTGTCTGCATGGGCCCAGGCTCAGACCAATTTTCATTCACGACTTCTGGGCCAGGCACGGCATAGTCTGCACTCCATTATTTCTAGGCCTTACTTAATTTCTGAAGACTCAGACCAAGCCTGGTCATCACACTTTTTGGACTGGGCCCGGCACAGGCCTTACATTTTTCAGGAGATTCGGGCCAGTCCATATTTCAAGGCCCAAGATTCGGGTCAGGCCTAGCAGGACTTGGGTTTAATTCTTCCTAGAGATCTATATGGGTCAGCCCGGTCCCAACCCAACCCATATGAAAATCATTGGCCTGGTCCAGACTGTACAGAAATCAGTAAAATTTGGGTTGGTCCAACATTGCAAAAAATGCATGTATTTTTTAAAGCACTGTTCCACAATTAAAATTTATTCTTTTTAAAGAATAGTACCTATATTTCTAGGCAATAAAATTAAAGTACAGTAAAACCTGCATATGATAAAATCCTGTCTTAAACGGGAAAAATGTGTTTATTCTAAATGTTGTAAAATGAACATAATAATTCATGTGAAAAGAATATAATACCTTTACAACAGACAATGTACTTGCTAAGAATGGAACCTGTCTATACCTGATTTTCCCTCTCTCCTATGTGTTTCCATCTTGGAAGATTTTTCTGTATAGCATCTCAGATTTTTAAGTCTCCAAGTCATAGAATATGGATTAACAATATTAATGATAACTGAGACATTTACATGCGTACAAATAGAGAAATATTAAAAAAAAAAATAAATAAATATTGCAGCCCAGGGCTTTTTATAAATGAATATAAACAAAACAACAACAACAAAAAAAAGCTATAAGTATTTTTTGTCATAACTTTTAACCATATCTGAATAAAAATCATGCTTTGTAGGAAATCAGACAGGCTGAATTTTTAGCTTTTATACTGACCCAAAGCAATAATTTTTTTTATGAGCCAAGATGAACTTTTAGCTTTTATATCAGGCCAAAACTTCCTATATGTCGGGACGGGCCCAGAAATTTTGACCCATGCAGATTTCCAATATGGGATATACCCAGAACACAATCACTCCTGGAATGTGATCCAGTCACTCAGTAGCTACATTCAATGTTATCTGCATACCAATCATAGGCCTGCAAGTTTATTCCTGCTCATTATAGAAAATTAGTTTCTGCCCTCCCCCCCCCCCTTAAATTTAGCATATGCTAGATTGCATTTGAGAAATCTACCTTAAGTCTCCAGAATCTTGTTTAATATTGTTTTTATTTTGAATCAAACATCAGATTTGCATCATTATTTGAGTTATAGCACTGAAATGAAGCAATTAAAATTCTTATTTACTGAAGGAAGTGTAAACCGATACGGATTCAATGAAGAAGCTAATGAAACAGTTGGTGAAAAAACAATTTAGATACATCGAATCCTGAGAAGGAATTATATTCAACCAATGAATCCGGTATTTGTGAATTTCTTGATTATTATCGTATGAGAAACAGAATAAATTAATGGAGTAAAAAAGAATCAAGATTGAATGTGAGAGCTCCTCACATTACAAAAACTAGTTGGATGTGCTAATCCCAAAACTTTCTTCTATCTCATATATTTTAATAATTCAAAATGTGGTTACAGATGTGAATATTTCATTTTTATTAGTTCAATACTATATCAGCTTTGACTTTCATCTTAAATTTCTGCTTCAGTCAATTAATGGGAGTAAAAACGCGTTAAACTCTATCATGATACTTATTAAAATCACGATTAGTCGGCTTATCAGGTTAGGAAGTTCCTGTCGATTCACGAGCTACTGGTGTACAAGAGAACTACGAAAAATTAAGAAGATTAGACAAAAATCGCTATTACAGCACCTCCTTCTGGCAGAATTTTTCCACATTCACGGAGGACCTTGCCATGGCCAAAAACATACACAAAAAATTTGGTTGAATTCTATGCATAACTTCATACACTTTTCGAAGGTACAATATTAAAAATGGCACAAAAATCGCTATTACAGCACCCCTTTCCGGCAGAATTTTTCCGAATTCAGGGACCTACTTGCCATAGCCAAAAACATACACAAAAAATTTGGTTCAATTCTATGCATAACTTCATACACTTTTCGATGGTACAATATTCAAAACAGCACAAAAATCGCTATTACAGTGCCCCCTACCGATGGATTTTTTCCATATTAAGGAAGGACCTGCTTGCCATAGCCGGAAACTTAAAAAATTTGGTTCAATTCTATGCATAACTTCATACACTTTTTGATGATACAATGGTGACAGACATTTTCTATAAACATTTTTTGGGATCTCTGACTTTTTTTACATTTGACGTTTTTATTTACACGTTCTAGGGGTCACTGACCCCTAAAACGTGTAAATTTGTCGAAAACCGGAAGTAAAAAAAATTTTGATTACAATACTTTTTTTTATTGAAGATAGCAGAAAGTAACGAAACCACATAATTTCTAGAAAATGTGTTTCAAATTTGAGAGGCTTGGTTGACACTTTTGACAAAAAATAATGCATATCTTCTCAAGTTAAAGATTTTCTGATAAGATTTCATGTTTTAAAACATATATTACAGGGGGGACAGGAAACCAGGGAGAAGGGAATCAAAGTTATTTTCTAAATCAGCAAAAATAAAAAGATTTTTTTTTTTTTTTTTTGCATTGTAATGACAACTCACTTCTGTAAATTTTGCAAAGAGATTTAATGAAAATTAAAGAAACACATTTTATGAAAAATTAACTCAACAAAACAATTGTCTCTCTATCAAAACAATTGTTAGATGTAGATATACTTAAATATATATATATTTATTCATAATACTTTTAAATACAAATAAAAAAATAAAAACATTTCACATATTCTTTCTCTGAAAAATTATTTTTAATAAATCATTAAGATTTTCTCTGTTGTACAGGCTTTATCAAAAATTTTTATCAAACAGCAAATTTTTAAAATTTACAAATTATTTAAAGTAAAATTTCTAAATCAAAAAATATTAAATTTCTCCAATACAAGTTAATTTTTACCAATTACAAAAATAATAATAACATTTTACTTTTTAACTTGATTTAATTTTGTGGCTAAAGAAGTCTGAGCATTTTAGTAATAAAAAGAATGTGTTTAAAGATATTAATTTTGTAAATCAAGATTTTTTTTTTATAAAAATTTCTTGAATGCACTACTGTGGATGCACATCATATAATAAATATATTTTAAGAAACATTAAGAGGATTACAAAAACATAATTTACAAGTATTTAATAAAAATTATAAAAAAAAAAAAACAATTTCATTTCAATACTGATGTAACCTTTATGTCAATGATACCCATGACATGATGTAAATTCAGCGAATAGAAAAGAATTAGTTTGTCTAATGCTTCAGCATATAAATTTTGCATTTACAGCATTCCCCCCCCCCCCCTTAAACTTCTAAACACAGTGCAATGTCAACTTTTACACCAGCGAACAGAAGGGGAAAGAAATATAGTTTCAAATGCAATTTGTTTAAAAATTATATTCATTATTATTTTTTATTTATATATATATATATATATATATATTTTTTTTTTTTTTTAATGAAAAATTATTGACTACAAAAGATTAACCAATTTGCACTTAAAACAATGTAAACAGAGTTAAGCATTTGTTTCTGTCTAATATTCCATAATGAAATTAAAACTTCCTCAATAAATAATATGAATAAAACACAAATTTAACAGATATGTAATCAAACTATTTGCTTAAAACACTGAAATTATCAGAATAAAAAAGGCTGTTGTAAGTAGTGCTTTGGAGATTCTTCGGCTACTAACTTCTGGCATTCGGCTAATATGAAAGTATCCCTTTTAATAAATTTCAAAATTTTATTTCAATATATTGATATTTTTCATGTAAAAATGCTTTCTGGTGTTGTCAGTGAGCAATCTAAAAATATATATTAAATGTAAAAAGTCTATTACAGTTTTGAATAAAAAAAATGGTTTTCACTTTTGTTCTGTAATCCGGGAAGCCTAGATTGTATGCCTTCATTTTGTAATTATAAAAGATTACTCATTCAATACAACTCAAGTATAATCAATTTATAAACATTTTTCGCATGGGGTGGCGACGGGGGGTGAGATTTGCATTTTTTCGTGTGAAAAAGAATCCATTTTTCTTTTTTTACATTTTTCTATTGCCTAAAATCTGTAGATTATCCATGTACATGGTTTGGCTGAATTTAAAGTCCTTTCGTAGTTATTTAGT
This sequence comes from Maratus speciosus, assembly GCA_963932465.1. NCBI lineage: Eukaryota > Metazoa > Arthropoda > Arachnida > Araneae > Salticidae > Maratus > Maratus speciosus. Next base: position 120,664,375 of record OZ010788.1, on the reverse strand, counting down.
ACTTTAGTGCATCGCGTCAATAGGCTGACACACTGTTTTGGGACACTATAAACGCATTTTACGCAAATGACTTTTTTCAAACCATGAGGGATCAAAACGCAAAAACTATTAAACTGATCTTGCTAAATTTATTTTTTAATTAAAGGTGATATAATTTATTGGAACGTGGGCCACTTTCAGCCATTTTTATAAATAAATATTTTTAGAAGCAAGCTAAAGTGCAAAAAAGAACGTCAGAAATATATCTTTTTTTCAAAACTCTGCCACTTTGCTGATTTTCAACTTTTTGAACTTAAAGTGGTTAAAGCTCCAGACAATATTGTCTACTTTCATAATCCTTAACGGAAATTGATAGTAAAAGACTCTGGCTATCTACTGGATCCCGCCCGATTGGAAGTGCATGGAACGCACAATAGGACATACACGCACGTAACTCAAGCCACGTCAATTTTTTATTTAAAAGTTTTTTGAAATGTTCTTCAAATGATAATAAATAACCTGCAAAAAACCTGGTGCTAAAATTTTCATTCCTATTCCAGAAAAAAATTGCTAAAAAACACCTTTTTTCTTCTGGCATTCTACAGGCAAAATCATCCTTAAGTTATTGTATTATTTTAACAACATGTTTTAAACTGTACGTCAGAGGTGTCATGACTTGCAGACTAAAAACTAGGATTATTAGCAATTTTAAGGTGGCAGAAATAAAAGAATATTTTAGAAATTGCTCAAATGCTAATACAATAGACTCCCTAAAATCTGCACATCATCAGAGATGTAAACAATGAAACTTCCTTGTCATCGAAATGACTTTTTTTTTTTATATATATCATTCTGTATGTATTTTAAACGTAATTCTCATTACCTAATAGGACTGAAGTCATGCTTTTTAATGAAGGAAGTATAAATTTATTTCTGAAAAAATTCAAGATATTACTGATATCTTTTATCATCACAATCTTTTTGCCAAATATATTCCTGTATTCCTTTATTATATATATCCTTTATAAATATATTCCTTTTTTGGTTTGATTTTGATGTGAATTAGTAGGGTACCTTTAGGAGGCAAGTTGCATTGACAAATTCAAGAAAAATGTATCTTTATGGTATATATTTAATCATAGATTATTAATTATTTGCTAGACATTTTGTTATAATAATTTAATCATTTTTAAAATCATCTTAATTTTTATAATTTTTGTTCACATCGTTCATACAGAGTTGGGAAGAAAAATCCAAGGAGTCCATAAAGTTTTAAGGATTTGCCACTTTTTTTTGTTGTCGATGTTTTTATGTGCTGCATCGTTATGTGGCATGCACACTCCAATTTTTAATGCCCAATTTCGAGGGAAAAACATTTCAAAAACAAATTTTACTTTATTAGAATCTAATTGTTAGTGCTGAAATTGTTATTCACAATATATTGCTTACTGATTTCGTAAGTTTAAATACAAAATTGATAATCAACTTTTTTATGCGGTGACCAATGGTCATGTCACATGGGTGATTCTGAGTAAAAAAAAAAAAAATCTGAAATTCCAAGCAAATCTTCTGAAAAGTTACACCAAGGGGGAGGCCGGGGATCCACTCCCGACACTAGCTATGCGTTTTCTCCGTGGCTCTTTGAAGAAATTCACGTTTTTTTTTTGTTTTTTTTTTTTACGAAATTTGTGGGTTTTTTCGCGATTTTCTGATGAAATTTGTGGTGTTTCTCGCGATCTTTTGACGAAATTTGTCATTTTTTCACGTTCTTCCGACAAAATTTGTGAATTTTTTCGCTAACTTTTAACGAAATTTGTGGGTTTTTTTGCAATCTTTTGACGAAATTTGTGGGGTTTTCAGTGATCTTTAGATGAAATTTGCGTTTTCCCTGCGATTCTTGGACGAAATTTGCATTTTCCCCGCAATCCTTTGACAAAATTGGCGATTTTTCTGCAAATGATTGACAAAATTTATTTTTTTCTGTGACCATATATCCGAATTTTCTGATTAGTGACTGATTTTTTAAAATTTTCGGAAAGGATGCCTTACATTTTCGGAAAATTCAGACTAGAATCAGCCCTAGGTCACATAAATAGAGTTAGTCAAACCCCAAGCACTTATGTATATCACATACAACATGATGCATCTTAAAGAAAATTTTAAAAGGCAAAAAAAAAAAAAAAAAAAAAAAAAAAAAAAAAAAAAAAAAAAATGCTACTAGCAACATACAAGAAAAAATATAACAAGTGTTGAATTTATTCTTTTAGAACAGCGGTAATAGCTTTCGTTGAAGGTGAAATTTTGACGAATTCGCATTTTTTTCACGATCTTATGATGAAATTCGCGTTTTTCCCGCAATCTTCTGAGGGAAATTCACGCTTTTTTCCGCGACCTTTTGGGAAAATTCACTTTTTCGGAATCTTTTAATGGAATTTGCGTTTTATTTCGATTGTTAAACGAACCTGGTGTTTTTTTTTCGCGATCTTTTGATGGAAACTGTGTGTTTTTCGCAATCCTTTGACGAAATTCGCGTGTTATTCACGATCCTTTGAGGAAATTCGCGTGTTTTCATAATCTTTTGAGGAAATCTTTTTTTTCTCGATCTTTAACGAAATTCACGTCTTTTCGTGATCCTTTGAGTAAATTTGCGTTTTTCCGCTGTCTTTTAAGAAATTTGCGCCGAGTTTTACCGCGATCTGTTGGAGAAATTTGCATTTTTTCACGATCCTTTGACAAAATTTACAAATTTTTTCTGCGATCGATTGACGAAATTTGGCAGTATTTTTTGGAATATATTTGCAAAAAACGTGATTTTTCCCAGAGATTCTTGGCTAAATGCCAAACATCAATAAAATTTAAAATAAAGGTTGGCTAACAGTGTCAAAAAACTGACCTAGTGGGAGCCCTGCTATTAAGATTATCCTATCCAATTAATGCTGTGCTTCAGATGAATGACGTGCATAAAGGATTTACCGCACGTTTTACAATCGGATTTTTTTTCCTCGGCAGCAATATCGCTTGCGTCCAAAGCTGCCATACAATTTAAGGAGTTTCTAAGGAGTGGTTTGCTTATCTAAGTAGTTCTAAGTACTTGGGAATGTTTTCATTTCTAAGGAGTTTCCAAGGAGTCTGTGCGAACCCTGTGTTCATTACTTTACTTACTTATTTTAATATTCTACTATATTGTAAGCATTCATTATAATTTCGATTGCATTATTACATTCAAATTATGTTTAAAAAATGTAAACAAATCAATGCCCAGAAATCCACAAAATTCTAAAATCCACACAACCTCTGGTCCCAAGTAGTGCAGATTTGAAGGAGTCTACTGTAATTGGAAATCATTAAATGCATTTAAGCTGAAAAAAGAAAATGCTTTGACAGTATTCAATATGAATTGTATTAAGTATCACAAGTGTAATAAATTAGTATGCAACAAAAAACACATGTATAAACACATGAACATAAAAAACATTAAGTTAAAAACATACTTTAATTATTTTTCTTTTTTTACAGGAATTTATATTTTCACAGATTAATATTAAGCAGAATAATTATAAATAGGTGTTTAATTTAACAACAAATATCTATATGTTCCCTTTCCCATATATACTGAAAATTTTTACAAAAATAAAACACACCTAATTTACACCTAAATAGGGAAATACATTTCTGTCTGCTATAATGCAGGCAATAACATAAAATAAACCAAAATATAAATTAAGTTTAGCTGTTTCTTTTGGTACTTTCTGTAACGTTCGGTCCCTAAACATTTTTCTTAATTTAAATGCATCAGGAAGTGTTATAAGAGGTAGAAAAAACCAAAAGCTGAAACAAATTCCCAAAATAAAAAACAATATGTATGGAACAAATAATAATGCAATATACAAGTAATAAGAACCAGTATAACCAAACAATATTGCAAGTGTTACCACGCCGACTCTATGATCGCTTTCCATATCACGTGTGTTGTTACTATGGAGTATAGCTTCTGTATTGAGGGCAAGTGGCATAGCATAAAACAAAGTATAAAAATCCATGAAACCTGTTTGTGCCATGAATGAAAAAAGTACACTCAAGGGACCAAAAGTAACAATTATCAATACATCACCCATGGCTATATACTTAAGTCCAATACCACCAGTGTACAAAAAAGAACTTGATAATCCACCAAAATAAACTAGAGCAAGATGTTCCATTTTTGCATTAGAGAAACACACCGTACCAATAAAACCTGCACATCCGAAGGTATATAATATGACACCTAACTGTACTATTTTATCAGGAGTCAAGATATTATCCACTAAAGTTCGATCATCACCACTCCTACGACTGTCAATTCCTTTTACATAATCATAATAAGTGTTAACTACATTGCCAGCAGCATGCACTGACACAGCAGTGAGACAAGTACATAGAAATAAAGGTATATGAAACTGTTCTGTAGATTTGTAGGCCAAAGCAGCTCCTATAGCAACAGGAGTAAGCGAAGCACTGAAAGACCATGGTCTTAAAGCATGAACATATGTTGAAAGAGTTGATAACTTAGATGACTGGACACTACTTAAAACATGTGCATTGTTCAGATGGTTAGGCCTACTCCTATGATCTTGAAAATCTTCAGAATTTTGAGAAAACTGCAGAGTTGACATAGTGATATGATTACCTACCTATAAAGATAAAATTAACATTTAAAAAACAATCAAGAAATTATCTTCAACATATTCATTTAAACAAACATTTGGGGAATTTTTCAACATGAAAGATATAAGAAAAAATAATTAGGTATGCACCGAATATTCGGCATACCAAATATTTGGCTTGGCCAAATATCGAAATATTCGGCCCAATCGAATACTTAAAAAAAACTTTTAAAACATTTTTTAAAACCTTATACCTCTTCTACGTTTAACAGTCAACTTATAAAGATATTCAGAATAATTAGAAACAGAATCATATATTTAAATAAAAGAGAATGTTTTTACATTTTTTATTTGCTGTTTGTTAAGTATTATTTAAGAAAATCAACCAATCACAAGGATTTTCATAGGAATTAATTATGTACAAATACAAGTTCCTGAACATTGTCCAGTAAATAATCTGTTTCTTGCTAAGACTTTAAGAACAACTTTTACATTCTCTGAAAATGATCACTCACTCCAGACATTAATCTAGGATGCATTTAAAAACTTCCTTGCTTAATCAAAGGGAGTAGAACAGTTATTTTTGCTGAGTTGCCACCATATAAAATTGAATAGATTGTATTATTTATTTACTTTTACTTTAGTCTCTTTCTGAAAATATATATAATATAGATCCTGTACAATTTTGTCTTCCAATTTTTTCACAATTTCTCTTTGATTTGAAAATGTTTGTTTTAGAATTTAAGAAAATTTTACTAGAAAAATTTACATTATTAATATACATTACAGGGCTTGAATTTCAAGACGGGATGGCAGGACTCGTGCCCTAAAGAATATTAGGGGCGGGAGACTCCTGTTTCCAAAACATCATTTTCTGAAAATGTTTCTTTGTAAAACGACGATCAAGTCTCGAGACAGACTGACAAATTTCGTGATATTTTCCACTATCGATTGGCAGATTTCACTGTTTCTTTTTACAACACTAGGGGGCTCTGCCCCTACGAGCTACGCTCGTCAACCCCCGTTCAGACGCTGCAGACCCTAAAAGTACGCTAATTTGATCGGCTTTAAAAAGATTTCGGAAGATTGAATTATAATTTAAAAAACAATTATAATTTAAAAAACAATCGATCAATTGACAAATTTAGAAATTTTATTCTGTGACTGATTGGCAAATTTCCCTGTTTGTTCTTGCGACTAACTGATGAAAGTAACGATTGTTTTTCTGCATCCGATTGAAAATTTTCGTATTTGTTCTCTGCGACCGGCTGAGGAATTTCACAATATTTGCTTGTGGCGGACTGGACAATTTCACGATACTTATCCGTGATCGATTGATGAATTCCGTGATATTTTCCCACTGTCGATTTCCCATGAACTTCAGTTTTTTTCTCGCGGCCAATCAACAAATTACTTTATTTTCACCATGATCAACGAAATCAGCGATATTTTTTTCTCCGGACGATTTACGTATTTTGCGATGTTTTTTCCGTGTGCCCAATATAGGAAATAACTAAAAGGGCAGCAACGGTCACCGGAGACCGAACTCTACCAAATTGACCAATAGTCAGCACTAAACAAAATGAGATTACACTTGTGGTGCACATGGAAAAAACAGTTAGAAACAACAAACTAGTTGATTCTCGCAATTCACAGAAATTAGAACATGACTTTTTGAAATCAACTTTTTCTCATGTAATAGAAGAAATCAATTGACTATTTGGATATGGATTTAAAATTCCAATGCATAGAAGATAGTTCTGTTAACGAAAATACCAGGGATTGCAGTTTTGACTATAATTCCATTAAGGATATAATAAAACAAATTTGTTCAGACGTGACATACAATACCAATATAAATTATTCATGTAAGTTAAAAATTAATGCACATCAGTTTTCGTAAAGTTTTCTAAAAAATTTTAAGAGAGCATAACCATGTGTTTCTGATAATTTCTAAAGTTATAAAAGTTGCTCTATGCTGTTTGTCAAAAGTGTAACTTGCGAAAGAGGCTAAAGCACGCAAAATGGAATAAAATCTAAATTAAGAAATTCATTTAGCAACTCAATTGTTAATTGCCCATAACATTAGGTAAAAGTTTAAAAAAATAGACATGGTATATATATAAAGCTTGATTTTGTTCCTTTGTTTTAATAAAATAAAAATTTTGGATAATTATCTTGAGTTGTTAATTTAAATTATTTCAATGGTATTTTGTCATGTCTGTATAAATGTATAATTCTTTAAGTGGCACATAAAAAATAACGGTGTTTAAAGATTTTTTTTTCCCCTTTTTAACAGTTTAAAACCCCTGCATTTATAAATTTTGAGTAGAAAATCCCCCTCCTGGGGAAACTTGAATTTCAAGCTCTGATATTCAAAGAGATATAGTTTTTGTAAATTATATTTCAATACATTTAAAATGTTTTAATGATGTGTGAAACATGTTTGTAATTTATTTTTCTGAGATGGTGTTATATACAGAAATAATTCACCATATAACTAAAAACATATCTACTGCCGGATATCCGAATCCGGCAGGCAAAGGAGCTTCAGATATCCGGTATCCGACAAAATCAATACCCGGTGCATCCCTAGCTTAGATGCCGTATATTCCCAGATCGCCGCCATCTTGAATGTTTTGAGATTTCTTGGCGATCTTTATCGATATGTAGAACCCCATGTAACGTGTGTGTTTTGGCGTGACGTGTTCTGGCAACCCCATTTTTCATTCGAGATTGTGTTGCGACGTTGCGAGTACGCGAGAAGGCCGTTTTTGCTTGCGATATCGTGTTGTATACACCCAAAATCCCAGTAATGGACATTGGACACCCCATAAAAAGTAATAAATATAATTGTTTTATGACTGTATTTAGAACCAGAATTTAATGAATACTACATACTAATGAAACAAAATAGTTATTTTCAAATAAATTTAACAATTAGGATACCAGTATTTAATAAAATATTTGTGATAATCATTTGCTGTTTGCATTAATTATTGTAATTATCAGAATATTGATGTTTTAATTATTTTAGATGGATAGTTTAAAACAGGGGTGTAAAATTTTTTTTGAAAATCTAGGAGCCAGCTCAAAAATCTAGGAGCCAGTTACTATCGATAACAAATTTGTAAAATGAAATTACAGTATAAGTTAATAATAGTACATACAACTTACTCTTTCTAATTAAATATATCTGACACATGACATAAATTTTTCTTGTATAAACAAGTAATGTTACATAAAATTATAAATATTGATATAAAAAAATTGGAAGTGCTGATGTAAAATACAAATAACAGGTAATCATTAAAAACTTTAAAGTCAAAAAGGTACAAATCTCAAAAGTACAAATATGTAATTCACTTCAAGGACTATAATATATGCCATAAATCAATACTGTTAACTTATTGTTTGTCCTCATTTGCTTTTAAATTTTTATGATGTTTATGACCGCTCTTGTGTCTTGTTGTTTTTGATGTAAAGTACCAGCGTTCAACTGCTTTTGTAGGATCAAATGCTTCTACAGAAGGTCCATTTAAATTTTGTGATGTCTAAGTAGAGCGAAACTTGTTCTTGATAAAATTCATTGTGCTGAATCCTCGCTCACAGGATGCAGTTGCCACAGGTATTACAGATACAATTTGCAGTAACTTTGATAAAATTGGAAATTTAGAATCATTTTTCATTGATTTGATCAAAAGCTCACTAAATTTCATGTCTTTGCATAGTACCTTAAACTCGTACCATTCGTCAAGAACAATAGTACTTTCAGTTGTTTCCAAATCAACATTCAATGTGACAAAATATTTCTGGAAATGATTTAATAATAATTGTAATAAGTCCAGTTCAGTGAAGGAGAACTTCATTTATTTTTTTTTCTTTTGCGCATGGAGCAAAAAGAAAAAAATCCATAAATAATCAGTGATGTCACTGTACTTGAAAAATCCTGGGTACCCAGGATTTCCAAAATCCGGGTCCCTTTTTTACAGAAGTGGGTCCCCATCAATAATTCATATTTTAAAGGAATAAATGAAACTTGTTTATTTCGAAAAGGTAAAAAAAAAAATCCATTAATTATTGTTTTAATAATAATTAAATAATGAATTAAAACCAGTATTATTTGCACTCAAATAAGGTATTTTAAAAAAATATTTAAAGGAATTTTCTTTACTTTTTTAAAAGTAAAAATGCAAGATACAATTTTAATTGTAAAATAAAGCTTATTTGAGAGTAGAAGATATCAAGTTCCACTAATGTTCGCATTTCTTTTAAAAAGGGGCAAGACGGGTATATTGAAAAAGATATTTTTGCTGAAAAAAAAGAATAATTATGTTAAGGGGTACTTTTTGTTGAATAATAGGTGCTTTCATTGCACTTCCCATTGAATTATTTGTCAGCATAGATCTGTGTTGGAATCAGACATTCTCCTTGGAAGATTCACATCTAAATCATAAATAAGCATCAAATCCTAAATCTTCTAAAGGTGGGAGACTTTTCAATGCAGTAAGAAGGGGGGGGGGGGGGGAGTTCACTGGTCTACATTATCAAAGTACACTGAAATCATGCTGTATTTTTAAGAATCTCATTAAAAAAAAAAAATTAAATCCTATTTTATGAATGTTCTACCTATAAGTTTGGTTTGCAGATCTTTTTAGGTGCTTTGGATGCTTTGACTAAATTCGCGTTTTTTCCGCGATCCTTTGACGAAAATTCGCTATTTTTCGCGAACCTGTTAGGAAAATCGTACTTTTCCCGCGATATTTTGACGAAATGTGATCTTTTTTCGCGATTCTTTGCCGAAATACGCTATTTTTTCGCGGCTCTTTTACGAAAATCGCGATATTTTGATGAAATTTGCGCTTTTTTTCGCGATCCTTTGACAAAAATCGGCTTTTTTCGCTATTTTTTGACGAAATTCGCTAATTTTTCGCGACCCTTATATGAAATATGCTATTTTTTTGGCAGCCCTTTTAAGAAAATCGCGTTTTTTCGTGATATTTTGATGAAATCTGCACTTTTTCACGATCTTTTGACAAAAATCGGCTTTTTTCCGCGATTTTTTTACTAAATTCGCTATTTTTTCACGATCCTTTGACGAAATATGCTATTTTTTCGCGGCACTTTTACAAAAATCGTGTTTTTTCCATGATATTTTGATGAAATTTGCGCTATTTTTTACGATCCTTTGATGAAAATCTGTTTTTCTGTGATTTTTTGACGAAATACGCTATTTTTTCGCGGCCCTTTTACGAAAATCGTGTTTTTTTCTGCGATATTTTGATGAAATTTCAGCTATTTTTTGCGACGCTTTGATGAAAATCTGCTTTTTTCCACGATTTTTTGACGAAATTATGCGTCCCATGGGACGCGTAAGAGCTATTTTTTGCGTGATGTCTGATTTTTTGCGTAATTTACGCGCTATAGCGCGTCCGTGGCATAGCTGATAATCAAGGTTATAAATATGAATTATTGTTCATTTCCTAAGATATATCTAGGCGCCAGTGTCGAAAATTTAGTTGCCCGGGCGACCTGGCACCCGGTATTTTTACACCCCTGGTTTAAAATACTAAATATCAGGCAATTATAGCTGGGCAATTCCACGGGTAACTGACTGACATTCACAAAGCAAAAGAATAAGTATTTTGTAACATACCACACAAAACATACCTTTTTTAAATTAGTTTTTCATTGATTTATTGCCTTTTTTTAAGCTAAATCCAATGTTATAATTGAATTTCCAAAATAATTTTTTATTAATTGTAAAAAAAATAGTTAAAAGCATGGTAACTGACTGACATTAATGCAACCTACATGAAAAGTAACACAGACTCAATTAGAGATTCTTCTGAAATTATAATGAATTTTAAATAAAGTTTCATTGGGGGTCACAGAACAGCTAATAAGCTTTGAACTTATGGCATTTGAGTTAAAAAAAATGATAAAATAAAGAATTATAGCAATTTACAACAAATTGGTAACTGACTGACAGCCTGGTAACTGACTGACATTTCTAAATATCCTTAAGCAAAACATTCAAAATGGTAGTAAAATGTAATAAAGTTTACACAAAAGACAAGCAATTAAAGATGATTATTAGTTTTATTCTATCAACTTTTGTTTACAAAGGATTTTTTTATTTTGTTATAAGCTTTGATGATCTTTTTCTCCTCGATAACTTGAAATGGACCAGATCCTTGCAAAGTTATAGGGCCATAAAAAATAAACTGCTTTTCAATTTCTTCTACATCATCCTATCTTGGCCACTCATATGTCTGTCCAAGTCCTATTTTCAAGAATTTCACTTTGACCGTTTCCTCATTATCATCTATCACTCTTCCAATATAATATTGTAGATCATAATAAACTGCATAGTAGTTTTCTTTACTAACAGTCACTTCACACAGTTTTGAATTTATTTCTTTCTGAAAGTAGTGAGTTTGAAAATTTGTGCTTTGATTATATTGACTGTAGAAAATAAAGTTTTCCTCTACTGTTTTGAAATGATGCATTTTTTGTATTATTAGGAATGGGCAAAACGTCACGAAATCTGTCATCTAATTCATTTTTTAAGGCACTTATATCTTCTCCTTTTAACAAGAATAGCTTGTATTTTCATATCTTTGTCTTTAACTGCATCGTAGAAGGCTAAAGCACTATTAATGATTGATTTTTTACTAAGCACTTGCATCCATACTAAACGCTTTATTTGCCCACCGATTCCATCCACAGCTCCTTTGCCATGAGAGGTGGCAAAAAAATGCCACTCAACATCCTTGATTTCAAATGCCATGCAAAAATAGGTTAAGTTGCATAGGTTATAGCGTTGTTTGAATTTACTTGCCGCTCCATCAGAAAAAATGTGTATCGATGAAAAGCTTGTAATCAATTTCAAATCCTTTATTATTTCCCTAAGGAAAGCATTCACTGCATATTTATCATGTTCTTGTTCAAGATAATGTGATACAATAGCATATGAGTTTGTTTTCTTCTCATCATCTTCTAAAAACCAAGAAACAGCTGTGAATATAGTTACTTGTCCATGATTCCAGTGAACTGCCTGGATTTCATTCTGTTTTTTGCAGGAGAAATTTTCGGCAAAATCAATTTGAAGTATTAGCTGTTCAGAATTTAAACCATCCCATTTTGTTTTAAACTCTTGCGATTGGTTTCTTTTAACAAAAACATGCTGAGGGAATGAAGGTAATTTAGAATTCAAGTCCTGTATTCAGTCTTGAGTAGTACCTTCATCAGTTGTCAATTGACATTGGGGTGTGTTTATCCATTTCTTCCAAGTGCATGGTTCATGAAGTAAAATCATTTATAATGTTATATTCACCATTCATGCATGTTTCATTTTCTTCATCACAGACTACAGTCTTTATAAAATCTTTCAGTTTGGGCTCTAAATTGAATCCTTTATCTTTCAAGGCTTCTAAAAGAAATCTGATATTTTCATGTTTTTGGCAAAGACATACATTATATGGAATATCTCTTCTTAGTAACGCATGACTTGGGTGAAGACTGCTAAACTTTGACAGACCAATCTTAACATCTGGGTTTTCTTCACAAAAAAGTGTACAGGTATCTTTTTATTATTCATTTAGTTGAAATTAAATATTTAAAAAAAAATTATGTTCAAAACTGCTACTCGAATTTCTGCAAAACATCGATCTTGATTGTTACACATTTTACAACAGATCATTGTCATTCTTGCAGTTTTAATTATTTTATTTCAACTAATCACATATCAGTCTTTTAAAAAAGATTATAAAATTTTCCTCTACTATATTAAACACTTTTAAAAGCAGAAAACAGTAAGTGCTCAGAGAATAAGACACACTCTATGACTGAACAATTTAAGTAGAAATAATATCTCATCGCAAAATGCCAAAATGGTGCATAAAAATATACATAATGCAATAGAGGAACCTAATTATTATGCTGTGTATTATATTAAAGGTCTGTATTGAAACTTTCTTGAAAGGGAGCCGAAAACTTCAGTTGGCCTAGAAGCAAAATAAAATTGATAACAAACATTCAGTTATATTTCCTATGGACCAATAAATTTGCAAGTTATTAATAAATCCAATTCACAATGGATACTAATGAAGTAATAAATACTGCTTATAAATGTTGTAAAAACGCATAAAAATTCTTTGGCTAATTAATGTTTTGTAAAATGTACAAGAGTCTTTTACACATCAAATAACTTAGTATTTATGCCCAAAACAAAATCTATGCTTTACTATTCCACAATTATGAGATGAACAAAACTTTTAAAAGGTTGATTCTACTTATTTTATTACTCAGTCATAAAAAAATTAACTGTACTACTTAATTTACATGAAAAAGGATGCTGACCGATAATTACCCCAGAGGTGACCAAGAACTACCCCATGTCCGGAGTAATTCTTGGTCATTTAAAAATTATAATTATTTAAATTATAAGTACATATATATTTAAGTAAGCATTTTATAATATAGCCATCAGAGGGGGTTTATTCCACAAAAAAATTGGGAACAATACCTTTAATAGTTTTTATAATAATTAGATGTTGATGCTTTTTGGCCAGGAATTACCCCGGGTGACCCTATATTTTTGGCTATGGCCGGCAGTTTTTTCCAGAATTTGGAAATATTCTGCCAGAAGGTGGCTCTGTGACAGCATTTTTTGTAAAATTTTCGCATTTTTTTGTACTGTATATTGGTGGCTCGTAAAGCCATGGGAACTTCACATCCTGCTAAGCTGGCTATTCACAATCAGCTGATGTACAGAATAACGAAAAAAATTATTGATTTTAATAAATATCATGATCGAGATTAACTTATTCTTATTTTGATTAATTGAAGAGCAGAAATTTTATATCAAAATCAAAGTTGGTATAATATTGAAGTATTAACATTTGAACTACTTTTTGAAATATTAAGATGTATGAGATAGAAGAAAGTTTTGGGATTGGTACATCCAACTTCATTATAAATATTTAAAATTAAAAGTAATTTTTTTTTACTTATTAAATATCAAAGTAATTTAACTTAAAATAAAACTAAATGTGACTCAAAGCAAAACAGTATTAAATAATTAAAACAGAAAAAAGACATCAACTAAACCTGTTTGGAGAAAATAACTCTTTAATCATGGGTATATTAGTAGATATTTTATGTTTAAATTATAAAAAGAACGTATGTATTTCTTTATGAAAATACTCTACAATTATAAGCCTATTAATTTGTTAAAATTTGTTACACAAATTATCAGCATTTCATTGTACAAATTAATTATTAGCAATTATCAATATAGTCAATCCCATATCCAAATTCAGTAGCAATTATCGGCATTTCATTGTACAAATAAACAGAATATTTTAATGTTTAAATTACATTTTTTATACAACATTATTAATATACATTACACGGCTTGAATGGCAGATATATGTCTTGAATTTTGAGATGGGATGGCAGAATTCGTGCCCTAAAGAATATTGGGGGACCACCTCCAAAACTTTTTTTAAAATATTACCTTTTAAATTCCCACTGTTTCAATAATTCGATAGCTGTAATTGTCTGATATTTAGTATTTTTAAAATATCCATCTAAAATAATTAAAACATCAATCTTCTGATAATTACAATAATTGATGCAAACAGTACTATTGTGCTGTCTTCTAAAAAAACCCCACTTTTTGAAATTTTCTCTATATAAAATTTAATAAAAAATACAAAACAATTTAAAGTAGCTACATTTTCACAGCTTGTTCTGACTACGATTTTAATGTATAGTATTTTTGATTCTATCAATATATTACAAAATGGCAGCCAATTAAACAAGAATTTGAAAAAAACCCACTTTTTCCTAAAAATAACCCATGTTACCTAAAAAAAACCCACATGTAAAAACACTTCTAGAAATCAAAATATTAGACAGCAAAGTATTTCTTTCATTATTAATTATTTTTAAAACACAATTCTGCAAAAAAAAAAAAATTAAAAGTAAATTGAAGGATTTACAAATGAAAAAATAAAATGTAATTTTTTGCTAAATTCTCCCCAAACTTTTCTAATTTCTTGATATATATCTTGAGTAAATTCCGTAGCATTTCCTACTATTGGTCCATAGAAACATAAAATTTAAATTGGTATTCTTAGCTCTATATTTGTAAAAATCTAGAACCATTTAAAAAAAAAATACTGAATAAAAACTAATAAATTTTAACTGAGGTTGTAATCGTTATTGCAATTTTTGTACGCTGTATGTCGGGCTTTGTTCATCTGGTGAAACCCTATTCATTTCATTCCTCTGTCTATCTGTTTGTCCGTCACAGAGTTCGTTCTCAGAAACTGTATAAGTTAGAGACTTGAAATTTTGCATACTTGTACCTGAATATCCAAAATCACAAAATTTTTAAAAGATCTTATATTAATTTAATGACATTTGACCAGCTTTGTTATTTAGATTTTTAAAACATAATCTTTAGTCTTTTTTGCCAGTTGTCATGTGACCCAAAATCACTTATAACTCGATAAGTAATTTATTTACCAAAAATTAAAAACTCATTTTGATTTCAAATCACTTGGTCAACCCTGTCAATTTTGTGCCTTTACGTTAAAAAATGAGGTGGTAAATGTGTCAAAATTTCATGCTTGTTGAACTTGTTGACTTGAAAATTGCTTTAAGTAATAAAATTTGCATTAAAAAATAATAATAATGATTAAAATAAAATAAGCTTGTAAACATTAAAACAATGGATGAAATACAAGTAAAGGATATCTTTGTGTATTTAAAAAAAAAAAAAAAGTGGATGGGTTTTATTTTTGCTATAACAAAGGAGGGAAGGAGGGGTATGACACACTTCAAATTCTTAGAAATACTAGAATATGCATTAAATTTGCATAATTTATTATTTTTTCACCTTTAAAATGAATATTTAAAAGAAAAAATGTATTTTCCATCATTTATTTATATAGGGTAGATGTGCCAGTAATGGACACCCCTTGATGTTTTTGGTTCATAAAAAAATAACTATTAAATATTTAGCTTTAATTATTTTTTTTATAATTCCCCCTTGTATGTTTTATAAAACTGGGTTATTGTTGACACTTTTAATCAAACCAATCAGGAAGCAGAAAATAATGTTTCAAAGTTTCGCTGTTTTTCTGTGAAAATCTTAATGAAAAGGCTAAGAATTGGCTTCGTTTAATCAATTTATATATTATTTATTTTCTTGCAAAATTTGAATGTTTTTGTTTGAGTAGCAATAGAAAACTTTGAATTTTATATACCAATGGCCATTTACAAAATTTTATTTATTTTTAAGATTTTAAGAGGGGTGTCCATTACTGGGATGGTTAACTAGTCATTTTCCAGTAATGGACACCCCATGTAGACATTGCTAAAAATACAATTTTAGTAAAGTTTATAGTGCATAAAATACTTAGGTTTAACTGCAAACCTGAAAAATCAAAATTTAATTTTTAAATTATACTTACCAAAATGTAATAACACCAAAACTTTTATAAATAGCTGCTTTTAAGTTATTTTATGAAATTTCAATATTTTATTTTATTTATTATTATTTTTTTATGTAGTACATATACCTTGCATATTTTATAATCTGGCAATCAAACCAGACAGGAAGCAAAAAATATTGTTTAAGAGCACAGTCAAAGAGGGGCTCATAGGGCTTAATCCCTCTCCGTTTAAATAAAAACAATTAAGTTACAGAAGCTATTAAAAATCTATTTTCTGTCTCAAATGTTTCCTTATTTAAAAAAAAAAAATGTAATACTATTAATGAAAGTTACAGATAATATTCATGAAACTATAGTAAATCTGCAGATCATTGGCCTCAAACATCAGTACTACAGTTTTATTTTGAAATTATTTTATTTAGTATTTAAAATATTCAACTCACAATATCATTTCTTTCATATTTGTAATATTAATTATTATAAATGATATATCAAGTAGAGCCTGGAAGATTGTTAAAAATAGTGACACAAAACTAAACATTTAAAAATAGTGGCACAAAACTAAACATTGATATTCCAAAACTTTTTTTTAATTACTCTTTAAATCCACCACTGTTACAATAATTTGATAGCTGTAATTGCCTGATATTTAGTATTTTAATCTATCCATCTAAAATAATTAAAACATGATCTTCTGATAATTTCAATAATTGATACAAACAATAAATGATTATCACAAATACTTTATTAATTACTGATATCCTAAATGTTAAATTTATTTGAACTATTTTGTTTCATTAGTATGTATTCATTAAATTCTTGTTCTAAATAGTCATAAAAACAATTATATTTATTACTTTTTAGGGGGTGTCCATTACTGGAACAGAGGGTGTCCACTACTGGGCCAGAGGGTGTCCATTACTGGGCTTTTGGGTGTTTTGATATATTTCTGTTATTTAAAATTAAATTTCTATTCATATTCGGAAATGAGGCTATAAGAATGGTTAAATATTGTCGATAGATTAATATAATATTGAAAAAACTGGAATATAATAATTTTAACTATTAATAAAAAAATATTTTTTAAAGAAATTCCTTAAGGGTGTCCATTACTGGCACATCTACCCTATATAAAAGTGGGTTTTTTTTAGTTCCCGCATGGGTTTTTTTTACCTCTGTTTTCAAAAGGTCACAAACTGACCCAAACATAATATAATCAGCTGAAAATGGTGCATTTTATTCACATATTAATAGTTTAACATAAAAACATCTAAAAATTGATGTACATCATTGTTAACATGTCATATTATAACAAGAAAAACTGAGAAAATGAAGCTCTTTTTTGACTAGAATTGTGTATTATTAGTTTATTTTTTAAAAAACTAAATAAACATTTCGTAAGTAATTTTAAATAATTTTATTATTGTAAATGGCATATAGAAACAGGACAATAAGAAAATTTTACTTCAGTGATTTTTTTTAAAGAAAATCTAGGGTGGATTTTTTTTAGGATACATTTTCCTGTGGGTTTTTTTTTAGGACAGCACTATACGTGATTATCACAAATATTTCATTTATTACTGGTATCTTAATTGTTAAATTTATTTGAAAATAACTATTTTGTTTCATTGGTATGTATATTCATTAAATTCTGGTTCTAAATACAGTCTTAAAAACAACTATACTTTACTTTTTATGGGGTGTCCATTACTGAGCTTTTGGGTGTTGATATATTTCTGTTATTTAAATTTCGATTCATATTGGGAAATGAGACTATAAGAATGGTTAAATATTGTTGTTAGATTAATATAACATTGAAAAACTGAAATATAATAATTATAGCTATTAATAAAAAAAAAAAAATTAAAGAAATTCCTTAAGGGTGTCCATCACTGGCACATCTATCGTATGTAAATTAATTGAATGAAGTCTTAGTCTCTTCATTAAGATTTTCACAGAAAAACAGCGATACTTTGAAACATTATTTTCTGCTTCCTGATTGGTTTGATTAAAAGTGCCAACAATAGTGCAGTTTTATAAAACACGCAAAGGGGAATTATTAAAAATATAATTACAGCTACATATTTATTAGTTATTTTCTTATAACCCAAAAACAGCAAGGGGTGTCCATTACTGGCACATCTACCCTATATAAATAAATATTGTGGCACAACACAGAAAATTTAGCAAGTTTACTCTCTAAAGGCCATGAAAAAAAAAAAAATAAGCATTCTAATTTTGTTTATGAATGTACTAAAAACAAGCTTTATGACAGAGAAGGATAAGAAGTGTAGGTGTCAAGGAAATTGGAGTTAGTTGGGTTTGAACCAAGGATCAAACCCTACAATATACAAGACAAACACTGTAGCACACAGGAAAACGTTAATCGAAAGTTCCGTGCCAATGATTCATTAGATATTGTTTATTGCAAGAGATGACATCGCTAAAGGAAGATTTTTTTATTGATCCCTTTTCTTTGACAAATTTTTCAGGAAAAATCAATTCGATATGTAACAATGTCGAAACCTTTTTAAAAGTTGTTTTTTTTATACTTAAAACCCTTATAAAGCTCGTAAAACACTGATATACACCAGCTTGATATTAATTGCCCTTATAATACCATGTATGAATTAAAATACCATATAAAAATAATCTTTAGAATAAGTACTTTTTTCAGAAGTAATGTTTTGAGTACCTGCATTACTATTACATATACAACCAACCATCCTATTCGTATTTTCCAACTTTAATACAATAAACAAACTTACTGGGTAGTGCTTGGAACTTATTTAAGATGAAATGTGAAGCACGTTTCTTTCTAGCTCATCATGAAAAATTTAATTTTCGAAGCATACAATCAAGGAATGGAATAGATGTTTGCAAAAATGTTTATATGAGCTACATTTCACAAACATGAAAATTGCTTTTGAAGAGCTAATGCAACTATTAAACTACACTGTAATTTATATTGGAAATCACTGATTCCTACTGCATTAAAAATTAAATTTTGAACAAATGTTTTCTTTCTTTTTCTGTAAAACCGCAAATAGTATGCAACTCAGGGGAACCCTAAAATGCGCTTGGCTCCACCTAATACGCATGCGCCTGACAGAGGGTCACGTGACGACATCTAGTAACCTCTTGGCAGCATATCTGGTTTGGCCATAGACTTCTCATATAACCATAGCCATAACCATAAGCCATAGACTTCTTGAGTGTGTTCAAGAAGCACGCGCGTTACGCGCGCGAGCTCAGGAGACAGGAACATGGAGTGGGTCCATATCATGTATGGAATAACACGTAGTATGTTCAGGAACAGATCATGGATTTGATTAATTAAGGTGCTAATTATAAAGATATTTTGTTGCAAAAGGAACGAAAACGATGGCCGAATGGATAAGGCAGTGAACTCGGGACTAGGGATTGTGGGTTCGAATCCCTCCAGTCCCACATTGTGTCACAATTTTTTTTTTGTTTTGTTTATTGGTTGTTTTATATTTTTCATAATGAATAAGATATTTTTGAGGAAGATATATTTTTTATTTTTGTTATACAGAGGCACGTGTATTTTTATTATAATAATAAAATACTCATTTAAATGTGAGAAAATGAGGTATTTCGAGATGAAGTTTTAGATCTGAACGCCTTTTAAATATTCAAAGTTTTGTTTCTAAGTGATTATATATGTTGTATGTATATGTATAATGATATAAACATTAAGCAAATCCAAATGAAAAAATAATATATATTGTGCGAAAATATCCTTTTGCACGTAGAATACCTTTTTTTTTTTTTTTTTTTTTTTTTTTTTTTGAGTACTTTACGAGTGAATTTTTATCCAGACTAGGCTAGAAATCATATTCTACTTTGAACATTATAAAAATAAAATGTAATAGTTGTAAATTATTTTAACTAAAAATATCTGTACATATATTTTTTAAAGAGATAAAATATATAGGTCTGCTGCCTAGTTTGTAATGAATAAAGTATGATTAGAATGTTTATAAATTTTTTACTGAAAGTATAAGTAAGTATTTTGCTTATACTAACAGAATTTTGAATGCCATTTATTTCTCATGTTTTATGATGTATTTTGGTCTGTTATCCACACGGTATTAAAATATGCAATCATAAAATAAGAAATATATATATTAAAACCTACTCTGAAAAACTGTCTAACTAACAGTGCAAATTCCATTGAAATCTATCCAGTATAGTAGATTACAAACAAATCTCATATGTTGATATCAGAATCTTGGTTTACTAACAGCATTCTATTTATCACAGAAGATATAAATCAACTGATAAATCATTTTTAAATAAATAAAAAGAAAATTGTTAAAAAGTTAAAATTTTTAGATCACCAGTTGAATTCTTAAATTGTATCAATCAACCTACCAAACAAAGCACAACCAATAACACATAAGCAGAAAACGCACAATCACGTGATCAAATCGCCCACACAATTTTTTTGAGCAGCTCGCGCGGAGTTTGCGTGCGGTTGGTTAACTAATTTTAAATGCTAAATGGGCTAAAGTAGATAAAGAAGGTCACGTGATGTTTTTCCCGACTATTTTAGATTTTATCTGAGTGAACATAGGCATGTATTCCTGTTACGAAAACCATGTTTTGGAAGGATGAAGAAATATAGTCGTTGGTTTTACCTTTTTTGAACCATAAAAATAATGAAATAATTGAATTATGTTAAAATTCCTTTCTTCGATAAGACCTACTCCATGGCATAAACTTCTGAGCGCGCGCGCGGCGCAAAGTGCACCTCTGAACACGCTCCTTATCTTTACTCTGAGGGTTTGGCGTAATCGCTTTTTTCTACAATACAAGTAACCCTTTGAACGCGTTACCTCTTGGCGATTTGTCATTGTCATTCTCATTTTCCTATCCCTCCGTATGTAGCGTTGGTTGCGTTCCTCTGTGCATTTCATCTCACTCTGCGTCTGCTGATTAGCTTAGAGATTGTAGTAATTTGAATAAAGTAAGTTTTAAAATATTTATTATTTACGATTGTAGTATATAAAACGCAGTTCGAAAAGTGCTTTTCGCAAACTTATACATCGGTCGAAATGATCGTAGCATAAGAAAAAAAAAATGGCAAACACGACAGAAAATGCGGTATTTATAAATGCTGCTTTTTCTTCTATTAAAAATGTAATTATTATGTTACCCCCCAGTAGCAAAAAATTCGCCAAGTGTCTGCAACAGATACTTCAGGGGCAGAAAATAATCTGCAGGTAAAATGTTTTAGAATCGAAGCATTAATTAATCAAACGATCACTTACATTTGTTATTATGCATTTTATTAATTTTACTAATAATAACCTTAAGTTTTTGTATTAAGTAATAAAGAGCTAAACATAATATAAAGCGAAATAAAGGTTTCGATAGAAAAATAATCTGCAAACGAGAAAAGAAAATCTGCGACTGCTGTCTCCCGTCTCGAACTTACCCTGATCATTTAGTAGTGTGCAAAGTTTTTTTAAAGCACTTTTCTTACATATAAGAAAATAATTTGTATTATTAATATAATATAATGCTATCGCAACGTCACTTTTTAAATATTCATGGACTGTATTTTTAATAGACTGTAATTTATGAAATCTGTTTTTTTTTTTTAAATGTTTTTCTTTTCTCTTTACAGTGACACTTCCTGCCAACCACCATTACCATTATCAGCACCAGTAACTCGCAGCATATTGATTGAATGTGTATTGTCTTTGCTATATGGTTTGATATTTCACATCATATCACTGACAATACTTTCTCGATTACACTTGATTCTATAGATGTTAGCTGTGAAACGGAAAAAGATGGAATTTCGTGCAGAGATTGGAATAGGCGACTTTATTTCTAATCCAACATTCTACTTCAGCATTATCTCAAGGTATAATTTTATTTCATGATATTGTGGTTTTCAGTATATAGGCTATTGTCATGGTATGTTCTATTGGCTCTTCTCTTAAAAAAAAAAAAAAAATCCTGAGAGAAATGTTTCCTTAAAAAAAACCCACCCTAGCATTTCATTTTTAATACTTCATTGTTTTTTTTGTTTTGTCCTGTTTATAAACAATATTTATAATAATAAAAATACCTGAAGAGTTATAATACAGAATTCTGGCAGAACACAAGCTTTTTTTTCGGAGATTTCATTATAATACATGTAAATTAAATATTTTTGTGTTAAACCATTTAATATATTAATGAAATGCTTCGTATTTAGCTAATTATGAGTTGCTCTGCTAATAATCTTTACAAAGGTAACATCAGACAAAAAATGCATTTATTATTGATTCTTAATGAATGAATGTGAATAATTAAATAGTTCAAATATAAATACACATTTCAAAAATTCTGAGTATTTTGTTTTCAGTGTGTCCTTTAAAAAAAATTTTTTTTTTTTCAAAGTAAAATAATTATCTGCCTTTTTTTTTTACACATAATAATGCTCTTCTCTTGATTTTATGCATTGTTTCAATGTAGTTTTCAAGCTTTCTTTATTTTATTAAATCTTTTTGACCTTTTATGAAAATTTTATAACTTAAGGCAGGAATAACTATTATAGATGGTAAAGCAATCACTGATAGGATTAGGGTCAAAGACAGTGCAGCATGGCAGTGGGTACTGCAGAGATTAATTTAGCCCTAGCTGAATAATCTTATATGACAACTTTAAAAAGAAGATAAAATTTTCTTTCTTGACTCTAGATTTTCTTTGAGAATGCAATTTTGCTTTTATTTTGGATAGTAAGCTTTGTTCAGCATTGTTGGGTTTCAGAAATTCCTCCAGTGGGGAATCAAATTAAAAAATTGGATTGTATCAGAGGATGGTGTGGTAAATCTTGCGTTTCATATGCGTATATAGGTAAGTAGATTCGTGTATTGTTGGATGAAATAGCTATCTTCAATTCTAAAAAAAAAATTATAATAATCCTTGCACTATTATCATAGCATATCTTGCATAATAATCTTTATAATTATTATAATAATAATATCTTGCATATTATCCCAGCACTATTATCATAGTTGGATTTATTGTAGGCGTTTGACTTTCTCACCACATAATTATAGAAATTATTGCATATAAAAATATGAAAACTGGTAGTTTTATAGTGAAATGTTGATAAACATACAGTTCTTAAATCAAAGAACGCTATTTAATATCAAAATTGATCTGTTAAAGAAGTTTTATAGGATCAAAATCTATGCATAACAAATTTAACCATCTTTCACAAGCTTAATACTTGACCACTGTTGAATGAAAGGGAAAAGGACGTTCCTCCCTGGAACATTGAGATGTACCCTCGCCGGTGAGTTTCAAATTTTATGTTTTTTAATGGGCAAAAGTGCGATTTCTCCACTGGATCTATAAAATATCCCTCCTTGAGAAAAGTGTCTGAATTCAACACTGTACTTGACTATTTTACAGTGGACAGTGTGCGATCATTTTTTAATTTATCTAATTTTTTTTGTTTTTAAATTTTTTACTCAAAATTGCACTATTTCAATAGATTTCATATTTTGAAAAATCATCTTTTCACCTACTGTTGTCACTTATTAAAAAAGCACAAATAATATTTACAAAAAATTTTCAATTGAAAAATACAGTTACACGTGAATATTAAAACAGAAAAGAAACTTTAAAGTAAGTTATTGCATACAAAAAGCAATAAATGGTGAAAATTATAAACATCACATTTAAAACCATTTTCTTAGTGTTTTTAAACACTATTTTTAATTGAATATGTTTACATGTAAATTTTAAAAAGAAAACTTAAAACTAAATTTTTTTGTGTAAAATTTATTTAATTGTAAAAATAACATCATATTTTAAAACTTATTTTCTTATGTACAAGATTCATGTGACGTCACAGGTAGGGTATCAATGACTTTCATCAGATCACTAAAAAAAAAAAAATTAAGTACTATTGTAAGTTTTTAAAAAGCATGTTTTTATCTGGCATAAAGAGCATTTAATTTTAAAATTAAGTTTGTCTAATTTGAAATGTCATAATTTCCTTAAAATAATCAAATTATTCATTCTTTTACATAAAATAAACATTCAAATATAATAATTTTCTGCAATTAAAAGAATACTGTTTATTTTGTTATATTTTTGCAATAATAAATTTATCAAATTCGAGCTAAAGAACAATGAAAGAATGACATCTACTTAAGAGGTATTGTAAAAAAAAAAATGTGTAAGAGAAAAAGAACTATTGTTTTAAAATAAGCTCAGCAAGAACTTCTGCAGCAGAAGTGGAATAACTGTTTCTTTTACTTTTGAACTTATCAAATTTCAAATAGAGAAATCGTTTAAAGATTGAAAAATGAAGAGGCGGCAATTTTTATTTTTTTTTTTTTTTAAGTTGAAATTTAAATGCTAAAAATCCCTACCAAGTGATAATAATGCTTCTATTTAAAATTTTGAGGATTTCAGATTTAACTGGCTATTATATTTACTCTGTATGAATGAATGGGTGTAATTTATTCTCATAAGAGGTTTGATTAGCATGCACATACATGTGTGTAAGTTTACATTTAGATGTTTAACAAATTACTTATTTTCAGTTTGTCATTTTTTAAAGGCACAATGTCCTGTCTTTTTAAATTGGCAAAATGCACCTTGCTTGAAAAAAAGAAGACATTTGCATTTAGTTGTATCCAGAAGATTTCTTGAAAAAAAACTTCTCCTTACCACAGTCACCGTCCAAATCAAATATCCAAG
The DNA here is from genome assembly GCA_963932465.1 of Maratus speciosus. NCBI lineage: Eukaryota > Metazoa > Arthropoda > Arachnida > Araneae > Salticidae > Maratus > Maratus speciosus. The sequence goes on along the minus strand of OZ010788.1, from coordinate 120,639,543 downwards.
ATCTTGCAAAAAGTCAACTTTATTACTTTAGATATAAAACAGATTATTAAATCATGTTGTCATTTAATTGTATTTTTACGATTGGCAGTTCATAAAATCATTAAAAATTAATGTGACTATTTATCATATTAAGAAATTTTATGTTTTTTTTCTCCCTTAAATTGTTAAACTTATTACTAATATATTTCCTCATAAAATAATTGCTGAACATGAACAAGTATCCTGCCCTTTTTTTTCATTGGTTGCTTTTAGTATGCCTTTAATTTTTTATACATATTGTGTATGTTCCCTTCTGTTAGAGAGGGAAAATCTCCATATTTAATGAGTAATTGCTTATGTGATGTCAATGATTTATAAAACTTCCATATAAATAACATCCTATATCATGACCAATTATTTATAAAAAAAAATATAACTTGATTTTTACAAAATAATTTGGCTAGGATTTTTTTTTTTTTTTTATATATATATATATACATACAAAAAATAAGTACTAATAAGTAAAAGTACTGGAATTGTGAAAATTTGTGACATGAGTTTTTTTTTTTTTTTATGTTTTGGTCTGTCTGAATACGATATGATTAATTTATGATTCATTAATAATTTCTGCACAAAATCTATAGTCTTGTTCAACCATACAAGGTACCATACACTATTTATTTATGTTAGCCTGCATCTGACAATTTTTACCATATCTCTGTCTCAATAACTAATGTACAAAATTTAATTACAGTTCAAATTCAGTTAGATTTAACATAAATTAGGTTTGAGTGTAAGGTGGCACTGCTTATGATGCATTCTTCCATGATAACTATATTTTAAGACTTAACCCTCACAGTACTAAGATGGTGCCAATTTGAACTTCTTATAAAACGTTATTGTTTTTTAAACTTTTTTCTACTTGAGTTTTTGTGCTACTTTAAATATTTGTAATACGGTAGACTTCCTCAAATCTGCACAGCTTGGGACTAGAGGTTGTGTGGATTTTAGAATTTTGCAGATTCTGGTCATTGCTTTGTTTACATTTTTTAAACAGTAATTTTGAATGTAATAATGCAATCAAAATTTTAATGAATGCTTGCAATATAGTAAAATATTAAAATAATTAAGTAAAGTAATAAATTAAAATGATAAAAAGTAAGGGGTCAAGTAAAAAATAATGTATAATTAAATATGCATAATAAAGATGAGATACATTTTCCTTGAATTATTCAATGAAACTTTCCTCGTAAAGGTAACCTGTTATTTCACATCAAAATCATAAAGTAAGGAAGTTTTATTTCAAGTTTAGCCAGTCTTAATAACCAAAAAAGCTTGATTAATACATATATATAATATATATCAGTAAAGAGATTGTGATTGCCAGTGATATCTTGACTTTTTTCACAAATAAATTTATACTTCCTCCATGAAAAACACATTCAGTCGTATTATCGAGAATTGCATAGGTATTAAAATACATACAGAATGATATAAAACTAAAAAATTTGTAATTTTGCCCCTACATTTGAATCTGTGGTGATGTGTGGATTTTAGAGTCTACTGTATTGTGGAGATTATATTTTCTCCTTTCTAATAAATCTTGATTGCCAGTTCAGTATTATGTCAATATTTTATCTTTTGATCAGTTTTCTGGCCTAAACATTGAAATTACATATGTGGTCAAAATGACCCCATCATATGCATTTAAATAACGTTTTGATCTTAGTACTGCAAGAGTTAATACATAAAATTTCATCAAACTTCAACTTCAGTTAGATCTTGACATAAATTGGTACTGATTAGGTTTGCATAGCTACCAACTTGTTCAACAATACCCTATACATTTTTTTAATGATAGGCTGCATCTGACAAATTTTATCTAAGCTCTTTCTCCATAACTAATGTTCGAAATTTAATTAAACTTCAGATTCAGTTAGACATTGACATAAATTGTTGCTTATTACAACACTTGAGTGCTATGATGCATTTCTCCACGATAACTACATTTCGAGACTTAGAATTTCATCAAACTTCAAATTCAATTAGACCTTGACATAAATTAGTGCTGATTAAGTTTGCATAACTGCCAACTTGTATAGTTTAGCTGTACAATGTGTGGTTGTACCTTGTACGGGTGAACAATAAAATTTATGGTTTAGTACAAAAATTAGTAATGAATCATAAAATACTGTTATAGATAAGATAAAACTTCAAATCTGATGCATGCAATTTTTTTTTCTTTCCAGAAAGAGTGTAATTAATAATATTCCATGATAATATATAATGATACATTTCACCATATCATACTTGCCAACTTTCCCTTAAACTTCCGTAAAATGCGAGTTAAATTGACCCAGGTTAAACTAGTTTCGTACCAGAAATTTACTAAAGAAATTAATTCAAATAGATTTCATAGAGAAATATGATTTTAAATGTATAATGATACATCAAATAAGTTTTCTGGCGTAGAACCTGGGTCAATTTAACTCACATTTTATGGAAGTTTAGTTGAATGTTGGGAAGTATGCCATATTATCCCTTCCATCCTTAATATAATCTATAAAATGTAAAATAGTTTTCTTAAAATAAAAAAAGAGCATCAATTAAATTTGATTACTTTTTCAGATAATTAACACATACCTAATATCATATCTTGATACATCTAAGCATTCAGTTAACTTGTGCTTAAGGCTGATAGTCACTCAGCTTCTGAATTCCCCTCACTAATGCTAAGTCTATGGGGATGGAATGCATTTGTATATTTAAAATATCTCCTCAGGAAATTAATGTTTTTTTAATTGCTTTTTTTTTTGTACTCTTCTTAAAAGATATTTCTTTTTTCCTTAATTTTCAAAAAATTTCTAAAATCTATGCTTAATTTAATATTTTATGAACACTTTATATAAAATTAAGTATATATTTTAGAAATATTTTGAGAACTATGGAAAAAAGAGACAACCTTTAAGAACAATAAAAAAAATAAGTTAAAAATATTAATTTCAAGTGGAGATATTTCAAATATATGAAGGCATCAAATGCCTAAAACTGCATATTCTTTTGGACCTTGGTATAAATGGATGACATCCAGGGCTTAATATCTAACAAAAAAAAGTACCGGAGCCCTAATATTCTGCGGTACCGGTACTAACAACTGTACCGTCCCTCCCCCTTGTCACTCCAATCTGCATATTTATATTTCATAAATTTAGTTGCAAAATTTAAAGCATTTTATTTTTTTAGCAAAATAAAAATTTTAAATATATCTATCAACATGTACTTAGCTGTCAACTATTCCACTTTTTAGTTATCACTCCTTCCGAATAGTAATCTTTGCCTAACTTTATTGGTAATTAATTTCAGAATTCTGCAATTAAATATGGTAAGGATTATGATTCGGATATAGTGTTAACAAAAAAAAGGGAGATAGTTCGCAGTTATGCATTTTAATGAAATTTACTGAAATTAACATCTATATGCTGAAGAATGGAACAATGTTTTTCAATTTCCTATAAAAGTTGCATATCTTAAACTATAATCGATTCCTTCCGCATAAGTCTTTTGTGGTAAGTCCCCGAAAATCAGATTAAATTAAAAATTTGACACCGTTATCTGAAAGATTCTATGCTTTTTTTTAAAAGGCGAAACACTGCTTGGTTACTTTCTATCAGAATAACAATTCATGGCAATTATATCTAGGTACAAATGAAAGTGACTTCGTAAATGTGCGGAGCAAAACCTTAACTTAACATGGGCAGCGTTCATGATACGAAATAAATAGAAAAATCACTAATGTGATTTTTGTACTCGTGCGCAATAGTAGACAAAAATCTCAAATAAACAAAACCTCAAGCCGATTCTCGTTGGCTAAAAACAGAAAATATTCTTTTCAGGTTACATATCTAAATAAAAGCCACCAATTAAAAATTATCCTACTGTCACAAAAGAAAATCGAACTGAAAGAAATTCATTGTTAGTCTCTTGAGTAGCGCCGTATCAACACATCACCAACATAAATTTGCAAATATTGCTAAAATGGAAAAACACTATTTCTGTTTTCCCTTTATTTTGATCAAAATAGCATTAAAATTATTTGAAATAGTAGTTTAAATACATAGTTTTGAAGGAGAAAAAGGTTTTTTTTTTTTTTCCTATACATGAATAAATAAAATTTTGAATGTAAGACAGATTGAGCTTGATTGAGTTCAAGCCTAAAAACTGTTATAAAAATTGAGTCTGTTTTATCTCCATTTCCTACGTGTGTTACGTCACATATAAGAGTTTTGGTGAAAAAGAATGCAAAAGTTTGGAGATGGGAATGAAAGGAAAGGGTAATTTTGGCTTTGTTTTTTTGGAAGTGCTTTTGCACTGGGCTCCGGAGCCCTGTATTTGAGCTCCGGTGAATTCCGACCAATATTTAATAAAGACAGAGAAGTACAGGAGCTGGGCTTCGGCGCAAATTAAGCCCTGATGACAACTTAGTTTTGACTTCGTTCACTCAACAGCATGCACTGCTATTCTGTGGTTGGAAAAAGGTTCATAATGTGGGGTGGGGTACAATCAATTGACGCAAAAGCTTGCAGATTAATCTAACAGCATAAAATAGAAATTGCTATAATTTACTTTGTCTTTAAATTATTGTACATATTGTATTTTCTTTATAAATGCAAAATGTCAACACTATTTATATCAGTGTCAAATGACACCTTCTGAGATTTTGATTTGTGGTTGTATTATTTGTAATTCTTAAACTAAGACAATCATTAGTCAAGCATTCAGAGTATTAAAAAGGATTTGTGATTATTTTAATTTAAAAAGTAACTTATAAAATAACCATAAATCAAAATTTTAAAAGGTGTTATTTGATGCTGGTTGAAATAATGTTAAATAATAGGTTATTATAATAATAAGATTAAGCTGACATTATTAATATCACCAATAATTTTTGTTTACTGCAAATTGCATGGAAAATTGTACTGTTGGGCAAATGCATAGCAATCAGTAATGGACCAAACAAAACTTTTCACACCATGTAAGTTAAAAAGTTGCTGCAATGTGGACAGAACTGCTTTTATCTTTGCTAGAATTACAACTCTGTGTTGTGTCTCATAAAGTGAATTGTTAATTAACTGTTCCTAAAACTAATACTGTGATTTTACTTATTACCTAATTGTACTATATATATTTTAAATTGCCTTCACAAGATTATTTTCCTGTTCCTTGTCTTAAGGTCCAAATAGACATATTCTTCAACTGTCATTGTCTTTTCTGCGATTAGGCAGTGCTGTTCAATTTTTTTTTGCTTTTGAATGATCCGAACTAGTCAGAAATTTTTCCGTCAAACCCACCTCTGCGTCTTTCTATTGTTGAGACTCCCCTTTCTTTTGTCCATAACCACAGAACAGTTGGAAAAGAACGGCCAGTTATTACTTTTAACTCCTTCGGGACGAGCGTCTTTTACAGAATTTTTAATCTTTTATCACTGGTTTTTCAAAACAAATTTTTACCTAATTGAATTTGAAAAATGCTCGGATTAAACAAGGCAAAATTTACAATAAAAATTTACTGGTGAGAATAATCATGGATTCTGGGCACCTTACGGGTCGCTCGTCCTCAAGGAGTTAAAGGAGAGGGAGCACTTTTTTCTTCTGAACAGAGGCTTAGATCAATAATTTTGGTAACAATGCATTTGACTGACAGACTGCTGTCATGACATTGAAAGGATGAAGTGGAGAGCAGGCAAGGATCCACGGGAGGGGGGGGGGGCAAAAAAAATGTAACTCCAACTTTTTTATAGCAGTTTTTACGGAAGCCCAAAAGTTTTCGGGTGTCAACAGAAAGCCTCACTGATGCTCCGGTAATTTATGAACAAAAAAGGATTTTGTCCTGTCACCTACGGAGGGGGGAGGATCATCTCCCTCCCCCCAAAGAAAACATCTCGTAAATAAGTTAATTTCTCCAAAGGATCACGAAAAAATGTGAATTTCGTCAAAAGACCGCGAATTTTGTCACGGGATCGCGGAAAAAACGCGAATTTCGTCAAAGGATCGCAAAAAAGGGAATTTCGTTAAATGGTCGCAAGAAAAAACGGGAATTTCGCCAAAGGATACCCCAAAAACGCGAATTTCGTCAAAGGATCGCGAAAAAAACGCGAATTTCTTCACAGGATCGCGGAAAAAATGCAAATTTTGCAACGGGATCGCGGATTAAACACTAATTTCGTTTAAAAATCGTAAATAAGCTAATTTCGCCAAATGATTAGGAAATAAACGCAAATTTTGTCAAAGGATCGCGAAAAGAACGCGAATTTCGTCAAAGGACCGCGAAAAAACATGAATTTTGTCACAGGATCGTGGGATAAACGCGAATTTTGTCAAAAAATCTCGGAAAATGCGAATTTCGTCAAAGGAGATCGGAAAAGCGGAACTTTTGCCAAAGATCACGAAAAAAATGCGAATTTTGTCAAAGGACCGCGAAAAACCACGAATTTTGTCACAGGTTTAAGGAAAAACGCGAATTTTATCACAGGATCGCTGAAAAACGCGAATTTTGTAACAGGATCGCGGAAAAAACGCGAATTTCGTTACATGATTTCGGGAAAAAACGAATTGCGTCAAAGGACCGCGAAAAAGGTAAATTTTGTCACAGGATCGCGGAAGAGACGCGCGTTTTGTCAGGATCGCGAAAAAACCCAAATTTTGTTAAAGTATTGCGGAGAAAACGCAAATTTCATCAGATAATTGCGGAAAACGCGAATTTCGCCTAAAGATACAATGCAAATTTCGTCAAAGGATCTCGTAAAAAATGCGAATTTCGTCAGATAATTGCGAAAAAGTACGAATTTTCGCACAGGATCGCGGATAAAACACTAAATTCGCTAATGGGTCGTAAAAAAGCGAATTTTGTCAAAGGATCACGAAAAAAACGCGAATTTCGTCAAAGTATCGCGAAAAAACGCGAATCTCGTCAAAGGACAAAAAAACGTGAATTTTGTCACAAGATCGCGGAAAAGACACTAACTAATTTTGTCGCAGGATCGCGGAAAAAACGTAAATTTCGTCAAAGAATTGCAGGGAAAACGCGAATTTCGTCTAAGAAGCTCGGAAAAACGCGAATGTCGCAAAAGAATCACTAAAAAAACCCGAAGTTCGTCAAAGGACTGCAAAAAAAAATGTGAATTTTGTCGCAGGATTGTGGAAAAAACGTGAATTTTGTCGGAGGATCGCGGAAAAAAGCAAATTTTGTCACAGTATCGCGGAAAAAATGCGAATTTCGCCAAAGGATACCGAAAAATGCGAATTTCGTCAAAGGATAGCGAAAAAAACGCGAATTTCGTCAAATAATTACGAAAAAACGCGAAATTTGTCACAGGATCCCGGAAAAAGCTCGAATTTTGCCACAGGATCGCGGATAAAACACTAATTTCGTCAAAGGATCACGAAATAAACGTGAACTTTGTCAAAGGATTGTGAAAAAACGCGAATTGCATCACAGGATCGCGGAATGACGACTATTTTGTCAAATGACCACAGAAAAACGAGAATTTCGTCAAAGGATTGGTTAAAAACGCAAAATTCGCCAAAGGCCTCGAAAAACAGCATAATTAGAGCTGGTAGAGGATCCCCCGGTCACCCCTCTGTTGTAACCTTTCATAAAATATGCTGTGAGTTTCAGTATTTTTTTTACTCGGATTCATCCTTTCTTTGATTATATGTCACTCGGTCTCCCCCCCCCCCCCCCCCCAAAAAAAAAAAAAAAAGATTTTCTGGATCCGGCCCTTTTGGAGAGGGTATCGATGCCTTTGAGAATGTAATTGAAATTTTACGGAGTATAGATGGGTCATGAGTCCCCAGCCCTGGATTATCAAATTTAATTACCCAGGTTTTCTTTTTCTCTCATGATTTTGAAAAAAAAATACAAAACCTTTTTTTTTTTTTGGGGGGGGGGGGGGGGGGATTTAAAATAATTAACCCAAGTCAATGAGGAACTAAGGATTTTTCCTGAATCCCCTGTGGAAGACGATTTTTAGTGTTTCGTGCATCTCACGAAACCCTTATAGTCTCACTTCTCTGTCTGTTCGTTCGTCACAGCCTCGTACTCGGAAAATACCTAAGTTATGACGTGATTTTTTTTTTTTTTTTTTTTTTTTTTTTTTTACATAGCGCTGAATACCCCCTGACATACCCAAATTCATAAAATTTTGAAAAAGTCTTATATATATTTTTAATTAAACGAGTTCATTCTTTTTTTATTTCAAACTATAATCTTAATATCAGCATATATCGCTGAGTGTCCATAGTTTAGATTCGTCTTCTATGCAAAAGATTGTGGGTTCGAATCTCTCTGGCGGAACTTTAATATTTTTATTATTAAACTTTTTTTTTTCATATGGATTTAATTAAAGGAAAATTCCTTTTTTTTGGCCATTTTTAGGCTTACTTTATTTTTTGGCGCAGTGGTAATTTTTAGAGCATATTTTTTTAAGACACAGAAAATGTGGAATTTCAATATAGAACCAATATTTTTTTGTTTATTGCTGACATCTGCTGGCCATTTTTTTAAATAATAGGGAACTTTTTTCATCTTATCATTAGAAGAATTACCCCGCCAGTGGCTGAGAGGTTCTGCTCTCGAAGCTGGTACACGGGAGGTGCTGGGTTCGAACCCAATCGCGTCCGTCGGTCTAACCGTTTCGGAGTTTTCGTGGTTTTCTTCGAAACCGTGGATTCCCATGCGTAAATACGGGTTAGGTTCCCTTAAAAAGACCCCCACGAAGGGCACCCGCCCCCCAGGGCCTATATCCCACGTGTTGATAATTGGCCGTCGCACAGTGTGGTATTTTGCTGAAAAACCTAGCCAAAATTATTTAAAATCTTTTGCGCGTTCTATAGCAGATAAAATGTCTTAAGAAAACGAAAAATATTTTAATATGCTAGAAACAACTCACTTTTCGTACAATTTATGCAAATATGTGTAACATATTAATATCCTACTGACCATCATTCTTTTCATCATAGTCGTCCTCATCATCCTCTTCAGAATCTCTCGAAAACTAGATTCTGGCAATAAAAACTGTAATGCCTCTGCAGAGAATTTTTTATGTTTTGTGGAGTTTTTTCGCATACTAAAACTTAAACAAGAATCAGAACATAATGAACGAAAATTAGTGTGCGAGTTTCAGCCGTTTCCTCTGATAGCTGCCCGATTGGATGCAATCCACACTGTTAAAAATTTTCAGCATTCTGGCAGGTCATTTGACCGTTTTTTTCCGAAAGCGGTTACACAACCGTAATTTTAACACTATTCTGACCATATTATTGGCCATTTTATGGTCAGAATATAGTTAAATTATGGTTATAAAACCGTTTTTTCAAAAAAACAGTCGAATGACCTGCCAGAATGCTGCAAAATTTTTAACAGTGCATGTTGTATAATAGTAGCTCTATGATTCAAGATTTTGTGTAATGTTGTTGACATTGGTTGCCAACCATAAAAATTTAGATAATGGTTAGAGGTATCATTCGCAATTTCTTAAAACTTTTTAGTATTTATTTTAGAACCATTAGATAACCCTTCTAGAATAGTTTTTAGATAGTGCATTAATTTTATGTCAATTAATGTAATTTAAGCTGATGTTTCTGGATCTGAGAAAAACTTTCTTGAGATGTTTCCGTAATTGGTGTTTCCGAAACCGGCTTTTGCAATGCCTACCAGTAATCGCATCTCAATTTAAAAATTGTCTTGCATTGATTTTTTTCTTTTATTGACAATCTATCATTATCACTTCTTGCTTGCCTTTTTTTTTTTTATTGGAAGCTTCTAAGCAAGATGTAGAATTGACTCGAAAAATCTGATCCTAGACTGGAGTATTAAGAGACCGAATTTTAAAGAATCGGGGTCAATATCTTTAACTATTTTTAACTTATTCAAATCTTTGGATGATTGTTTGCAAATATTACATCGCATCGTGGGATTGGTGCTGGTAATAGCACTGTAAACTTTAGCATTGACAATAGTCAGCATTAATCTGTACTGAACGTGCAGTAAGCCATAAGCTGTGAGTATCTTTGTGTTTATTAAATTTCGTGCCTACTCTTCAATGTATTTTACTTCCTCTTGGATTATGTCATTATCTTTATGAATAAATCTTATTCGTATAAAACGGCAAAAACGTGGAGATGAAAGTACAATGTTCTGCCACCATACTTTTTGAAATCCATTTATGTACTTATTAATCTCAAATGAACTAAAGAGCTTTGGAAAATGTTTGAGGAGTTTTCAAACTGTTGTTTGCACATTTGTTGCTGGGAGCCGTCACACTCACAACCCCATTTGCAGAGGTACTCTAAATTTTTCAATTCTGCTTCATTTGCTTTGTGAAAACATCTTCTATATATTTACACAGTCTTTGAGTAGTGTGATCTAAAAGATTTTGAAGTTTTACTTCCGCCATGTTGTCAGTAATGTGGTATCTTTTGAATATAACAAGTAGCTCTCTTTAGCTCGCTATAGAAGTGAATAGCAAGGACATATATATTTATTAGAAGTTCGGATTATATTATATTGATTGTAAGTGAAATCTGTTGCAACAAACATGGTCAAAGCCTCAGTCGGTGATAACGTCAATATACTAAGTTTTGTTGTCTAAACCGAAGAATTAAAAAATTTTCAATATTTTTTCCCCTAGTTGGGCTGGCTGTAACGTCTTTTATAATTTTTGAGACATCTGAAACTGCATGTCCTGCAGCTCTTTCGCTTACTTGAGCTGCGTGTGTCAATTGTTCGTTGCTTATTTCAGATCTTAATTTTTCTGTTTTACGCCTTTCACTTCTGTCACTACAATCTTTAAATTCTTTAGCTGGGCGACTGAGTTTCTCTATTGTCCTTGTAGGAAAATAAAGCATTCGTTTCAGTCATTCATCGTTGTTTTCTTGAAAACATTGTTCAGTGAACCGCGAAGAAGCTCATTTCTGTTTATAAGTATGTTTGAAAGATTTTACTTTGTAACGGAGCAAATGTATTTAATTTTCTGGACATTTCGTAATTTCTATAAGTTTCTTTTCTAGAAACTTCAACTTCTTGTTTATTTTTCTGTGTCACACTACTTTGATTACATCACACATATATTTTCTTGATATTTGTATTGATTTTTGTATATTGAATAAAAAATAATATATGTATATCTAGTACACCTCTTCTTAATAATGTAAAACTCTCTTACCTCGTTAGTGAGTAAAGAACGCCCTTCTTTATGGCTAATCTAAAATATATTATCCAAAATGATAACAGATAATTCACATATTACAAACACTAGGTACAAAACCAAAATGTAACATTATTTACAAAGAATCATTTAGTGCACGTTAATAATGTACGATCAAAAAACATCTTGCTTAAAATAAAAAGAACGTTCTAACCACGTCTAATCACTTAACTCTTTGAGCTCTGGTAGGTGAATTTCTTCAAAATTCCCAAATGTCACATTGGCACCAGTATTTTAAAATAAAAAAAATCGATTTAAAATATAAACTAAAAAAAATGCATTAAACTCTTTTCGAATAAATTTGGTCGAATATTCCGGTGTTATTGTGACATTTGGGGATTAAAATTAAGTGGGAAAAATTCAACCACCAGAGCTCAAAGAGTTAAAAAAAAGGGATTTTTTTCTCTTCAATTTTCAGATTTGTCCTCTGCACACCAAATGGTCACCACTAGGGAGTAAAAAAACTACAGCATATATTAAATCTAAACAGTTAATAAATTTAAAATTTTAATAAAGTAAAAAAACTGTTTTTCAAAAACTTTTTTTTGAAATTTTGTTTTACTTATTAAAAAAATGGGGGTCAAATGGGGGTAGATTTTATTTCATATCTTTTAATTTGCCGACATATTCTGTATGAAAACACAAAAGTTCTTATTGAACTCAGTTTAACTCCCTATTAAAATTATAATTTTATTTAAAATATTTAATTTAAAGAAAATGTGGTTTCAAACGTGAATAACATAATGAAGATGCATTATATTTACAAAAATATTTATGTAAAAGGAAGTGTACATCTTCGTCTTTAGAAACCGTAAAAAGTTTCTGAAATTCTACTAAGAATAGTTTTTTAGACGTTCGATAAAAAGATGCATAGATCAGAAGCATAAAAGAGAAATGCACAAACCATGAATTCCAAGTAAAATACCAGACAACTGAAGAGTCTACAGATCGAAATGAACCCGTTATCATATGGACAGGATAGTGCTCTTATACCAACCAGAAAATGATCAGCTATATACGCGATTTGAAATTTTGACTTTTGGCCAGCTTTTTCAGCGAAATACCACACTGTGCGTCGTAAACACAAACCAAACCATTAGAAGAATTATTCAGGAATTGAAAGGTTTTTTTATTTCAAATTTTAATAAACGTTTACATCTTCTTTTTGGGTGCCATCTAGTGAGTGTTTGAAAAGGGCAAACAGTTAATATGGATTTTTTCTGAATTATTTGAACGTTTAAAATATGTTTTAAACAATTTTTTGCTTTTAAAATTTTTATATTTTATTTATACCTGTGCTAAATTTTTTAAATTGCTGAATTTAAAAATATTCGGACTTTTAAATTTTATCAGTCATGGAACAGTGGCGCAGCAGTTGTGCGATTGCCACCACTAAATTTTAATAATATTCATTGGGTTAAAAAAAATTCAGAAATTCTGTCCTGAAATAAGACAAAGAATACAGTTAAAATTTAGCGGTGTCAATAGATTCTCTGCTGCTACACTGTTCCATCACTGTTTTATTTAAATAATTTTTCTTGAATATTTTTAATTTGTTTTAAAAATATTTTTCTTATTATTTTAAAATTAAATACAATGGTGCTGCCATTTATGTAAGGATTTAATAATTATAAATTAACAATTTATTAATTTAAGGATAAAGTGTTTTAAAAGAGATATTAAATGAAACCCTCCGTTCTATCTGCGATCACACTTACCCACTTATTAGTTTTGATTTCCTTTATATGTGTTTGTATATTATCTTAAATGAAAGTTCAGAGTCCCTAATCTTATGAAAAAAATAATAAACTCTTCCAGTTCTTCATTTTAAATAAAGGCCGTACAAGTTTGTTGGATTTTTAATGTGTTATCTGTTAAGTGCGCCACACACCAGGGAGACATGCTACAAAAAGCCTGAGACAAATTCTGATATTTGAACAAGTTTCTGCTTTGTTAACAGGGTGAAATTGTCTTCTGACACATTCCTTTTTCTGTTGCATGTTCGCTGGTGTGTGGCAAGCCTTACTTTTCTGATTATGATCATATGCTAAAAAATTGTTTTGCACATGGAGTTCTGGCAAACAATTCTAGTTAAATTTATTTCACATTTATATTCTTCACTATAAATCAAATTGCTAAGTTGGTAGTGGCTGAAGGTACATATGTTCCAAAATTGTACCTATCCCTGGATTTTGTTTTGCAGGTGTTTGTGCGCTGGGTGGTTCTGAACGAAGATACTGTTTGGTACCTATCTACTATATGGGTCCACAAAGTAGACACAAGCTTTATTCATCTAGACATTCCCGGGTTTCCGAAAAACCCTTATGTTAACTCTCAATCATTCTTTGGTCAAAAGATCGACCTCTAACGTCCTGAGTGATTCTGAGGTATGGTTTTACCTCTCATCCCTTTGAAGTAATATTATTTTGTATATATTCTTTTGGGGAGACATTGAAATTCAAATCTGTTTCTCATTTGTTAGCAGGGGATGACTGCCTCGGGAACTTAGCTTTTGCTTTAAAGTATAAGTGCAATCCCGGATTGGGACTGAAACAGTTCTCTTGTCTCATCCTTTGTGCCACTCCGTTGTGTAGCGTGTGTAACCGTCTTACTCGAAAAATGTGCCATATCAGTTATTTCAAATTGTAAGTGAAAACCATGATTTCTACCCATCATCCTCGGATGCTAATTTACACTAGCACATTCTGTGACGTAACTCTATTCTTTTAAATTAGTGTGAAATTGGAATATGCAACCACCAACATAGCAGCTGCAGGTCTCTGACGTTAATGAGATATAAGCTTAATGTAAATTATTATTAAATTAATTTTATTTTCTTTATGTATTCTATTTATCTGTGCATCATTATCTACGTATTTGAGTTATGGACACATTCTCTTATGGGATTAAAATGAGTGAAGTATATAAAAGAAGATTATTCCAAAAGAGGGGCTATTATTGTCCAGTAGAACAAAAATAGTACAATAGCCAGGTATTTATAGGTGAAAAGGAGAATTGTGAACAAAAGATAATCTCTTGTGATGACCTTTTGGTAGGCGAGTGAGCCAGTAGAACATGTGGGGGTACTCTTGAAAATACAAATGAAAAATTCCAGCGTGACAGCAGCCTCCGCTTACTGACCACGCCACCGGGCGACCCGCTGATGCCGAAAAACGAGTTCTTTCTACCTCTACTACGTCTGCCATATTAGACTTTGGCCGGCAAGACTCGGCTAAATGTGGCGGATGCAGGAGGGGTTTAGGAACAGCTTCAAATAACGACATTTATGTCTACTCCTCTCTTTCATAGCTCCATGGTATTAAGTTACTTTAATTGAAATGTAGGTACGGATAAAAATATTTTATAACTATGTCAGAGAGCGTCAATTGGTGTATTTTAGTAAGGGTGGATAGGCACAAAAGAGTGCTCTTTTGTGACAAATTTTATTGTTATTCATATACTTTATATTTTACGTTCTCGGTAATAGAGTGCCTTAATGAATAAGTACTGGCGACATACGCACAGAGCGTATAAGGAAAGGGCGAGGCTAACGAGAAAGACAGGCTACCATGGTGGGACCGATCTGACTTTTTTTACAGACCGCTAGGGTGACGTGATGCTCTTTTCGCACACCTTCATCGGTGCATTCGACATCACATGACTCCAGCGGTCTGTAAAAAAGACAGATCGGACCCACCGCGGTAGCCTATCTTTTTCATTAGCCTCGAGGAAAGGGCACCTGACGTCATTGTTGGTCGAATTACTGTGGATTAGCGAGAAAAACCTGGCCGTTCTTTATAACTCCTACTGTACACATGAGCTATCGAAATTTGATTGGTCTACGTTTAACAGATCTCTGATATGATTAGCCTACGGCGCCAAGACTATTCCTGCAATGATCGTTATGACAAAAATGTAGTTGGTAGATTGGTTGACGGAAGTCTTTGTCTGTAAACATGCCCTTTCCTTATACCCAGAATGGATGTTTTTTCTTAAAAATACGACAAATTCCAGAATTTCATAGTACTTGCCTGGACAAGTATGATTAAACAAGAGACTTTACCATGCCAAGACAGCTGAGAGTATGTAGAAATAAATATCAATAGGAGTGAAGGGCATTTGAATTCTGTTTTCCTGATGACCAAGTTCCTCTGACTATTTATTCATGGGTGTTGTACAATGAGCCTAGGATACTTCTAAAAGAGTATGTAATATATGAAATATAAAATTCAATTATTCACGATTAATTTTATTGGATTTCAGCCGTGGTTATGTCTAATGAGATTAATGGTGAATAACATGTGACTGTTTGATCGATATGTTCGCGCTAACCGGTACTTGAGGTTGAGGTCGATAGTGAATACAAGTGCAACTTGATTAGACCGATGGTCTAACTGCAATAAGGAAAGACAAAATTGATAAGATCCCCTCCACTAGGGTTCTTTATGGACTGGTGACATTCGAGAATTAAAACGTGATTGGTCTAGACGATTTTGGACAAAACAAATTGCCAAGCATATTTTTGTTGATAACTCGCTTGTCTATCGAACTCGTACTAAGATTATCTCCACCTCCAAGTTCTGGATTGTTGGCTGCCATAATTTGGACAAAATATTCAGTCTGATCATGTGATCAGGGCACCACTATTTTGTAGAGGCATTTTATCTTCACCACTCGCAACTTTTAGCCAATTGTAGTTAGGGTGCCTCTGCAACATGATGGTCATTAAAAAAATAAAATTTGATGAGTCAAGATTTTGGACAAAAACAAATTCCCAATGGACTCTATTCAAGTGACGTCAGACGCCAGAGCTGGCGGTATGATGATCTGTTATTCTAGTTACTGCACCGGCAGAATACCAGTATGCGCAGGCGCAAACATCGCTAGCAGACGACTTTAGCCTTGACCCAGGTTGAATGCATACGTTTTAACTGAAAATTTGCAAACTTAGGGAATTTTCTCGCATACAGAACAAAATTTTGAATTTAGATGACAATATATTAAGTATATGCTGCTGCATCAAAGAATTCTTTTGCGGTATTTTTAACAAACAAGCATTAATAACTCACACTCCATAGACTGCTATGCTAAACACCGCCAGTAAATACCGCCAGCAGACGAATTTTAGCCTCAACCTCAGGTCGCGTGCATAAGGTCCATTTCTTAGTGCGCGTGCCAATATCGCCAAGCTAATGTTTATTGGCTTGTCAAACTCGTACTGGCGAGTTTCACCAAGTTCTGAAATACTGTTTACCATAGTTTGGACAAAACATTTAGCGTGAGCATCCGCCTTGTACTTATATCGCCGCTGCTTTATTATAGGTGTTGATGTTGTTTACGATTATCTATACAATGTATATAGACCCAAAGGAAGAGTGCCTTCCGTGGAGTCTTTCTAAGGGAATCTAACCACATTTATGCAAGGTTCGAAGAAAATCACGGAAAACTGAAAGTGATTAGCGAGCAAACCCAGTACCTCATGTCTATCAGTTTTAAGAGCAGAACCTCTTTTTTATAGAGACATCCCAGCTGTGGTTGGGGAAAAACGTTCATATTGGAAACAAGTACCAGGTCCACAAAACATCGTTTCATTCTAAAAGGTTTTTCTTTATTAGGATGTCTTCATGAGAACGGCGATTTACTTACTCACAGGACACATGCTCAGACTGTGCTTAGGCAGGCGTTTTTGTCCAAACTATGAGAAACCTGCATTCCCACTAAGCTCCATATATAACAGGAGATCTTTTTTTTAATTTCCTAACATGATTTCCAGTGGCCAACGTGGAAGAATACAGTCACGATAATTTTAGTTCGTATTCATGGCATAAAACGTTGCTTATCGCATTCCCTCTACATGATTGGAGAATCCGATATTAGGATAATAGCAAATGCGAACACTAATATCTAACATTGACAACGTGAAGTATGAAAAAGCAGAAAAAACAACGTTTAAAATGCACAAATAATATATGAAAAGCAGCAAACGGCTGTTTCGAATCTACTAGCGAGATTCTTCTTCAGTGCAAGATAGGGAATAAGGAACAGCATGCTAGAAAAAGCAAGGCTGAGCCAATTATATTTGCTTGAGCCAAAAATTATATTGATTATTTTATTGAATTATATTGAGCCAAGCCAGCTTTATTTGCTATTTTTAACGTGAAGTATGTTTTACCTTTGCCTTGCAAGTTTTTGACCGCCGACTCAGAACTTCTGTTACATGTGGAGCTCAGTGTACATTCCAGAACTTGCTGATACTCAACTGATCGAATAAAACAAGCTCGAACACTAGCTGGTTCCAGGTCGTACATTGGAAAGACGGAAATACAAGGTCGTGTTAAACCCGACCTCTTGTATTAATCTCCAGCCGTTTTTCTTTCCGGACATTGCGAATGTTGCTGCTTTTAGCGATCCAAATGCAGACTTACGGCGTTTTATGCCATGACCCTGGAAGTAAATCTCAGATTGTTCTGGAGGACTGGTGATTATGAACTTAAATCTTGCACTCGTATTGAAAAAAATGGACGACTCGGCAGTTGGAGACTGAGCGACAAGTTTTTGGCTGACTTCTTCAGTGCTTAAGAATAGACTCTGCAAATTAGAGAAATTGAAGAAACCCTGCGTAGGGGATTCGAATGCCTTGCGATGCAGCATACAGCTCTATTGTGAGCGAGGTTTGTAAGACTAGACTTTTTGTTACAGCCGTCCGTCTGCCATTTAACAAGCAAAAATCCTCTCCGTTTCGGATAATTACTAGTCGGGAGAACCGAAAGCCGGGTCGAGACTCAGGGACGGAAGTGATGCCATCTCTCGTCACAGATGTCAACCAAATTTCTAGAGTATAAAAAGACTTTAGGAGGACTTCGACTGCATAAATTCACCCCCTATTGATATGGCAATTTTTGTTAATTTTTTTACAAAAAAGCAAAGTTGCCATTAATTTTGATGGAATCGCATTCGCTAACTGCAAATGATAAAGTTAGTACTGCTAATAAACTAAAAAAAAGCAGAATTCAGCCATTCAAAATTATTCCGGAAGACAAATGGCAATTCCTTAATATCGCAATCAAGAAAAATGCTAGAATTGCCATTTCCCAGAGAAGGGCGGGTAATTTAACATGAAATTTGATACTGTTGGAGATTATCGTTAAGTTCAGAAAATTTTGCTTCGGGAGAATGTCCAATTTCAATCATACGTGTTGGAAGATGCAATTGATTTTTAGGGAACTTCCTCTCAACACTGGCGACCAAGACATGAAGGATGCAATAGAAATTGAATCAGCTTTCTTTGGCGTGTTTTCCAAATGTATAAGAGGCCCATGTCAAACTAAAAATGCATCCCCCTTTTCTTTGTTTCGATACCAAAACAACCAGAATTTGACCGCAGCTTCTAACTTACAGAAATTATGGAAACTGAGGTCAGTTTTGAAGATTACCGGGATAAAAAGGGCGCCTCGCGGTATTACCTTCAGTGTTGAATTCAGACATTTTTCGCCGGGAGAGATTTCTGTAGTTCCAGTGGGGAAAATTGCATTTTTTTACCATTGAAAACACAAAACCTCAAATCTTTCGGGGGGGGGGATGTCTTCTCCAGGCCACCCCCTGAATTCAACACTGATTACCTTAATTAGGCTTTTGTTCATTCTGACATGACTTGCAATTTACACACCAGATGTGTAAAGTGAACTCAAGACCAACAGATATGTAAAAGACTTTGTGATGATGTCAAGTAAAGACCCTGTCGGTGCCTGGAGCGAGGAAGTGATCAACCGGCGAACTATTTCTTTGCTCAAAGTTTCCACAAAACAAATCCCCTACCTACTAAAGACAGAAATCCTAAAATTAAGGGTAATAACTCTAAAGGAATAATCAATATGAATTCTAACTGGACACTCTCCCCTAGAATGATTGGCCCATCCTAGACATATAAGCGGACGTAAAGTTCTAGCCCCAACTCCCCCTCTTTGCTCTTAAAATTGCAATAATTCGGTCCCAGTTCAGTATTCTTTTTACGCCACCGAATTCACCAAAAATTTGTTGGAACTTCAATGGACTTTACCCACGAACGGCAACAGTCACGCCTCTGTGGGTATATACCCTCAGACAAAGACTGTTTATTGGACGAAGGGGAAGCAGTTTTAAAATGTTCTTCACGTCTATTGGTGTTTTCTACTATATACCCGCAGCTGACGTGACGTGGGTAAAGTCAGTCCATAAGGAAAGGGCATGTTTACAAACAAACACTTCCGTCAACCAATCTACCAACTATATTTTTGCCATAAAGATCATTGCAGGAATAGTCTTGGTGACGTAGGCCAATCATATCAGAGACGTGTTAAACGTAGACCAATTAAATTTCCCTAGCTCATGCGTAAAGGTAGGAGTCATAAAGAACGGACAGATTTTCTTGCTTAACCAACAGTAATACGACGAACAGTGACGTCAGCTGCCCTTTCCTTATAAGCTTTAACACAATTTCCCTAAAAAGCTTAACATCTATTTAGAAATTTTTGCGACGACATTGCCCATGCTTCACAAGCATAGACATCAACACAAAGTATTCTCTAAACTCCCGAGGCTAACGAGAAAGACAGGCTACTGCGGTGGGACGATCTGTCTTTTTTTACAGACCACTAGAGTGACGTGATGCTCTTTTCGCACATCTTCATTGGTGCATTCGAGCATCACGTGACTCCAGCGGTCTGTAAAAGTAGCGGTCTGTCTACGTTGGTCGGGTTCTGCCTTTTTCAAAATTTCATTGGCTGTGGAAACTTGCGCACGGAATTCATAGAAAAATCTATTTAAGGCCTGTTTTCAGCTTTTTTAGCTCGTCTATCGTGTGTGGATCCAACGCCCCCATGATTGGAGATAGCCGTTGGAGACGCTTGCTGTGGCGTCACGAAATATCACACAAAGCAGGCAAAACAAAGAAATAAATTCGAACAACTTGTAAATGGGGTTTGTTAGAGCGCGACCAACGACATACAAGACCAGTGTTATAGTCGTAAAAAAACAGAAGGTATACGCTATAGGAAGAGGGTATACGCTAAATTCATGAACGTCACGCCTAGAATATACGCTATAGATTTATTTGAGAAACAAAGGATATACGGAGCAGTACAAGGCCAGTCTATTACATTTAAAATGTCACACGTAGTGGATCATCTTTAAACGGCGATTGGCGAAAAACTATGGGCGCGCCGCTTTGTACCAATCACTGTGTAAAGATGATCCACTCCATATGACGTTTTAAAATTCATGAGCTGGCCTTGCACCGCCTCCTGAATATTAGGCTTGAGCGCTGACACAAAAATGGCAGCTGCTGAATGCGGATTTTTTTCAGCAGGTGTACGGTCTTTTGAATTTTGGTACTAATATTTTTTTAAAGTGCTTTCCGCCTTAATTTTCTGAGATTTAAGAAATCAAAGAAATCTACTGGTGTGGAAATTTAGGGGACCGTCCATACGTTAGGTGTCTATCTAGTGACATCTAGTGTAGGAGGCAGTGGCCCTACGCTAGACGCTGTACCTACACTGTTAAAAATATCGTGAAAGATGCCTCTGTTTTTAAATACTATCTATTTTCTGACAAAAGATCATATATAGTCTTTATAAACAGAAGTAATTTTTCACGGTATTTTTAACAGTGTAATATGTCGCTGGTCGTTGTTAGAGCAGTGCGTTCCGAGCTTACCAGGTGAAACTAGTACGCCTTTATAGACGGCTTGCATTGACGTCCCGTTTCTATTAGCAACGACTGGTACAATTGCATCTGGAGCCCACACGGAACGTCAGAACTCCCCGTTTGCCGTTAAAAGCACGTGTTGCCTTTCTGTTTAATTTAGATTTTTATTATTATAGTGCAAATAAGTCAAATGGAGACACCACATTCGGCTTATATTTGGGAGCCATATGAAGCGATGCCAGATTCTTCTGAAATGTGACGTCATGTGCAAGCCGTCTATATGAAAGTGGCGACATGCGATGCTCAGTCTAAATATGAAAGTAGAAACATATTGTGTTCAAACTGTACTTTGACAGACGCGTTTGACCTAACTATGGCAAACCCACTGCGCTCTACAATAATACGGAGAGCTAACTCACAGATCCACTTTCTGCCGCGACTGCATCACACTTTCAATGCGTGCAAGTAATGAGTCCTGCACTTTTCTTACAAGAATTTTTTCAAACTTTTCCGCATACTTTTAATCCATTTTGGTGCTTTCTATATCTTTTTGATATTTTTATGAGTAATGCTTAACAAATTTTTCATTTTTTTCTCTTTGAGCTTACATAAAATTTTATTTTTAACTAATATCAAACTAAAAAATTGCGTTTAATTTAAATAAAATCTATAGTTTTTTCAATAAAAAATATATATCAGTGAAAATTGTAGTAACTTCGTCAATTTTTTAAAAGAAAATCCAATTTGAAAATATGCACCCCTTACTAACTCTATGGGAGGAATCTATGTATTGCCAAAAATTTTCCTCGGTATATCATGGGCGGACCTCTGGATTCAATTTATCAGAATAGGGAGTTAGCCCTTCGTTCTATTGTTGAGCTCTCTAAGTAATTTTTATTCCATAACTTGACAATACTCGGACGAATTCGATTATGCTAGTAAGACAAGTTAACAAGCATTAGTTTGGCGATAATGGCGGGCTTGCCGATATGGTTGACGATTCGCTTTTGTCCACAGTTGTTCTAACCAATGAACTTTACCCACGAATGGCAACAACCAATCTTCTGAGGGCAGATACCCTCCGAAAATGACTGTTTATTGAATGAAGGCGAAGGAGTGTTAAAATGTTCTTCACGCCTATTGGTGTTTTTCTTCTGTTTACCCGCGGCTGACGTCACGTGGGTACAGTCCATTAAACAGTATACCCAAGGGCGTAATGGAGAGTGTATGGCGTATACATTCTGTTTCTCAAGTAAAGCTATAGTGTATATACCTTTTTACCGTACACGTCTATAGTGTACCCTCTGGTCTTTTTATGACTACAACTACAATACTGGTTATATCTACAACTACAACCCTGGTATGTCACCTCTCTGCTCGCTAGAGGAAACCACAGTAGACGGAACGCTGCCGGTAATGGCCGGAGACATAATTTAGATCTCTCAGCATTTTTAGGATTTCATTTAATCTACCATTTTAACCTCTTCGGTCTCTGGGTCCCCATACGGGGACCTCTGTTTTTTACCTATTAAAAACTAAAATGTCCGATTTTTTTACATTTTCACATCACTTCTTAATAGCTGAATGTTTTTTGCGTTCAAAGCAAACGAATAAATGGCAGCATCTAAGCTGATTACCACATAAAATAAATGTTATTTTCATCTGAGTTTGCAAAATGCCTAAAAATTCCCAAAAGACAGTATGACCAAGAAAGTGAGAAATTTTCATAAGTGTTTAAGGAACTTAAATCTTTTTCAATACAAAATTTTGAGGATTTGTAGATTATTTACTTGTTTAAAGCTCTTAAATTTGTGACTGCGTTAATTTAGGTTAATGGTTATTAAATTGACGTTTTTAAGGGATTTTGTAGTTTTAGATCCATATTTTTTAACCAAGCCCTTAAAGGACCCATTTCAGAAAAGATATTTTTTTTGTCATTTTGTTTGGAAAAAAACCAATGAATAAGCATTTGTGTTATTATTTTAGCTTCGGAACTGAAGAGGTTAAACACCGGTCGGCGACACTTATCTTTTAGCCGTGTGTGGACCAGGCCCGTAACCAGATGGGGGCTATGGGGGCTTAGCCCCCTTTAGCTTCCTCTAGAGCCCCCTCTAACGATTTCCCTACTTTTTATTTTTTCAACAAAATGTACGTTTTAACTTTCTTAAAAGGAAAAAAAAAAACTAGCAAGAAAAACATTTAGATCTTTTAACTGCTTGAATGCAATGGAAAAAGCAAACATTTTGCGTTCAGAACCTATTACATTAGTTGTTTTACATTATCTTGCTTACGATACAATACTCGAAACGCGTTCTAGGTAGGAACATTTCTTTCTCCCGAAAAAATTAAGTCCAGATGCACCAAATAGCCACCACATGTTTTCGTATACATCTTGACATTTTAAAAGCAATGATCGTATACGGGATGAATGGAAACAGACATATGCTGCTCAAGTTAATAGATAATTAGTTAAGCAATGGTTAAACGTTTTCACTAAAACATAGTCACAAAAAAGACGTGTTTCTAAATGTTAATGATTTGCCTGTTGACATTATGTATTTGATAGCAGATTTAGTTAATGATGAAATATCACTTGGAAACTAACTATAGAATATTTGTTGAAGGAAATTAGAAAGATAACAAAATGTCATGTTATACAAATGGAATAAGAAAAATGATTGCTTGAAAGCCAAAAATTGTTTCATGCTATGGGTGTAGGCAGTAGGAAAGCAGGGGTAGAACAGTTTTTTATTTGCTTTTTGGACTTTCGTCTAATCTTTTTTTCTTGTGTTCCATGAATTTTCTAAACATTTTTCTTTTGTATTTGTCATATAACAATAAAAAACATTAAGTGAAAAAGCATGATTAAGGTTAAGTTTATTATAAGATTATGACAAAAATATCTTCAATTATTTTGGCGTATGTTTTATTTAAATCTATTTTCAAGCATAAATGCGCTACTTTCTGACACAGTTTCGAAATAATTTTAATGATAAAGGCATAAAATTTGCAGATATGATTATTAAAGCTCAAACAATTAAACTATGTTCTGTGTTTTATAAGGCTGTTTTCCAATCTAAACCAGCTACTTTCTGACATATTCGCGAATTTCTTTTATTTATAAAGATATTTGCAAGTATTCAAACTATACAGAAAATTTTAAAAAATCTGTCAAAAAATGACGGCAAATTTGACTTTGTAGGCTGATTTTCTTGGCATTTAACTACGAAATGCTAGTTATCGAGTAGCAAATGACTATAAATCATGTTATTTATAATCATGGCATTTATAACAAAATGGGAAATGCTATTCAATTCTTAGGCGCATGAATCTGAGACGCTGAAAATTTTAGGCAAAGGGAAAGAAAATTACTTCTTAACTGCATCAGGAAAATTTTCGTTATTGAGTGAACGAAGAATATTTTTAAAGATCTTTAGAAATGGGGGAAACGTATAATAATAAATAGTCGCCTACATTTAATGAAAACTGTTCGAAAAGGGCGTTCATGCCCTTGTGCTTTTTTTTTTTTTTTCTTTTAATGAGATTGAACAAATTTCATGAAACACATGTAACAAGTATGCAAAAACAATCTATGTTATCTCTATTTAAATGAATTAAATCTAAGTTGTTTTCTTTGAAAAAAAAAAGTATTGAATATAATATTAAAATTACAATCCCTTTTTTTATTATTAAGTCCAGGTATGTTTAAAAAATATGTAATTAATATATATATTTGTAATAATTGATTCATATTTAAAATGATATAATCATATGCAGAATTTTAAATTTAATTATTATTGCGAATTGTTAAATGGTTAATTTTATAAATCATATTATTAATAAAATAAGGTTAGGTAACGCTCGTTTTAAAGAGAAACAATATCATCACTAAATTAAATCGTATACAAACAATTGTGATTTTAAAATGATCTAATAATTCAGCAGAAACCAAAATATTAATAAAATTAAAAAAATTACAAATAGCTATTAATTAAAAATATTAAACGTATGGAATTAAAATATTAAAATATTTTTTAAATGATAATAGTAAGTTTGTGAATTATTCAAATTAATAAATATAGGACACATAACCATAGATGCCAACATCTCTTAATTATTCCGGAGTCTGATCTAAAACAAGCATGTTTTAAACTGGAAAAAATATATAAGGAGTCGTGTCTTTTTTCGATAAGGTACATTTTAGATTTAAATTTGAAATTTTTGATTAAATGAAATTTCCTGTTGAAAATATTTTCGTCTTGTAATAGACTCCGGATAAGTGTTGTTGGCATCTATGCATAACGCAAAAATATTTGCAAAATCTCAAATTTTCGTTCTTTTTTTCTATATATTAAAAAATTGAACAGAATATGATATTTAAATCTATGTAATATCTTCAATTTACAGAAAAAATATGTGAAAAGAACTGCATCCTACAGTAGAGATCTGCACGTGCCCGGGCTTGGCTAGAAGCCCGTACTAGGCCAGGACGGCGAAATGAAGGCGAAGTTTCAAACGGGCCGGGCCAGCAAAATTTGAACGTGCCTGCCGGGCTGAACTGGGTCAATAAAAGAAATTAAGCGGGTCTGTCGGCCCGATATAAACATTTAAACGCATACGAGAAAATATGAATAATTTTCAATGAATATGAGTTTCACGAGAATAAGTATAAATGTGCGTTACGAGCCGATACTAGTTTGCCAGCATCAATATCGAAATATAACATTTTCCAGCATAGAGATCAGCATCGCACAGTTACATGGCGTTTGAGCCCGGGATAAATTCTTTCAGCAGACTCGTGCCGGACCGAGATCAGGCTTGCATTTTTTTTTTCAGCATAGCCAGAAATGGACTTAATTGTTCTCAGGGTGTTTAGGGCAGGCAATGTGTGTTGTAAAAATATTAATAGCGATAATGAACTTCTGTTAACGGAATTTTTGGAAATATACTTGAAGGTGGTTCTCAAATTCACTGCTCAAAAACGAAAAACTTTCTGACACATTTTTAACTGTAAAGGCATACAATTGACAAGCCTGTCTCTTGAAGGGATTTGGAATTGAATAGCGTTTCCCATTTTCAATAAATAAATTACTTATAGAGATATAAGAGATTCTTGTCACGTGACTGCAGGTTTTTATCCTTTTCCGTGCTATTGTTTCCGGAAATTCAATTCAAAACGCTAACTTGGACGGTATTTTCTCAAAAGTATATTGACGTTTTCGAAAAGAAATGAATTCAGAAATGTGTCAGAAAGTAGCTTCTTTGGATTTGAGAAAAGCCTTAAGGAATAACAGAAATATTTTCGCAAATCTACTTTTTATAATATAGCCTCAAAAGTTATCATCATGTTTTTAACCTTCCTGTTTTTCTTTTATTCTAAACAATATGAATTTTTTAATGAATCCTTATTTGAATGTTGAAACGTGTAATACTCTAAGTAAATCATTAGTGTTGCTATTGTGTATTTTCTGTCTTGCGAACACATCGTAAATTTAAAATATGCCGTAAAATTATCCCATAAATATCTATGCAGTATTCTTTAAAAGAATCTTAATTGTATGTTAAGAAAAATCTGAATTTTTTGTAGAAATTGAGTCGGGCCTGATTTAATTAATTTTTCCACTGGCCGGGTCTGTTTTCACTGATTTTTGTACGGCCGTGAACTGTGAAAATATGAACGGGCCGGGTCAAGATAGCTTTCGTTCGGGCCGGGCCCACGCCTGGAAATTCCCGTGCAGACCTCTATACCAACAGATTCCTTTTTCTCAATTTTTTCAAAATGCATCTTTAAAAAAATTGTCATGCTGGGTCGTTGAAGATTTCTATGTTTGTTGTATGAATCGGTGTTTTTGTAAATAAAGATGTACTTTTCTGTCAGAATGCTAGCATGATAAATTCCACTAATTTATTCAACAGAAAGACTGATTTGATTAATCAGCGGTTCAAATATGCATATATATATAATCAGTGTTCAACAGAGTATAGCGCTGGTAATCCGGACCAATCGGGGCCGATCCGGTTAATGAAAAATCCGGATAACTGGACAACTTTAAAAAACGGCTATGGCAGTGTTTTTCAGGTAACTTCCCTTCACACTTTTTCCAGGCTTAGGACTGGCAATTGTAGTGGTGCACATTTTAGCATATTACAAATGGCCTGTTTAGAAGTTATTTTTTTAACTTTTTTAAAATTTTATTTTCCACAAAATTGGTACAAAGTTATAGATATAAGTACACATAGAAATTATTGCGTGTATATATGCATTGTACGAGCGGAGAGGGGGGGGGGGGGGGAGGGGGGTTCCTTTTTCCGAAGACACCAAGGGACAAAAGAAGCAATATGCTTAATAATGCAAAATTGCAATGGGAATAGAATACCGTGTACAATCCATTAGTTTTCCTTATTAAAACTTAAATAAACTCATTTTTTTTATGAGATGTCGTATGCCATCTATTTTTTTCCCATTAAATACGATAAGACCTAAGACTAAATTACACGGAATGGAGAAAAGTTCTATTTTAGGTAGGTTTTCTTAAGAGGTACACCGCCCCTAATAGTTTTATATTCATTTTCCTATTACCATGAAGTGTTTTCCGTTTAAGAATTTCATTATAGAAAGTTCCGTTATAGAGAGATTACGCTTTAGACGGGTTCCTTTATAGACAGATCCATTTTATCAGTTTTACTATATTTAGTTTGCTTAAGATATGGATTGTTAAAAGATGTTAGCCCCACCAAAACAATTCAGAGCCCCCTCTGACTGGACTCGCTGGTTACGGCCCTGGTGTGGACGGGTACAGCTAGGGCTCCTATAATACAGGCTGAATCGTCAAGCATTTTGTTTCCCACTTAGACCAATAAGCGATTGCTGTACACGTGGCGTGGCCAATCGTTCTTTTCCTACCGGCAATTAAATGGTGGCGTGGGTCAGCCCAGATTACAGGAGCCTTAAGTACAGTAAAGGGCTTTTTCAAGGCTGTTACTATTCGTTGGTAATGTCCAATGAGTCTAGGGTGCCTCGAAATGAGAATGGCTACATACGAAATATAAAATTTGACTGATTGAGATGATTTTGAGTAAAAATGAATCGGCAAGCAACTTCATAATTATAAAACATAGTGTTCTAAGCACAGACTGAGCATGTGCCCTGTACACGCATATGTCGCCAATCTCATTGCTCTACTCTAGGGTGCTTCTATTAGAGAGTGGTGACATACGCACTGAGCCTACAGCACCTATTAGGGCTCCTATAATACAGGCTGAATCGTCAAACAGTTTGTTTCCCACTTTGACCAATGAGCGATTGTTGCCCACGCGGCGTGGCCAATCGTTCTTCTCCTACCGGCAATTAAATGGCGGCGTGAGTCAGCCCGTATTATAGGAGCCTTAGCACCTATAAGGAAAGGGCAGCTGGCGTCACTGTTGGTCGAATTACTGTTGGCCAGCAAGAAAAACCTGTTCATTCATTATTACTCCTACTATACACATAAACTCCGGGAATTTGATTGGTCTTTAACAGATCTATGATATGACTGGCCTACGTGCCAAGTGCGATTCCTGCAATGATCGTTAAGATAAAAATGTAGTAGTAGATTGGTTGACGGAAGTGTTTGTTTGTAAACATGCCCTTTCCTTATAGACAATGACTACGATCTCGATTTCGACTTTTATGTCACAAGAATAGGGTCCAATGAATGATCAGCTAATGGCCGATTTGCCGTGACGTGGTAATCGAGCTCATCGGCATTGTCTGTAGGGCCCGTTGACTGAGCGCGTGCTCAGAATAAGTTTTATTCCAATTATGGTAACCAATAAATCAGAACATAATAATAAACTTCTGTGCGAATTCGAGTGAAAGTACGATGGCACCATATGAAACTGGCGACATAAAATAAAATAGACTTTACTCATGGGACGCCAGCCGTGGGTAAACAGAAGAAAAACATCAACAGGCGTGAAGGGCATTTTAACACTGCTCTCCATTTGTCCAATAAACAGTCTTTTTCGGAGGGTTTTTTCCCGCAGAGGCGTGGCTGTTGCCATTCATGGGTAAAGTCCATTGGATATAAAATGTGATTGATTGAGACGATTTCCTTGCTAAAATGAAATTTGATCGATTGAGACGATTTCCTTGCTAAAATGAAATTTGATCGATTGAGACGATTTCCTTTCTAAAATGAAATTTGATCGATTGAGACGATTTTCTCGCCAAACATCTTCGCGAGTCTGCCATTATCGCCAAACTAATGCTTGTGAACATGTCTTACTAGGATGCTCCTATAAGGAAGTTGCAATCAGCTGTTGAGATTTTTATCCGCCAATCACAACAGCTTGGTTGACGTTCAACCGCGCTCACAATGCTCTTATCTACCAATCACAACTTCCCTCCAATCGTTGTTTGATCTCCAATGGTCAATTTGTGACGTCATCTGAAATTACCCTGTATGAGATTTCCGACATAAGCAGAAGAAACATACCTAGACAGATGTTTTGTCTAAATTATCGTAAAACAAAACTATATTTCACCCACGTCTGGCAACAGCCATGCTCTTGCGGGTATATACTCTCAGAAAATGATTGCTTATTGGGCGAACGGGGAACAGTGATAAAATGTTTTTCACGCCTATTGGTCTTTTCTTCTGTGTATCCGCAGCTGATGTGACATGGGTAAAATCCACTGGATGAGTTCTCTAGAAAAGTGGGACAACCTGACAAAATTAATTTGACGATTCATCTTTAATTAAGATTGTCCAAACCAATCTAATGGACTTTACCCACGAATGGCCTTTGCGGGAATTTTCCCTCCGGAAAAGACTGTTTATTGGACGAAGAGGAAGCACTGTTAAAATGTTCTTCACGCCTATTGGTGTTTTTCTTCTGTTTACCCGCGGCTGACGTCACATGGGTAAAGTCCATTTTGTGTCCATACGTCGCACCTCTCATATAGAGGTACCCACGTCTTATTCATTCAGGTACGTATCGCCAAATTTTGGAATGCAGGTTAGGCGCGCCACACACCAGGGAGACATGCAACAAAAAAGCGTGAGGCATGCGACAATTTCACTCTGTTAACAAAGAAAAAACCTGTTTGAACAGCAGAATTTGTCTCCTGTCTCACAACTATTGTCGCATGTCTCTCTGGTGTGTGGTGCGCCGTACCGTACTTCTGCGCTGTGCGTGTGTCGCCACTCTCATAATGTCTCCGTCTTGAAATTCCGTTTCTAAACGTTATCATTTCAAATTCAAGCCCTTTTGCTGGCATAGGTAAAAATATTTAATTTAAAAGATCTGTGGGCGAGAAACGAGAAATTAGGTAAGTTTTGTTATGTTCTAGAAACCGAGGCTAGAAAAAAAGGATAGGCTGCCGCGGTACCTGACGCCTTAGACCGCTAGAGTCATGTGATGCTCTTTTCGTGCACCTGCACTGGTGGATTTTTTTTGTTAGCATCGCTAGAAACTTGATTGTCATAGTTTGAACAAAGTTTCAATCTCAGCATGTGATACGTCTTTATGTTTTTATTTATAAAGGCAGTCCTTTGGCAGCAACGTAGATTATATTGAATGTGCATATAATTGTCATAAACTGTGCTTTGCAATATTCCACTTGAAAAGTACGCCAAGTGGCATGCAATAAATAAATTAAGAAAAAGGCATTATCAATAACATGAATGTTTCTGAAGAATTGTAATCATACCACAAACTAAGAGCGCTGAACTGCAGTCACCTTTTTCCTTTTAAAAATTACCTATTCGAAAATAAAATCAACAATATGTAGTCGTCAAAAATACGTGAAAATAAAAAGAGTACTTTCAAAACAAATATTTTTTCCACCAGGCCTCTTACAACGACCGCAGGTAGGTAGAGAAACTTAAAATTTTGATATTAATATTAATATAATTTCCAAACAAAATTTTTTTTCCATACAAGGTTGTGATATTTAACTTTGGGTGGCAAAGATTAGATACCAGATTCTTTAATAAAAGCAGAAACTTCAATTTACTCTAAAGTGATTAAAAAGAAATTGTGCAAAATGGAAAAATCGCTATACGAATTTAGAATAAATTTCATTGAAAAGAAGATCAAAATGTATTATATAGGGCTAAAAGATTTTCTACAGATTGTTTGTACGACTGACTCAAAATCATCTGCGAACTAAGAAAATACCCCACGAAATTTGGGCAAGTGAGATCACAGATCACACATAGGGTTTCGTTTAATATTTCTTTCAACATCTGCACTGTCACTTTCTTCAACATCACATCTGTCTTCCTGTTGCAAAATCTGCTAGTTCCACATTCACCAATAGGGGACGCATTCTATTCTAAAAAAACCTCTATTCGAACAAAACTCCGTTTTATAATCCATGCGTAGATGTATTAGTCGAGGAGATCAGGCCTATAGAACCAGAGATTAGAAAGCACCCCTGGTGGTAAAAAGAGGAACTTCACTACTATTAATGTAAACATATAAGCAGGGATGAAAGTACACTAAAGCCATTTTGGAGCACCTTTGGAGCAGAAAAAAATCCATTTTTGGAGCAGCAAAAATCTAATTTTGTAGCAATAAAATTAAAATTCTGTTTTTGGTGCAGACTGAAATTCTAATGCTAATAAACTCCTAACTAGTATGTTATGGCCATCACAAAACTTTCTTCTATATAAATCACATAAACAGCACTAATTTATATCAAGGTATACCTGAATCTGAAGTTTGATGAAAATTCGTGCATTAGTTCTTGAGAGCTATAGTGGAAATTCTGAAGAAAGCAGCATAGCAGCGCCAGCTGTTGAGCGTTTTGAACCAAAACATAAACAGCTCTAATTCATATCAAGGTATACCTGAATCTGCAGTTTGATGAAAATCCGTGCATTAGTTCTGGAGATTGGGGTATTGCGGAAATCGTAAAAAATGCTGCATAGCAGCGCCACCTGTTGAGCGATTTACACCAAAAACAAATAAGCACCAATTTATATCAGGGACTAACAATATAAATTTTTATTAAATTCCGTGCATTAGTTCTTGAGATAGAGCGCCCACAAAATTTGTGTCACATACATACACACATACAGACAGACATTTTGTAAAAACATGTTTTTCGGAATCTCTCACCCCTAAAACGTGTAAATCCGTCGAAAACCGAACATTTTCACGAATCCAATACTTTCTTCTTGTAAAGGTAGAAGAAAGTAAAAATTAAAATTATTGCTATCTCGAAAATATTTTGACATTTGAAAGAATAATTAGATAAAATTTCTCCCCACATTTTGCTAACTATGGCCATTCTAAATGACAATTGGGTACAGTTTGCAATAATGAACAAGTGAGTATGTGTGATCACAGATCGCACAGACGGTTTCGTTTAATATTCCTTTCAAAACACTTTATCCTTTTGAAAATCTGTTAGTTCTAAATTTCGCAACCAGGGGCGCACTCTATTCTAAACAAACCTCTATCAGAACGAAACTCCGTTTTACATACTATCCGTATACATATTAGTCGAAGGGATTGGGCCCATAGCACCCGAGATAAGTAGGCGCCCCTGGCGGTAAAAAGTGGAACTAAAATATGTAAGGCTATGGTGCATAATATAAAAGAATGGTCAAAGGGGTGTCGGCAGAAGTTGGAAAAGTGCTCCCCGGGTGAAAAGGCCGGAGGTTAGAAAAATATCTTAAAATATACAAGTTAAAGCACGGAGGAGTAAGTAATATAAGACTTTTTGAAAAATTTATGATTTGTCGTGTGGTCTGAGGTATTCAGCTATACGTATGCAAAAATTCATGTCTCCAACTTAATTAGGGGCTCTCTTAGAAATAATTGCTTAAAATATATATGTGGTAGCCCAAAGGGTTAAACGTAAGACTTTTTCAATATTTTATGATTTATCGCCTGACCTCAGGTGTTCTGCTATAAGTATGCAAAATTTCAAATCTCCATATTAATAGTTCAATTAGAATAGCTCAGTTAGAAAGAATTGCTTAAAATACGCATGTGGGATCCCAAAGGGTTAAATGTACGACTTTTTTCAAAATTTTATGGTTTGTCATTTGATGTGAGGTGTTCAGCTATAAGTATGCAAAATTTCACGCCTCCAACCTAATTAGGGTTCACTTAGAAAGAATTGTTTAAAATACACATGCGTGAACCCAAAGGGTTAAATGTACGACTTTTTCAAAATTTTATGATTTGTCGTTTGATGTGAGGTAGTCAGCTATAAGTATGCAAAATTTCACGCCTCCAACCTAATTAGGGGCTCGCTTATAAAGAATTGTTTAAAATGCACATTTGGGAGCCCAAAGGGTTAAATGTACGACTTTTTCAAAATTTTGTAGTTTGTCGTTTGATGTGAGGTGTTCAGCTATAAGTATGTACAATTTCACGCCTCCAACCTAATTAGAGGCTCATATAGAAAGAATTGTTTAAAATACACATGTGGAGCCCGAAGGGTTAAATGTACGACTTTATCAAAATTTTATGATTTGTCGTTTGATCTGAGGTGTCCGTCTATAAGTACGCGAAATTTCACGCCTGCAACCTAATTAGGGACTCACTTAGAAAGAATTGTTTAAAATACACATGTGGGAGACCAAAGGGTTAAATGTACGATTTTTTCAAAATTTTATGATTTGTCATATGATGTGTGGTGTTCATCTATAAGTATGCAAAATTTCAAGCCTCCAACATCTATAGTTTCTGAGAAAGGGCTCTGTGAAGAACAGACAGAGGAGCGAGACGAATAGGGTTTCGTCAGATGAACGAAACCCTAAAAATTAGCAGCAGGAAGAAAAAAAATCAGTTTATTTGGCTTTAAAAAAGTATTATTTTAGAGCAGTAAATTTAACTAATCGATAAAAAGCCCATGAATACAACAAACAGGACTCCCACTCAACTTTTGTAGTAAAAAATGGTAAAAGGGGACTATTTTTTTCAAAAAAAGGGACAAAAAAAAACCATATATTTCGCATAAAAAGGAACCTTTAGGTACCTAAATTCAGCAAATCACAAAATAAAATAAACACAAAATCTCCGCAACCATTTCACGAAATTAGCGCGTTTTTCGCGATCCTTTGACGAAATTCACGATCCCTTACCAAAATTTGAGTGCTTTTTTTGAAATCTTTAGAAGAAATTCGCATATTTTTGCGATTTTTTGACGAAATTAGCATTTTTTGGCGATCTTTTGACTAAATTCGCATATTTTTCGGGATCTTTTGGCGAAAATCGCAAGTTTTTCGCGACCTTTGTACGATTTCTCTTATTTTTCGCAATCCTTCGACGAAATTTGCATTTTTCGTGATATTCTGCGAAAACTTGCGCTTTTTTGCGATCTATAGACAAAACTTGCGCTTTTTTGCGAACTTTTGACAAAACTTCGCGTTTTGTTCCTTTTTTCACGAAACTATCAATCCTTTGAAAAAATTCACGTTTTTTTGCGATCTTTTGACGGAATTCGTGTATTTTTTGTGGTCTTTCGACGAAATTTGCGTGTTTCTCCCGATATTTTGGCGAAATTTGCTATTTGTTTCGCGATTTTTTGACGAAATTCGCGATTTTTTGACCGCGTTTTGTCTGTTTTTTTTGACAAAATTCCCATTTTTCGTGATCCTTTGACTATTATGGCGCGTTTTTCGCGATCTTTAGATAAAATTCGCACTTTTTCGCGATTTTTTGACAAAATTCACGTGTTTTTCACGATCTTTTGACTAAATTTGCATATTTTTCGGGATCTTTTGGCGAAATTCGCAAGTTTTTCGCGACCTTAGGGCGAAATTCGCTTATTTTTCGCGATCTTTTGACGAAATTTGCATTTTTCGCGCTATTCTGCGAACTTCTGGCAAAACTTGCGCTTTTTTGAGATCTTTTGAAGAAATTTACAGGATTTTTTTCTATCTTTTGACCGCGTTTTGTTCTTTTTTTCTAAAAACTAGCGATCCTTTGACAAAATTCACGTTTTTTTGCGATCTTTTGACGGAATTCGTGTACTTTTCCTGATCTTTCGACGAAATTTGCTATTTGTTTCGCGATCTTTTGACGAAATTCGCGTTTTATCGCGATCTTTTGACGAAATCCGCGTTTTTCGCGATCTTTTGACCGCGTTGTCTGTTTTTTGACAAAATTCCCATTTTTCGCGATCCTTTGACTAATATGGCGCGTTTTTCGCGATCTTTTGATAAAATTCGCACGTTTTTCGCAGTTTTTTGACAAAATTCACGTGCTTTTCGCGATTTTTTGACGAAATTCGCAATCTTTTGATAGCGATTTTTCCTTTTTTGACGAAATTGGCGGTCTGAGAAAAGTTAAAAATGGAATTTTTCTTTGTTTCTCGGATCGTTTTGCTAAAACGATCTGCTAAATACGATCTCTGAGCTAAATTTCATTTTGGTACTAAGTACGTTTTGGCGCAAATTTATGGGAAAACGCTATTTCTGCGCAGCACTTGAAACCCTGTATAAGGCTATGCTGCATAATATGAGAGTGGTCAAATGGCTGTCCAATGATATATAGTGTGCTTAGTAATGTACACACATAATCACATGAGGGGTGTCGGTAAAAGTTAGAAAAGTCGCTCCTTCGGGGGGGGGGGGGGTATTGGAGAGGAACCGGAAGATGCATAGTATGGAAGAGTGGTCAGAGGGCTTTCCACTGATATACAATCACATGAGAGGTTCGGAAAAAGTTTAAAATACCCTCCCCCTCTTTGAGCCTTACTATCCCGTCCCCGGAATACACCACCTGTCTTTGAAATTTTTATATTTTATAAATAATATTTATCACAGGGCTTCGTAAAAAAAAAAAAATCTAAAATGATATTTAGTGTAGAAAATGCTACAATTTTAAAACTTTGTTTGTGCCCCCCCCCCCCCCCTTCTCCATGGCCCAAAAAACCGGACTCATATCATGACAAACAAAGGTACTAGCGGTAAAAAAAAAAATGAGTTAAGGAGGTGGGTGCTTAGTAATGTATAGGCCAAGAGCCTTAAAACGATATGTTTCATGAAAAAATACATTTCCTGACACCCCCCACCCCTCCAATGGGGATTATTTCCCTTAAGGGTGTTCTCAAATCAAAAAGGGCAACTTTCTGACATAAGTTTTAATTTATTTTTGTTCGAAAATGCATGAAACTTGCTGGTGTTGTTGTTCAGAAACTATGTAATTGAGCTGTTTTTTCCATTTTTTTTTTTTTTTTTTTTTTTTTGCAAACGCAATAGATCTTTCAGAAAATAATGTCAAAGTAGGCGTTTTGAACAGAATTTCCGCGCGAAGGGAGAAAGAGCACTCAAGAGCGGACGAAAAACGGGTTTGTCACGTGATCGAATTTGCTTATAACTCAATGATCAAAAAATGGAAAAAACAGTTCGATTCCAAATCGCTTCTATGGCAGGGCTTTCCAATTTTATATCTTTCTGTTAGGAAATGAATTTGTAAATATGTCAAAACGTTTTTTGCTTGTTGAGCAGAGCAGTTAAGAACAGCCTTAATTGCCTGGTGTTAACATACACTACACCAATCGAAAGGCCTTGATGAGATGACTCTTTGGTCAAGACTTCAAATGAGGACGAATCTTGCTGTAGCTTAATAAGGGGCTGAGTGAGAAAAATCGCTTCAAAATACACAAGTTAGAGTCCAGAGGAGTCAATGATATAAGACTTTTTGAAAATTTTATGATTTGTCAAGTGACTGCAAGTGTTCAGCTATAAGTATGCAAAATTTCAAGTCTCCAACTTAATTAGGGGTTGAACTAAAAAAAAAACTGGTTAAAATATACATCTTAGAGCATGGAAAGGTCAATAATATGATTGAAAATTTTTATGAGTTGTCGTGGGATCGCAAATGTTCAGCTATAAGTATGCAAAATTTCAAGGTTCCTACTTAATTAGGGGCTGAATAAGAAAACTTGCTTAAAATATGTTTAATAATAGTAATAGGTTAATGCTTAAAATAATATACAAGTTAGAGCCCAGAAAGGTTAATAATATAAAACTTTATGAAAATTTAATGATTTGTCATGTGATCGCAAGTGTTCAGCTATAAGTATGCAAAATTTCAAGTCTACAACTTAATTTATTGCTACAATTTAAAAAAAATGCTGTCACCACTCCCTCTGGAATTCAAAATCTGGAAAATTTCTGGAATTCCTTTTTTAAAAATTTTAGGTGTTATCAAATGATCTGAAATTTTAAAATTGATAAAAAAAAATCAGACATAAAATAATGATAATTACTGGGTGAAATGATTAAAATTAAATAATGTGACATTACAAATCATTTGAATTTTGTTAATTCATAAAAATGCATGTAGATGGCAGCATCAAACAAAAAAATTAAAAAGATTTATAGCATATGTCAGAATGTTAGTATTTAAAAGGTTAATTCTTTTTTAAGGTTTTTGCTTCTTATTTAATTTCTTTCGGGGTGGGGGGTGGGGAGTCACGATACTTCACAAACTTATGTTTAAAAAGAAATTCTCCTAAAATAATTACATATTTTAGTTTTAAAAAAATTCAATGAAATTCCATTTTTTAAAATATTTCTTCTTTTTTTTTTTTTTTTTTTTTTTAGGGTGAGGGAGGAGGTGGAACACGCAATACTTCACAAATTTATTTTAAAATAGGAATTTCACAAAAAAAATTTACAAATTTAAGTTTTGAAAATGTTCAACTTTAACCGGCGTTATTTGAACTTACAACCTTCTGTGTACGAAACTCTAACCAACTGCGCTGTAACTTCTACGAATGAAAAGCTGAAATTAATATTATGTAATGTTGCAGAAATGGTCGAATTCCTAAAATGCCCTAATAATATAATACTTTTCAACATTTTATGATTTGTCTTGTGATCTCAGGTGTTCAACTATAAGTATGCAAAATTTCAAGTCTCCAACTTAGCTCCCATAGGTTTAACATTAGCTTGCAAGTTTCTTTGTATTTCATATACAGTCGAACTTTACCGAAGTCCCAATTTAACGAAGTATTCTACTTAACGAAATTCTCTGCTGAATCTTGACTTTAAACACCATTAACATGTAAATCAATCTCTATATTACAAAAAATGTATTCTATATAACGAAGTTTATTCTACTTTTGTGCGTGTACAGCAATCAAACGGGGAGGTTGTTGTTGCGACGGATGTATGAATTTATTTCAGTGGATTGTATGAAAATGAAATTATTTATTTAATCATTCCCATTCAAAAGAAGAAATTTAAAAAGTCTTCGATACAAGAAGAAGGGGATTCCAGTTTTACGAAAATGTTACAGATAAATTGTTCGGATACTTAAAAAAAGCGGGAACATTTTTAGGAAAAGTGTATTTTATATAAGAAACCTGTAACAAAGAAATATTAAAGACATTTTAAAAGTTAAGGATTTGAAATACTGAGAAAAAGAGAAAAGTTACGCTACGCTTCAGTTTTTATTTACTTCTCTTTATTATGTGATTTTTTAGATATTATTCTAATAAAATTTTTCTCATGTATCTACATTGCATAAAAAAAAGAAAAACAAATACTGCTTGAATTAAAATACATTTTCCCAATATTTCCATTTTATGTGTATTTTTCATGTAATGCATATGTATTTTATTATACAAATTTCATGAATTTGAGTTGATTTCTATTTAATGAATTTTCCTCATAACGAAGTATTTAAGTGTAATGACGAGACTTCGTTAAATGGAAGTTTCACTGTATATGCATTTTTGTATGAAACTACAAACAAAATCTTCATTTGGTGCCTTTTGCTCTGGCGCCCAGGCAACATGTCACCTTTGCCCCTTCCTAGTTTCGACCATGGGCCCATAGTACCCAAAATAAGAATGTGTTCCTCTGGTGGTGAAATGGGGAACTAAAAATTGTAGGACAATCAAAACAATTGCCAGAACAAATGACGAAAGAGGTGTCAAATGAAGATTTTGTTGGTCGTTTCATACATATATATATCTATATGAAATACAAAGAAACTTGCAAGCTAATGTTAAACCTATGGGAGCATTTTTTTCAAATTATGAGTCAAACAATGTTGAAATCGCGGCCACAAAACCTGAGATAAGAATGCACTCCTTGGCAGTGGAACTAAAAACTGAAATGAAATGAATCAAATGAAAACCAAGTTTAATGAGCCATATCTCATTGAAATCGGGCCTATAGAACCCAAGATCAGAATGTATCCCTTGGTGGTGGAAGGTGGAACTAAAAACTATAAGTGAATGTATTCTAAATTGAATGAATCAATTCCAGTTGAAATCTGTCCCATAGAACTCCAGAAAAGAAGATGATATTACTGTTCGAAAATGGTAGTAACTGAATTCTAAATTTAGGAAAACACTTTTAAATGTAACTAAAGGTCGAATGAAACAATTTTCATTGAATTCAGGCCCATAAAACCCGAGAAAAGAATGTGTCGTTACT
Organism: Maratus speciosus; assembly: GCA_963932465.1. NCBI lineage: Eukaryota > Metazoa > Arthropoda > Arachnida > Araneae > Salticidae > Maratus > Maratus speciosus. The sequence goes on along the minus strand of OZ010788.1, from coordinate 120,600,216 downwards.
GTTTGAAAACAGTAACTGAAGTGTATATTTAGGAAAGCATACTTTTAAATATATTTCACCTATGTAAGATATTTTTCTACTGATGCTTACCAATTCTATATCTTAATTAGAGTGTAAAAGAATGCGTCGAAATTGTTCAAAAATGTTGATAGTTTATCATTAATGCAATTTTTAATTTATGACTGAAATTGAACCCCCTTTACATTAATGCAATTATTAATAAAGAACTATAGTTTTCTGATAATTAGAAGTTATTAAAAGCACAACACAATAATGGCTGACAGATGTTTTTTCTTCTGAACTTTAAATTAAAATCTGAATCTTAATCAGTTCTCTTAATTATCGGTCATTACCCCAAAAAAATGTATTTCCTTTTATTATTAATTTCACCCATTGTCAATTTGCTTCCCTTCAGAAAGTAAATGAATGGATGGGCCAGCAAAACAAATTTTATTGAAATTGAAAGATGATCCCTCGTCTGCATAATTCCTTTCATGCCTGATTAAGTTTTCTGCAAAAATTAAGAAAAAATACCAGCCGATTATAAAAAAAAAGTTAGATTTTCGGATGCACAAAATTTTTCAACACACATATTATGAATTTCAAATCAATATCTCAAATAGTTATTTTGATATTTGGTGATTAGTGGAAAATAGAAAAATCAGTTGTCTGCAATTTGAAATTAAAGTCTGTGTTATTTGTATTGCTATTCTTCAAATCTAGCCTCGCTGCAAGGGTCCAAATCAAAAACAGTTTACGGTTTTCAGAAAAATTGCTCTTTTTTATTGAGCCGTTTGAGGAGTTATTAATTAATACCTCGTAATAACATGAATTTTGGCGCCCGCCCCCCCTCCTCACGCACAATAAAAGTTATCGACGGCAGGTACCCTATGCAAAAAAAGAAAATACCCTTAAAAAAATCCTTTAATAGTAATTAAAATGCTAGCAAGAAATATGTAAACAACACTCCCATAGGATTAACATTAGCATGAGTGTTAAGAGTCTACACTTATCACGTGAAGAAACTGGATCGCTAATGTTAATCCTATGGCAGAGTTCTTTTTAAAATCTCTTCCTTGCATATTGTATTGATAGTTTTAAATGATTTTTTTTTTCTTGCTTAGAATAGCAGAGATTGAATTCTAACCAGGTTAGTGTTTACTTTTTCGATTTTGGTTGCAGATATTTATATTTTATATATATATATATATATAAATATATATAAGATACCATAAGGAATAAATACATCAAAATGAATTGTTGACATTCAAAATGAAAAGATATTTAAAAATATCGTAAAAAGCATACATTCATAATTATAACGATACATTGATAACGTAATTCAATGTATAAACTTTTCAATTTTTGTAGGTGTCCACTTTTTTCTTTTTCTTCCATAATAATTCTTATATTATTATTTTTTTTTTTTAATACTTACAGCTTTAATTCATAATACTTGACGGTGGTAGGTTATGTTTAATTAATGGTTATATATATATATATATATATATACAGTTACTTTCACTTTCACAAATTTGAAAAGTATGCTCCCATAGGTTTAACATTAGCTTGCGAGTTTCTTTGTATTTCATATACATTTTTGTATGAAACGACAAACAAAAACTTCATTTGGCTTTTATTTAACTTCATGAAGCCCCTTTGGCTTTCGTTCTGGCACCCGGGGCATATGCTCCCTCTGCACACCCTAATTTCGGCCCTGCTTCTGAATAAAAATTGTTGCTTAATTTAAATGCAGATTTTCTGCCATAAAGAAGGTAAAAATTACTATTGGAAAAGAGTGGTGAATGTTTGTCATTCCAAAAGTCCCCCCCCCCCCCCCCCCCCCCTTTTCCACTTCATATTCCTTTCACCATTCTAATTGAAATTCTGGATATCAGAATTGAAATAACAGATAGAGCAAAATGAGTGATATTTCTATATTTGAAATTTCAATATTCAAAATCTCAGCAGACCCCCCCCCCCCCCTTCCCGTCACCCCTAGACTTTTAAGTGAGATATCTTGACATTGCAACAGGATCAAATTATAATATTAGGGAGCAAATTAGAGCTAAGTATTGACATACTTCAAATTTTGATACTAAAAATAGAAAGGGGGTGGCGATGCAGCTAGCATTGACTTAGTCATGTCTCTCTCCTCAAATTTATGCCCCACTCTTCCAGTACAGAAAGTTTAAAATTTTCATTAAAAAAAATCTTCTCCCCTATTTGTGCCTCGATAGAAAAAAATAAATAAATCTGTCATATATAAGCCTACTAGCTTGATAGATAGTCCTACCCAGTGAAATTTTATACCCCCCCCCCCCCCTCAGCTTAGAGGGTTACATGAGTTTGAAAATTTCAAAAAATCCATTTATTTTTTATTTTCTTTTATCTAATAGTACAATACGTCTAGAATATATTTCCAAAGTTTCAATTCAATTGAAGTAAAACTCTAGGACAGAGAGCTTTTGGAAATTCCCCTCATTAGGAAAGACCGGCTGGAAGCGATGCAGGTGTATTTATCTAAAAACACTACTGTAGAACCACGATTATCCGAAGTAATTGGGATTGACCATCTTTCAGAAAATCGAAATTTTCTGATAATCAAGAATGCTTCAGTTTTAAGATTAAGGAGAAATATATGCAATATTTCATATTAAAAATAAAGCAATACCAAAATAGAAACAAGAATTAATTACCTGAATTTTAACTTTGAAATTAAGTACATTTTACATATATCACAAGGGTATGAAAAAAATGTTTTGTTTGTCGCAGTTTCGATTGCCTTTGCTTTGAAGCTCTATCACAGAGTTTTTAATATTATTAGTTCACCAATATCACAGTCTTTCTGCTGCTCCAGCCATCCCAAACAGTTTGCAAAACATTCAAAAGTTTCAGAATTGCCAATTCGTTCATTTTCTTCATCCCAATCCACAGTTTATGGGAGCTCAAGTTAAATTCAAAGGAACTCTAGGAAAGGGGATCGAAAATATTTATATGTAGGGGAGAGTGGGGTGGAATGGGACAGTGGGAGGAATAGGACAGCAGGTTTTTCTCTTTATGTATCATTATAAACATTTCACAAATCACACATTAGGTGAAGAAATGGTACACCAATCTTCAGTTGAAAAAAGCAGCTGATCTGCATAAGCTTGCGATTGCATAAGGAAAAATATTATTTCAAGAACTAAAAGTAAATTTGCTTCATATACTTTCTGTATATTAATGACTTATTTATGCGTCAATGTAACAGTTTCCCTATTTATAAAACATTATACTGTATATTATCTATGATTTAAACTATGCCTAAAAGCAGCATTTTTGTTTATACAAGAAGTGTAACATAAAAGAAGGTAGAAGGAGGAATGGGATATGCCAGCAAAGGTAGGAATGGGACATGTCAAATTCCTTCTTTTTAATAAGATGAATGTAAATTGCTAGTATGCAAATATTTTTAAAGGGTAGTATGTTAATTACAACATTATAAATATATTAATTTACTTAATAAATTACGAACGGATGATTTTTTAATGTCATCTCTCACTGACAATCCTGAATTTTCCTTCCAGTGATGAAGGTACTGTAATTTGATACTGTAGCACAGACATTATCAACCTACAATCTTTGTTAGACTGTATACATAGACACTAGACTATTTGGGCCTTACATTGTTTTATAGTTGTCCCATACCTCCCTGTTAGTGGGGAGGTATGGGACACATTTTGAAATTTACATTTTCTTTATTTATAAAATTTTTCTGCAAATTATGTTTCCATATTGTTCAAGGACATTAGAAAGTGTTTCATTTTGTATTCTATAAGTTGATTTTCTTATTTTTCTAAAAAGTACCCATTCCTCCCCACTCTCCCTTACTCGTAGTTCAGAAAGGACTGCTTGCAAAGCTTTAAAAATGGATTTTGCATACAAGGAATGCAATAGTTAAAAACAAAAAGCTTTAAAAATGGATTTCGGTTAACCGAGAGTTTTGGTTAAAAGTGTTTCGGATAAAAGAGGTTCTACTGTACTTTTGAAATTGGTGGACACGATTTCTCAAAAAGTAATGCACCAATCTTATTGAAATTTTGCGCACTTCTTCAAAATAGGATTGGCTACTGATTGAATGAAGGTGTTTCTCTTTTTTTCAAATTAGAACCAATTTTACAAGGCTATACATAGTGTAAATTGCACTGTTTTGCATACAACACTGCCAAAAATTCAAATTTCAATTTTTATTTAAATTCTTCGTTCAATCATGAGCTATACTTATCTACTAACAGAAAAAATTTGTATTTTTAATTTCAGATAAAGCTATCATGAGTTATCCTGACCACCACAAGGACATTTTTTTAGGGGTCTCTGGAAACCAGGTCCCACCAGCTGAATTTTCCAAATTTTTTAATGAAAATTTTAGAAAATATTGTTCAAATGTTGCTCTTTTATATGCTTAAAATTTTGAATAAAATTATTTATTATATATAGAAAAAATCAGAGAAAATATGCTTTTTCTTAACCTTCGAAACCCATTAAGATCTTTAAAACTCTTTATTAAAAATAAATAAATAAATAAATAAATAAATCGGTACTCACTATTGTCTTCCTAAAAATTTAATTTTTTATAAACAAAGTTAATTTTTCATTGTGTTTTACCTTTGCTTTAAGACAGAACCAAAAAAAAATTTTTTTTTTTCAGAACTTCTTTGTTAACTGGAAGCAAATATTGAAAAGAAAATGTCGCCAATAGCATATTCCCCCCCCCCCCCCTCCCTTTTCAATAGCAGTTTTTGTGTATTGTGTGTGTAAATTAGAAACAATACTTACTTTGATGTTGAAATATCCTTATTTCTAATAAAATGAAAATCAGATTTGAACTTAAATTGTTTTTTTAGTCCCTAAACTAGTAAAAACAATTTCATTTTTAAAAAATAAGATGAATTAAAATATAAATCACTGACATTAATTACACTGGTCAACAAATTTGAACTTATGCTCTGTCCTATAACAGAAATTAGTTGTTTTTTATGCGTTTTTTTGTGCTGATTCTGGATCTAGTTTTATATTTACTCCAGCACATCAAGTTTGAGAGATTTTTGCATATTTCAATTTATGCAAATTTAGTAAATTTTATACAATTATTTGCAAATTTAAGGTATAAAGCAATATCAGACAGGGTATTTTGTTTTATGTTATGATTACTACCTAATTTACTTCGCAAAAACGTTGTTTCTGAGATTATACTGACATGTGATTGTGAAATATTGTACCTAATTTGCATATTTTTCTAATAATGTTTCTTGACGTTCAAATATTTCTGCCGCACGAGTACGCTAGTATGTTTCTAAACCAGTTTTTTGAGCTGATTTCAAATCTTGTATCTGTTTTCTTCTATCATGTTTAGTTTTTGAAAAAGTGAAATTTTAGTTTTTGGTCAAAAAAGCCAGAAATAGCTTTTTATGATACTTTGTATGATAAACTTCAACTAGTCAGGATAGATTCAGCTACTTATTTTATTTTTTGATTATATAAATTTTTGTTTATGTCTTTGATATGAATCTGACCCTGTTCACCTTCTTTTCAATGAATTGCACACCCCTAAAAAGCATCTTATATCAAACCTGTGTTAATGCTGTGCAAAAGCAGAAATTCATCTTACTCAAAAACTAGACATGACATAAGAAAACAAACTGCAGATTTGAAATCAGCATAAAAATCTAGTCTAGAAAAAGATTATGTCAATTCCGTGGCAACTATTTTAAAGTTGATAGTGCAACAAACATTAACACCAAACAACAAACATTACACCATTGAAAAATATGCAAATTAGGCTTAATAACTGATAAATAAATGTTAAGAATATGCAAATCGTGACATTTATCTGAAGCAAATAGTCAAGTAGTCATTATCTAGAAAATGTAATTAGATGTGAGATATATTGTATCTAAAATTTGCATAAATTTAAATATGCAAATTTCTCAAAACCTAGACCACCTAGAGATAAACGGAAAGTATATTCGGAATCAGCGCCAAAAACTGATCTAGAATCAACTAATTTTAGTTCTAAGACAAAACCACTGTTGTACAGTGTTACTATTGGTAACAAGATAAATAATTTTTTTTTTTACAGAATAATGTATTTTATTTAAATTCTTTTGCAAAAGCATGTTTTCATTACTTAAAAATATAAGAAACAAAAAAAGAAATTCACTTGTATTTAAACATTACTAATTCAAAAAAAAAAAAGAAATAAAAGTACTTCAGCTAAAAATTACATAGCTCCAAGCTGATAATTAAAAATTTTAAAGCAAAACATTAATTTTATTGATTTGTCTAATCTCATTTTGCTTCTCAATTTAGTTTAAACAAGACAAAATGATTATTACTTTTTTTCACTGTTAATATTACTACATATTTTAGCTAGAAAAAAAAAAATACTGAATCTTTCTAATTACATTAAAATATGATGATTAAATTAAGTTTGGTTCCAAGCATTTTGAAACTTTTTTTAACAGTTTAATATATTTTTCTAATTTTTCAAAAAAAAAAAAAAATAATATTTTGAATAATTTTAAATTACAGGGATATCCCTGTTTAGGAAGAAATTGGGTCTTTTAAAGGACATTTCACATTCTTTTTCATTTCAAACAGGATCCTACACAAAATTTTTCATCTCAAAACAGCACCCTTCACAAAACTTTTTACTTAAAATAAGACCCTTCATAAAATTATTTGTGTTAAAATAGGCCTTTCGCAAAACTTTTCCATCTCCAAACTGAACCTTTCTCAAATTTAATCATTTAAAGGTAAAATCTGACCTGCTACTTTTACATATATAAAGAAAATGTATGTATTTTATATACATATGTCTTTTGAAAGATATATAATCAAGAATCTGAATATAACAATAATTTTAAATTCACAAATGTAAAAAGCTGTTTACAATTTCAGAAAAACAGGAAGGCAAGGCTGGACAAACGCCTGAATTGTCAATGCTATACATTACATAATTAAAATAGGGTAGATGCTCCAGTTTTGGCCACATTGGATCAATTTGTCCAATATTTAGGTTGTGAATTGATGCTAACAAATAATATGCATTCTTAAACCTTAAGCAAACACTCTTTTATCATTTAAAATATCATTTGTTTATTTTTTGATAAAATGTGACTTGCAAAAAAAAAAAAAAAAAAAAAAGAAATAAGTGTGTGAAACTGTAGTGTGTAGGGGAGAGTGGGGTGGAATGGGACAGTAGGTTTTTCTCTTTATGTATTATTTTAATCATTTCATCAATCACACATTAGATGAAGCAATGGCACCCTAAGCTTCAGCTGAAAAAAGTAGCTGATCTGCATAAGCTTTCGATTGTATAAAGAAAAAGATTATTTCAAGAATCAAAAGTAAATTTGCTTCATATACTTTTTATATTTTTTTGTATATTAATGACTTGTTTATGTGTCGATGTAATAGTTTCCCCATTTATGGAACATTATACTGTATATTATACCTAATTTAAACTATGCTTAAAAGCAGCATTTTTGTTTATGTACAAGAAGTTTAACATAAAAGAAGGTAGAGGGAGGAATGGGACCTGTCTAATTTCTTCTTTTTAATAAGATGAATGTAAATTGCTAATATGCAAATATTTTTCGAGGGTAGTATATTAATTATAACATTATAAATATATTCATTTACTTCAAAATGTAAATAAATTAAACTGATGACTTTTTAATGTCATCTCTGACTGACAATCCTGAATTTTCCTTCCAGTGATGAAGGTAATGGAATTTGATATTGTAGAACAGACATTATCAACCTACAATCTTTGTTAGACTGTATATATAGCCAACGCTGGACTATTTGTGCCTTATCATACATTGTTTTATAGCTGTCCCATACCTCCCTGTTAGTGGGGAGGTATGGGACACATTTTGAAATGTACAATTTCTTTATTTATGAAATTGTCCCTGCAAATTATGTTTCTATATTGTTCAAGGACATTAGAAAGTGTTTCATTTTGTAGTTTATGTATTGAAAGTTTTGTTTTTGTGTCAAACGAAGTTGATTTTCTTATTTTTGTAAAAAGTGTCCCATTCCTCCCCACTCACATGTATTAAGATTTCTTGCTTAGCTGACAAGTTTTCAGAATCGTTCAATACTAGGCACTTATCGGGTTCTATTTGTTCTGAAACAAATTACTACATATTAGGTTTTAAGAGGTAAGCTTTCTCTCTATTGCAATTTCACATTTAAATTAATTATTTTAACACTTTAAATAGGGAGTGGACAAAACTGGTGCTTTAAATTTGCTATATGTACCAGTTATGGACATGGAAGTGGTCATAAAGGGTACAACATATGTTCCACTTTTGGTCATATATTTCATTAAAGTAGAAATTTTAACCATTAAATAAATTTATGAACATCTGGATAAAACAATCAATTTAGTTTAGTTTTATATAGTATGGCTTCAATAATAATAATAAAAGCAAGGCTAATGGCAGTTCTATCAAAGAGATTTTCTTTTCTCTGCTCAATAGATAATTCACTTTAGAAAGAAGGACACTGTGCTAGTTACTAAAGAATGATATTGCTACAGAAAATATAGTATTGTGTTTAGTATTGATAAAGCCAAAGGGGGGGGGGGGGTGATATGTGATAAATAAACTAAAACAAATTTTGAAAGATTTTACAAATTATAAATTAAAAAGTTCAATAAAATTACAGCATGATTTTTTGTATTTTTCCTAAAGAATTGAAGAAGTTCCATAATTTTTGCAAAATTTCGGAGACAATGTTTCGCTACTAATAATGGTGAATCTCAAGTAGTAGATCTAGGTACTAGGAATTGAAATTAAAAATCAATTAGACAAATAGATTTTAGATATTGTCAGAATACCACTATTTTCTATAAAAATGGAACAACTGTAAGATTCTGTCCAGAAAATTGGGAAATCCCTAAAATAACTTGCAAAGAAGCAGAATACATAAATAAGACACAAGGTAATATAAATCAAAACAAAATCAGAAAATGGTTTCAAGAAACATAAGTCTTTGGTGAAGATTCAAGTGTTTTAAAGAATCCACAATCCATAGATAATTATAAAACTGATTAAATGTTTAATCTTTATGTCCTATAGGCACTGTTGTCCTTTTTATGAATCAAATTAAATATATTTTTTGTTTTTTAATTGAAATTTTCAGTTAAAATCAACCTAAGTATATTTTATTTGATGTTTTTATCAATTCATAAAGAAATTTGCAAAATTCTCTTAATATAGCAAACAAACATATATGTGGTAAAATAGATATTGCATGAAAATGCTTTATTTTGACTTATTATCAATTAAAATGTTTGTTAAACCTCATAATATTGGAGTGGCAAAAACTGGTGTAGGGGGGGGGGGGGGGTAAAACTGGTACAAACTGAAATAAATTACTTAATGAATAATTACTCACAATCTAAAATCTTCTGTAGAAAGTTATTATAATCAACAGAAATACAATTAAATTTACTAAAGAATGATGTTATTATGATTTAATATGCTTTAATCAGCCAATAACAATAAAATTTCTATTTCAAATTTTCTCTAAATGTGGCCAAAACTGGGGCATTTACCCTATAAATTGAAACATGAAAATTAAAAAAATATATCTAAATTTTTCTCTAAATTCTCTTTTAATTTTGCTCTAAATTTGATGTTTTTAAACATCACATCAACAGTTATTTGTTTGTTTGTTTTAAATTAAAATAGTTTTTATGCCTCAACAGATGAGCTGCCAATTCATAGCTTGATTATCAGACTTTATTAATCATCTTCTGTTATTAAAATTATCTCCATTTTCTAAAAATCAATTGGAATGCTATATAAATGATTTGCATGCTCATTTTTACTCTGCATAAAATGAGAATAGAAAGCATTAAAAATAAAAGCGTTATCTTGGTGTTACATTGATTTTAAAAATTGTAGCTTTTTTTGCTTAAAATTCACCATTATTACCTTAAATCAATAAATAAGAATTAATAAATGCCAAATATGTAAAAATAAAATCTAGTAACATATATAAAAAAAATTAATTACTATGAAAACAAAACCTATTGCAAATACAGAATTCACAATAAACAACACAAAACTCAAATACTATGGGAATTTAATCATTAAATATAAAATTTCTTCGGCATTGCAAGCAAATAATTTTAAATGTATAACCGAAAAGCTTGCATTTTATGTCATATTGTTTGCTTAAATTTAAATCAAAATATTCTGTGAATTCATACCCGTTTTGTAAACAGGACTGAATATTTACGGAAAAGTTCTATGAATATAGTGCTAAGTATACATGAATACAATAGTGTGCATTATATAGCGCAGTCTTAATGAAACAATTTATACACATAAACATAGCGATTCAATTTTCTTTTAAACAGATTTTAATGCTTTTCTGATCACTTTTCAAATATACGTTAGATGCTTTGAAAAAAAGAAAAATAAATATTTGCTAAATACACTCAAACACTAACTTAATTTCATTAAAAAAATTTGAACTCTGCGAAAGTAAACATTAATTTCAAAATAAAAACAATATACGTAAAAAGCAAAATTGAAACTGAAAGCGATTAACTGCCAAATACTGCAATCTTCATCTTTTCTTTCGAACCACAAGTATATCCTAAATTGCGAGCGAGTTCTCGCCAACAAAGGCAATCCCTCACGGGATCCTACCCTGAATTCCAAGAAAAGGTAACTTCCTACGCATGCGCATTAGGTGGAGCCACGCTCATTTTAGGCTCTCCTTGCAACTCAAGAAACAAGAAGGAGCATTAATAAGATGAGTTGTTACGATTACGTTCGCCTTCTGAACTTGTCTTGTGAATGCACTTTTATCAGTTTTGTGGCAACATCAGCGCCTTGCTAGGAAGGAATCGTACTACTCAACTCAAGGTGAAAAAATTTTCAGGTTACCGCAACGTGTAAGTAAACTTATTATTTATTATTTAATTTAATTTAATTAATTTTCTACAAAGCTTAATTGTTTTTAATTTCACTACTATTTAATATAAGTAAGTCCTAAAAAATATTTTTTATTTTATAATATCTTACCGAGCTTTTATTAACGCCGTGTATGTAATTCATTATTACAAAAACGTGCTTAATATTTTGAATACTTTAATAAGTGTATTTCTATACACAATATTTGATTGATAACTTGTAATAGTAAACAAATGTAATGCCTAAACGTCTATTGTACTATCTGTGTCTTGTCTGATAACTTTTATTCTAAAAGTTTGACAAGGCTTAACTAATGCTTTTGTCTGTATAAAACTGGTATCGTTCCACATACCTACAAAAATAATTATTAAATAGTAATTCAAATTTGTCTAAATTAAGTTTCCCAGGGTGTCTACAGAATCTGGAAATCATGGAAAAATCAGGGAACTTTGTAAAAATATTTGAAAATCAGGGAAACTAGCAGGAATGACCGACCTAAGCTCGGTCAAATTTAGCTTTGTGTTTATCTCGATATATTATTCCCACTGAATCATTGTTGCTGTTTTACATGCAATTAGCTTGATCCTGAGACATAGTGACCCAAAATGACACTAATAGTGTTGGGTAGGACACGAGAAATTTCGGACGTTTCTATGAGGTACATCTGAAACATTTTTGTCATGACAATGTCATGCCTCAATTGAATGAGGTAGTGAGGAGTAAATCTAGAATTAAAAGTCAGATGGATATTGTACTCTAACAAATGAGATAAAAAACAAAACCTATCATACACTGTATATACTGTCATCATATGATGCAGATTTCTTTCTAGTTTTTAAAATCTTTTGTTTAACTCAGCTTGTTTTTTATATGTATAAAATGTGAACTTTGTGATCTATTTTTCAACCAACTTTCTCATATGCTAAAATTTATACAATTTTATATGAATTAAATTTTATATATTAAAACCTACACATCAAAAATCCCAAAACAAAAATATGCACAAAAGGTATGGTTTGAAAATTTATTTCAAAATTTAAATTCAAAATATCATTTCTCTCACTGCTTGTATCCAAAAATCGACCTTTTTACCTGCGATTTTTTGATGAGATTCGCTATTTTTTCGTGATCCTTTGAAGAAATACGCTATTTTTTTGCGGCCCTTTTACGAGAATCGCGTTTTTTCCACAATATTTTGATGAAATTTGCGTTTTTTTTTTTTTAGATCCCATGACGAAAATCGGCTTTTTTCCATGATTTTTTGATGAAATTACGCGTCCCATGGACACGTAATAACTATTTTTTTGCGTCCCGTCTCCAATTTACGCACTATACCACGTCCACGGCATCGCTTAAAGCGATCGCTGAGAACGACTCCGGGCACATTTGACTATTTTTGAAATATGAAGGGCGCAGTTTGCTGATTAAAAAAAACGGCAGGGCGCGTTTTACCGATTTTAAAAGGGGCAGGGTGCTGCGCCCTTTAAAAATGGCCTAGCGGGAACACTAGTAAGTTTTTAAATAGCATGTAAAATAACAGTGGATTTTAGATTTTTTTTCTCCCTCCCAAATAGCTCAACTCCCCTCCATTTATAAATGTTGGTAGGGAGACTCCCCTCCTAAGAAAAACTGAATTTCAAGCCCTGCTTCAATACATGAAATATGGATTAACAATATTAATGATAACTGAAACATTTACATACAAGAAATAGAAATTCGTTAAAAAAATAACTATCGCACCCTGTGGCACTTCTATAAAAATGCAGATTATACACATGAAAAGAAAAGTTAAGATAAATATTTTGGGCCTGAACTCCTTGTACGAGACAAATTTTTAACCAAATCGATGTAAAAATCTGTTCGGGCTGGGCCAATAAATTTTTTTTACGGGCCGGCCCGAACTTTTAACTTTTCTACCGGGCCGGGCCAATATTTTTTTTGTACGGGCCGGGCCGAATTTTCTCTTCTCTCAGTCGCAGGGTTAGAAAAAACCCGGGTTTTTTCAGGTTTTTCTGATAAAACCCGGGTTTTTTCGGGCTTTATTGAGTTTTTTTGGAGAGCACTTTAAGCTTCTAATTTTCATATACATAATACCTGAATTCTTCATTTATCAGTGAAACTTGGGCATAATTTGCATTAATTATGAATTAACAAAAAGTATATAAAAAGAAAAAAAAATCAAATTAATTTAAAAGGTACATCTGTATCTCATGGGACTAGTTTGCTGAACTAAGCATATATTAAGTGAACCACAAATGGATTTCTTTATATAATTCTTACCTTAAGTTAAACATGTTAAATTTATATAGTTTCTTTCATTCACTTCAAATCAGAAATCAGTTGAAGACTTTTTTTTTTTCTTTTGAAAGAAATGGGATTCGCAATAATATATTTGAAAATTTTAGCAAAATTTGCTACATATATATTGCAACAGTATTAAATGTTAAATTAGATTGTCATAGAAGTCAGTAACATTTGTAAATTTATATCACAAATGGCGATACACTTATTACTAGCTTTGCTGCTTTATCAACTCCAAAATGATTACGTAACTTGCTCCAAACCAGACCAAATGTGGAAAAGTATTGTTCGATTGAAGCAGAGGTAGCTGGTACTGAATGTAAAGAAAAAACTCACAAAATCCAGGAGGAAACTTATCTGTTTCACTCTTTTTTGCCATAATCTGAACCATTTTTGTGTGGGAAAACTCCTATATAACACTTTCATTGAACATTGAAGCAGGATAATAAATGGGATGATTAATCTTAAAAGCTATAACAATGCAAACAATCAGGATGGGGTTCAAGTGCAATCTTTTTGCATGCATTAAGATTTAAAAGCATTTGAATACATTTTAGATTACAGGCATGAAAATCTTCCTTCTTTTTTCTTTTTTGGTCATTTTATCTCTGCTTAGAAATTCCTTTAAATCTGGTTCTTTTGAAATATATTTAAATTGGCCTTTATCTTTGCATTCTCAAACCTTAGATTAAATAATGATACAGTTGTGAAAGCACAAGAAAATTTGAAAAAACCCACAATGGGTTTTTTCAATGCCCGTAAAAATTTGGGCGTGTTTTTCGGGCTGGGCCCACTTGGGCAAACCCTGTCTAACAGCCACTGACTATTAACCCAATTTTCCAGTTTTTACCCATACTCATTCCTTAGATTAAATAATGTTACAGTTGTGAAAATTTGAAAAAACCCACAATGGGTTTTTTCAAGTGGTCCTGCTCGAAAAAACCCTCAGATTAAATGTTACAGTTGTGAAAACATGAGAAAATTTGAAAAAACCCACAATGTTTTTTTTTTTTCAAGTGGTCACTTGGGCAAACCCTGTCTAACAGCCACTGACTGCTAATCCAATTTTCCAGTTTTCACCCATTCTCATGCCTTATATTAAATAATGTTACAGTTGTGAAAACATGAGAAAATTTGAAAAAACCCACAATGGGTTTTTTCAAGTATGCATGTCCGAAAAAACCCGCAGATTAAATAATAATAGTTGTAAAAACATGAGAAAATTTGAAAAAACCCACAATGGGTTTTTTCAAGTGGGCCCGCTCGAAAAAACCCGGGTGGGTTTTTTCGGGCAAACCCTGCTCAGTCGGGCCGGGCCCGGGCCTGGAAATGTCGGCCCATGCAGACCTCTAACGCGCATTACATACAGTTGAAATCTAAGCTGGTGAATATATTTAGCAGGATTAAACAGTATCTCTTGAAGAAAAATAATCTACGTGGCAGGAGTCAAAATATTGAAAATACTGCAATGTCCTTAAAATCTGCTTGCATCCGGCGAAAAAAAAAAGGGGGGGGGGTAAATTATTTGAAATGCATGTGCAGACTTGCCAAGTCTTCTGATTTCGGCAGGAGACTCCTGATTTTTGCTTGTTTTTCAGGGATGAGAATTTTCCGTCTTTTGGCTGATTTCCGCTTTTTTGTTATTTCAAGGAATTTCCGTTTTTTCCCTCGAAATTCCGCCTTTTTCCGAGGATTCTGTATTTTTTCTCCTGCAAAATTTTGTTATTTTCCGAAATTTTCACTTTCCTATCGATTCCGCTTTTCTTCCGATTTCGAAAGAACATTCAAAGGTGATAAAAAAACGGCAAATTTCGCTAAAAGATCGCGTAAAAACTATAAATTTCGTCAGAAGATCTTGAACAAATGGGAAATTTCGTCAAAAGATCGGGAAATGCGGCAAATTTTGTCAAAAGATCGCGAAAAAGCGGTAAATGTCACCAAAAGATCGCAAAAAAAAACTACAAATATCGTCAGAAGATCGCGAATAAACGGCAAATTTTGTCCAAAGATCGCGATAAAAATAGCAAATTTCGTCAAAAGACCGCGAAAAAGCGGCAAATTTCGTCAAAAGATCGCGAAAAAACGGCAAATTTCGTCAAAAGATCGCGAAAAAGCAGAAAATTTTGTCAAAAGATCGCGAAAAACTACAAATATCATCAGAAGATCGCAAATTTCGCCCAAAGTTCGCGAAAAAAACGGTAAATTTCGTCGATAGATCGCGAAAAAGCGGTACATTTCGTCTAAAGATCGCAAAAAAGCAGAAATTTTGTCAAAAGATCGCGGGGAAAGCAAAATTTTGTCAAAAGATAGCGAAAAAACTACAAATATCATCAGAAGATCACGAGTAAACGGCAAATTTCGTCCAAAGTTCACGAAAAAACGATAAATTTCGTCAATAGATCGCGAAAAAGCGGTACATTTCGTCAAAAAATCGCGAAAAAGCTGCAAATTTCGCCAAAAGATCGCGAAAAAGCGGCAAATTTCGTCAAAATGGCGCGGAAAATACATGTATTTAGTGCTTTTAGTGTATCCTCTCCTTCCCCCCTCTTTTGTAACCTTTCAGAAAATTTGCTGTGAATTTAAATTTTTTTTTTTTTTTTTTTTTTACTCAGAATCGCTCCTGATTCAGAATTTACTTTAAGCTGACTGTATGTCCTGTTCCAATTAGCCCGTGTGACCAAAAATAATTAACCATTGTGATTTTCACTAAGTTTTTCATATTTTTTGCTAAAAAATTTACACACAAAAACCCTATTCTTAATTAAATTATTTCATTTTCAGGAGTGGCCATGATTCTGATAAGTCGAGCATTTCATATGACCTACGCTCAATGTTTTAAGAACTGTGTGTAATTTGGCTATTTTCGCTCCTGTAATGTAGTATACAGGCTTGTGCGCTTGTCTCCATTTTCCCGGAAATCAGACCCTGGTTTTATTTCTTAAAGTATCTTTCACGGATAAAATGTGGTACAATTTTTTGTTTGCGCGTGGTTTCAGTCTTTTTGCTTTTTTGCAATTCTCATCCCTGGTTTTTCCATGCTCCTGATTTTTGACATATTTCTTCTGATTTTCTGACACATTTTTTCTTATTCTTATTTTATACTTAAATATGTTAGAAAAGTCTTGGATGTTTATTTCTTTATGTTTGATTAGTGCTATTTGATATGATAGAAGTTCAGATCAAATATGTAGGATGCTTCTTTAAAACTTTGACTCTTAATATGGGCAAATTTACAATTTTCATTTTTAAATGCAAAAATCTGTTACAATTAATTTTATTTTCTATAATGAATAAATTGTAACTTTATGTTGCAAACTGTAATTATTTTTTTAATGGAATAATCATGTATCATTTTGTTTTTAATAATTTCTTTATTTATTAAAACTTTATCATTCATAACTTTTATAATTGTTCAGAGACAATTTGTATGAGAAGACAAAATCCATTCCTGGTATTTATAGTGATGAATTTTAAATTGTTTTAAAACTTTTGTCAGTTGCTTGATTAAAAGGATTTTGACGCCCCTAATTAAAAACGTTTTTAATTTATTAAGTATACATAGCTACAGTATTATTTCAAATAAATTTATTATTGTTATTATGTTTGCATTTAAAAATGAAAAAAACTTCATTGAAAAGTCTCCTGATTTCTTTTTAAAAATCTCCTGATTTTTGCACTCTAGAACTTGGCAACTCTGCATGTGGAATCAAAGCTGATGAATATATTTTGCAGAATAAAACTGTATTTCTTGAAAAAGTAATCCTACTGAAGAGCAATGGCGAAAAGCCGCAAATATTGAAAATACAGCTAAATTGTTGTAATCTGCTTGCATACGGTAGGAAAAAGAATTAACCAGTTTGCTAATTAGATGTGACCAAAGTAGAAATGCATATTTCTATGAAAAAAGCTATATTTCACTTGGCGATCGATAACAGATTTTTATCGCCACTTGGCAACTAGGGTGGCCATTGATGGCAGATTTTTTAATCACCACTTGGCGAATGTTGACAGTCAATTTTCACCTATAATGTACACTAGCCAAATGGTCTTCTCGTAATCCAAAACTGTAGAATATAGAGTTTAGTGTAAATCGTTAGAGCCCTTTTTATATATATATATATAAAAATAGCTTGACCCACAGTGAACCAAAAATGATCCACTAATCAAATTTTCTTGAACACAATCTTTTCCCAATGGTTTTTTCGTGCCCGAAAATGGTTAGGTACAAAATTTAGTCAAAATCTATCGAGCTGTTCTTTAGATATAATTAGCTTGAGCCTGACGCATTATGACCGAAAATGACCCCCTAATCAAATTTTCTCGAACATGAGAGACATCCCAATAGTCTTTTCGTGCCTGAAAATGGTTAGATACAAAATTTAGTCAAAATCGATTGAGCCGTTCTCTAGATGTAATTGGCTTGACCGTGACCCACTAATCGAATTTTCTCGAACACGATACCCATCCCTATGGTCTTTTCGTGCCCAAAAACAGTAAGGTGCAAAATTTCACCAAAATCGTTAGAGCCGTTATCTAGATAAAACTTAGCTTGGCCCAAAAAATGACCCACTAATCGAATTTTCTCGAACATGTGGCTTAGCCCAATGGTCTTCTCATAATACAAAACTGTAGAATATAGTTTAGTGAAAATCGTTAGAGCCGTTTTTTAGATAAAAATAGCTTGACCCCAAAAATGACCCACTAACCTAATTTTCTCGAACATGTGACCCATCTCAATGGTCTTTTCGTGCTCGAAAATGGCTAGATACAAAATTTAGTCAAAATCGATTGAGCCATTCTTTAGATATAATTAGCTTGACCATGGCCCATTGTGACCCAAAATGGCCCACTAATCGAATTTTCTCGAACTCGAGACCCATCCCAATGGTCTTTTCGTGCCCGAAAACGGTAGGGTGCAAAATTTAATCAAAATCGTTAGAGCCGTTTTCAAGATAAAATTTACACACACACACACACAGACAATTTTTGCTCGCATTATAGTATAAGATTTGTCTATATTGCGAAAATATTTGCATTTTTACCTTGCCAACAAGATTAATTCGTCTATTTTATGTACCATATTTTTTAACATGCTGATTAGTCTTTCCCAATATTTTTAAAAAGATGCGCATGGTATGAGTTTTTAATATTTAAACGCAAATTAAGGTGATCAGATGTCCTAATTTTCTGTACATAGCGCTTATATTGAAGACAATTCACCCAATTTTAAATGATACATTAGCATAACCTGGCCAGGTGGCCAGCTTAATCCCCGTTAGATGTAGATAAATCTTAGAATTGAATATTTTTCAAAAAATTAGGAAATTTTCTGGTCACCTTATATCCAGAGTCAGATAATATAGACGAACGGCGTTCACAGAAAATTTTCAAAGTTTGCAGACAATTCTGATGGGTTTTTTTTTACAAATTTTTCATAAAAAAAAAATTAAGACCCCAGGCGGAGAATCTGTGCGAGGCCCGTCGCAGACTTGTGAGAAGGTCTGCAGATATAAAAAAAGCTATCTAGAAATTATTTGCCATGTACCATGGAAGAAGCGCCGTGGTATACATATTTTCAAAACTTAAAAATATTGGAAATTATTTTTATTTATTTTTTTTTTTTTTTGCCAGAGCGGTAGCAGAAACAGTGCAGCACCGAAGCAAGTGCTGCAGTTTATTTTAGGCTTTGCAGATTAATTTAACAGATTAAAAATAAATTATGTGTTGAAAAGTAAATGTTAAATGTTGATCTCTTTTAAATAAAGTTTATTTGGTTGGAAATTTTAGCGAATGTTTATGCGCTTGTTTAGCATTTCTCTGCGATTTGCAGTGACTTTTTTACATTCGAAAGGGGAATTCGGTTTTAATATCTTAGTAAACATTATCCTCTTTTGAATAAAGTCAAATTCAGAAAACTGGAGGGGGGGGGGGGGGGTTGAGAGCATGTAATGTAATTTGAGAGATTAGAAAGAGCACTTTTGCTGTTAGCAGCGATATAGGACTTAGGAGGGGCGTGGTGTTTTTCTGCAGAAAATTTTTAAGAAATTATTTGAGTTTGCAGACAATTTTACATTTTATCTAAGTCTGCCTATATCCATTGGCCACTGTATGAAGTTCTTGAACTAAATTTTGATTTCGGATTTATAAAATTGTCAACCAATATTTAATGAATATTAGGCAATTTTTGTTTTCTCTTGTTTTTTCTACCATATGTGATATATTTGCAATCTGGATAAGTGTGTTATATAAGGAATCGGCATACATGAAAAAATACCATATGTGTATTGTTAATAATGGAAATCAGGGAAGTCTTAAAGATATTCAGGGAAATCATGGAAAAATCGGAAAGCTTTTTTAAGAATTTCTGTAGACACTAGTGATGCAACGAATAGTGGTTTGGCCGAATACCGAATTTATTTTTGCCTAAAAACAAAATATAGTATGCATTATATGCACAATTCTTGTATATTTCACAATTAAAATGTGTTGTTTTCTTTTAAAAAATTGTTTATATACAAATTTTTAATTTTTTAAAGCATTATTTTACTCTGAAAAAATATTAGGCTATGTTCGGCAGGGTTCGCAAAGCTGGGCCCAGTTCGAAAAAACCCGGTGGGTTTTTTCAGAATGGGCCCACTTGAAAAAGCCCACTGAAAAACCCATCAAGTGGGTTTTTTCAATTTTCAGATATAATTTAAAAATTTAAACAGCATACAAATTTAATGAATCTAAGTCATTTCAGTTAATTTTGAAAAAATATTAATATCTAAAAGCCATTATATACAAATAAAAATGTATTTCAGCACATTGAAATACTTTACTAACATAGAACCTAGTAGGCAACATACATAGTACATAATTATAGGTATGTCTTTATATAAAAAATACAAATCAACTATATTCATGGAAATAAAAAATATGTATTTTCACTTTCTTCTATCTGTACAAGAAGAAGAAAATATTGGATTTGTGAAAAATTTTGACTTCCAGTTCATGATTGATTTATATGTTTTAAAAAGGTCCTGAAGACAATTTGATAGTTTTTAGAAAATGACTGTCTGTTTGTGAAAAAAAATTTGTGGTGCTCTATCTCAAGAACTAATGCACAGAATTTCACAAAACTTTTACTAACACAAAACTGAGTTAGACTTTGATGGAAACTGGTGCTGATTAGTTTTTGGTGTATACTGCCCAACAGGTGGCGCTGCTATGCTGCATTTACCTCAATTTTTGCAATAGCTTTATCTCAAGAACTAATGCACGGATTTTCATAAAACTTTAGATTAAGTTATAAGGTATGATCCATGTCAATTCAGGCAGCCAAAGAAAAAATCTTACCTTCATAGTATCAGAAGTTTTTGAATTGAACATATGTTAAAATTCAATAAAAAATAAGATACTTGTATATTTTGGTTTTGCCCAAAAAAATTCCTGGCCCGAGATACAGGCCGCCAAAGATGGCATTCCGGGCACCATTTCCAATTCGCCATTTTCGATAAAAATTTTAAAGTGCTCTATCTCTAGAACGGTGCAAGATATTTTGTTGCGGTTTTTTTTATTTTAAAGATAATATTCTTCTGTTTAAAATGATATACCCAATTTTGAAAAATGTATTCAACTTTTCTTGTGGCAACCTTTTGAAAAAAAAAAATTTATTTTCAAAAAAAAATTTATTTTCGAAAATGCCAATCCTAAAAATTTTGATTTTTTTGCTGTTGATCAATACTATTGGGAACTATCTTCACTGTAAAGGAGAACTTCCACTTTTGAGTTTAACAAATTTTAGAAACATTTAAAAAATTCAGAGAATTTTACAGGAACTGTATACATACAGTTCCAGTAAAAGTCACTGAATTTTTGCTTATTTGTATCATATTTGTAAGGATAAGCCTACTATATATCCTAAACAAGTTAGAAATTGCAATATCAAATGTGGCAAATGAGGTGCGTGCATAGTATTAACTAGTTTTATAAATATTCAGATCTTGGTGCAATAAGTGTTACACTCTTGGGCAAAAAGGCATGAATACAAAATTTACTATAATACCACATATTAAGTTCAATAATACGGAAGTAATATGAATCCATCTTAAAAGGACTTAATCGCCATGGCAACCTAGAATCATTGCCTATCATGGTATATCATTGCCTATCATGGTATATCATTGAATGAATTATGTATTATAGGATTTTTAAATAGAATGAAGAAAACTTATTTTAATGTCTTTTATGTTTTAATTTGATTTTCATAGCATTTGAAGTGATACATACTTTATTGCAGAGGTTTACAAAAAATTACTTCCTGTGTCATAGAAAGTGCATAGTGTTTACAGGGACACACAAAACATTTCGGATACTTTACCTTATTGGAAATACTGTACATTAGCGATGATTGCTAGAGGTGCATTTTTAGTTGCAATATGAGTTTTTAAGTTTAATTAAATGTTTCCATATTATGTTGTGTGTATAAAGGCTGTAGATCATATACAGGGCTACACAAAAGAAATCGTAAGGGCATTGCTGGAGGTGCATTTTTAGTTGTGTTTGAGTTTTTAAGTTTAACTAATTTTTTCCATATTAC
The DNA here is from genome assembly GCA_963932465.1 of Maratus speciosus. Classification (NCBI taxonomy): domain Eukaryota; kingdom Metazoa; phylum Arthropoda; class Arachnida; order Araneae; family Salticidae; genus Maratus; species Maratus speciosus. Next base: position 120,578,352 of record OZ010788.1, on the reverse strand, counting down.
GTTGTGTGCATAAATGCTGTAGATCATATACAGGGCTACACAAAATAAATCTTAAGGGTTTACTGAGTATGAATGAAAGTAGCTTAAAGGTGATTTTTAAATGAGTTATGCATTTTTACACTGAACATTTAGTATACTAAGATATGTTTGGAGAATATAGATAAAATGATATACAGGTCCACGCAAAGAATTAGATACATGGCCGTCTATGGATGATAATCTCTGGAAGTGTGATTTCACTGGTTTTAAGGATGTTTTAATCTTAATTAAATATTAGCTAAATAGTGGCATGTATATAAAGATAGTAGGTAAAATACAGGGTTGTATAAAAGTATTCAAGTATGCTTCCATCTATTGACATAAATTTCTAAAAGTCAAATTCCGACCTATTTGTGTTTTTAACAATTTCCAACATAGTTGAAAGTCTTTATGGATTCGATTTGTTTGCTCATTCGTCTGAACTCTAACTTGTATTAATATAATTTGTATTGCTGTGTAATTGATATATGTTATTGGGTTGTTCTCTACAATACTTGCAAATTTGGCCAGCAGTCTGACTTGAATGATGCATATGTAAATTTTCATAAAAATTAGATAAATGGTAAGAAATCAGTCAATTATTGAAAATTTTAATAGCAACAGAAATTGTTTTAAAAATTTGACTTAACAACAAAAAAAAAATAAAATAAAATAAAAATTTGTGGAAAAAATAAAATAAAAAATGTGAGGGAATGACAAGTGAGGGAATGATGAAATAAGACATTTTTACTAGTTGTAGGGGAAAAATGCAAAATTATGAAGAAATCCAAACTGTTTCCTTTAAGAGAAACACTTAATATATAATGTATGATAAAATTAAAATTTTTGATATTTACAAAAAAATTAATATTTTGTGTGAGGGAATGACTGCTAATAAAAACGCTTCCGGATATACTGACTAAAAAAAAATTCTGTAAAATTAACAAAATCTTACACCACCAATTTATGTTGCTGGACTGACAAGTGCTCAAAATAGCTTCTTCTCTGTGAAGGATGCTAGACTGCTACTGCTCATTAGTGGTAGATATTTGAGATAATAGCAATGTGTGAGGGAATGATGGTCTAACATGGGGAAACATATAATTGATTGAGTAGACTATATAATAATAGTAAAAATTAATATTTTTATTATTTTTTGTAATGTATCAAATAAGAACTTTATTTTGCTTAGGGTATTTTTAATTATTTTTATTTCTGGATGGAAAGAAATAGGCAATAAAATATGGTAGTACAGGTGGGGGAAAGGTGAGGGAATGATGTTTGCGTCATATATATTATATTTTTAAATACTAAATTTATTTATTTTTAAATTTTACTTTCTGCCCCTAATAAACTATGTTTAGATCTTCTAATAAAAATAAAAATAAATAAAAATGTAATAAAATTAAGAGCATTTATATGGCTGGGAAGCACTTTTTGCACTATTGCAGAGAATAACCCTATTGAGATTGTTTTACTATGCTCGATATTGAAAATAAAGTATGTATCACTTCAAATGCTATGAAAATCAAATTAAAAGATAAAAGACATTAATAAAAGTTTTCTTCATTCTATTTAAAAATCCTATAATACATAATTGATTCAATGATATACCATGATAGGCAATGATTCTAGGTTGCCATGGCGATTAAGTCCTTTTAGGATGAATTCATATTACTTCCGTATTACTGAATTTAATATGTAGAATCATAATAAATTTTGTAGTCATGCCCTTTTTGCCCAAGAGTGTAACTTATTGCACCAAGATCTGAATATTTATAAAACTAGTTATAGTACGCACGCACCTCATTTGCCACATTTGATATTGCAATTTCTAACTTGTTTAGGATATATAGTAGGCTTATCCTTACAAATATGATACAAATAAGCAAAAATTCAGTGACTTTTACTGGAACTGTATATATACAGCTCCTGTAAAATTCTCTGAATTTTTTAAATGTTTCTAAAATTTGTTAAACTCAAAAGTGGAAGTTCTCCTTTACAGTGAAGATAGTTCCCAATGGTATTGATCAACAACAAAAAAATCAAAATTTTTAGGATTGGCATTTTCGAAAAAAATTTTTTTTTTTTTTTTTTTTTAATTTTTTTTCAAAAGGTTGCCACAAGAAAAGTTGAATACATTTTTCAAAATTGGGTATATCATTTTAAACAGAAGAATATTATCTTTAAAATAAAATAAACCGCAACAAAATATCTTGCAGCGTTCTAGAGATAGAGCACTTTAAAATTTTTATCGAAAATCGCGAATGAGAAAGGATGCCGGGGATGTCATCTTTGGCGGCCTATATCTCGGGCCAGGAATTTTTTTGGGCAAAATGAAAATATACAAGTATCTTACTTTTTCTTAAATTTTAACATATGTTTAATTCAAAAACTTCTGAGACTATGAAGGTAACCCCCCCTGCCTGAGTTGATATGGATTCAGCCATAAGTTAAGTTGTTGCTTATTGAATTTTGGTGCATATCGCCCAACAGGTAGTGCTGCTATGCTGCATTTTTCGCGATTTCAGCAATAACTCTAATCTCAAGAACTAATGTAATTTGAATAAAAATTTAGATTTATTTAAACCTTGATATAAACTGGTGCTGATTAGTTTTTGGCGTATATCGGCCAAGTGGCGCCGTTGTGCTGCATTTATCTCACTTTTTGCAATAGCTTTATCTCAAGAACTAATAATGCATGGATTTTCATCAAACTTCAGATTCAGTTAAATGTTGACGTAAATTGTTACTGATCAGGTTTTGTTGTAAATTGAACAACAGGTGATACTTATATCTCCTTGTTAAATGCATCCAATTCAACAAATCTATATTTTACAATCCTCATGATGGGCATAAATTGCCATTTAATTTTGGCACTGTGATAGCGAATTTTGGATTACATACATGTATAAGATAGAAGAAGGTTTTGGCACATCCGACTAGTTTACCCCTTTTTTTCATCCTACTTATATATTTTAAATTTTAATATTCTATTCATTATTTGATTTAAAGAAAATTAACAATTTTATATCTTTTATTATATTTAAAATTAATTTGTGAGAAACAATGGCATTTAATTAATTTAAATTCATATAATTTATACAATTTATAACTTGTAAAATAGCATTACAATTATATTGTATATAAGAGAACAATGTATTTTTTTATGTATAGTGTATATAATAATATAGAAAATATAGTATACAATAATGTAATTACGCATGTATTATACTTTTGAAAAAACCCGATTTTCCCCGGGGAAAATTGGGTTTTTCATGAAAAAACCCATGTGGGTTGGGTTTTTGCGAACCCTGATGTTCGGCCTAAAAATTGCCTCAATAATATAATTCAGCCCCCCCCCCCCAAAAAAAAAAAAAAAAAAAAAATCTTAGCAAAAGTTCCTCATCAAGTACTGTCTAGTTACATTTTAATAGATATTATGTGTGTTGTTGATACATTTTAAAATGACAAAATTTTAAAAGTACTAGGAAACATAAGTTTCAACTTTAAATCTTTATTATTTTTTTTCCTTTGCTGTCAGCAGCAAAGCCTCTACAGAAAGTGCCCCTCAATGTGAAGAAGTAAAAGAAATTAGTAATTTTCTTTCCCAGCCACTACTAGAAAGACAACAGTGTCCTTTGGAGTGGTGGGCGAAAAATTCGGAAGACTTTCCAAACCTTTCACAATTAGCCAAAAAGTACCTATCTGCACCAGGAAGTACCATATATAGTGAGAGATTATTTTCAGAAGCAGGTAACATTTACGGAAAAAAAAAAAAGAAATTGACTATCCAGGGGTGCCATTTGAGGGGGGGTGGGGGCCGTCCCCCCCCCCCCAAGGAATTTTATATTTCAGAAAATTTATCTCTCATTAGGGATGCACCAAAAAGTTATTTTGGCCGAATACCGAATATTCGGCCAACAGGTAAACTGAATACCGAATATTTGGCCTACAGGTAACCGAATATTTGGCCTACAGGTAAACCGAATACCAAATATTTAGGTAGCCGAATACCGACTGTTAGGCTGAAATCAAAGTTTAAAAATATTAAAAAATTAAATTTTAAAACAATTTTTCAACAAGACCTTTTTACAAGTAAACTTTACACACACACACACACAATTTGCGGCACTTCTCATGATATCATACGTCACAGAAATCAAAGTAACTCTTTTGAAAATATAGTTAACGATATCTTCATTATCGTTAAAGTAACAAATGAAAATCTAAGTTTGACATGAAGTGAGATGAGATACACTGTATTTTTTATTTTGACTGATTAAGCGTTTTGCGATACTGGTTTCTTGGGCAAAAATGGTCTGTCGTGACGTCTATTATCACATCGGAAAGTTTTCCCATTTTCTTTAGAAACACTCTTTTAGCGAAAAAGCAAAAGACAGATTATTTATAAGACATTGTTCAGAAACTTCCATTTGAGCATCATTTATTTCTATGAAGGTCATCATTAATGGTTATTTTTTTTAAGTGACACTATCAAACCGCAAACAAATAATGTAACGGCATTCTGTTTTATTTAAATATGATTTTGTTTTCAATTATTCTGAATATCTTTAAAAATTGACAGTTTAAAGGTTTTTAAAAATATTTTTCAAAAGATATTTTTAAATATTCGGTTTGGCCGAATAGTTCGATATTTGGCCAAGTCGAATGTTCGGCATAACGACTAGTTTGATATTCGGCCTAACCGATATCCAGTAGCATGGCCGAATATTCGATTCATCCCTATATGTCATCACAGGTCAGACTCAATTTTTTTTTTTCATAAATTGCTCAAAAGCTAAAGTAACTTTTCAGATTTTATTACAATAAAAACACATGCAATAAATAAACACTTTATGCATGTAAACTAATATTATGTAATTATCAAAAATATTTTTTACAGACTTTGCTATTCCAACATTCTCAAGGTGAACTGTTTCTTATTAATGCGTATTTTGGCTAATTTTAAAAAGGTATGTGAGAAAAAATTCTATTTATTGCTTTGCAGGCGTGTGCAAAATAGATCAAATGAAAACTCGTGCCCCTCAGGGCTAGAATTTTCTCTGTGAATTTCCCCTTTAGCCAGAAATTTACAGAGGATTTTTTTGTGTTAATTCAAGTTCTTAATTATTTGAATTTTTTTATTTTGCATAATTAGTGTCACATTATATTTACTGCAGTCATTACAATGCTATCAAATCATTTGCTTTATTAAATCATATTATATATAGTATGTTCTTAATAATCTTCTCTGCCGAAACGAAAAAAAGAAACGTCAATCCGCCTCTATATGTGCTGCGGATCGGATCGTGTCGGTTTTGAGAAAAATCGGGTTGGGCAACCCAATGCAGACTCTACCTGAAACCAAATGTTTTGTAAATTTCTGAATTGTGTGGGATTTAGATCATAGTCTGAAGACATTCGTCTTTTATTAAGCCCTTAACTGCCCGGTACGTATATGCGCATCTTTAGAAAATGCATGTATCTATTTAGGGATGGCGAATTCCAATTATAGCAAGGCAATTTTCACCACCTGAGCCATTATATATAACAGTATAACATGTGCATTTTCTTACTGTTATTTCAGAAAACTAATATACACCTTCTATAATTTCAGAAATATGTGATTTTATGTAAAGCACTGGAGATCGCGCAATATTTCGTCAGCAGTTAAGGGGCTAAGGAAAATTTTTACTGACAAGAAATCACACGTGAAAATTTCTTATCCTTATGGATCACAAAATTTGCAAACTTCTTGACGTGTTGACCGTGTTTGTGTGCTGATTATCTCGTGATCGATTGAATTTCACGATTTTTTTTCCCCCGACCGTTTGACGAAATTCGCAATTTTTTTCCGTGACCATTTCACGGAATTCAGAAATTTTTTTCCGTGACCATTTGTCAAAATTCACGATATTTTTTTGTGACCGATTTACGAAATTCGCTATTTCTATCTGAGATATTTTGACGAAATTCGTGATTATTTTCTATGATCATTTGTTGAAATTAATTTTTTTTTTTCCTGCAGCTGACTGACAAAATTTGCGATTGCTTTGTGCGACCGTTTGACGAAATTCTTGAATTTTTTGCGCAATTCTTTGACTAAATTCGTGATAATTATCTGAAACCTTTGATGAAATTCTCGTTTTTTTCCTTGATAGATATATTCGAAATTCACAATTTTTTTTTTTTTTTTTTTTTTTTTTTTGCACGACTGATGGCAAATTTGATTTTTTTTTTTTTTTTTTCCTGTGATCGAATGTTGAAATCTGCGATTTTTTTTTCCCGCAACCGATTAACAATAATCGCTGTTTGTTTCTACGATCTTTGCAATATTTTTCCACGGTCCTTTTAGGAAATTATATTGTTTCCGCGACTATTTTGCCAAACTGACTATTTTTTCAAAGTTCAATTGGCAAAATTTGCAACTTTTTACTGAGGTAGATTGGCGAAATGATTTCGCATAGTTCCGCAAAAAAAAGAAAAAAATACTGCAGTTTTCCACAAAAGTTGAAAAATATTCCTGGAAGAATCCCATGGTTTTGAAAGATGTTAAGTGGGCAAAATCCCACTTGTTCACACACCCACCCCTCCAAGGACCTCTTGAAATGGCTCCCCACCCCTGCAGCAAAACCTGCAAAAAAGAAGTCGAAAGGTCAGGTAAAAAGCTCCATTTTAGACAGGTTTCCGTCTTAACAAGTATAATTATGTTTTTTTAAAATGGAAACGTGATATTTTTTCCGTTTCCGAAATAATTCTTTTTTTGACAGGTTTCATTTTTACAAGTTTTGCAGTAAATGTAATGTGCCTATGCTCTTCAGAGGTTTACTATAGAAAAGATGTTTTAAAAGCCTTAGATATATTTGTAAAATGGAAACTGTCTATAACGGAATACTGTCTTAAACGGAAAACCTCAGTCAGTATCTTACAATTATACCTGCAATGACGAAAGCCTGCTTAAAATGGAATTTTGAATCGGTTTTGTTTGGAGGGAAGAGGATACTTCTCTTCCCCCCCCCCCCCCCCAAGAAAATTCTGAAATGGCGCACCTGAGACTATCATCTGAGAATGCTGAATTATTATTATTTCTGCATCACAATCTACATTTATTGAAAACATTTTAACTGTTTTTTAAGGCAAATATAAACATTACAATGCTATTCTTGAAAAAAATATCTAAAACATAAATGCATTACTAAAACAGAATTAGTACTTACATTTCTTTCGTTATTTAATAAGAAATAGTAACACACTTAAATTATATTTAACTTTTAAGCATATCTTACTTAAAAAAACCCTTAAGTATTGCAACATATACGACTTAAATATCTTATACATATAATACATCTATATCTAATCAATCATATATTTATGTTCTTTATAGGTATAATTCAAAATATTATTGAAAGAAACATTTTTTATGTAACAAGGGATAAATGTTAAACTTCACATGATTAAAAAAAAAAAAAAAAAAAGAATTATCTTGTACAGCTGTATTAAAACAATTTTGAATAGATTAATTTTTAATTTAACTGATTATGTTAGCTTATTACAGATACTTTTTGTACTTACTGATACAGCATAAATTTTTTTTAACATGATTCCTAAATTAGCCTCTTATATAAAAATGGGTAGATAAAACCCATTCGGAGTATGAAAGTTAATGGGAAAAAAAGTGTTAGTTAATTTCAAATAAAATTTTCATTATACATGATGAATATAAATTGTCAAATTAAAAAGTTATACTGTGTAAATGTAAAAACATTTATTACAGTATTATTCGGCCAATTCAGCCCCCCCCCCCCCAAAAAAAGAAAAAGTCTTGGCAAAAGTTCCTCATCAGGTACTGTCTAGTTACATTTTAATAGATATTATGTGTGTTGTTGATACATTTTTAAAAACGAGAATTTCGCCAAAAGATCGGGTTAAAAAAAACTCCGTCAAAAGATCGCGTAACAACACTATTTCTGTGAAAAGATCGCGTAAAAACGCGAATTCCGTTAAAGGATCGCAGAAAAAACACACGTTTCGTGAAAAGATCGTGGGAAAAACCCAAATTTCACCGATGGATCGCGGAAAAGATGCGAAATTCGTCAAAAGATTGTGTAAACAACGCGTAGGGGTGCTTTTGGTCCGAATTTTCCGAAAATTTAAAAAAAAAAATCGGCCACCAATTCGGAAATTCGGACGTAAAAAATATCGCAAATTTCGACATCTTCGTCGAAAAAAAAATAATTTTGTCAATCGTTTGCAGAAAAATCGCTACTTTTGTCAAAAGATCGCAAAAAAAAAGGCAAATTTCTTCAAAAGATCACGAAAAACGGCAAATTTAGTCAAAAATACGCGAAAAAACCCAGAAATTTCATCAAAAAATTGCGAAAAAACACAACTTTTGTCAAAAGATCGCAAATTTCATCAAAGGGCTGCGGGAAAAAATGCATAGCTAGTGTCAGAAGTGGATTTCCCCCCCCCCCCCCTTCCTGCTGTAACTTTTCAGAAAATTTGCTGTGAATTTCAGATTTTTTTTTTTTTTTTACTCAGAATCATCCTCAAACAAAAAAACAAGAGTCAGAAGTTTTAAGTGTCTTTTAATGTAAAAGGTAGGATATCTATGAATATTTAAAAAAAAAAAAAAAAAAAAAAAGAATTAGTATTTTTTAATATATTCAAGTAATTCTTTTTTGTCATAATATATATTGCGTAATTGCAAATTAGTGAATATTTCATTCGAGTTTCTCTTTGAAATTTGTTTATTTATAAGGGTTCAGCTGTTTTTTAATCCTTACTGAAAGTGTTATAAAACTTAAAAAATCTTCTGATTTTTTGTCCAAAATCTTCTGAGTTTTACTGAAATTTAGTTGGCAAGTATGCATTGATATTCGAATAACTTTTTACAGATCACTTATAAGTTCATATGCTTAAAAAATGAAATTCTTACAACTACTCGGTATTGGCCGAGTACTCGGCCAAAATTTCGCCGAGTACTCGGTACGGCTCTATATTGCATCATGCTATCCAAAACCGTAACAAAAATTTATGTAAATGATTTTTTGGTGTGTTTTTTAAGGTTATATTTTAAAACAGAACAAATAACATATATCTGCGATAAGTGAAAATCATCCACTAATTTCGAAAAAAAGACAACGGTAGAAAAATGGCAAAGAAAAAAAAACTAAACTATATGAATGATCATTGCATATTAAATGAGTGTTAAAGTTTTAAATTCACGCCTCTTTTTTTTTTTTTTTTTTTTTTTCCCCAATTCTTGTATTCACATTAAAAAAGATACAATAATAGGTAGGCTTTTAGAATTTAATTGTTTTTATTGATAATTGTTAAACAGTTGTTTAAATTTAGAATCGCCATAAAATAAGCATATCTGTAATGGTGATTCGAAATACAAACATTCTCGTATTGAAATCTTTTTAACTCGAGATGAGGGTGGGAAACTCGTATACTGCAAGAGAGGGTGGAAAAGACTCCTTATCTCTGTTCGGTGTTTTAAAAGTCCCCTATTTTCTTCAGGTCAAAGAAAGTCACGGAAGAGACAGTAGGATACATGATTTCCATGTCAGTTGGTGAAGGGCGAGTGTGAAGGTCAAGTGCCCGCGATAAATTGTAGTATAACCATGAAAATGTGTTTTTTATAATAGGTTTAATTTTAGTCTTTTTCTTCTTTTAAAGGTGACTTCAAGTAACACTAAAGATGGTTAACACAAAGGGTTATCGCCGAGGTACAAGGTACCTTTTTGCCAGAAAATTTCGTCGTCATGGTGTAGAACCTCTTTCTACATTTTTAAGGGTTTACAAACGAGGAGACCTAGTTGACATAAAGGGCAATGGAGCTTTTCAGAAAGGTATGCCTTTTAAGTTCTACCATGGCAAAACTGGAAAAGTCTTCAATGTCACTCCACATGCTGTTGGTGTGATAGTCAATAAGCGCGTCCGAAACCGCATCATACCAAAGAGAATCAATGTCAGAGTTGAACACATTAGGCCTTCCAGATGCCGTGAAGATTTTTTAAACAGGTTAAAGAATAATCAACTAAAGAGGAAAGAGGCCAAGGAAAAAGGCATTAAAATCTCCACCAAGAGGCAACCAGCTCAGCCAAGAGAAGCTCATTTAGTCAGGACAAAAGACAATGAGCCCATGTATTTGGAACCCATTCCTTATGAATTTATTGCATAAAATTCTTTGAAATAAAATGTTGTATTTCACTTATTTATTGCCTTCTTTTACAATTTCTTCCTACCTAAGTATAGATAGAAATTAGATTTCTAAAGATTATCTTTATTCTCTAGTTACCCAGAAAATAATTGCTACTTAGAAAGTGTCATTGTACTATAAGATCTTTTGCAGATAATTCTCTTTTTACAGTGAAAATTACGAATCCAAAATGAACAATCTTTATACCAATGAAAAGAGGAAGTTTCAAAGGGTTTTTTTTTTTTTTTTTTTTTAATACAAATGTTCAATGTGTCCACCGTTTGTTGCACGGTAAACATCTACGTGATAGCAAACTTGTCTTGAAAGCCGTGTACTCAGTAACAGCAGATACGCTTTCTCGTGTGTGGAATGAGTTTGTCTATTGCGTAGGTGTTTGCTATGCAGCAAATGCGAACACATTGAACATTTATAATGTCTTAAAAAAAACTTTAAAACTTCCTCTTTTCATTGGTATAAAGATTGTTCATTTTGGATTTCTATTTTAATAAATACAATCTTTTGAAAATGGATCTATCATTTAGAATAACCCTGTATATGTGTGCAGAGTTCTACACAATTTTTTAAGCAACAGAATATGGTTCTTTGTTATAGCGGCTTCTCAACAATCATGATATGCCAATGTTGCAGTTATGATTTCCCCAAGCTTATAAATGCATTGTATCTATACATATATGCGAGTGACTAGATCAGGATTGATTTTTTGACATCAAAATGTAGTTTTTGTCATGACATGTCAGAAACCTTATACACATTTTTTAGCATGAAATTTTATATTAAATCAAGCTAAAAACTGATTAAGTAATAATTTATATGTTATATAAATAATTTTTATTTAGTTATATACTGTAATTAAGTCGTAATAAAATCATAATTCAAATTATTTGTCAATTGTCATGCTAGGAATAATGGCTAAAAATATTGAAACTACTGTTAAATTAATTTTAGTATTATTTATATCTTTATCACTATTAAGTGTTCAGTTCAGTTTACTATTTAAAAAAAAGTAATAATAACAATAAACTTGTGTAAAGCTAAAGTGCCCACTATTCTATGGCTGATCATAAGTTACCTAGATTTTTAATGATTCTAAATGTTTTTGTACACAAACTTTAGGTATAAACCACAATTACCACACAAATGTTCTGAGTAAATGATTTATAATGTGAAATCAATATAATTAAATGTTCTTTAAATCAATAACTTGAAAGAAGATGGTTTGTTATTTTCAATATTTACACATACATAATATATCTTTGTTTTATCAAGTTAGTTTAATTCTTTAGAACAATTTCAAATTGTTCTAAGGATCGCAGAAAAAAACTACAGTTTGTCAAACGATCGCGGAACAAACGCAAATTTCGCGGAAAAATCGCGAATTTTGTAAAAAGATCACGGAAGAAACGCGAATTTTGTCAAAAGATCGCGGAAAAAACGGGAATTTCGTCAAAAGATTGCCGAAAAAACGGGAATTTGATGGCAGAATAAATTTTGTTCTCCTTGCTTCGTCTCTTATCGCTTATCTTAAAGTACCGGTCTTTTGTTTACTTTTTATATATATTTTCTTTATTACAGTTTCATTAATAGTTAACATTTATTCATCTTTATTTACTTAAATATATTACTTACTTATCTCTTCTGTAATGGTCCTTAATTGGAAATCCTTTTGATTTGTTTTCTATGCGATGTTTACTTTGTGAACATCGTTGAATTTTTGCCGTTCTCCATGCTGTGAATTAGCCACGTCGTGCATAGAACGTTTCATGATCGATAAGACGTATCTATATCACTTTCACTTTGTCGCCAGATGGCAGCACAGAATCTTTTAGAATCGAATAAATCGATTCATCGTTTCTGGTTTTTGCATATCCATAATGATATCGGCTGCTCATTGGTTGCTGTGGTTCTTCTTGAAATCACGTGCTTTTTCTTTGATCGTATATAGCCTTGGTGTGTTGTGATATCGTGGCCTTTCGTTTTGCTTCTCCCATGAGGGGAAGTATTTTCAAGAATCTTGAACGTTCGCTTGACGCCGTTCATGGAGTTTATTAATTTGAAAGTATTGAATGAGTTTTATTTTTAATGTGGTTTTAATCAACTGTGATATTTTTATTAATGTTAATTAATGTGCAATTAAACATCTGTTCCTGCTGTTATGAATTTCATCAGCCTTGCTCTCGTCTGTGAATATTATCAGCTGTAATCTCGATCTGTGATATTTTTTAATAAACTGTGTGTACCAAAGTTCAATCAAGCCTCAGCCATTTTATTTATACAGTTAGAGGGAATGTCTTTCATATTTCACTGACGTTACGATACACTCTTCAGCTCACTCTTGCCAGCTAGACTTTCATGGCGCTGATCTGCTCTTTTAATAGTTTCCCTTTCTTTAATGGCATATCAGCACAAGTTATATGCCCTAAATTATTAAGGGTTATGGGCAATAGGAGAGTCCATAACTGAAGAGTTTTTGAAATATAGATCGTAATCTGACTGATGATTGGACTTATGTTTTTCCGAAGTTACGCCAATGAGTTTATGCTTACGTTTTTGAATTATGAGTTTGTGTTTTTGAAATAATATTTTTGAGATAAAACTGGATTAATTTAGAATTTTTTTTTGAAATAGAACTTTATAATTTTTCTTGAGCCTTTTTCGTTAATTCTGAACTTTATTTTTGTTAAAGTATGAACTTATTATTTCAAGTTTGAACTTTATTTTGCCGATAATCCTGAACATTTTATGTTGAACTGAACTTATTTCAAGATTAGAATTTTTTTTAGTTACAGATATTGAACTTTTATTTTGAATCATGACTTTTTTTTCAAGTTTGAACGATTTGCATTTTTTTTTTTTTTTTTTTTTTTTTTTTGAAAGACAGGAGTTCGAAATCCAGATCAGTTAGATCTATGTGAATGCTCATAAAAATTCACATTTTTTTGAAGATCGGCATTATCTTGAAAACATAGGGGGGGCAGGTGAAATTTTTTTGTGATACCCATACTCTTTTGTGAAGATGACGTCGAATACGATACAGAAACTGAATGTTAGTAATTATGCAGTTTGGTCTTCTGATGTCAAGTATCTTATGCTGGATAAAGGGGTGTGGGATATCATAGACAAGAAATTAGAAATTCCAGAGCTAAGTACTACAGTTAGTCAAGCTAATATTGATGCCTTTATGGTGAGGAGAAACCAAGTCCTGTCCCTCATTTACTTAAATATAGAGCCGGAATTTAAGCGTATCGTAGATTATTGTGGCGATAACCCGGTGGTGGCATGGAAGAGATTGAGAGATAACTTCCATCCAGACACGAGAGCACATCATATGGCCTTGTTTTCGGAGTTAGTGAATGAGAGAATAAAATCAAGTGAGAGCATCAATTTATTTGCTACTAGGTTGAAGAAGATTTATTTGAATATAAAGGCAATCGATAAAGATTTCTCTGAGAGATACCTTTCGTATCAACTATTAAGATATTTATCTTCCTGTTATGATAGTTGTGTCCAGAGTTTGTTGAGAAAAGATGATTCTTCATTTAAATTTGACTTGATAGTGACTGAATTGGTTGCAGAAGAGGCGCGGCTGAAATTACGAGATGCAGATTCTGATAGGAAGATGGCTGCCTTAAGTATACAGCCTAGTGTTGAGAATGCTGTTTCGTCCCCTCCTACAAGAAGAGCTGGTGTCCAGGGATATAGAGGTAGAAGATGTTGGAATTGCGGCCGTGTTGGTCATGTGTACGCAAGGTGTTTTAGTAGAAGAAATCTAGGCGGAGGTCGTAGGCCCTATCACAGTCCACCTAGAGATAGATTCTCGTCTTCTCGATCAAGTAGCCCTTCGTCATCGAGGTCTTTTGAGAATAATGCTCGTTATACTCCAGAACAGCGTGGCGGCAAGACTGATAGATTTGACCAAGGTACATCCACGACAAGGCGGTCTCGGAGATGCCGGAAAAATGATTTCAGACGTTCTCCTTCGACTGGTAGCCGGTTTGATGACTATGAACATGATGATTCTTCACGTAAGTTATATTTTGTCTCACCAGCTTGTTTTAGTACTTGTGTAAGTGATGGTTCCTGGGTTTTTGATACTGGCCAGTCACCAATTTTGTAATAATCGTGATATGTTTGTCAAATTTGAACCTTTAAAAGATAATTTGTCTGTAGCTGTTAAAGATGTTATTTTTCCAATTACTGGTCGGGGGGAGGTCAAATTAAGATTTGGTCAAAGGATTTTTACCTTGACAAACGTCATGTATTCAAGCCAGCTTCGTCGTAACTTAATTTCAGGTCCTCAATTGGACTTATGTGGCTTATCCTTTTATGGTGGTAGAAATGGCGTGGACATCTGTCGGGGTAATGATTTCCTTTTTAAAGCTAGACTTAAAAATAGAATTTACAAATTCTTCCCTAAGATTCCTAAGCCAGATAGTTGTTCTGTTCGTTTTGAATCATTGACAACTAATAGAGATGATCCAATAATGCAATGGCATCGTCGATGTGGGCATGTGAATCAATCTATTTTAGTTAATACAAGTCGTAAAAATTGTGTTAGAGGCTTACCGGGGTTAAAAGAATCAACTCGTATTTGTGAACCATGTAAGCTTGGGAAATTTCGTAGTGTATCTCACAAACCTTTGAAAAGTATACGTTCGGTTCGCCCTTTGGAGTTATTGTACGCGGATTTGTGGGGGCCTTGTCATATAGTGGGTCGTAATGGCGAGCGCTATTTCCTTTCAATAATTGATGATTATTCTAGACGTGTTTCAGTGTATCCTCTAAAACTTAAATCTGAGGCGTTTGATATTGTTAAAACTCATATATTGAGGGCTGAAAATTTCTTAAATAAAAAAGTTAAAAGTTTTAGAACTGATAACGGTAAAGAATTTGATAATCAATGTTTTCATGATTTCTTTGAAAGCAAAGGTATTCGCCAGGAGTTCACAAATGTCTATACCCCCCAGCAAAATGGGGTTGCGGAAAGATTTATGGCAACTGCCGCTAATGGGATGAGAACATTCCTTATTGAGAGTGGTCTTGATGCTTGTTTTTGGCCAGAGGCTTTGAAATTTTTCGTTTACACGTGGAATCGGATGTGTCCCCAGTCTTTAAACAAGTCCCCTTTTGAGTTGTATAGCGGACGGAAGCCGTCTATTCGACATCTGCGGCCTTTTGGTACAGTGTCCTATGTGGGCATGCCTAGCCAAAAACGATTAAAACTTGAGCCAAAGGCTAGTCGTGGTTACCTGGTGGGCTATGCTTTTAAGACTCGTGGATATAGAATATGGCTTCCGGAAACCAATCAAATTATAGGGTCCTCTAATGTGTCTTTTGACGAGTCTCGTTGTGGTCCGAGGCGCAGTGGAGCTGCACTGGGCGCCGAAGATTACAACCTCTTCCCACACGAAGGTGGATTAAATCCAGAAAGCGCTGGGGAAGTTGTATCTGGAATACTGCCAGATCCTCCCGGTGAACTACCACGTGATGGAGATGAGGTTGTGGATTCGGGTTCAAATGTTTTAGTTCAGCCTTCCACTGATTCCCAGTTGAGAGAGGTTAAATGGTTGAGGAAGCCTTCTGTTCGTAAAAGGGGTGACAGAACGGATATTTATTATTTTGAAGAGGGCAGTCCTCATCGTCTCCGGTCTCTTAATGAAGTTGAGAAATATTGTAAAGATAATAGTATAATTTTTAAACCTGACTTATTTGATTTTTCGGCCTTAAATAAGTATACAGGCATTGTTCCTATTCAATCTATTCCTTCTAATTCTGTGACTTCAAATTGTATTCAGCCTATAGCATAACTAGGCGGTTTGAGTGATATTCCGAGAACTTATAAACAAGCTTGTAGATCCGTAAATGGTGCGATCTGGCAGAAAGCAATGGAGCAAGAGATCGAGGTGATGAAAAACAGGAAGGTTTGGCATTTGACAGATTTGCCGGTCCATGTCACTCCGGTAGGGTGCCGGTGGGTCTACACGGTGAAAAGGGATGAAGTCGGAAGAATTGCTCGATACAAAGCCCGGCTTGTTGCCCAGGGATTTAAACAGGTGAAGGGAGTCTCGTATGATGACACCTTCAGCCCTGTGGTCAACTTTGGAGTAATTCGCTTCTTCTTCTCGTTTCGTGTTGCGGGTGGTCGCACACTCAGTGCGACGTCACCTGCGCCTTTAAGAGATGATGTGTATATGCTTCAACCTCCCGGTTTTGCAATCCCTGGAAAGGAGCACCTGGTTTGCAAGCTGGATCGCGCCCTTTATGGTCTGCACCAGAGCGGCAGGGAATGGTTCTACGAGATCCATGAGGTACTTTTAAGGCTTGGCTTTAGGAAAATTTCTTCTTGCAATTGTGTATATTTGCTTGGATCTAGGGTGGTCCTGTTATATGTGGATGACATTGTTATCTTTGGTTTTAATCAGGATTTCATTGCTAAAGCTTTATCTTTGTTAAAGGGAGAATTTGATATAAAGGTTCTTGGCAGAACTCGTAAACTTTTAGGTGTAGAGTTTGAGGAAACTGAACGTGGTCTTGTTCTGCATCAGAGTAACTATATTGAAGAGGTCTGTCGGAGGTTTAGTAAATTTAAGATTCCATTTTCCTCCTTGCCTATCAGTAAAGGTGCTGTCTTCTCAAGGTCCAACTGTCCCACCTCTGATTCTGAAGTTGAATATATGTCTCATTTTCCTTATAGAAGTGTTTTGGGTTGTCTCTCGTTTATAGCAAATAGAACTCGCCCTGATTTATGTTATGCCGTAAATATTTTTTCCCAATTTCAGTCTAGCCCTGGTCTTTTTCATTGGGATGGACTTCTTAGACTTTTAGGTTATGTGAGATCTACCTCTAATTATAAATTGAAATTATCTTGTGGGTCAAATTTTCTTTCTGTATTTTCTGATGCTGATTTCACGGCTAATCGAGACGACCGAACCTCGATCGGCGGCCAGATTGTCCTGCTTGATACATCTCCAGTCGACTGGCGCACTTTTAAGGAAAAGTGTGTTAGTTTGTCGACCATGGAGTCGGAATTTGTCGCGATGACAGAGGCCGTTAAGAACCTGGTTTGGTTTGATCGAATACGCCACGAATGTAAGATGTTTTCTGAATGCCAGGTTAGGGCTGTTATGTTGGTTGACAATCAGGCAGCAATAGATTTCGTGAAGTCCCCTGTGGAAAATTGTAAATCGAAGCACATTGATGTAAAATTGTTTTTCATTAGAGATCTTTTCTATAAGGGGGATTTTGTGTTAAGGCATGTGCATAGTAAATCTAACCTCGCTGATGTCTTCACGAAACCTTTGACCAAGTTTGACCTTCAAAATTTTGTTAAAGCTGTTTTTATAACTTAGCATGTTTATTTTTGTCAGTTATACGTACCTTTTTAATCTTGCTGTGTTGTTAAGACTTTTTTTTTCTGGAAATTGTTAGCACATTGTTTTATCTGTCATGTCAAGTTCTTGAAGTACTTGTTAACATAGGAGTTTACTAGTTAATTTTTTTTGTAATTGACATGAACATATCGTTGTGTAATTTTTCCTTCTTGTCGTGCCAACATACTTAACATTCTATCTTTCTCCCTTGAACTTATATCTTGACCATTTTTTTTCTTGAATGATGAGCATTTAATTCCCATCTGATTACGGAAATGGTGTTTCTTGGAGGCTATTTCCGGGTGGCTCGATCAGCCTACGGTACCGTTTCGGGTAGGTGACCCTTGTCCGGTAAATGACAGAGAGTCACTTTGGGATAGTCTTCCGGAAATTACCGCTGTATGAGGTTCTGTGCACAGGCACTTTAATTTTTCTTTCGTAAGTCCTTCATTATAAAGTTTGGCAGTGTCTATAGTCCCCGCTCGTTATCAGGAATTTTTTTTTGTTTTATTTTATTTAACTTTGTTTCTGGTTTAGTTTAATATAGCTTTGTTTAAATCTTAATTTTTAATTCTATTTTTATGTCATATTGTGGTTTTTAACTTTAACTTTTTTTTAATTTTGAAATATTTAAATTTTTAATTTTTAACTTTACCAAAGAAACATTTACTGAAAAATTTAAACTTTTCTTAAATTATTTGGTCTTCTTGATTAATGGTTAATTATTGTGTTTTTGGATGATTATATATTTTTAATGTTTTCCTCTTTACTTCTAGGCATCTAGAAGCACATTTCTTGTGTAAATGGTTCTGTTCATCAGAAGTCTATTTGAAGAATGTGTAAACACTTTTTTTATATATATGTGTTAGTAGGGCCTTAATTTACGTCCTCTTTTCCTGTTTTTTTTTTTTTTTTTGATGTTTTTTTTTAGAAGTATTTGAGGCCTTTGGAAGTAGTATTTAGAAGTATTAGCCTTCATCATTAACTAGCTTTTTTTGTTTAAATTTTTCTGCTGAAATAGCAGGTTTTTTTTAGAACTTTCAGGGTTTTTTTTTTGGTCAAGGAGTTATTGATGGAGAAAATTATGAACTATTGTTATGTAATTTATCCAAATTGGGTAAATACCTTTGATATGTTGTGGTACGTATATTTAAAATTATTGTACTTATTGAATTGTGTATTTATTTATAATATGTAAGTTTTCTATATACTGAATGATAGATAAGAATTGTGAGTAATTGTGACTCTTAAAGTTTTTAGTTCCGGTTCATTTTGATAATGTTTAGTGACTTTCTTTCGTCATTTCTGAATACTAATCTGTTTATTTATTTTGGCTTTTTTTTTTTTAAAGGCTTTTAAAACTCTTAGTTCAATTTTTTTTTTTTTTTGTGACTTTTTTTTTTTTTTGATTTTGGATATTCTTACGGGTTTTTTTTTATCTGTTTACGGATTGTCTTTGCAGATTTCCGAAGCAATGAGAGGGGGGGCATTGATGGCAGAATAAATTTTGTTCTCCTTGCTTCGTCTCTTATCGCTTATCTTAAAGTACCGGTCTTTTGTTTACTTTTTATATATATTTTCTTTATTACAGTTTCATTAATAGTTAACATTTATTCATCTTTATTTACTTAAATATATTACTTACTTATCTCTTCTGTAATGGTCCTTAATTGGAAATCCTTTTGATTTGTTTTCTATGCGATGTTTACTTTGTGAACATCGTTGAATTTTTGCCGTTCTCCATGCTGTGAATTAGCCACGTCGTGCATAGAACGTTTCATGATCGATAAGACGTATCGATATCACTTTCACTTTGTCGCCAGATGGCAGCACAGAATCTTTTAGAATCGAATAAATCGATTCATCGTTTCTGGTTTTTGCATATCCATAATGATATCGGCTGCTCATTGGTTGCTGTGGTTCTTCTTGAAATCACGTGCTTTTTCTTTGATCGTATATAGCCTTGGTGTGTTGTGATATCGTGGCCTTTCGTTTTGCTTCTCCCATGAGGGGAAGTATTTTCAAGAATCTTGAACGTTCGCTTGACGCCGTTCATGGAGTTTATTAATTTGAAAGTATTGAATGAGTTTTATTTTTAATGTGGTTTTAATCAACTGTGATATTTTTATTAATGTTAATTAATGTGCAATTAAACATCTGTTCCTGCTGTTATGAATTTCATCAGCCTTGCTCTCGTCTGTGAATATTATCAGCTGTAATCTCGATCTGTGATATTTTTTAATAAACTGTGTGTACCAAAGTTCAATCAAGCCTCAGCCATTTTATTTATACAGTTAGAGGGAATGTCTTTCATATTTCACTGATGTTACGATACACTCTTCAGCTCACTCTTGCCAGCTAGACTTTCATGGCGCTGATCTGCTCTTTTAATAGTTTCCCTTTCTTTAATGGCATATCAGCACAAGTTATATGCCCTAAATTATTAGAATTTCGTCAAAAGATCGCCGGAAAAATTGTAATTTCGTCAAAGATCGCCGAAAAAATGGGATTTTCGTCAAAAGATCGCCGAAAAAACGGGAAATTCGTTAAAAGATCGCCGGAAAAATTGTAATTTCGTCAAAGATCGCCGAAAAAATGGGATTTTCGTCAAAAGATCGCCGAAAAAAACTAATTTCGTCAAAAGATTGCCGATAAAACACAAATTTCGTCTAAAGATCGCCGAAAAAAACGGGAATATATGATCTAAAGATTGCGGAAAAAATGGGAAATTCGTCAAAACGTCATGGAAGAAACTGGAATTTCATCAAAAGGTCGCGGTTGCGTGACTCCGTGAAAGTTCAGCCTTTTTTTTCAGGGGATTTTATCAAGTGTTACAAACAGCCATGAATTTGTTTGTTATATTTTTATACATTATAAAATAGTCCCTCTTTGAGTTTATTATTTCAAGTTTGGAAACGATGAACAGAGGGAAGCAGCTCAAATATGGCTCCTTGAAATAAAGCCAAATTTTCTAACGTTTGTCATTGCTTTTGAAGCTGAATCTCCACCATACCATAAAAAGTTTCTTCTCAGCTCAGGATGTTCCAGCAACGATATGGTGGAAAGGCTTTGAAAAAATTTATATAAACACCAAGTGAATTCATACAACTCAGGATTGCAGTTCAGTGTCAATTGAGCGTATATTTTCAACTTCTGGATTTATCCACTCCAAATTGTGAAACAAACTTGGAGTACAAAAGTAGTATTTTGCTACTGCATGCTCCATGGAATAAAAGACTTAGAATAAGACCCATTAAAATATAAAAATTTGTATATTATTTATATGTAATTTCATACTTTAAATTGTACAAGTATTTTCACCATGTATTTTCATTTTTTTAAATTAAAGTATAAGTTTTATTAGCTTATATTTATAGATTACAATTATTTTCTAAGCAATTTGTTGAACCTATCTCATGTTTTAAGTTTTATGCAAGTCATGGTTTTTAATGTCTAAAACTGTCAAAAGTTTACTCAAGTGTCTAAAACTAAAAATTATGAAGAATTGTAAATTTAATGTTGTTGTAAAAATAATTTTGAACTCAATTTTAGGTTTTTAACAGTCGTCATCAAAAACTTGCCAACTCTGGACTAAATTCTCGAACTCAGTGTGGTGCTCATTGGTTAAAATAGACATAAAATAATCTTGGCAAAATATCCAGACTTGTACTATAATTGGCAATGAAGTGTCTCGGTGGTGACGTACATTAAATACATTTTTTATAAATTCTATTGTTTATTTTATTTATTTATTTATTTTTTTTTTTTAATAAACAACATTAAATGTGAAAATTTTTTAATCGGTCTATTTTTAAATTTTTTCATATTTATGTAATAAAAACTGGTAAAATTTTAATAACATATAAGTAAAGAAATTCTACATGAATAATATTCATTACTACGACTTCCCTCAGAGGGATTAGTCGGCTATATTCCTGAGAACATAGAAGTTATATAGTAATAACTTGTGCCAATTAAAGAAAATGAGGCAATCTTTAACTATGTACTGGCACAAACTTGAATGATGAAAATAAGGAAATTAGAGTTACAAAACATACTAAATATAAATTCACGTACACTTAATAAGAAAACTTCAAAACACACCCATAAACTATTACATTTTTGCTTTAATTATTAGTATTTCCAAAGGACAATGTACGCTAAGCACATATGTGGAACGTACAGCTGATAATTATGACAAAATGTAGACATCTGCAAAAACTGCTAATTATTACATAATGCATTTTCATAATTTTTTTTTCTATAAAATTAAGAAATATATACTACACAGAAAAGTTAAATATAGTATAGAATCATGTTTATACTCGCCAGTGACAAGTGAAATGATGCAATTCCCAATTTTTAATTATTTACCTTGCAGTGTATATAAAAATTATGAAATGTTTAAATAATAACAATATTGACAAATTTATTTTAAAAGAAGCAATCTGAATTGATTAATGTTTGGTGTATGTTTATTTAAAATATTTCTAGATAAAATGGAGTTGCATCTTTGGCCTATGAATTACAGTAGGACTAATCAGGGTTGTAAGTGGGTAGCTCCCTGAGTACCATTTGGGCTGTTTTTTTAACGACCCTGGGACTAATGCTCTACTTATTCCATTCAAGCTATGTCCATATTGACAGATTCTCTAGCATATATTTCTGATAACTGTCAATATGGGCAGTTACAACATTTTACAGCTATAAAAGTAGAATGAAAAATAATAATAAACATAGTTTGATGCAATTATCACCTGATAGAAAATATGTATATTAATTTTTTTATACGCATTTAATATGTTATAACTTTTCAGCAATTAAAATTATTAGTTTTATAAATATTTAAATTATTTTATTAAATTATGAATGATTATAGATTAAGTATTTGTACAGAAATGTTATTTTTAAAAAAAAATAGCTAAAACAATTCTCATAAATATTTGAGATTTGATGCTGAATTACATGTAAAATATATGCATTAAATGCTTACACTTTAGTTTTTATTATTTAACATATTCATGGTACAAAAAAATTATTTGATAAATTTTACTTCAGTCATAATCCTTAGAATGACTAAGTATATTTTATTATTCTACCCATAGATGGCGACATCATTAAACTTTCATATAAAATAGTACTTTTCGATACATACTGTTTCTAAACTTATAAACAGAATTAAGATTTCGGTTTGCTCATTGCACTATACATTTAAACTATTAACACATTGAATGCCATGTCGATCACCGGTGACTGACACTGATATTTCCATTTAGGTCACGTCAGTCATCGGTGACCAACACTTATAGATTCTGTAATAGGAGGGAGTCTTATTTTGTGGCCAAAAAAATGTACTATAAATTAGAACATTTTCATTTGATTATAAACAAGTGCATTAAGAAAAGAGCACAAAACAACACACTTGAGAACAAAAAACTACTGTTTAGAATGAGAAATTTCGAAGCAATAATGATCACGTGGGAGGTTACCACATGGATTCCAAGAAATGATTGTTTAACAGGAAGAAAGGAAAGGCAAATAAAATTAGCACTACATAATTACCAAAGGGAGTGTCAGACAGGAGGATACTGAAAGGATGATTGATTTGATGTTTTTCTATGAATGGGGGTGACTCTGTCCTTTTAAGAACATCTTGAGGTTGAAATTTTGTCTGCTATAACTGATAAATAGCTACACTTTGAAAGACATTTCTAATGCAGAAATATTATCACTGACTATTATCACTGACATGGAGCAATGTTCGATAAGAAAGGGATTTCTTTTCTAATTCTTCCCTATTTTAAACCATAAATCACATTGAAATGAAATATTTTATTCTTAACTGTTACCCTGTTTTTGTAGCTTGTAAAAAGCATGAAAATCTTAATATTTAATTTAAATTACGAAACATCCTTAATGTGCAACCTACACGCATTAGGAAATTGCGTATAGTAATGAAAATTGAATTATTTTTATCCCGAGTGTGTCATCTACTTTTAACTCCTATCCATTATAGTGGAATTTCAATTATGTTTTTTTTTTTTGGGGGGGGGGGGGGAGTCATGATTTTTATTTTTTCAGAATTCATATTATATAAATACATACGTTTACCTCACGTTATGTGTTTTTGGTTAGTGTTTGGTTTTTTCAGACTATCTTTCAATTAATTGGGGAGAAATTCAGATTTATGGTTAGGATCAAGGGTTGCCAGTATGGCCCAGAATTTAGACTTCAGACAGGAACTTTTTGAAGAATTTTTACTTTAATTAATCAAGAGTAGGGCGATTTCATGCAGAGTGTCACACATGTAACGGAGGCTTTAATTTGCATTTATTCAATTACAGTGGAACCTGGTAAAGTGGCCACCTGGCTAAAGTGACCGCTTTTACAAAATTTTACTCCTGCTCATATAAAATAGTATGAGAATTGTCCGGTAATGTGACCACCTGTCTATTGTGTAAAGTGACCAGATAGCCTGTCATTGTCAATGTTATTTGAACCTGCAAAATGTGACCTCAGTTTTTCTGCATGCCGAAAGTTAGACTAAAGAGAGCATTTTCCGAAATTTTTATTTTCATCCATAAAAAGTACAGGAATTTATTTCCTAAAATGACCATCTGCTTAATGTACAATGTGACCAGTTTGTCCTTTATTGTAATGGTATTCGCACCTGTCTAAGCACTCTTCCCATTTTTCTCTCGCGGTGTGAGAGGAATGAGAAATGATTTCCCCATACATATTGACAGATCGTAGGATAGGAATCTTGCACCTGCTACTCATTGGCTAAGTAAGTCATGTGTTAGTACTACGTTTACATGTGGAAACGATTTGGTGATTGTTCGGGTTTGTTTTAAAAAAGGGTTCCTTTGTCATATGTTCTCAGAAATTCTAAGAATAAACCTGCACATGTTCTTTCATTGTACTTTTTGCAAGATTTGTAACATTTAACATTAAATTTTAGTTGTATGAACTTGTAGTTTTCTTATTGCTTTGATAGTTTTTACAAGTTTTTTTTTCAATGCAGTTATCTTTCTTCTTAAAGTATGGAAAATACAGAATCTAAATCTAAAATATCTAAACAGTATAAAGAGTTGTGTTTAAAAAATAAAATTGAAGTTATTAATTTTTTAGAAAATAATAGTCAAAGAGCAGCAGCTGAAAAATTTCAAATCAATAAAACTTGTGTGAGCAATACTTCAAAAAGAAAATCTGAATATCTACAAAGATTTGAAGAAAATGGAAATGAATCTAGGAGTCTGAAAATTCGAAAAAATGATTATTTTGAAGTAAATCAAGCAACTGTTGAATGGTTTTAAAAAAATGCGTGGGATGAATGCTCAAGTTTCTGGACCTTTGCTACAAGAAGCAGCTTTAGAGTTGTAGAAAATTTTACTGCTTCTAAGGGCTGGTTAGAATCTTTCAAGAAAAGAAATAACATTTCTCAGAAAATTTTGTGCGGAGAATCTCATGACATTGATATGGAAACAATAGATTCATTTAAAAGACGGATTTCTGATTTACTGGAGAATTACAAGAAAGAAGACATATTCAACACTGACGAATGTGGTTTGTTTTATCAGGCAATGCCAAACAAAACATTAGCAATGGCTGGAGATAAATGGAAAGATTTCTAAAGAGAGAATTACCATTTTGCTTGCTTGCAGTTCAACAGGAGAGAAACTAAAACCTCTTGTCATAGGAAAAGCCAGAAAACCACGCTGTTTCAAAAAGGTTAACATTAAGAATTTACCAGTCTCGTGGTATGGAAATAGAAAATCCTGGATGACATCCTCCATTTTTACTGAAAGGGTTACACAATTAAACAAGCAGATGAAGCAAAGAAAGAGAAAGATTCTATTGTTTATAGATAACTGTCTAGCCCATCCGAGTAATTTGTCGTTTTCAAATGTGAAATGTAAGTTTCTACCACCTAATACCACATCGCATTTACAACCGCTAGATCAAGGAATATTTCAAGCTACATTATAGAAAGTTCTTGCTCCAGGCTATAATTTCCAGAGCAGAAGAATGCAAATTAGCAAATGAAATTGCTCCATGTATAAACGTCCTCGATGCCATAATGTGGGTTAATGATTCATGGAATTTGGCAAATCAAAGTACAATTTCAAAATGCTTTGAAAAATCTGGCTTTTCGCAAATAATTTCTGAAAATATCAGTGATTCATAGTCTGCAACTGATGACAATAGCCTTTCCAATATTCAAAATCTTATAAATCAATTGCCTTTTGAAGATGAACCAGTGAATGCTGAATTATTCATGAATTTTGACAGTGATATCCCAACATGCAATGCTTCCGTTGATCATAAAAATTTGAATCAAGAAATTTGCAATATGGTTAAAAATGAAAAAGAAAATGAAGATTGTGTTAGTGAAGTTGAAATTGAAGAAAATGGTGAAATTTCAGACGCAGAAATGTAAAAGATGTGCAAAAAAAAAAAAAATGAAAACGTACGCCCTAAATAACTGCTGGATTTATTGAGAAAACTTGAAGGCATGACTGAAAACATAATTGTTGAAAAGAAGAGTTTTAAGCAACGAAAAATTTCTGATTATTTTGCTGTAAATGAAATTTCATAAAAGTTTGTATAATTTTTGAATGAATAGTTTATTACTACCAGTTATATGAGTAGAAACATTATCATTATGCAATTACAATCAAAATAAAAATGCGTATTAATTACAGTGTACCTCATCGTTATGTGTTATTTAAATCGATCACTACGGAAGTTCTTCAGTTGAATTCAAGAGAAATAAGGTGACTTTCAAGTTATCTACTATGTAGTGTATTTTAAATTAGTAATTCAGTTATTATAATTGTTAATTAATCAATTCATTATTTAATACTAGGGGATCAAACCCGAGCTCCTCGGGTTACAGAATATAGGTGAAAATCATTTTTTTTTAAACTCTAATTATTTTTTTACATGTAATATATATTTTAGATTCCCCACTAACACCAAAAAGAATTTTTGTATGAAAAATATCAATTATTCAATCAAATAAAGTTTTGAAATTTATTAAAAGCGATACTTTCACATATCACCGCATGCCAGGAGTTATTAACCCAAGATTTTGCGACTTACGTCAGTCTTTCCGGTCATTTCGGTGCATAAGCGCGTGTTTTTCAATCACATGTCTGTTACTTATTTACATTAATTTATTTATTTTTCTATAGAGGAAGTTTTAATTTTGTTGTGGAACATTAGACAGAAACAAATGCTGAGATTTTTATATTGTTTTAAGCGCAAGCGGATTAACCTTTCGTAATAGAGCTACATGTGATAGACATAAATTAAAAAATAATTTATGCTTGAAAATCTATATATATTACGCTATAGTACGTGGAACAGAAATTGCGATTATTTGTTAATTGTTTAATGGCAACGCCCGAGTGAAACGCATCTCATTGGTTATTGTGTAATATTTTTAAAAAGGCAATACAGTAGACTCCCCCAAATCCGCACAGCTTGGGACCAGAGGTTGTGCGGATTTTAGAATTTTGCGGATTTCTGGTCATTGATTTGTGTACATTTTTGAAACATTAATTTGATTGGTAGTTAAGGAAGGGTAATGATAATGAATGCTTACAATAAAGTGAAATATTAAAATAATTTATTAGTTTAAAAGTAAGTAATTATTAAAATAATTATGTAAAATAAAAATTTAGAAAAATATTAAATTATCATGAAGGAAATCGATTCCAAAGTCCTATGCTGCCATCTAGTAGTAGCAAGGAGAACAGTGTTAATGCTATTATCAGTAAATATAACTTATTGTGCTTACTGTAACTTTTTTCATTGTTATTTAGTCTTGAATGCTTTTCTTATACTGCATGTTTAGAAATAAATTTGTCTATAAATTAAAAAAAAAAATCCGTGAACAATAATTTTAAAATAGCGTTCCGATTCGTAGATTCTTCCATTTCGAAACCTGGAATTTTTGATATAGATATGCTAATTTATATCAAAATCAAAAGTAATGTAAAATTATTTAATAATAAATCAGCTGTAATAGCCAAAAGAGAATGATTAACAAAAAATTTAGTAAAAAAAAACATTGCGAAAGTCGCTGATTTTGGCGCCATCTTGAATTTTGTTCCTGTAACTTAATTGTAAATTTCATTGTTTACATCTGAAAAAATACGCGGATTTTAGGCGTTCGTGGATTTAAGGGAGTCTACTGTAACAATAAATAAATAAAAAGTTTAATTAATAACTATAGAACAAAACAATTTACATAATTTTAAAAAATAAAATAAAAGTAAATAAACAATTTATTAATAAATAAACAACAACATCCGGGTTACCATATCAAGCAAAATAACGACACTTTGGCGCCATTAAAGTACTCCGCTGCGTAATGACACCTGTGCCGTCTTTTATCCATCTAATTTAAAATACAATAAATAAAAAAGTAAATGAAGGTGCTTTTCCAGTATAGGTACTTGGCGAAATAGAGAAAAGGTCCATGGCGAGAAAAGAAATTTTTTTCTGGCAACCGATTTAATCAAAATATTTTTTTTTAAATAAAACTACATAAAAGTGTCCATAATCGCAAAGAGTTCGTACTTTTATGTTAGCTGGGTGCAATTCTCGCCAATAGCATTTTTTAACTCGCCAGCAGTATTTTTTATTTTTTGATGGGTAAATTAAAACAATGCTTTGATGTTGAAATTAAATGGTTTATGGTATTATTTTTTCTTTTTTTACAGAATTTTTTTTTTAAGTGAAAGTCAGGAATTTTAAAGGTTTCATTTTTAAATTAAAGTTATCCATTCTAAATAAAATGAGTGAAAGGATTATATTTTAATCTCAATTAACGAAATGTGAAGAAAAAAAATGCGACGGGTACAATATTTGGCGATTTATCACCTGTGCCCGACTAACATAAATGTAGGGAGTTCTCGATTTCTCTATCAGAATCTTCCAATTTGGCGAAGGATTGAGCAAGTAAATTAAATTATGAATAAAAGTAACATCATACAATGCCTAGCATACATTTAAGGGATATTTTAAAAACCATAATACCTCATTCAATTAAGATACAATTTTCAAACACATTGCATTTGAAAGTAGATTTTTTTCTCTATTTGACGGTTTAAAAATTGAAAATGTGCGATATTTAGAAATTAAAAAAATCGTTGACATAGCACGTATTTTAATTTCAGTTTTTTTTAAATTTTTATGAGAAAATGGCAACAAACAGGTACAGTAATGTATTATTTTCTTTCCTCCGTGATTATTTTCCCTTTACTTTCAATCTTCCAGGACTTTCAACAGAAGTGGAGTTCTTCAGTTGCCACAATTACAAAAAATGTATTAAAAACTACAAAAAAATTAATATCTCAATTAAATAGAGATACAGCTTTCAAACAAATTGCATTTAAAAGAGCATTTTTTTTCGTTATATGACGGTATAAAAATTTAAAATGTGTGATGTTTAGAGGTTTAAAAATTTGCAATAGAGAAAATTGCGAAACCAAAATTTTATTTAAAATTTCAAAGTGTTGCCATTAGCAGAATGACGTATGCGTTACGCACAGATATGTTTGTCCTTTATAATATAGAAAGTTCATTTTTCAGTATGTATATTTTAATTTGTTTTATTTTTTGAGATCACAAAAAATTTTAACGTGCCATTTTTAAAGACTCTTCATAAAGTGACCACCTGTATATAGTGGCCATTTTTGCTGGTCCCGAGGGTGTCCACTTTATGCAGGTTCCACTCTATTTATTAAATTTTAATGTTAATTCTGATTTTAAGTGGTATGGTAAATAAGTTATTACCATATTTTTAATTTTAAATGCGTGGCAATAACACTCACAGAAGTATATCATTTAATTTCATTACCCAAAATGTGCTTTTTTCTGAAGTAGGAAAAAAGCACATTTTGAGTAATGAAATTACATGATATACACAGGGGTCGCAGTTGTCCTATATTTCCTATATTTATAAAATAACCTTCAAAAATGTCCTATATTGTCTAACTGTCCTATATTTCTCTACTTTCTCATATATTTGGTACCGAAAGTTCGGACATAACTATATCGCGAATTTCAAATGTTCAAGATCGCGAAAAAACGGCAAATTTCATCTAAAGATCACGAAAAAACGGCATCTTTCCCCCAAAAGATCGCGAAAAAAGGTCAATTTCGCCAAAAAATCGCGAAAAGAACGGCAAATTTCATCAAAAGATCGCGAAAAAAACAGCCAATTTCGTCAAAAGATCGCGAAAAAAGGGTCAATTTCGTCAAAAGATCGCAAAAAGCGGCAAATTTCCTTAAAAGATCGCGTAAAAAGGGTCAATTTCCCCAAAAGATCGCGAAAAAAAGGGGTCAAATTTCGTCAAAAGATCGCACAAAAACGGCAAATTTAGTCAAAAGAACGCAAATAAACGGCAAATTTCGTCAAAAAATTGCGAAAAAACGGCAAATTTCGTCAAAAGATCGCGAAAAACGTCAAATTTCGTCAAAGGGTGCGAATTTTCTAAATGTCCTATATTTTATGGATTGGTCACTTCTACCTCTGTATACGGTGACCTCTCACTTATGCGCCTCTCAGTTATACGCGAATTTCGTAAGGTCCCGTCACGAGAAATAGGAAAATAATGCTATACATCTCAAACTTATAAGCGGAACTTTGAATTGTCTCTCTCAGTTATACGTGAAAATAAAACGCAATTCACAAACTATGAATTGCATTCGAAAGTTTTATTTATCTATAAAAAATTTTCTGCAGGTGTCCAAAGGTCAAAAGACCGTTCCGCGGCACCTGAAAGGGTGAATGGTTGTTACAATTAGACATTTCACCCTCTCCCCTCAGTTCTAATGGTTTCTTTTTTTCTCTTTTCTTTTTATGAATCTACTCGCGTGTTTCTTTCTGTCTTTGCTATTACGATAGCACCTGAATTTTATTTTTGTTTTCTTTGTGCAATAAAAATGAGTAAAAGAAAGTTAACAATATCGTTCAAAATGGAGGTTATACGAGTAGCAGAAAATGATCCTAAATACTGTCAAAAATAAGTTTAGCTCGAAAATTCGATTTGCCAGAATCAACGCTCAGAGGAATTTTAAAGAACAAGGACTCGATCAAAAAAATGAACAGTGAGTATTCTACACAAGCAAAGAAACTAACAAGAATTCAGAAAGGAAAATTTGAGATTTTAGAAACCACTTTAATTCAGTGGTTTAGAGAAATGAGAGCTTCTAATTTACCCATTAGTGGTGAGTTATTTAAAGAAAAGGCACTCACTTTGTCAACAAAATTGGGAATCGAAAATTTTTCTGCTTCTTGGGGATGGCTAGAAAAACTTAAGAAAAGACACGGTTTAACAAATCATTGCCTGAGTGGTGAAAGCGCAGCTATTTCAGATTCAACTGTTAATGAATGGATTGCAGATCTTCCAAATTTAATTCAAAACTTTGATGTTAAGAATATTTTTAACTGCGACGAAACAGGTTTATTTTACCGTCTTTTACCAAACAAAACGCTGGATTTTATGGGAGAAACATGTCATGGTGGTAAACACAACAAAGAAAGAGTGACTGTGCTTTTATGTTGCAATGCGGACGGATCAGAAAAGTTACCGCCAATAGTGATTGGTAAATCGAAGAAACCACAGTGTTTAAAAAATGTGAAGAAATTGCCATGTTCTTATGCAAGTAGCATCAAAGCCTGGATGACATCGAAAATTTTTTTAGACTTTTTGAAAGAATTTGATACGAAGATTGCAAAAAAAGAAAGAAACGTTCTGTTATTTATGGACCAGTGCCCCGCCCATCCTCCAGATCTCCCATTGCTGACACATACACGAGTTATATTTTTCCCTGCAAATTGTACTAGCAGACTTCAGCCATTAGATCTTGGTATAATAAGGTCAGTTAAAGCGCAATATAGGAAAGATTTGGTGAGAAGAATGTTCATATCATTAGAGCAGAAAAAGGAATTCAAGAAAATTTCGATTCTGGATGCTATGCATATGTTAGTTTCCTCTTGGAATAATGTAAACAGCCACAACAATTTCTAACTGCTTTAGAAAAGCGGGATTTTTTCATTCAAATGATGTTGAAATTATTCCATTACAGGAAAATGAAAACGACAGCAATGATTTTAATGTAGACGTGGAAGAATGGAACAGCATAAGCCAAGATTCTCTTTCTTTTCAAGATTTCGTCAATGTTGATGAAAACTTAACATCAATGGCAATAAGAGATATTGAAACTGTTTTTGATGACGTGAATGCTGAAAAAGAAGTAGAAGAGGATGATAATGATGAAACTGGATACTGTGATTGTCCCATCTTATGCTGCTGCTTTAGGAGCCCTGGACACTTTGAGATGTTACCTTCAAAATGCTGATGTAGCATCAAATACAATGACGCATTTTAATGCATTAGAAAACGTCGTTATACAAACACGACCTAAGCAAAAACAAACGACCATTGATGACTTCTTTAAAGAGGACTAATTAGCATTTTTTTTTTCTTTTGTAAGTACTATATCTCTTTCTACGTAAAATTAAATTTTATGTTTATTGTATTTTTTTAAACTAATTTTTATAGTGAAAGTGTAAGAATTTTTTTCAAAGTACGATATACTAATATTAAACCTTTTTTATTTTATAAAATGTTATTAATCATAATTCTTATATTGCAAAATGCTTTTTTTCCCCATAATGTGTATAAAGAAATACTACATCAACATTCTCTCAGTTATGCGCGATTTTAAATCAATTCCTTCAAACGCGTATAAGTGAGAGGTCACTGTACTTCTGTGAATTTTATTGCCACGCATTTAAATTTAAAAATATGGTAATAACTTATTTACCATACCACTTAAAATCAGAATTAACATTAAAATTTAATAAATAATTGAATAAATGCAAATTAAAGCCGCCGTTACGTGTGTGACACTCCCCACGGAATCGCCCAGTACCAGGTTGGCTACAGAATCAGGGAGGTTTATCAATCTGGAAAAGTCGGGGAATTTTATAAAAATACTCTAAAATCAAGGAAATTTGTCTATATGCAAACATTTTTGCCTTGCCAATGAGACTGATTCGTCTATTTTATATACCATATATGTACATTAGGGTGGAACTAAAAAACAAAGTTTCGAATTTTATATTCTAATAGTGATTATTTTTTTCCTTTTTAACTCCATAAAAAGAAAATATTTTTCTTTTAATTTTAAAATGATATTTTCCGGTTCCTCAAAGCGCCTGATTTTCCATAAAAAACGAAAAAAGCCAATAATTTCATGAAAAGTTTTTTAAGCTTATTGTTAAATTTATATTTTGCGAAATTAAATTAAGTGTTAATGTCCTGTAATAAAGAGAATAATTTAGTTTGAGTGCCTTAGAAAAGTTAGCCCCACTTTATTTGACTTTTGTAGAAGCCAGCGTCGTGGGCGTCAGCTTTCATTGTCTTTGATTTATTTGGCTGCGACACATACCAAGTTAGTCCATTTTAACGGGTGTTAACAGTTTCTTTAATTATTTTTCGATAAACATTCGGTGTCAAAAGTGACAAAGTCTGTTAACGTACCTAAATCTAGATAATTGTTGAAGTGTCCTGTATTTCGTGAACCAAAACAATTAACATTAGACTGTCATCTTTGATAAACACATGAAAAAGTTATGAAACATTACTTTTGCGTTCAATTTAACTTAAAATCTGACAGCTGGAATCTGGTACACACTATTTCTAAAATATCTAAAGCTGTTGATGATACAATTAAAAGTGTATTGCTGAGACCTTCAATTCCAACGGTTTCTGATACACAAATCATAAAAAATGATTAGAGACTAGTGCGAGAAATGTTAAAATTTGAAGAAAAATATTAAGATTAGAAAGAATAATCCCACATCCAATATAAAATTGCAAAATGTTAGGTAATCCTGTAAAAAACATTTCTTTGTGTAAAAGCACTAAATGTTATCGTGTATCAGAATGTCACTTTCTCAAAGACCAAAGAGAGATGGAATGATGACAATACGATCAATAGATATAAAAACTACAAAATATGTGTAGCAAGACTGGAAATGGAAATATCAAGGAAAAAAGTTATTTTAAAACAAAATAAATGATGTTTTGATTGAATGATCGTCAAGTGTAAAAAACAGTTCGGAAGGAAATAGTTCAATCGGTTGTTTTTCTAAACCTGAATTTGATAATCAACACGGTGAAAGAACCGGAGTATTAGACAGAACTGCAAATATTATTGCAAATGGCACCTTAGAAAATATGGGTCTTTCTGATGATAATAAAGAAAAGGTAACTGAAAGAAGGACTTGAAGACGACAAAGAGAAAAGAAAAGGAAGAATTTGAAAGAACAGGAAAGACGAAGAGTTAATTTTAGAAGGTTAGTATTTTTATGGCAGAAAGGATAACGCTATGATAACTGAAGCAGAGGGAAAAAAGTATAAAGAATCATTAAAGACGAACATCTGGTCTCAGTTCAAAAACCAGGATAAAAATATATTGGTCATATTTCATTGACATCTTCTTCTTATATTAATATAGCCACTGCAATTTTGGTGTATTTTCAAAATAATAACAGAGACATTTCAAGTTTAAACAGAAACGCCTTTAATGCAGGATGCAAATCTGGAGTTGTTAAAACATCGGAAGCAATACCCTAAAAACTTTATAATGGATAATTTGATTATTACATGCAAATGAACTTTTTTCTTAGATACTTTTTTCAACATCTTGCTGAAAAACTACGGGTACAAAAGGATTTTCTGG
Organism: Maratus speciosus; assembly: GCA_963932465.1. Lineage (NCBI taxonomy): Eukaryota > Metazoa > Arthropoda > Arachnida > Araneae > Salticidae > Maratus > Maratus speciosus. Next base: position 120,543,966 of record OZ010788.1, on the reverse strand, counting down.
ACCAGTAGGAAAGCGACTTCAAAAAATGCGAACATATTGAAATTATAGACTATAAAAACATCGATCCTATCTTGACGGTCTGATCGGATGAAGAACTTTTAAAAAGTACAAACAGGGGATACACCTGAATTTTAGATTTTCCTTGTCATACTCAAACAGTGGAAACGTGTGTCAAAATTGTCTCGCGAGCTGCGTCAACCGTCTTTAAATATTAAGCAAGAGACGGCTTAATCTTGGGAAAGTTGAATTCCCACAATGTAATGACAAAGTTTGCCTAAAAAGACAGTAGGTTGAATATCCAGTTTAATTAATTCATAACAAAGGGAGGTAAGGAGGGCGGAAGTCGATATTTAACCACCTCCTCGTGGTGACTTCTGGATAGTATTTGCTAAATAAAAGTAGATATGAGCTAACAGCTATGTTGTTTACTTTCAGTTACTTTATACTGAAATTTCAAAACTTTGACCTTCTTGAGGAACCGGAAAACAACTTAATTTAAAAAAACCTTTTCAGCCAAAAGTTTAGACATCCAAAAAGGAAAAAAGTTTTCGCTATTACGCATTAAAATAGAAAAGTTTTTTTTTTACCCTATACTTAAGTACCACCCTAATGTACATGGTATGAGTTTTTGATATTTAACGCAAAATTAAGGTAATCATATGTCCTCATTTTCTGTGAATAGTGCTTGTATTGAAGACAATTTACCCATTTTTGAAAATTTTTAATGACATAGCATAACTTGACCAGGTGGCCAGCTTAATCCAATGAATTAGCTATCCCATTCCCATTAGATCTAGATATGTCTTAGAATTAAACATTCTTCAAACAATGGGAAAAATTTCTGGTCAACATACATCCATTGGCCACTATATGAAGTTGTTGGACTGAATTTTGAATTTGGATTTATAAAACTTTCAACCAATACTTTATGAATATTGCGCAATTTTTATGTTTTTATCATGTTTTTTCTCCCAAATAAGATATTACCAAACTGAATAAGTGTGTTATACGAGGAAGCAGCATATACAGTAGAGCGCCGCTAATCCGCGAACCTGTAGTCCGCGAAGGCCTGTAATCCGCGAACAATTTCTGAATGTAAACAAAGAAATTAAATTCTTGAAAAATGTTTCAGCAATGACAAAATTTTCAAAATTTTTTGCACCAAATTTAACATTTTCCTTGACTCTTTATTTAATAATACATATCGTATAACATTCTTCCTTATATTAAAATAATAGTACAATTAATTTATTTTAATTTATTTATATTTATTAATGCAGTACTTGGAAAATACAATTTGACCTTTTATGAAAAGCTATTTTTTTTTTTTAATGAAAGAAAATGCTTTTTTAGGCAATATATTTAATCATTTTTTTTTTTCAGTAAATCGTAATCATAAGATAGCAAAAAAAGCAAAAGAAATATATATTTATTACATTTGAACTCTGATTAATGGTGTACATATTAGAATATGAAAAAAAAACTTATATACATCTATTACTGATTTTCTCCAATAGATGGCGCAACCAGACATGCATCAAATAATAATTCTATAGTATCCATCTTTTTTACAAACTAATTATGAAAATAATATTGAAGTTGTAACTGAAATTATAAAATCTAGATTTTTTTTCCCTTTTTTATTATCTTCATGTCATTAAGATTAATGATTTTTATTTTGCTTATTTCTGATGTTAGCTGTTTATTTTCAAAAATTCCTGATTCTTTTGTTTACAAAAGTTAAAAGATTCTTCAATCTAAAATTTACTAAGGATTTTTATTTCTACTCCTATCTCTACTCAATTATAACTAGAAAATTGAAAGTGTTTTAAAGACTTTATTAATAATATTATTAGGATTATTTTCCTAGCATCTTCAAATACTACAAATAAACTTTAGTATTCATGGGCTCTCATAGATGGCGACACTAGACATCTGTTACGCGAATTTTGTGAAGGTACTGGCCATAACAAAATTATGCTGTCTTGTATTTTTTTTAGCATTATTCATAAATAAATTATTTAAACTTATTCATCTATTAAAAAAAAAAAAAATACATTACAATATTTATACTATTCTAGAAAAAAAAATTTGAATAAAAAAAAATCCTATGAAAGTCATTGCTCATTTCAACTAGCTTCTGAAATTGAAACTAGTTGTTTAGAGTTTCTAATAATTTGCAAGTTTGTATTCATGCGCGGACCGGTAATGTAGGGTATACACCCATATTTGATATTTCTCCATTTCATTTTTTGTTAGCTTAGCTATAGTCACATGCGATTCTTAAATCTTAAATAATCTTTGTTGATTCAGTGCAGTAAAAGTGGATTTAGTTTTCTTTTAATTTTTCTTAGTTTTATAAAGTATTTAATTGTTTTATTTTTAATTTTTTAGAAGTATTTATTTATATATTTTTTAATTAGTGCTACTTGCTTATGCAATGGCTGGTGTTAAGAGATTGCATGATGGAACTGAAGTAAGTTCCCAAAAAAGGAAGCATGTGACTCTCACAATTTTGAAAAAAGTTGAAATAATAAAGCAACTTGAAGCTGGTTCATCAGTCAATAACTTGGCTTATGAATTTGGAATAAGCAGCAGAACTATTTATGACATAAAGAAAAATAAAGAGAAAATACTTGACTTTTACTCCAATACAGACTCCAATGCTGGTATTGCAGATAGAAAAACAATGAAAGAGTCCAAATCTGCTGACCTGGATAAAATTTTGTATGAGTGGTTTATGCTGCGGCGAAGTGAAAATGTTCCTATTACAGGACCACTCTTACAAGAAAAGGCACGAAAAATCCATCAAGAGCTGCAAATTGAACAAGCGTGCACTTTTTCAACAGGTTGGTTGAAAAGATTCAAGCAACGCCATGGAATAAAATACATTAAGTCATGTGGTGAAAAATTATCTGCTGATAATGATGCAGCTGAGGACTTTGTTGATACATTTACAAAGATGGTTTTGGATGAAAAGCTCTCACCAGAACAAATTTATAACATGGATGAGACTGCTTTATATTGGCGGTGTCTTCCTAGGAAGACTTTAGCTGCTGCAGGAGAAAAACAAGTGTCGGGTTTTAAAGACAGCAAGGAAAGAGTTACTGTTGTTGTGTGCAGTAATGCAGCAGGGACTCACAAAAGTAAATTATGCGCGATTGGCAGTAAGAAGCCACGTGCATTAAGTGGAATTAAGCTTAAGGTTTTGCCTGTTACTTATAAAAGTAACACAAATGCCTGGATAACCAAAGAACTTACTGCAGACTGGTATAGGGATTTTATAAAAGAAGCACGAAAACACTGTATTACAGTTGGCTTACCTCAAGACTGCAAAATATTATTGACATTGGACAACTGTAGTGCCCACAAGGATCTTGCTGAGATAGTTGTAGATAATGTCTATATTCAATATTTGCCACCAAACACAACAGCCTTGATTCAGCCTATGGATCAAGGCATCATTAACAGCATAAAGTGTGCTTACCGATCGTGTTTTCTTCGAAAACTAATCAATGTAACTCCAATTGATACAGTTAAGTTTCAAAAAAGTTTCAACATAAAAGATTGCATTTATATGCTTGCTGAAGCATGGTATAGCCCCACCAGTGGCTGAGAGGTTCTGCTCTCGAAACTGGTAGACGGGAAGTGCTGGGTTCGATCCCAATCGCGCCCGTCGGCCTAATCGTTCGGAGTTTTCTTCGAACCATGGATTTCCATGCGTTAATACGGGTTAGGTTCCCTTAGAAAGACTCCCACGAAGGGCACTCCCCCTCGGGCCTATATCCCTCGTGCAGATAATCGGCCGTCACAAAATCAACCAACCAACTGAAGCATGGTATTTAGTATCTCAGGATACATTAGTTCATACATGGCACAATCTCTGGCCAGCATCTTTGTTTATAGAGACTGAGAGTGATGAATCTGAATTTTTGGGATTTAAGCCTCAAGGAATGAAAGAAAAAATTGAGGAATTGTTTTTATATGCAAAAAGCAAGACTTCAAACTTGCAAGAAATAGCAACAGAAGATGAAATTTTAGAGTGGATGTCTTCCAAAGATGAAACGTCTATTACTTCACAAGTTACCAATAAGCAAATTATTGAGAGTGTTCTCAATCCAACTAAAGAAAATTCAGACACTGAATCTGATACTGAACAGGAAAAAATACCTTTTGATTCTGCTTTGGCATCAGGCCAGAATTATTTAAATTTTTTAGAGCAGCAAAGTTTTGTAACCCAACAGGAACTTATGACCATATATAGACTTCAAGATAAAATCCAACAGTATAAACCAAATGTCTTAAAGCAGACAACAATTGATGCCATGTTCAAAAAATTTAAAAAATAATAAATTATTATTATTTTAAAAATACATTTCACTTTATTTATATATTAAAATGTGTAATTTACTTATTTTTAAGAATTAAAACTCTAAATTTGTTCAAAATATGAATTTAAAAAAATGTAAACAAAGATTAAATAGACATGACCTGTAATCCGCAAAAAGTCTCTCATTCGCACAACCCTTGAAACAAAGCTTTGCGGATTAAAGGTCTTCTACTGTATTAAAAAATACTGTATGTGTATTGTTAATAATGGAAGTGTGAGAAAAATCTGGGAACTTTTTCTTTAAATTTCTGTAGACACCATGAGTACCACAAAAGATAAAATTAATTTCCCAGATTGATATTCTTACCAAATTGAACACACATACATTAGACTTGTGTGCTTGACCCCAAGGCCTAGTGATGGGCGATAACGAGATGTTTTTCTCGATTGTATGGACATCTCGATATTTTTCGATTGTATAAATTTTTTCTCGATGACTACAGTTTGCAAATTTCTTTTATAAATCATATATTATGTATTATATACGTCATACATTTATCAAGAATAGTGTGCGGGTGAACTGGAATGAGTCGATGTTAATAAAGACTAGGTGACTTCGACCGCTAGCGGGCCCCTAATTTATACGTAATCTTGTAATATGAAATCACGAACAGGTTACCCGCTATATACGGCACTGATATATGATAGCAGGCGGGTGTGGTGTGCACGCACTATAAAATCGTGTAAAAAATATAATATCGAAACGAATGAACGTCGGACCAGATCTCTTGGGGGAGGGGTCAAAGCGAGCGGAAGGGCACAGCAGCTGCATAATATGATTAAGTCGTCACAGGTCTTTAGATCTTTCCAACCATATGTCACATGAGAAGTCTGGATCTAAATTTATAAAAATGCCCTCCCCAAGGGGGGGAGGGGTTCGGGAGGTGGATAACATGAGTAAGTGGTCATAAGCCTTTCCAACAATATATCACATGAGGGGTCTCGGCTAAATTTAGAAAAACACCCCCGTGGAGGAAAAGTGGGGGGGGGGCGGTCACCGGAGGTGCATTACATCAATAAGTAGTCACAGACCTTTCCAACGATATCTCACATGTGGGGTCTTGGCTAAATTTGGAAAAGTGTCCCACCGGGGGGGGGTCAAAATGGGGGGGATGGACACCGGAGGAGCATAACATCAATAAGTAGTCACAAACCTTTCCAACGATATTTCACATGAGGGGTCTTGGCTAAATTTGAAAAAGTGTCCCCCGGGAGGGGCAAATTGGGGGAGACTGTCACCGGAGGTGCATAACATCAATAAATAGTCACAGACCTTTCCAACGATATCTCACATGAGGGGTCTTGGCTAAATTTGGAAGAGTGCCCCCCGGGGGGGCAAAGTGGTGGTGGGGACACCGTAGATACATAACATCAATAAGTAGTCACAGACCTTTCCAACGATATCTCACACGAGGGGTCTTGACTAAATTTGAAAAAGTGTCCCCCAGGGGGGGTGAAGAGTGGGGGGGACTGTCAACGGAAGTGCATAACATCAATAAGTAGTCACAGACCTTTTCAACGATATCTCATAAGAGTGGTACTGACTAAATTTGGAAAAGTGTCCTCCGGGAGGGGCAAATTGGGGGAGACTGTCACCGGAGGTGCATAACATCAATAAATAGTCACAGACCTTTCCAACGATATCTCACATGAGGGGTCTTGGCTAAATTTGGAAGAGTGCCCCCCGGGGGGGGGCAAAGTGGTGGTGGGGACACCGTAGATACATAACATCAATAAGTACTCACAGACCTTTCCAACGATGTCTCACACGAGGGGTCTTGACTAAATTTGAAAAAGTGTCCCCCAGGGGGGGTGAAGAGTGGGGGGGACTGTCAACGGAAGTGCATAACATCAATAAGTAGTCACAGACCTTTTCAACGATATCTCATAAGAGTGGTACTGACTAAATTTGGAAAAGTGTCCTCCGGGAGGGGCAAATTGGGGGAGACTGTCACCGGAGGTGCATAACATCAATAAATAGTCACAGACCTTTCCAACGATATCTCACATGAGGGGTCTTGGCTAAATTTGGAAGAGTGCCCCCCGGGGGGGGCAAAGTGGTGGTGGGGACACCGTAGATACATAACATCAATAAGTACTCACAGACCTTTCCAACGATGTCTCACACGAGGGGTCTTGACTAAATTTGAAAAAGTCCCCCAGGGGGGGGGTGAAGAGTGGGGGGGACTGTCACCGGAAGTGCATAACATCAATAAGTAGTCACAGACCTTTTCAACGATATCTCATAAGAGTGGTACTGACTAAATTTGGAAAAGTGTCCTCCGGGAGGGGCAAATTTGGGGAGACTGTCACCGGAGGTGCATAACATCAATAAATAGTCACAGACCTTTCCAACGATATCTCACATGAGGGGTCTTGGCTAAATTTGGAAGAGTGCCCCCGGTGGGGGCAAAGTGGTGGTGGGGACACCGTAGATACATAACATCAATAAGTAGTCACAGACCTTTCCAACGATATCTCACACGAGGGGTCTTGACTAAATTTGAAAAAGTGTCCCCCAGGGGGGGGGTGAAGAGTGGGGGGGACTGTCACCGGAAGTGCATAACATCAATAAGTAGTCACAGACCTTTTCAACGATATCTCATAAGAGTGGTACTGACTAAATTTGGAAAAGTGTCCTCCGGGGGGGGGCGGCCACCGGAAGTGCATAGCACTAATAAGTAGTCGCAAACCTTTCTAATGATATGTCACATGAGGGGTCTTGGCTAAATTTGGAAAAGTGTCCTGAAATTTCATATATTATAAATAATATTTAGCGGAGGGCTCCATAAAAAAATCCGATCTAAAATGATAAAAGTGGAAAAACTACCCTCGCAGTGGGGGCCAAATTGGGGAGGGGAGGAAGAAAGTCTCATAATATGAAAGAGTCATCCGAGAGCTTACCGATGACATATCACATGACTGGTCCAAAAAAAGTTTGAAAATTGCTCCCCCTCTCTCCCCCCGTGGGCCTACTCTTTCACCCCGGAATTCACACAGCCGCCACTTTAAAATTTTTATGTTCAATAAATAATATTTACCGGAAGACTGCATAAAAAACGCATATTTAAAGTGATATTTAAATTTATTATAGAAATCGGCTACGGTTTTAAAAATTTGTTCGCCCCATCCCACCCCCCCTTTGGGCGAAGAAAGGTTCATAGTATGAAAGAGTGCTCAAAGGGCTTTTCGATTATATGCCACAGGAAGGGTTCGGTAAAATTTTTTAAATTGCACCCCATGAGTCCACTCTCACGTCCTCCTCCCTCGAAATCACCCGACCCACCTTCCTCTTTGAAAGTTTTATATTTAATAAATAATTTTTATCGGAGGGTTCCAGATATGTGACATCTTGGTAGGGCTAAAATAAGAGAAACTTTGAAAATTAGGGCTTCATTTCACAGCTCATTGTCATGCCTTTTTCTCTATCAGGTCCCTTGGTACTCTCGATAAATTTTCTTACTTTTCTTCTCTGCCGAGGACGAGAGAAATCCTCGAAAAGCTTCTCATAGCGAAATGTTGAAAAGCGCGAGAGAAATCCTCGAAAGGCTTTTCATTGGGAGATTTCGAAAAGGACTAGAGTAACAAGCGAGAGGCTTCCCATCGGGAAAGGTTGAAAAGGGCGAGAGGAAACTCTCGAGAGACTTCCCATCCCGAAAGGTTTAAAACCGCAAGAGAACCAACCATCGAGCAGATTCCCATCTGGAAGCGTCGAAATGCTGGAAAAATCATCGAGATGAGATTTGCCGAAATGCGAGATGGAAATGAAGCTTTCAGAGTCAAACTTACCGCATTTCTGGTTTAAGTCATAATTTCTCAAAGGAGTCCATCTGCTTATCCAATCTCTTTTTAGCTCACAGGCTATCTAAGCCTGAGAGCTAATGTACCCGTCGGTTCTGTGTGTATGCATGTACAGTACGTACGTATGTATGTAGGTAACGCGATAACTCTTGATTAAAATGTACGATTTGCTTCAATTTTTTTTATGTTCATTCTGATAAGGCGTTCCGCTGTTTAGTTTTGACGGTTCATTGGTTAAGGATAAAGGGAGAGAAGGGGGGCTGGTCCCCCCCCCCTCCTTAATTTAGATAAATAGGTTTTTCATGCAGAATTCTTCGATTTGCTCCAAATTTCGTATACCGGTTTATTATGTTAAGGAGCTTCCCTGATTAAACTTGGAGGTTCATTAGTTAAGTATGAAGGGGGGTAGACCCCCTCCTTAATTTAGATAAATGGGTTTTTCATGCAGAATTATTCGATTTGCTCCAAATTTGGTATACTGGTTCATTATGTTAAGAAGTTGCCTTGATTAGATTTGGAGGTTTACGGGTTAAGTATAAAGGGGGAGAAGGGGGGCTGGTCCCCCCTTAATTTAGATAAATGGGCTTTTCATGCAGAATTCTTCGATTTGCTCCAAATTTCGTATACCGGTTTATTGTGTTAAGGAGCTTCCCTGATTAAACTTGGAAGTTCATTGGTTAAGGATAAAGGGGGAGAAGGGGGTGCTGGTCCGCCCCCCCTTAATTTAGATAAATGGGTTTTTCATGCAGAATTATTCGATTTGTTCCAAATTTGGTATACTGGTTTATTACGTTAAGAAGTTGCCTTGATTAGATTTGGAGGTTTACGGGTTAAGTATAAAGGGGGAGAAGGGGGGCTGGTCCCCCCTTAATTTAGATAAATGGGCTTTTCATGCAGAATTCTTCGATTTGCTCCAAATTTCGTATACCGGTTCATTGTGTTAAGGAGCTTCCCTGATTAAACTTGGAGGTTCATTAGTTAAGTATGAAGGGGGGTAGACCCCCTCCTTAATTTAGATAAATGGGTTTTTCATGCAGAATTATTCGATTTGCTCCAAATTTGGTATACCGGTTCATTATGTTAAGAAGTTGCCTTGATTAGATTTGGAGGTTTACGGGTTAAGTATAAAGGGGGAGAAGGGGGCTAGACCCCCCCTTAATTTAGATAAATGGGCTTTTCATGCAGAATTATTTGATTTGCTCATAATTTGGTATACCGGTTTATTATGTTAAGGAGCTTCCCTGATTAAACTTGGAAGTTCATTGGTTAAGGATGAAGGGGGTGCTGGTCCGCCCCCCCTTAATTTAGATAAATGGGTTTTTCATGCAGAATTATTCGATTTGTTCCAAATTTGGTATACTGGTTTATTACGTTAAGAAGTTGCCTTGATTAGATTTGGAGGTTTACGGGTTAAGTATAAAGGGGGAGAAGGGGGGCTGGTCCCCCCTTAATTTAGATAAATGGGCTTTTCATGCAGAATTATTTGATTTGCTCCAAATTTGGTATACCGGTTTATTATGTTAAGGAGCTTCCCTGATTAAACTTGGAAGTTCATTGGTTAAGGATAAAGGGGGAGAAGGGGGGCTGGTCCCCCACTTAATTTAGATAAATGGGTTTTTCATGCAGAATTACTCGATTTGTTCCGAATTTGGTATACTGGTTTATTATGTTAAGGAGCTTCCCTGATTAAACTTGGAGGTTCATTAGTTAAGTATAAAGGGGGGTAGACACCCTCCTTAATTTAGATAAACTGGTTTTTCATGCAGAATTATTCGATTTGCTCCAAATTTGTGATACCGGTTTATTATGTTAAGAAGCTGCCTTGATTAGATTTGAAGGTTTATGGGTTAAGTATAAAGGGGAGGGGCTAGCCTCCCCTTAATTTAGATAAAAGGGTTTTTCATGCAGAATTATTGGATTTGCTTCAAATTTAATATACCGATTTATTCCGATATGGCGCTTCCTTCATTAGATTCGGAGGTTCATTGGTTAAGTATACAAGGGCAAAAAGGGGGCAAGTCCCCTCCCCTTAATTTAGATAAATGGATTTTCATGGAGAATTATTCAATTTACTTTAATTTTTTTTCTATGTTTGTTCTGATAAGGAGCTTTCCTGATTAGATTTGAAGGTTCATTAGTTAAGTATAAAAGGGGTTAAAGGGGTTAGACCACCCTTAATTTAGCGATATGTTTCTTTTTTTCATGCAGAATTATCTGATTTGCTTCAAATTTGATATACTGATTTATTATAGTTAAGGAGTTTCCCTGATTAGATTTGAAGGTTCATTGGTTAAGTATAAAAGGGGCAAATGGGGGATATTTCCCTTCATTTATTTTTTGAGGGACATTATTCTTTGAAATAAGAGTATAATATACAGTTATTGTTAATAACCTGTGAGCTCAATGCCATCAGTTTAACTGGCACTTATCATTTTATTGCTATTAACCGATGTGGGTTAAGAAGCATAGTGGTTTATGTATTCAGTTCTGTATAGTCCTAGTTTCAAACTTTACTGTTAAATTTAGTGTCATTTTGCCCCGAATTTTCAATGCTCTGCCAAGCTGCCCCATACCTGGAGACCCAGATAAATACTATTTATTAAATATAAAAAGTTCAAAGAGGAAGGTGAGTGAATTCTGGGGTGCGCGAAAGTGCACAAAGGGAGGGGGGGGGGGTGACTTTTTTTTTAATTGTAGAGATTTCTACAATAAATATCATTAAATGAGGTTTTTTAATGGAGCTCTCCGATAAATATGATTTATTAAATATAAAATTTTAAAAGTGGGGCTGCGTGATTTCCGGGTATATTCTAGGATAAAAGAGGGAACCCACGTGGGAGGGGTAGATTTCAAACTTTTTTGGACCAGTCATTTGATCTATCATCGGAAAGTTTTCAGCTATCATCGCAAAGTTACTCTTTCATATTATGAACCTTTCTTCTTCCTTCCTTAGTTTGGCGTCCCGAGAGAGGCACTTTTCGAACTTTTTTGAAATCGTAGCGTTTTTAAACATTTTAGATCGAATTTTTTTTACGGAGCCCTCCGATAAATAATTTTTAATATATGAAAATTTCAAAGAGAAGGATGGGCGTGGTATATTTCTGGGGGGCGGGGGGCACAATAATTGGAATCCTGGGAGTTGGGACTCTTTTCTATCTTTTGCTGACACCCCTCATATGATATATCATTGAAAAGCTCTGTGACTACTATTTCATTTTATATATCGCCCGCGCCCCTCCCCTTACTTTGCCCCCGAGCGAGAGCACTTTACTAAATTTAGCCGACACCCCTCATGTGTCATATCGTTCGAAAGTCCTGTGACCACTTATTCATATTATGCACTTTCCTTGCCCCTCCCTCCTACTTTGCTCCCCGCGGGAGTTCGTTTAATGTATTCCAGTCGAAGACTTTATAAAAATGGGGAAATTAAAGATCCAATCTCAAATGACGTAGAAAAATCAATAAAAAATTTTGATCCCTTTTATCATCCTTTAGTTCATATTTCTGCCACTAGGGGGTGCTTTTGATTCTTATTTCTTTGGCCATTTTGGTGCCAATTGCCGAAAAATACTAATTTTTGATACTTAAACTTTCCTTACCGCTTCATAGCTACTCGCGTTTTTTCAGCTTTTTTCAACCAGGGGGCACCCTTACAAGACTTTTCCAGTCTTATGGCTCCTTTATAGTTTCCCTTTGGCTTGTTGTTTTTTTATTCCATCTGTTTTCAGTTACCCTATATTTAATAAAATCTGCCTTATATATATGTAAAAACAATGATTTCAATAATCGATTCTAAAACATCTCCTTTGTAGATTCTCGAAAGTAATCGATGACTGTATCGATTGTGTATTTTACAATAACGATTTTTTTCGATTGGTAAATTTTCGAGAATCTCCCATCACTAAGCCCTATCACTACTATGAAACTGTCGGCCTGAATAATAGCTAAGTTTTCCAATAACTGTTTTTAGCTTTTCTCGTTATAATCGATTGTAAAACATCTCGATTTTAGATTCTATGAATTAATCGATGGCTGTATCAATTGTGATTTTTTATGATGACGATTTTTCTCGATTGTCGAATTCTCGAGAATCGCCCATCACTACCAAGGCCCACTTATAAGTCATCGTCGATATACAGCGACGAGATAGCACGATGAAATTTACAACACATGGGATTTTTACATCCGGGAGCTCCACAAAGCGTGTGCAACGGAGCCAGTGGGAGTCGAACCCACAAGCCTCCTACGCTCTCAAGCCATTAGCAGCGTGGTGTCTTATCCACTTGGCCACTGAACCAAATTGAATACAAAGCAAAATAATAAATATTTCAGAAAGAAACATTGATCTGGTACAAATTTTGATTAGTAAATGAATGAATGCATAAAAATTGTCTGCAACACTGCATTGCCTGAAGTACTTCAATTTAATAATTAAAAAGAAAATGTATGTAGTCATCGCTCATAGCCACAGTTAAGCAAAATACATCGAAAAATCATTTTCTATACAAACTACATTGGAATCTAAAATACAGAATACTTTCCAAAAACCAAAAGTGTCATTAGACGATGGGACGAAGTCTCAAAATATGCTTAGAAATGAGATTCCGTTTGCCGTCTCTTGGGACTACATAAATTTGTTATTAAAATGTTTTAATGATCATATTTTAACAGAAATCGCAATGTTCCCACACTGAAACTTGCACATTTCTTAAAATATAACAAATATACTTGGAACTACAGTGAAATCTGTCTAAGGCGGAATCGCTCGGAACTGAAATAAAATTCCGCCTTAGACAGATTTCCGGCTTAGAAAAACTTTATAGACATCCCATTCACAGAGTGTTAAACAATTCTTATTTACC